>OU612097.1:33672582-34316673 GCA_914767995.1 Thecocarcelia acutangulata
ATTTGTTTATTTAATTGTTTAATCAAAAATACAATTTAAAACATACAATACAAAAGTACAATTCAGGTCCACCTTGCGAAGCCACTGGGGCTTATCTGCAGGCATATGACAAAATGTAAATACATAAAATTTGTTTCCGCAAAAAATATAAATACAAAGATAACGCGGTAAAAAATGATCTAGATAATAAATATTTAATTGTTATAGTAGAAATGTTTATTTTTATGTTAAGAAAAAAAAAAGAAAAAGTTTCAAAATTAATTGATTGAAAAGCGCGAAAAATAAAAAAAACAAGTAAGAGTGTAGTATATTCGGCTGGGCCGAATCTAAAATACCCTTCACGATAGTCACGAATATGTATAGTATATTAAAAATGTGACCTAAATATGCTCGGTTATATATGAACCGATATCGGAATTTTCTATTTTCTGTATTTTAGTAACCTTCTTTTATAACAAGAATTGCTTTTCAGCAAAAAAAAAAATTTTTTTAAAGAAAAAATCGGTTCAGGCTATATCTCGGGGACCGATATCGAAAATTTTAATTTTCCATATTTATATATATATATATATATATAATGAAATATATATATATATATATATAATACATATATTTCATTACCAGAACTGCTTTTGAGCACAACAAATTGTTTAAGTTCGTTTACGCGACATTTTCATGAAAAACCCGATTTGGGCTATATCTCGGGTACATATGGACCGATATCGGAAATTTTCATTTTCTATATTTAGGTAACCTAATTTCATTACCAGAACTGCTTTTGAGCACAAAAAAGCTGTTTAAGTTCGCTTACGCGGCATTTTCATGAAAACCGTGGTCTAGGCTATATCTTGGGTATATATGGACCGATATCGGAAATTTTTATCTTCCACATTTATATAACCTCATCTTATTACCAGAACTGTTTTTAAGCAAAAAAAAAATTGTTGTTTAAGTTCGCTTACGCGACATTTTCATGAAAAACCCGGTTTGGGCTATATCTCGGGTATAAATCGACCGATATCAGAAATTTTCATTTCCCATACCTATATAACCTTATTTTGCTATTAGAACTGCTTTTAAGCAAAAAAAGTTGTTTTAGTTCGTTTACGCCGCGTATTCATGAAAAACCCGGTTTAGGCTATATCTCGGGTATATATGGACCGATATCGAAAACTTTCATTTTCCATATTTATATCACCTTATTTTATTACCAGAACTGCTTTAAGGCGAAAACATTGTTTAAGCTCGCTTACGCGACATTTTCATGAAAAACACGGTTTGGGCTATATCTCGGGTATATATGGACCGATATCGGAAATTTTCATTTTTCATATTTATGTAACCTAATTTCATTACCAGAACTGCTTTTGAGCAAAAAAAAGTTGTTTAAGTTCGCTTACGCGACATATTCATGGAAAACCCGATTTGGGCTATATCTCGGGTACATATTGACCGATATCGGAAATTTTTATCTTCCATATTTATATAACCTTATCTTATTACCAGAACTGTTTTTAAGCAAAAAAAAATTGTTAAGTTCGCTTACGCGACATTTTCATGAAAAACCCGGTTTGGGCTATATCTCGGGCATATATGGACCGATATCGGAAATTTTTATCTTCCATATTTATATAACCTCATCTTATTACAAGAACTGTTTTTAATCAAAAAAAGTTGTTAAAGTTCGCTTACGCGACATTTTCGTAAAAAACCCGGTTTGCGCTATATCTCGGGTATATATGGACCGATATCGGAAATTTTCATTTTCCACACTTATATAACCTTATTTGATTACCAGAACTGCTTTTAAGCAAAAAAAGTTGTTTAAGTTCGCTTACGCGGCATTTTCATGGAAACCACGTTCCAGGCTATATCTGCGGTATATATGGACCGATATCGGAAATTTTCATTTTTCATATTTATATAACCTTATTTTATTACCAGAACCGCTTTTAAGCAAAAAAAGTTGTTTAATTTCGCTGACGCGGCATTTTCATGAAAAACCCGTTCTAGGCTATATCTCGGGTATATATGGACCGATATTGGAAATTTTCATTTTTCATATTTATATAACTTCATTTCATTACTAGAACTGCTTTTGAGCACAAAAATGTTGTTTTAGTTTGCTTACGCGACACTTTTATGTAAAACCCGGTCTAGGCTATATCTCGGGTATATATGGACCGACATCGAAAATTTTCATTTTTCATATTTATATGACCCTATTTCATTACCAGAACTGTTTTTAAGCAAAAAGATATGTTTAAGTTCACTTACGCGACATTTTCATTAAAACCGCAGTTTAGGCTATATCTCGGGTATATATGGACCGACATCGAAAATTTTCATTTTTCATATTTATGTAACCTAATTTCATTACCAGAACTGCTTTTGAGCACAAAAAATTGTTTAAGTTCGCTTACGCGACATTTTCATGAAAAACCCGATTTGGGCCATATCTCGGGTATATATGGACCGATATCGGAAATTTTCATTTTTCATATTTATGTAACCTAATTTCATTACCAGAACTGCTTTTGGCCACAAAAAAGTTGTTTAAGTTCACTTACGCGGCATTTTCATGAAAACCCCGGTCTAGGCTATATCTCGGGTATATATGGACCGATATCGAAAATTTTCATTTTTCATATTTATATGACCCTACTTCATTACCAGAACTGCTTTTAAGCACAAAAAAGTTGTTTAAGTTCGCTTACGCGACATTTTCATGAAAAACCCAGTCTGGGCTATATCTCGGGTATATATGGACCGATATCGGAAATTTTCATTTTCCATATTTATGTAACCTAATTTTATTACCAGAACTGCTTTTGAGCAAAAAAAAAGTTATTTAGCTTCGCCTATGCGACATTTTCATTAAAATCCGATTTGGGCTATATCTCGGGTATATATGGACCGATATGTGAAAAAAAAATTTTTTGTCTTTTAGTCACCATGCTTAATAAGTGTGTGAAGTTTGAAGCAAAACGAACAACTTTTGTTTTCAAAAATTTTCATACAAATCTGCAAAAAAAATGGCTTTTTTCGGAATTTTGAATATATCTCAGCTATACGTGGACCGATATTACTGAATTTCAATAGCAAACCCATGAATCGATGGGGTAAAAGAATGGTGAAAGAAAAAAGTTTCTAAGTCTAATGGTTTTCTCAGAAACGGTATTTCAACAGCGGACAGACGGACAGACGGACAGACGGACATCGCTTAATCGACTTTTCCATTAATTCTGATTCAGAATATATATACTTTATAGGGTCGCAAAAAAAAAACTGTAGAAATTACAAACGGAATCACAAACTTATATATACCCTTAACATTTTTGTGAAGGGTATAAAAATCAAAAGGTAAGTGTTAAATTCAAAATTTTAGATTAAAAAAAAGAAATCAATATAAAAGAAAAATTTAAGTTAGAAGTTGAAGAGAATTCATTGTTTATTGATGAAATGCTGCTTCAAAATTTTAATCCTGGCTTTTTTATTATTACTTCTCAACAGAACATCATTGGGTATCGTATTGAATACTGTTGGTAACATTACTCCTAACGTGCTTCTGCTGTATTCGTTTCGGAATTTATCCACCCTGTATTTTCCTTCTACGTTCCTTTTTGTTCGCTGGTTGTGATTAATTTCGTGTAAAAATCTTGTGTCACCAAAGAATTCGTTGGCTAGTGTTGTGCGGTATATATTACATACATTTAAAACGGTGCGATCTTTCGGATAATTAAGTGCATTGGTGTGATTATTATTAATTCGCTCCCGGTTGTCAGAATATTTGTATGGTGTCAGTTGCTTAAGTATTTTATTCTGAATTTTTTGCAGTTTACTACAGTGTGATGAGTTTCCCCACGCAGTTATACCATGCCGTAGGTGAGACTCTACAAATGAATGAGTAATGAGGCTTGCCTCATTACTCTATCGTTTGAACAGAAACTTAAGTGATGCATCATATACGAAGCTCTCCTTAACTTTTTATGAATTTTATATTTATACGAGTTAACAATTTCAATTTCAGTTTTACAGCTATTGTTCTCGGGATCCAAATTCCGAAGTTCAGTTTTATGTAAGCATTCAAAGTTATGGATTTTTAGTTTAATCTTCTCGTATCTAAAATGCGGCGGTTTAATATGCATTAGCTTTGTTTTGCTGGCATTTATAATAAGTCCATGGTCATGGCACTATCTTGCCGCAATGTCCAGCGGATTTTTCATAATTTTTGCTGCGTCATTTAATCTTTTATGTGCGACCCTGCAATATAAGGAATTGGAAGTAAAGTTAAATCAAAGCCAGTTGGTTTAAGAACTGATGCCCTTTTTGGGCCTTGGGCTATAAAGTTATGAATTATAGACTTCCCCTAACTGTCTAGGGAATTGAATGCAAGTGGCTTTAAAAGACCCGTAAGGAGTTTGTAAGGAAATGGAAGTATAGTTAAATCAAATTCAGTTGGTTTAAGAACTGATGCCCTTTTTGGGCCCTGGGCTACTAACTAATGAATTATTGACTTCCCCTGACTTTCTAGGAAATTGCCTGCAAGAGATGTTAAAAGACTCGTAAGGAGTGTGTTAAGATTTCTGACCAATATAGTCGTATTTTCAATAATTTGCATACTATATGTGCCTGGTAAGATATATGGTGATGTTGGTGACTTTTTGACAAATTTACCCCGTGGATTGGTATCTAATCAGATAAGGTCACAAAGCATATTAAGCTCAAACTTAAAACAAACTATTACCATACAATGTTATTCGTCACATTGTGCCTTCGAGGCCACCTTCAACCAAGAAGGATTATTTTTCAGTATAACAATAACTGCCGTGATCAAAGTAGACAGAAAAATAAATGAATTCTAAAGCTGGATAACAACTAGCTGGTTCGTAGTCGCTACCTACTCATCACCAAGCACTAGGATTCGAGCTCGGAATCATGTAAACATGACGCGTTTCTAATACATCCTGTTAACCAACACAGTCACCGAGATCTTTTTGTTACTCATTCGTCTAGGATTGCTGCATATTGACCAAATATGGAATTGTTGTAATCCCAATTGCTGGTGCAGGATTTTGTTGTCCCTGAACAATTAGTTTAATTGAATAATTCCCTGTACTGCTAGATTTATATATGTAAGTATTAATGATCAGTTATTCATTGATCACTAATACTTACAAAATATATATATTTTTTTTACAAATTTTTTTTTACAATTAATTTTATTTAATATCAATTCCCTTCATTTCCAGGTAAGTTGGCTGGCTCATAATCTTGAAAAATTATTGAACTCCTCTTCATATGAAAATAAAAATATTAGAAGAATCATCACCCACTATTTTCACGAAAACGAAATAAGCATGACCTGCACAGAGATCCAGGCGGCTGACTGTTTTCTACTATGTGAGTTGAAACAGATTTTAATAAATGATTTATTAGCATCTGAACGTATTAGTAGTCAAACACATAAATCCTCATTCCACACTTAACATTTCCGCCTCGCACAGCCAACGCGCGTACGAGTGAATGAATATGCATTTATTCTTAAATTTATATTGAATATAGAACAAATTCAACCTTGAGCAGTAAAACAAAATTGTTTAACAATAAAAATGTAATTTAATGTGTTAGTGGGTAAGTGAATGAATGGCTGTGCAAAATTTCGTTTCTTAACAGTGAGGACAAAAAAAAAAAAAAATCACATATCTAAGTGCTTTCAGTAAATAAGTCGCTTGAATACGGAATATTTTTTTACAGGGCCGTAGTTACCAAGAAGTGTAATTGAATCCGTAATAGTAAAGCAATCAGTACGTTATATTCCTAACATACTTATTAACCGTGAACCTTGTGAGTCAGTGCAAATCCTTTAGCCCGTTTCATAATACCGAACATTAGCGTGCCACTTGATGTAGAGTAAATTTGATCTTCCTGATGTCACAAGTTAGTGTTCGCTTAAGTTTGAACCACCAATCAGTACAGAGTAATTTTTTGGAACTACATAAGTTCATACCATAATAAAAAAATTAATTTAACTGGCTTTGTTGGTTATAAAATATTATGACTAGTCTCTGCAGCTGGATCGTGAAAACTGCAATCTATAACAATTATTTAATAGCTTCCATTTTCCATGTGAGAAAGGAAACACAGTTTAACTATGGAACGTGTAATACTTCCAGAGGCAGTCCTTACATCAACAATTCGCACGTTTCTGCCTGAAGCCGGATAGGTTTTTTCTACTCTTCCCAGTGGCCATTCTTGCAGAAGTAAAAATCATCTTGAGTTTTTTCTTAACAAGGATTTTTTACAATACATATTTGCTGTGATCAATATTTTTGATTGAAGAAGACAAGAAAAATAATAATCAAATCTTTAGCTGGGGGACAACGAGCTGTTTCGTAGTTGCTACACTACTCCTCAGCACCCATTGGGATTTGAAAAAGGTTGTTCAAATGTCCTTCGCTTGGATCACGAATGACTATTATCCTGCGAAATTCTAAACACAGTCTGTTAGAGACGTGGTTTCATTTTGCTCTTCACTGTCTGCAAATGTGCTTTAATAAAATATTAATTTACCTTCCTAATGAGTGCATGATTAAATATTGTGTTGAATTACATGATCGAGTATTCATTTGTGTGATATAAAACAGAGAAAATAATTTTGTGATTAACACAACATCATTATTGGACAGATTTATGCAGTTTTTGTTTGGCGATTAACAGAACAAAAATTACGAATAAGTGCCATTGAAATTTAGCTAGTGTGCAATCATTTACTTTAGAATTGTAAACAAATTAAAATGTATTAAGAATTCATAAAGCTAATCCATATGTTAGATGTATCTGCTTCTGTTTTAACAGTCCGTCATATACGAGTATGAACCCAACAAAGTTTTAATACCTGATTTGTCAAATTCTTTTATGTTTTTCTTTTAACTATTTTCTGGTGTTTTGCTAACTCAAGGTAACAAGTGATAACCAGGTTAAATGCAAAACAAAGAAATACAATTTTTCTTATTTCTTTTGCTGCCTTCTCTTCACTGTGACAACATTGTACACCAATTTGTCAGCACTTAAATGGAGGCTTAAAAGAACATTTTGAATTTAAAAAAAAAGAAGAGAAAACTGCAAAGTATGAAAATAAAAATGAAAGCTGCGTTACAAAAAACAAAAATAATTAAAAAGAAAAAACCAAAACTTCCGCATGAGTTACTCATCATTTAACACAAAAACTGTTGACACTGCTTTGTGGACACAAAAGCGAAGCGAACTCTCAAGCTCATAGACATTGATAAACAAACAAGACAGATATGAAAAGTTCCCAGTTTCCTTGATACATATATATACTCAATATTAAAAAAAACGCAAACATTCCACAATCATGCAGCAAGTGATTTCACACTACAAAAAAAGAAAATATTTAAAATATATGAGTTTTTTTTTAGCCTGAATCAACAAGTTCCGCCATGAGTGATTAAATGATTGGTATGACTGGTCCACAAGTCGTTTATTCGAAAGAACTGTTAAGGACCAAAATAAAAAAAGCTAAAGGCTAGAGCTGTTGCAGCAAATAGAGATGATGAACACTCAAAGTTGTGGCTTGGAAAAATTAATAGCGTGCTGTTCATAGAACACAGACGAGCAACTCGTCTCGAGAATTTGTATGAAAGTTACTCAATTTTTTGAGTGATTTCCATATACATTTTTTTGCGATGAGTGCTAGTCTGTGTTGTATGAACAGCACACAAGTAAACTGTTACCACCCAGACTCTAATAAGACCTACCAAGGTTCAACGTATACGTATATAATCCTTGTAACACTCAATAGTTTTAATTAAATTTTCTTTTAATCTTGCGAGTCCGTCGAGCAGGTACTACTCACAGTAACTCCATTGTAACCTTAGCCGTAAGCGATGACGCACCGTCTCCTAGGTACCACATGTTAATCAAGGCAAAAGCAGGCAGTTATAGCGTTAAAAAGTTCTCAATAAAAGGACCATATAGCTGCCCATTCAATGTTGCCGTTACGCCGTTTTCATTTTTAAAGAAGTAAGTGACCAGTGACCATAAGCTCGTCATTTCTAATGCATGCAAAGGTGGCTGATGAATTTAAGTGCACTTTGTGTTCTTCGTTTTTAAATTTTTAAGTGTAACTCGTACTAAAAGCAAGTAAAACAAACTTAAATTTAGTACACGCTTTTTCTCGCTGTGTATGTAGTATAAACGTTGTTCCCAAGACTTTGACAGAATTAACAAAACCTTTCTGCTTATGCGCGATCAGGTTGAACGCGGCAGGAGCATGGACCCAAAGACCGTGGGGACACGCTTATATATTAGAGATTGAAGGAGACCTTGTCCCCGATCTTATTGACTACTACACCCCAAATCCATTCGGCTACCAAATTCAGGAATCTGCCCTAGAATCTGGATACTTCTATGTTCACACGGATGGGTCCAGAAGGGGAGAAAGGGTTGGGGATGGAGTTTACATAGAGGAATTTAACACTAAAATTTCCTACAGACTAGCAGACGAATGCACTTCAGGCCGAAATATCGGCTATAAATAAAGCGGCCAGATGGCTGATGTACCACAAGATATTCAGAAGGGATATCATGATAGTTACGGACAGCAAGGCCGCCATCAACTCCCTGATTGGAATCTACACTAATTCTAGTCTTGTCCAAGAATGCCGGATATCTTTAAATAAGATAACGAGATAATGGCAACAACATTGCTAACGAATTAGCCAAAAAAGGGACAGCCCTAAAGGATAGGGATATAGACCGCTTTTGCGGGCAACCCTTATCAGCGTGTTGGAAACGAATAAAACTTCACACGTTAGAATATGCCCAAGAAAGGTGGCTCACAGAGCCCACATGCCTTATATCAAAGCCGCACATTAACTCTAACAGAACAGGGGAGCTACTAAAACTTCCTAGATCTCTCCTAAGAATGACGGTAGCAGTCATCACTGGACATTGTCCGTTCGGAAACCATGCCAGGAGACTGGATCTACCATATAATGACTTCTGTAGAAGTTGCCAAGACGAGGAAGAAGAGGACACAATCCTTCATCTCCTCGGTACATGCCCAGCATCATCGTCTAAGATACTTAGGCGAGCAGAGCTTCAATAGCCTTTCAGAATCCAGCGGTCTGCATACCTAACCTAACCTTCTGCTTATGCGCAAACCTTTAAAGGCAAAACATTTTGTTTCTTGTTTGTTCATTTAATAAAAAGAAAGAAACATTTATTTGCTCCACTTTTTTTTCTGAAAAATATTTTAAACCGCAGGCTTCAACAGATCCAGCATCCAATATGACCCAACCAAATGTAGAGTAACAATATTTAAAATGCACTGATTGAAAACTGATGTTGAACAACTTTTTTGCTTTCCAAACTGCAACAGTGACATTCTGCGCACAAAGGAAATTAAAGGCAAACCAAGCGACAAAAAATTTACAACAGTGCGAAAATTTGCAGAAATGAAAAAAAAAATCCAATAAGAATGAGCGTAAAAGTACGACAATTTCAACAAAAAAAAAAAAAAAAAAGATAATAATAATGACAACTTTGTTTTTGTTTTTTTTTTTAGTTATAAAAATAAATGACAAAAGACTTGAATGTTTTGTGTGAACGTTCTGTGTTTTTGAAACGTATGCGAGTATACTCGTGCGTTCCTGTTATTGTAGTCGTTTTCCAGAGGCATGACACAGAGCCATCAACGCTTCGTTTGTGGTTTCCGTAACAAATTATATTCACTCACTATAACAGGGAATAAAACACAGTTTTTAGTTTTTTCTTGCATCATTTAGTTTTTTAACTGTAACACTTTTTATACATTATTTTTTTCTAATTGTGATGGCTGCAGTTTGACACGTCTTGAATGACAGTTTAAAAGGCAGCAGATTTTGCTAATACGAGTACAAGGTGGTGCAAAGGTTATCACTCTACCGGGAGATGCTATAATTTTTGCAAACAGCACATAGGTTAGGTTAGGTTTGACAGGCTGCCAGCTATTGTAAAGCCAGCCCACTTGGGTCCGGTCAGGTCCCGTTGTGTTGCCTGGATATGGTATGTATCTCCGTAGATCTAAATATCACTGGCTTAGAACCAACCCGACCGCTCAAGACAGATGGTCTAGTGAGGATATCTGTCGAATATCAAGGCTGACATGGCCCAGATATGACAACAGGAGGACTATCATCCTTAGGTGTTTGCCCCGACGGAGGTTGCGTTCTGCTGTGGCGGTCCTGACTGGACATTTCCACATAGGGACGCAGGCGAGGAGGTTAAATCTTCCATTTAATGACTTCTGTAGAAGTTGCAGAGGCGAAGAGGAAGAAGAGAGCGTTGAGCACTTCCTCTGTCAGTGTCCGAATCTTTCTTATATAAGGGCATTGCACCTAGGCAGACCGATGCTGCATGATTTAACGGAGGTATCGAAATGCGAGGTAAGTGGATTGGACTCCTTTATCCGATCCTCGGGTTGGTTCTAAATAGCACATAAGTAAAAAATAAAAAAATACACCTCAATAACGCATCAATCGCTCAATTACGTGGAATAATTGTTTAGTTCTATTGCGTAAATTTTGCATCGCTCATAATGAAGACCACTTGCCATCACTAGGTTTGTGAATTGACAGTGACATCCTATCTAAGACCCAGAAAACCAGCATGTGGCACATAAGCGGTAGAGCGACTCACCAAAAAAAGTGCTGGATGTACCATTTTAAAAATTAACCTTGGACTTTTTGAAGATGACATCTAAAATATTTCGGTTCCAGCTTTGACCTATCGTGAGCTGGACCATTTTGAAAAAGGTTATATTTTTGCATGTTTTGTCAATTTGAGAATCTATTTTCTTACCAACATATACGATAAGGATATCATGAGAGAGGTTTTCTTTAAAGCCCGTCCCACTGTTTACACAATTTGTCCATATTATTGCACTGGTGTAATGCAATACTCTTAGTACTTTTGCATTATCAGAAATAAAACTAAATGACCTTATGATTCTGCTTCACACAATATATTTAAAGATGATTGAAACAAATATATAATTAATCAAAGTACAGCCAATGTAAACTTCAAATTGGTTCTTTCTCCCAGTCTACATCTAATTTTCCTCAAAGACCTTCATTATCAAACTTCCTGTCTAATGTATGGGCCAGTCTTTCGCAGATAACAGCAGCATTTGCCATTCATATTCATTTACTATCTAAGGTCGTTGCCAAGAGGCAAAATATGAATGACTCTCTGAATAGTGATCTTTTATTAATCTCCGAATGGGATCGTAAAAACAGGGTCGCTTTTAACGCTCGTAAGACTCAGTATTATTTATTAGCACATAAACACACGACCGCTGATGCTGCTCTATCTGTACTCATATATATTGTGGAAACGGATGCTTTTAATGTCCTGGAAATGAAAATAGAATGCGACGTTCGCTGGCATGATCACATTATCTACGTCTCTAAAGAAACATTCAAGTGCCTAGGTTTTTTGAAAGGGTGTAACTTGTATTTCACTCCATCCGACTTCCTTGCTATTTATACCACCGTGAATGGAATACAACTCTCATGTTTGGATTGGCATATAAAAGTCTTTCTCGACCGTGTACAGGATTTTTCATGTACTCGAAGAAGTATTCAATTGCCTCGGTCTTTTGAAACGGTGTACAATGTACATCACTCCATCCGATCTCCTTACTATTTATACCACCTATATCCTTTCGCGAATGGAATATAACTCTTAAGTTTGGACTGGTACTTCAAACTCTATTTTGGTGTTTCTCGGCCGTGTACAGGAAAGAGCGAAGCAACTTATAGTATCTAACTGTATTGACTCACTGAATCATCGACGCAGTGTAGGGTGCGTTACTCTGTTTTATTGTTACTACAATGGATTTTTCTCTGACGAGATTAGGGATCTAGTTTCCGAAACTCACATATTTCTATATAACACTCGTACTCGTATATCGTCCATGGCTCGTCCGTTTATCGTACGCTTCATCAGTGGAATAAGTTGACTGCTGATGTGTTTTCTGTGTGTTATAACGTTGGAAAGTTCAAGTCAAATATTCACAAACACTATTGTCACTTTCCCCCTCCTCAAAACCTATTTTTCTAGTTCAGGTACAATGCACTGCATGTGTAGGGGTGATCGGATGATCGGTGGCTGAGTTGGTTAAGCGGCTGTATTAAAAATACATCATGTTCACATGAGCCCGAGTTCGGATGCCAGCGGGTGCTGATGAGTAGTGTAGTGGCTACGAAACAGCTAGTTGTCCCCCAGCTACGAGTATATGGTATTCAATTATTTTTTCACAGCAATTATTGTTATAATTAAAAATAATCCTTCTTCTTGACTGAAGTTGGACTCGAACTCACGACTACTTAGTTAATATCGTACATATGTATATAACTAAAAGCTCACTGATTAATGATTTACATACAAATTTTATATCGCTAATGTTGCATTTTATTAACAAAGTTTGTTGTTAAAAAAAAACCTTTTTTTAAACCATAGCTTGTTTATAAATTAGACCGATATTTTTTACACTTTTTTTTTTAACAATAAAGAGCCAACCTTTCCTGATACTCATATAGTTCTAAATAAAATACTCGTATATACCACTATATGCATCTGTAATTAAGTCATCTGCTGTTTTTATTAGATACAGTCATCATATACACTAAACCTGTCTGTCCATTAGACAAGCATACAACAAGACACGATAAAATTGTTGCATATTTTTCAGTTTATTTTATTTTATTTTTTTATTTTTTATTTTGGGAAACAAACTAGACGGATCGCTTATTTTCACCTCCATTTCTTTTGTGTTAAATATTGTGTTCAGCTGTCATGAAATTTTTAAGTAATTTGCATACAACTTTTGGTGGGTATTAAAAACTACAATAAAAGAAGATAGAAAGAAAAAGAAAAAAATCCACCTAACAAGTGCTAGTTAAGTCATTCGTTATGGTCGTGATTTAAAGTTGTTAAATTCATTTATGCAGGAGATTTAAGAGAGAGAGAGAGAAAAAAACAAATTGTTAAGTAATACGAAAATCGTTATGTTTGTATATAAATCGGCTTTTTTAAATATTTCGATTGTTTACATGCTGCTGATTTAATAGTTGAACAAAGCAATATTATTTATAGCCCCAACAGAGAATAAGATATTAATGGAAAATAGCTTGTTGGCAAGATCACTTAATTTGAAATTTTTATTTTATAATAAAGGTATATGAGTAGACTATGCTTTATTAAATTTAAGAAAATACCAAATGGTAATGAAAAACTCATTTTGAGAAAGTTCCAAATAAAACCGAAAATTCAGTATGAAAAATTTGAATAAAATCGACACTTTCAAATTGTGATTGAGAAAATTCCATATGGATTTGAGAGCTTTAACTCTGGTGTGAGGAACTTCGAAATGGTATTAAGACATTTTAGTTTTTGTTTAAGAAAATTCAAAATATTCCATCATTGGTCTGCTTAAATATCGAGTCCTTATGTAATAATGAGCTAGACACTGACAGAGGCAGAGCTCAACACTTTCTACTGCCTCCTCGTCCTAAAACTTCAACAGAAATCATTAAATGTAATATTTAATAGTATCAGCTATTATATATTACATATTATTTTTTCGATTTTTCACAAAAATTTTTCACTATTATCAAATTGTCCATATTTTTATTGAATTAGAGCCAAAAAAATACTTTATCAAAATTTTCCTTATATTTTCGATTAGACGCATATTTACTGAATTAGAGTCAAAAAAACATTTTTACAAAAAACGATTTTTGACAAAAATTTTCACTAGTACCAAATTGTCCATATTTTTTCGATTATTCAGTACAAAATGTACTGTTTGATTGGACGAATATTTACTGAATTAGGCAAAAAAAAAAAAAAAGATTTTTTATAAAAATTTTTACGTGATACCACAACCTCCGTCGTGGCAGGCCCCTTATGTACAAAAATTTTTTAATTAAATAAAATTATTTATTAAATTTAAAAAAAAATTTTCACAAATTCGTCTTGATTTTTCTCTATTTCAAATTAACATTCTCAACTAAGTTTGAATGATTCACAATTAGCTTTTAAATAATCGCTGTCATTAACCTTCCTAAGCCCGCGCCAATTTTTGTAACACATACCCGCGCACGGTCTCACAGACTGAAAGTTTGAACTAGATAAAATACTAGTTTTATGAAACAAAACTTAAAAAAAAAAACGATTTTTATTTAAACTCGATGTAATAAAAAAATAAAACCATTCATTAAATTAATATTCTGTAATTTTATTGATATTCAGTCGTTAACATATTAGTTTTCAAAATCTCTTGTTTTTCCTTACATGCTACAAAAACAAAACAAAAACATATTTTTTTCTTTAACTAAATGAAAATTAATTTTAGAAATTTAAAAGCATTCCTTGTGCAATAAATAAATCACAGTTTGATTTAATTATCAGCCTTTAAATAAAAATTAGGACATATCATATTTCATATAAAAACTGTCTTCAAAAACGTTAGTGTTGCTGCAAAAACAAAACTTAATTTTTTTTCTTTATAAAACACAAAAAATAACTTTCTTAGCTTTTTTGCAATAAGAAACCATAAGATAACTTATTCATTATGTTCATAGTAACAGTTAGAACATATCATAATAGCATGTTCCAAACAAAAATACTGTTTGCATGTGACACAACTGTAACGTGTTTTACGACTCAAAATAATAACATACACAACAATGAAGAAAAAACACAAATAATCAAATTTTTACCTGAACAAAGAGTCACACATATACCCGCGCCGGTCTCACAGACCAATTGTTATCAAATACACCATTATGTTTGTCTCGCACAAACACCAGAACAGCACTAAAACAAAGCTTGTAAAAAAAGCCGCAGCTAACAAAAAATTCAAATTTCTAGGGTTTCTAGAAAAAAGAGTACATACGTAAAAGCGTTTAGTCGGTCTCACAGACAAACGCGCGGGTATAGGAAGGTTAACAGTTTTCTCATTTCTACAACGAAATTTGCATCATTTGGAATTTTGTCTATTTGCAATTGAAATTCTTACTTTAATTTTGAAAATTCCATAGAAAATGGTGTATTTATTTAAAACGTATCAGGTTCGTAGCCATCAGCTGGCAAATATTGTTAAGAATTTTCCTCACATCTAACCCAGTGTGCAGCTGTTGATCTGCTTGTTATAACTGTACAAAACATTCACACAAGCAATATAAAACTAAAAATATTATAAATTAACGTCAAATTCCAAGTAAACCCACAAATGATGTTGTTGTTATTCTTACGTTAGGTATTTCGTTTTATTATTGTTTGTTGTTGTCACTTGCCTATTGCTCGCAAGCATGAATGTGAATGTGTATATGCGTAAGAATTATATTTGTACATTTCAGTCCAGAATTATAAATGACTAGAATGATCGTGATGATCGTGATGATTGTAGAAGATGATAATGAAGTATAAATAGCAGACAGGTCGGCGGCAACGAGTCAATTTGTTTTAAAGCTTTGTGCAAAACAGTCAAAGTAAGCAAGTGTAGTGTTTTGGTACACAGTGGTATCAAGTGTAAATAAAGTTTTGAATTATTAAAGTACTACATAACGAACAAGTGTGCGAGTCATATGCAGTTGAAGAATCCTCAAAAGAGTTTTTAGAGGCAAAAACATAACAGCATTATAACACTAACAAATCTATCAGCTGTCTAAAAACAAATAACTTTTATTTTGCCAGCTGGAAAATCTACGGAAAATAGATTTTTAACATTGAAAACATCGAACTTTGTTATTACACAACATTAAAAGAGTTGAAAGATATGCTTGCAACGTTACCTGTTCACTAACCAGCACCCAAAGTTATGCGACTTTGAAAGGTCTAACGTTACATGATATGTCTCTAAAAAAGGGTCCTTATACTTTTTGAATTTATTAAATTTCTAAGCAAAAAGTAATATTTATACATCATCACGCTAGGAAAAACTAAAAACTAAAAAAAAAAATTATTAAAAAATAAACAGTGTAAAATACACATTGTTACTTGCTGCTTCTCTTAATCAACAATTCTTTAAAAAATTTTAAACTTAATTCTTTCTTATGTTCAATGTGAGTTTTCTTTATTCTGCTGATGAACGACATGATTTCTAAAATCTTATTATCATCTCTATATAATCACAAACTATCACTTGCATGTCACTTAAATAATGTCTCACCAGTTGACGTACTCGTATACACTATCACATACAGTGATATAAGTAATGTTTCTAATGTACATACGTACATTATTTTGTTTATGCAACATTATATGCCTCATCATCTTTTATGCATCCGTAGAGTTACCAAAATACTCGTATATATAATATTCACATATTTTTTATGTTAATTTCAACACTGAAAGAAATTGGGTGACAATGTTCCCGAAGGAGCTAATTTTGTTATTCTTACAGAGGAAATAGTTGGTATTTAACTAATATTTTGTTTTATTTCAAAACTATTACTACTTGTACCAAGGCAAGTCCATGTCAAGTGAGCTCACCAGGACAGCAACAAAAAAACCCCTTAAAATCATTGCCAAATGATATCGGTTGGTATTCAACCAAATCTAATATATAAAAAAGTAGTCAACTGCGCTTTTAGTTTCATCCGTCAAGAAGTCACCTTAGCTAATATTCTTTTGCCATAAACTATCCTCCCAGCAGGTTTGGCTTTGGTGTTTGTCTAAACATAGCACTCTGCTTTCTGGGGCATAGAGGGGTAGGAGTTCCTAGTTTGTTGTAGCAAATAAAACTCTAGGAAACCGCAATGCTTAAAATGGGTTCGACTTCCGAATCCCTCTCCAAGGGTTAATTGGCAGAGCGGGGAGCGGCAAGGACCCCAGCAGGCAGTGCTTGCAGACTATGCCGGCGCTGATCATGGTTGAGGTACATACATCTAGGCTGGAATCTTCTGGCTTTAGTTCAAACCTCCACCTGGGGAACAGGCTTTAGGTTGGTGTAAACCCCATCGGTGCAAATACAACTGTAAGAAACCTCATGACTTATGTTATGTTGGACTTCCGAAACCCGTAATAAAGGTTAAATTGTTAGAGCGGAGATCAGCAAAGCTCTTCAAGGCAGAATCTTCCGATGCTGATCATGGTTGAGGTGCCTACCTTAAGTGCAACGTACTGGCTGTGGTTTAAACCTAAAATCGAAGGATGGACAATTAACTTCCCTAATAGCTATGGTTCACGCCGGTTTTCGGGAGCTAACAGCTCCTCAATATACCTGTGCTGTAAGGAACTGGGAGTGAGGGTTGTGCGGGTGAGTTAATTAAGAAGTGATGCTCTTAATGGGACCAACACGTTGAGCTTTGCCTTACATTGGCTTAGACGAGCCTCTTAAGCAAGAGGCTTGTCTAGGGCTACAAACTTATAGCGAAAAGCCACAAAGGAGCGCTGGTGAATCATGAATAATTCACTTCCCGATCTCGTCAAAGCAAACTCCTTAATAATTAACATAAAGAGGTGTAAAGCACCACGTACTGTAATAATGCTGCAGTGAGTCAATACAGCTGAATACCCTAGATTCTTCACCCTCTCCTGCGCATGGTCTAGCAATCCCAATATAGACTTTGAAGCATTGGCTTATATATGAGAGTTTGGGATTTAACTTTCATTCGGTGATCTGTGGTGAGAACATTAGGAAGATCGGATGGAGTGAGAGTACATCCTACACCGTGCCAAAAATCTGGACACTTTAATTCTTCATTATAAACATGAAAAAGGGGCAGTACAACAAGAGCATGATTGGATGCAATCCAACCATGAGTATGGATCAAACATTAAACGTCAGATATTTGTCTTAATAAACAGCACTGGACTTACGAGCGTTGAAAAGGTCTTACGACACCATTTGGAGATTAAAAAAGATCATTGAACAGTGAATCATTCTTTCTTATATATCAATCATAATAAAATTCTAAAAAAAAATAAAGGTAAGAGCGAAAATTCCTTATTTTAAAAACTTTTTGACAAGTTACTATCTGATTATCTGATCTGAGTTCTCTGATAGTTGCCAAAGCTTTCAACATACGAGTAGGTTAAAAGTTGCTCAACTTTAATACTTTGCATTGACGGAGAAGTACAGAATTTAAGAAAGCTCATAAGATTACGTGTATTTCAACTTAGTTGCCGCTAAAAAAAAAGCCAACACATAGCATACGACGCATTACGAGTATCTGTGCCCCGGTCAAACAAAAAATAAAGATTAAGTTAAATATATTAATATTCTTATGGACTGAAGTAGGACTCGAACTCACAACTAATTAGTTAATATAAGTTAAATATAATTTTTATGTTTGCTTTTATTTTAAGTGTATAATTTTTCTAGTGCAAATAACACATTGTAACATCATTCAATCTTAGAACATGACTCTTTGAGTCATTTGAATTTCTTTAGGAAAATGTATGTCACCATCATTCTCCTCGTCATCACCACTAGATTTAAGTTCATCTGTTTAAGAAGTCTGAATGAAAAAAAACAAAAACAACAACATTTTGCAACTGAAGACAAAAACTTCCTTCAAGATGTTTAGTACCACAAACATTAACACAGTACATATTATTTAGGAGCAGTTATTTTATGCACTTGTACACAAAGATACTATTTGGTTACAAATTTTCTTCTTTTTTCTTTGTTGTAAAATAATGCTTTACATTTACATGACATACACACACACACACATACACAGTCACACACACTAGAAAATTCCTTCACTTACACACACTCACCAAGTCATTATTTTGCTTTACATTGAGATCATTTCAAATCACATTATTATCAACAACAAAGTCTTCTTCATCAACATCATTCTCATTACTTGCATCAGAAACAACAGCCATTCTTTTTTTCACTGGGGAAATGCATTTTGCATCGCATCATGCCATTTCATATTTACTTCAAATGTTGGTAATCTTTATCATTGTTGTGAACACACAGTGGAGGCTAAAATAAGAGCACTATTAAGTAAGTTTCCTTAATATAATCTAATAGCAAACGTCACAAGTAGTCTTGCGTTTTGAGTAGATTTTGAGTATTTTTGATATTCGTACGTATCAAAAATCTATCGATTGTACTATGAATAAAATTCAAATATTCCCAGCGCTGTTCCTGGGTACCGCACATTCAAATTATGTGACATTCCAGTCCGATATATAATCGAACTGAATTCGAACGTTATTATAGGTAATGCAGGCCTTGAGAGTCCTGTGGGCTCATTATAGAATCATAGAATGCGACTTTACTTCTCCTTCACGAAGGCCATAAGGCCTCAAATCGCTAGTGCAGAGTGCACTACAAGAAAGGAACTATGTGGCATATTACAGAATCCTGCTTACAGCATGTTCACCGATATATGTATGTAAATATCATAACGTTCAGGCCAAAGGAAGTTGGCAATCGTCTTATAAAAAGATGTTGGCATAGGGTAGGCCCACTTCATTCCTAAGCATTGATAGCGCCGCAAACTCAAAATCGAAACCAATCGTTATTTTTCGTGATACATGTGAGATTTTTTGATATTAAACTTGGATAAGTATGGTTCTACTCGTATTACTGATTCATTTGAAAGTGGTTTATGTATACTGCTAAAGATGATTTTTTGCATTGCTCCTCTAGAATTCACGTATCTCGTTTTCTTGGGCAACAGGATCAATGGAAATTTTTACGAGTGCAGGCTGACTAGGCAAAATTCGATAATCAACGTTTTGAATAAGTCGGTGTTGCTGTGAGCGACTCGCAGTCGACTGCCTTTTACTTTTTAGCACACTATCACAGGCAGCGCCACCGTTTTCGGCAGATATTTCGTTTTGTCAGCAAATGGATGTTGGATCACTGTATCCTCATGGAACCGCGGTCATATAACTATAACGTATATAAACACCAATACAACGACAAGTGTCTCCGTTTTTTACCCCATGATATTATTCATCGCTGTGGTGTCTCTCATTATGTTATTAAAATTAACATTACGACATTACGTCAAGAATTTCAGCACCTAACCAGGGCACTCTGGTTTCCCTGGGGCAAAGAAGGATAGGAGCTGCTCGTGTTTAGTAGCAAATAAAACTCTAAATAGCCGCAAAACTTATGGACTTCTGCAACCCTTACCAAACCTTTAACTTAATTGAAATATGGTCTTAGTCTGCCCATGGTTTAAACCTAAAGGGGAATTAGCTTCCCTGACAACTTTGCTTCATGATGGTTTTCAGGGCTAATAATCACAGAGGTGCTGTTGTCTTGCAACAGATATCGTTGATGTAAGGAGTAGCTCTTCAGCAAGGGGTTTGTTTTTTTTCACGCCACATGAAGGCGCAGGTGAATCGTGAATAATTTGCAGTTGGGCCATCATCAGATAACGCCTTCGAAGCAAATGCTGATGTAAATAAATTTCATACTCTGTTGATTTATTTCAGAAAATAATAGTAAACTCAAGAGTTTCCTCCTCTCCATTGTCTTCATTCCACAGACTAATTGTATCATCCTACATATCTCATGGTGGTGCAAATTCATACGAGTATGTGTTACAGTGATCACCAAAAATCATGTTTTTTGTTTGTTAAGTCATATACTAAAATTTGTCATCAACAAAAATCAAGCAACAAAGTTCAATGATGAGTAAAATTAACATGTTTTGTAAACATTGCGCCTTGAATCAAATTAGCTTCATGTTTGTTGTTGCTTTGATAGTAAGTTGTTAGAGTATGTTTTTCAAACATACATTTTTCTTCGGTTTTTTTTTAATTCTACTTTAAGTTTCACGTGCATATGTACCTAATAAAGTAATTTTATGTCCATATAAATTGTTCTTATTGATTTTATTTATATATGTAGCTATTTTAAGTCTAATTTAATATTTTAAATGTGTTTTTTAAGATAGGTTTAAAAAGAAATATATATGTACATACATACATATGTATGTATATTGTCTTCTTCTGTGAAACCGTTTTGTTTTTATATGTTTTTAATTTTGATTTTTTTTTTCAAAAGAAGCATACAGAAAAACTGTTGAACACATCACTGCATTGATTTTTCTTAATTTCTTTCTTCCACAATTAAAACTCAAACGCAAGAAATCATTGCCGAACTACAGGCGCATACATTTGTATTCAAGCACGAACTCTCTAGCGATGATGAAACTCACATAGCGAAGATATTGTTCATTGTGTTATTGATTAAAAATCAACTGGCTATTTGTGCGGCTGAACACAAAATCATATTTGAACGAAATGTAATATTTTTCATGTTGTTGAGCTGGTATGATTTTTTTTTGCAAACGCCCAAAGCTGTTCTCTGATGTGTTAGCATTCGCATTTATTTAAAATACTAATTTTGATTAAGCCCATAATTAAACATGTTTCTTCGGGCAGGATCCGTTAAATCAATACTTTTTCACTCAAAGTGCAGGAAGTATTCTGATCCTGCTGCAACTATATTTGGTCACATTCGAGTTACTAATACAAATAACGATAGATTGGATGCCAACAAAACGCTTGTATTGTTCGGAATATAATGTGGGTTTGCATAGCGGGCTCGAGGTCACAACTACTTCTCCACCAATGCCGCGTATTTGAAAGAACTTTGATTGCGTTGGCAGCATAAGTTGTTGCTGCAGCAACTCATTCTTGTTCGACATTTGCTATTATTTCTCACTACTCTGCTCGAAAATTGTCTTGGCTTGAGTAAAAAATTTCGTTATTTTTAAGTAACAGATAATAAGGAAAGTGAAGTGAGTGTAAACCATGGGCGTTTATCCAGTGATAAATATTTTTTTTTTCTTGCACTTCAACTAATGTTAAGTAAAGAAGTATTAAGCAAATTTCATAAATTTTTAAAAAATATTAGAAGTCAAAATATGCTTCAAAAAACTACTTTGAATTTTTCACTTCATTTATTTATTGTAACATTTTCTGCTCAAAATCGTTCAATTAAGGATCTGCAAACTAGAAGTAAAGAAATATCTATATATCGCTACTTTCATATGCAAAGGTTCTAATATAATTGCTACTTTACAGAAGCAGATAAAAACATCATGGAGACTGTATTCGTAGATGCCACCATGTAGTTTTTTGTTGAGCAATTTCGTGCAAGTCCCCTATACATGTGATGTTTCTGCAACACAAGCAAGCGACTTGTCTGTAATATTTATATAGAAATCACTCAAAATTTAGTACGTTTTATATAAAATTTATTAAAAAGTCGCTTTCTTGTGATGTGAAAGCATTTCATAAATCTTGTTAACGAGGTGTATTTCTTGGAAATGTATTAGAATCACAGAAAAAACTCAAAATTTGGCACAAATCAGAGTCGGGGACTTACTGCCTGAGACCAACATTATATAAATAGGATTTCTAAGTTATAAACTGCTTAGTATTTTCATTTAACAACTGCTATAAATATTGTTACAATCATGTTCCCATTTGTTTATTACGATAATATAGCATGCGCCAGTTTTTCCATGTCACTTTTATTTACAGCCTTCCTCCATTCCAAAACTTTCATTGTTGACTCTACACTCACCTCTTAAGTTTTTATTATTTTCAAATTGCATAAATATATATATATGTCAATTCTTTGTTTTTTTTTTTTTTTTTTTGTTAAATATGAGAAAATAACTACATGATCGTCAGTCATTGTCCACTTTTATACCGCAAGCGTTTATCTAAGGAACACTCTTATTTCAGCAGTAAATTTTTTTGTATTTCTTTTCTTGCACAAAAAGTCATATACAATCCACATGATATATAACCTCAATCAACATTCGCTCATTATTTGTTATTCACTTATGAATGCATTCAATAGGCTAATACAGGCTGATCAGTCCAATGAAAGATCGTTGTTGTGGGGAAGTGTAGCTCGCACACTTGGATCAATCTTGTGTTGGGGAAAAAGTCTTTCAGGACAGTTCCAGTAATGCGGACTTGTTTCCAATTTGGTTAATTGACAACAAAAATTCATATTATTCAATAAACTATTATTGAATTTATAACACATAAACAAATATTCCTAAAGAAGTCTTCCGAAAAAAGATGAAATATTGAAAAAAACTTAAAAAATTATAAAAAAAAACAAAAAGCACCTTGACTTGAAGAAATAAATAAACCAAGGTCAAAGCATATAGGATCCAGAATTCAAAACAATTAGCCTAATATAGTTTTAAAGCTTCTTGCTTTCCAGTGACTACGTTTTGTTTATTGGCTACCTTTCCCCATAGCATTTGCACACTTTTGTTCAAGAAACGGTCGTTTAGCATGATCGCTTCCACCACCAACACCTTTTGATTAACATCATCATTTCCAGCGGCTGAGTTGCAAATGGAAAATAAATGTTTGCTTTTAACAAAACGCAGACCAAAAAGCATACACTTTACATTACAAATCTACTTTAGAGAGAAATACGAGTACTCGTATACTAAACTAGTAACTTAGTCACCATCTTAAACACGGTCTCGTTTTTGTTTGTACGTTTTAATTTTATATCTGTTTTTTTTTTCTTGCTACTAACAGCTGGTATGACATTTTATTTATGATTACCAAATTGTAAATTATTAACATGTTTCACGCAAACTTTTGCAGACCAGCAAAGAAATCGTTTTCGATGATGTTGTTGTGGGTAAAACGAAATTTCATTCTTCATGTACGAATACTCGTAGTTGCTATCCAACACTTATGATGTTAATCAGAAGTGCAACCGTTTGGTCACTACGAACGGGTGACTGGCTGTGTGAAGGAAAGTCCCTACTAGTTGTGATTGTTGCAAATATAAAACATATGGTCATGAAGCACGATTTGAAAACACAATCAAATGCTCGATTTGTTCTGGTAAATATGTCTCAGAGTCTTTGAAAATATGGGCCATCGTTATTTGCAGAACATTAAAACTAAAACTTTTCTGTTTATATAGTATATTACACCGCTTTCACAGATGAAAAGTTTACTTTGCAAAGTCTTGAGTGTGGTGGTGGCCAGGGAAGAGAGAGCGGCTCTCTTTGCTCTTCTTTTTCCCTTGGTACCAGCGTTGTCAACTTTGAAATTTCAAAATGCACCAAAATGCGGAAAAAGCGCGTTTTTCAACGAAAACGCACCGAATGTTGAAGTTTTCCGTTTCATTTTCAAAAACCTATTTCGTATTAGAAAATTACATTTTTATATTAAAACACGATACAGCCTTTTAAACTACTACCTATTATACAATCAAACTGGGCCTGATATTACTGCCTGAATGTCATGCCATCAAATTCGTTCAACAGCTAAATTCGTGTTTTTCAAACTTGACCTCTAGTATGACTCCGTCAGTTTTATTAAGATAATGTTACCTTTACAATAATTATAAAGATATTTTGTCAAATTTATTATTAAGCAATAACATTTAGTTATATTTGCTGTCAACCGAAATCAGCTGTGACTATTACAGCCTATTATCAGGGACCCAAAATACCTGCTTACCGTCATCAAAATTATATTGCAGAAGCATACAACCATTACTGTCGAAAGAATTTACGATTATCGGATCACTAAAAGTTACAGAAGAGCACTACAAGCCTTGAGGGCTTCATTCAACCAATGACAATTCTACTAAACGCAGTGTACATTTCACTTGTGTTTTCATAAGCGGGGTTAAAATAAACGAAAATTTGCCAGAATTTACGAGCCTCTGTTCAGAGACTGCATTTATCGCAATATTTAGCCAACTTGGCTTGATTGATTAATAGCAAAACACTCCCTAAAAGCAGCTAATTTTATAAAACGAAATCTTTATTTTTCTTTTGCCATTGTATATAATATACAACAGCAATATAAATAATAAAATAAATAAGCAAGATAAGTCTTACGGAACGTTTTTCACGCAAAATGACACGTAAAAATTTTGGACACCTGATTATAAATTTTTTTTTTACATTGAAATAAAAAAATGAGTTGAATTTGATTTTGTGCCAGCAAAATTTCAAAAACGCACCGAAAATGTATAAAAAGCGCACCCCGCACCGACTAAAGAATTTTTCGCACAAATAATTTTAAAAAGCACCAAAAACGGTGCGAAACCGGGTTGACAACGCTGCTTGGTACCACCAAACTAAAGATTTTATTTTTTTATTTTTTTTGTTTTTATTTAGTTAATTTCAGTCTATGGATGAGAACAAAGATCCTTACAGACTATGAAAGATAACCTACAAAGAATAATAATAATTACTTATAATTAAATATTAAACGTAGAAAAACATATTATTTCCGCATATTAAGAAGCAGCAAAAAAGTTTAAAATATGTTTTTTCAGTGCTAAATTCAATAAAAGAATTGGATTGTTTCTGCATATTGTCGTTTACGGCATTAAGATAGATGAGACAACGAGTTAGAACTCCGAACTTTGCAAAGTAAACTTTCTGTGTGTGAAGGCCGTGTTACTTTCACTTTACTACTTTTCTGAAATATACCTTATACACTTCAATTTTAATTTGAAGTTATGTATTTATTTTATTTGGCAATCCAAATGATGCCGGTGTGGACTGTATTTACCTATCAGCTGTGCAACAGGTTTCCACAAATTTAACAAACGTAATCGCAAATTTATATACACGCTTTACATTTTTGTGAACGGTATACTAAAATCGATTAAATTTTCGTTAAAAAAATAATTTGTATATATAAATTATTATTATTTCAATGGGATGTGGCCCAGAACGGTCACTTGCACTGCGACCTTTGCTAATCTATTGTGCTTCCCCTTATCCCCTCACGTGCTAAGTACGTCTATACATTGGACTAGCCTTTTCATTGGGGGTGATGGAGAAACCTGTGTCAAGTCTTTTATTGCCTCCTCATTCTCACTGTAAAGTCTGCAAATGCTTAAGGCAGGTATAATAAGTTAGATCACTGGCAGATGTAAGTGCACCTATCCAGTCTTAGGGCACGTTCGGCCTTCTTTGAATCAAAACTTAGAAATTTCTTGGAACATACAATAGCGTTTGTCTCGTTGCAATGTTTCTCCACTACGGTCTCCATCTATTCATCTCAAAGAGACTCCTGTTAAAGCCAAATGTTGGAGTGACACCAATAAAAGTCTTCTCTGCTTGTTTTTTTTTTGCATAGGTGTCTACCACGGCATCATAATGCTCCTCATGTTCTCGCGCCCAGATGAGAGTAATATGGTTCTGGCCCGCCAGTTAACTTTTTTTTTCTTGGAATTAGCTTCCCTGATAACTTTGCTTCATGCTGGTTTCACAGAGGTGCTATTGTCTTTTTTTCAGTTTGGACCAGTACCCAGGGGATAACCCTTACATATGCAGTGCATTGTACCAGAACTAGGAAAATAGGTTATGAGGAGTGAAAAAGAGGAAATAGTTTTTGTGAACATTTGACTTCAACTTTCCAACATGATACCAGACAGGAAACACGTCTGCGGGCAACTTATTCCACGGGCGAATCGTACGGCTGAAAAACGAATTCTCTCTGTAATGCGTTGTACGATTCCCTGAGTAATCGACCACAAATAGATAAGCCCTGGACGATGCACGCGTGTTACGTATAAATGTACGAGTTTCGGAAACTAGATGCCTAATCTGGTCAGAGCAAAATCTATTGTAGTAACGATAGAACAGACTAAGGCAACCTACATTGCGTCGATGCTCCAGTCACTCAATATAGTTGGATACCCTGCTGTCACCGAAAAGCCTCTTCGCCCTCTCCTGCACACGTTCGAGTAACCCCAAAATAGAGTTTGAGGCAAAGGCCCAAACATGAGAGTTTTATTTAATTTTCGGTCGGATATCGAATTTAATGAAGTACATCGTGCACCGTTTCAAAAATCTGAGGCACTCGAATGCTTCTTTAGAGACGTGAAAAATGTGTTCAGTTCATCGAACATCGCACTGTAATTGTATTCCAAGAACATCCGATTCCTGAATGTTTATACTATCCATGAGTACAGATGAAGCAGCACCCGCGGTCATATGTTTGTGTGTTAATAAACAACACTGGGTCTTTCGAGCGTTAAAAGCGACTGTGTCTTTATGACCCCATTCGAAGATTACTAGAAGATCCCTATTCAGTGAGTCATTCATAGTTCGCCTCTTGGCAACGATCTCAGATAGGCTGGGCCTATAAATGAGTAGGAATGGCAAATGCTGCTGTCATCCGCGAAGGAGTGGATAGGGTTGGAAATTTGAATTAGAAGATTTAGCCTTTTGTGACTGCTGATTTTGTATGTATAAACAAGTATCTAATTTTTCGGTATCTTGCCTGGAATATTATATTTAGTTATTTTCAAAGAAATAGCAACTATTTCTTCGATTAATTATTTTCACAAAATTGTTTGAATCCACGAATTTTTTTATACATCCGCATTCAAACAATTTATTAATTGATGAAGCAAATTTCGTTGCGGAACATATTCGTATTTGATTTCTTGCTCATATCATTTGCGAAAAATCAAATTTTGGAATAGTTTTCACTAACCTTTTAGTCCTTTCCAATATTTGTTATCTGTGCTAGTTCGTCCGTTCAGTGAAATTTTCTTAAATTCTCATGAACTAAATAAAATTTAAACTTATATTTAATTCATGATAAACAGCGCCAACCAAAAAACAGTCGCTACCCATCAAAGTCATCAATTCGCCAAAAACAAAATAGTGACAAACAACAGCAATGAACTTTCTCATACAATTTCAAAATAAGATGATTATATATAGAACGCATCAGAAATCGACATAATAAAAAAAAGAAGGAAAAATATAAATAAATAAATCCATCGTGGACAAAGTAACACTGTCACTGTTAAAAGGAAAAATAGAATTTGTACTCGAACATTTTGCCATTCTAAAACACACCCAAAGTGGGGAAAACATCAGGGAAAGAATCAAACACCATAAAATTTTATTTTATTTTCACTATTTCTGCCAACGGAAAAAAGAAAATCGAATAAAAATAAAAGAATCAAGCAAAACTATAATACGAGTAGTAACAGCAGGGCGGGAAGGGGGGAAGGAGGTCAGGAAACGTACAAGAAAAATATAAAGAACTTTTCAAAAAATTATTGAAATGTCACGTAGCAACTTCTCAAATTGCAAAAATCCTGACGCTGTCGTTCAATTTTATGTGGATTGATAGAAGCAGTGCAATGTTGTTATTGGCATCAAGTAATAAGAGAAGACGTTGAAGCTGCTTCTAATACACAGAGACGGCATTGACGGGTAAGATGTTCTTTGTGTATTTGTATTAGTAATGCTAAAGCTAAATAATATTTACGAAATACAGCTATACAAGCAATAGTTGAAAACTTTCAAACACACACACACACACACACACACACACATCAGAGAAATAGAGCAAAAACAGAAGCAACGCTGCAGCAAAAATTCACAAATCCAACACAACCCATCACGAATTGTGTAGTGTAGAGTTTGCAAAGAGAAGGAGAAATTTTTGAAAAGACTGCATCAGTAGGACAAACACGAAGACAGCGACCATTGCTTTGCTTACATGACAAGAAAGCAACTACTTGTTCTGTCTGCCCCTCAAACTCTCGCAAGACGTGGCAAGTGACACAACATGTTCATCAGCTTCAACTGGAATGAAAAAAGAAAACTTAATAAAATAAATTTAAAACTCTGCTTTTTGATGACACCACATTCTTGCTTAAACTCTTTCTTGCCGTAATATAAACCACTGACTGACTCCTTTCACGCCGTGAGTGAGTGAGTGAGTGTGCCCATACGCCCTTATGACCATGCATATTCCGATACGAAAAAAAAAAAATTATTTTTCTATACTTTTCCCAAATCATCATACTACAAATTCAAAACATTGGCAAGTTTCTTAGTTTTTGGTCTTCGTTTTTTTTTTGGGGATCTGTATATAATTTTGTAAGTCCGCAGCGGCAGAGTGAAGGAAAAGAAAGCAGCAACAAAAATTGCTTACATTTTTCTTATGGATGTCTTCAATAACGACGACAAAGTTGTCAATCGTCAGCTGTCTTTGCTTAGAGCTTACGTCAACTGCAACATTATTGAAGACCAACAACGACCATTCACCACTGCCATCAACAACACAAGTTTTGCTTAAGACTTTCGTTCAGTCCTGCTGCATTCAATACAAATCAAGTTGGACATTTTGGAAAGGAATGATGAAGCCAGGTGGGGGTGTTGGCTGCGAAAAGTTGAGAAAACTTCCATCAAATACCACTTTTTATTTACCAAGAAATGCATGAAATAGTTAGTGATGATTTCAAGAAGCACAGTGGGACTTGTTTTTAAGAGAAAAAATAGTATAAAAGATGATATAACAATTAGTATCGAAGATTGAAGATGAAAAAATAATGATGCTACGCAAAATCCCATTTATGCCATTAATGAAGCTTTCATAGCGGAAATGAAACTTTTCTTGGTATTAACGAAAGAATGGTGAACGAAATGGTTTCATTCCCTTGACGAAGCATTTTTCTTTCATATGTGGATTTTATTATCTGCTGTGGTTGATATTATTTTTGATTTAATGGAGAATATCGTAAGCAATCAAACATTTTTCATAGGTTTTTTAAACAGATTTAGGTTGATGCTATTTTTCGACCAACTTTTCCGGCGACCACGCTCATGGATGACTAAATGCAAGCAGATATAAGCAAGGTTGGCCATTAAGGAATAATAAACAATGCGAAGTATATCTCGATTAGCCATTGCATTAAACGCAACCTTCATTTAGTCTAGTTTAACCTGAAGTTCAGTTTATAAATAGCCGATTTCATTTAAAAATATTAAAAAATATTTAAAAATATTTAATATGGAATATTTTTTTACTTCAAACTCTCAGAGATTGAGCCCATCTCATGCATGGTTTTTAAGCCAGAAATACACAAAGTGGGTATTGATATCATTACTAAAGCTACGTACATACGGTTGTCAGATCTTAAATATTGCCAGTAAAATTGTCTGAAAATCTATTACAATCGTGTGAACTGCCAATTTTTAACTTACAACATTGTCAGAAAAACCATTGTCAATCAATTGTAAGACGACAATGTTGTCAGGCATCTGACAATCGTGAGAACACTCTTCGTCGGCGCTGCCAGATAATTGGCTGGTATTGTAAACTCAGTTTTATTTGTCTGATGTATAAAATTAATGCACCTGACAATGGCATCACTGCCAAACAGATGGTTGTTGATATACATAAGTGGCAGTGGCTTACAACAAGTCTGGCAATTTTTTTCATCTAACAATCTGACAACCGTGTGAACTGACAATTTTTGTTGTCAGATGAATTATTTGTCAGACCATAGTCTGACAATGAAATTGTAAGATTTTCTTACGATCGTCTGAACATGCAATTTATTTCTGCGGGACAATTTTTCATTGTCACTACATTGTCAGCATTTTGCCAGATCTTACAATATTGTAACATCTGACAACCGTGTGTACATAGCTTAAAAAACAATTATTTTGAGTATTACAAATCTTTATTTATATCTGAACAATTTTTTCTGTTAACTGAAATACATGATATAGCCAAATGTTTGCCGCTAGTGATACCTACTGATGATAACTGTACGAATTCTGGCCGAATATTCGCCTTAATGGCTGCGATTATCTGCGGTTTGTTAGCGTAAAACTGCGACTACAATTACCCCCAAAGAAAAAAGTCTGGTAGGGTTACATCGGGCGATCTGGCTGGCCATGACAAGTCGTCAAAACGGGAGATTATGCGACTAGGATATGCTTGCTTCGTAATATTCATTACGGCTCCTGCTATATGTAAGGTTGCATGGTCTTGTTGAAACCGCTCAGCCACGCTTATTCAACTCCGGCTGTAAGAAGTCACTTATTATGGCTCTGTAGTAATCGGCTGTAACAGCACCAATGTTGCTAATGGTGTCCTTAAAAAAATAGGGTCGAACAGCTTCTCCCGCATCAATATCGTACCACACAGTAGCCTTGAGTGACTGTAACGTGAGATGCATCATGTGCGGATTTTCAATGCTCTAGAAACGAAGATTTTGTTTAGTGACGAAACCGTTTTTTTTTTTTTTAAATCTTGGATCAGTACTCAGGGGATGACCCCTACATATGCAGTGCATTGTACTGGAACTAGGAAAATAGGTTATGATAAGGTAGGAAAGAGGGAGTAGTGTTCGTGGAGGTTTAACTTGAACAATAACAACACGAAAGACTAAAATAAACTCTATTGCAGCATTTAAAATGTTGGAATTAAATTAGTTTATAAGATTAGAAGGAAATGCACCTCGTCGCTCATGATGGTTTTCGGCTAAAAAAATATAGCCACAATTATTCCAAGCCCTTGCAAAAGCTGTTACATTTTACGATGAGTGCTTAATTTTACGTCGCACTGTAGAGGGAGTTTTTTACTTGAACGCGCCATTAGGTTAGGTAAACAGGCCGCTTGATTTCCAGCAAGTACCCGGAAACTCCAGCTCACTTGGGTCCTGTAGGTCCCTTTGTGATTGCCTGAAAAAAGTTAGTAAAGGCAAAAGAAAATAAAAGGTTATAGGGATATAGAAGGAGTGAGGAAGAGGGAAAGGAGGTGGGAATCTATTAGTGTGGCATTACTTGCTGATTTACTAGCCAACCGCTGCTTCTAATGAAAGAAGCTATCGCAGTCGGTTTGACCGAGGCCAGACATGAAAGGCTATTGAAGCTCCGCTCGCCTAAGTACCTTAGACGATGATGCTCCAATGCCGGGCATGTACCGAGGAGGTGAAGGATTGTCTCCTCCTCCTCCTCGTCTTGGCAACTTCTACAGAAGTCGTTATATGGTATGCTTCTTGATATAAGGCATGTGGGCTCTGTGTGCCACCTTTCTTGGGCATATTCTAGCGCGTGGAGTTTTATTCGTTTCCAACACGCTGACAAGGGTTGACCGCAAAAGGGGTCTATATGCCTGTCCTCTAGGGCTGTCCCTTTTTTGGCTAATTCATCAGCAATGTTGTTGCCATTATTGGACCCATGTCCACGTACCCATTTTAGGGTTAGGTTAGAATGTCTCGTTATCTTATTTAAAGATATCCGGCATTCTTGGACAAGACTAGAATTAGTATATATTCCAGTCAGGGAGTTGATGGCGGCCTTGCTGTCTGTAACTATCATGATATCCCTTCCGAATATCTTGTGGTACATCAGCCATCTGGCCGCTTTATTTATAGCCGATATTTCGGCCTGAAGTACAGTACATCCGTCTGCTAGTCTGAAGGAAATTTTAGTGTTAAATTCCTCTATGTAAACGCCACCCCCAACCCTTTCTCCCCTTCTGGACCCATCCGTGTAAACCTAGAAGTATCCAGGTTCTATGGGAGATTCCTCAATTATGTAGCCGAAACTCTTTGTGAGGAATGGTTTTGGGGTGCAGTAGTCAATAAAATCGGGGACTTGGTCTCCTTCAATCTCTAATATATTAGTGTGGCCCCACGGTCTTTGGGTCCATGCTCCTGCCGCGTTCAACCTGATCGCGGTTTTCAGTGCTATCTGCCTGGCTTCTGAACGCGCCATTAATTGAGCTAGTTTTATCTTTTTACGATGACGGTCTGGTGAACACCGTTCTCGAAAGAATTTTAAGCAGCGCTGGCACCTACCAGGCACCTGCTTGGTGCCGAACTACCTTTAGGGTTTGAGTGTTCAATAACTTTTTTAGTTTATCAATACTTTTTAATTTTATTTGAGAACTTTCTGAAGAAGGATATGGGAGTTTAACTTGAGATACTTCATAACACAACAGCGATTAAAAATTGTTGAATTTTTTTTGCAGCAAAGGTTAATTATTTTGCTTACTGTCCTACTGGACCTTCAGTGCCTACAATAAATCGCATGGCTGCAAATTTTTGACAACATGGTGCAGTAAGATACCGTCTATGTAACGAAAGACCACGCAAGGTCCGCACCGGAGAAAATATCCAACGTGTTGAGGATAGCGAACAGTAGAGTGGTTCATTGTAACAATCACCTAGATGAAAATAGATGCGCTGGACATGTTTAGTATATTACTGGTGAAGCTGTTGCTCTCGCATTATTTGTTACAATGCACATTTTAATCGAAGAGCTTCATTTGGTCAGCAATTAATTTTCAGTCTACTTTAATTAAGATTATTTTTTGGATGCCCCTTAAGATATTGAAGACTTTCTTACACATCGTTTTTAATACTCAACGAGGCTTGTCTTGCTACTTTTCGGCTCTTTCTGACAGAACACTTGCTTTCAACGCTATCCTTATAACAGGGAGCCTGCCTTGTGCTGAGCAATCATTCCAGCATTTTAATCGATTTATGGCGCTCAATTTTGTAGCAACCTACCCACTGTGTTCAGCTTTCCGTTTGGACAGCAAAAATAAGTACAACTGAAAATCATCTACAATTTCTCCACTTCATTTTTCTGACGTTTTTTTTTTCATACTTCTTTTCCCCACTTCACCAGTTTTTAATCCATCCAATGCACATTTCAGTAAAACGATTGATGGCTTCCAGGACATAATATTTACAAGTTTTGCTTATTCAATACCATTGACAGCTAAGGAAGCAATGGCATCACTAGTCACTAGAGCAGTCACATTTCGTAAGTAAAAAGGGAATGAAGAAGAAAAAACAAAAAGAAAAAAAAAGAATTATATATTATAAAATGAAGAAAAACTTATTTAAAAACAAAACTATTGAAAAAGAGATGATGTCAAGGATTAGTTTGATGTACGCGTTAACTCGGTTGCTTTTTCTTCTCTTGATATTTTTCAAATATATATTTTTTATTTTTATTTTTATTTTATTTATGACTTTATTCATATGTTTTCATATGTTCGTTTGTATAAATGTCTGATGATAGTCTGAATAGTATTGTATGAAAAGATGTGTCCTAAACATACATCAGGGCATTTATTTTGAGAAAATTTTATATTCATGTTATTGCCAACGTTTTTCCTTCAAATAAATTTTCTTCGTTTTTCTTTTATTATTATCACATCTTTTTTTCTTCCTTTTTGGTCAATCAATAAGATGGAACTTGAAGTTCGACGTACAACCCCTGCCAAGTGATTGACAATTTTGTTTAAAAACTTCATCAACATCGTTGCCTTCGTCATTATCAGCATCGTTATTTTTCTAAATGGAAGTAAACACATCATTTTCTTTTGATAGTTTTCTTTCAATATGATTTTTCGTCTTGTTAAGGATTAGATGTTGAGTGTTTTTCTACACATACAGACATGTACACACATTGCTCTTTCATATAAGCACCATCAATGCTTTCGTATTTAATATAAAATATTGTCTTAAGAATATAAAAGAAATATTATTTAACGTTTCTCTGAACCTTAAAACAAAGGCGCTTGCAATTAATTGAAAAGCAGAAAAACAGGAATAAATCCTGCCATGAGGAGATGTAAAATAATAATAAAAAAAAATAAAAAACTGAGAACTGAGGAAACCTTAAGTTAAATCCTATGTAAATTATTAGCTTTTTGCATATCCCTAACACTAATAATTAGAGGTACTTATATCTGCATTCCAACATTAATGTAAAATTTCAATTAAATAGAAACACAGTTTTTAGTCTTTTGATATTCACTTTCTTATTGAATCATTAAGCAGATAGTAAAGGGTTACTTATGGAATAAAAATATCAGGCAAATGGCCTCCACGGCTTTGCATGTACAAAAGCGGCGAATTAGTGTTATATGGAAAATCTTAAAACCAGATTTGGATACCATTTGTAACGTGGTTTTGTCGTCGGCTGAGGTAGCAAAGCGACGTCCAGGGTCTACTTACGGATCCACAAACCTTAAGTAATTAACAAGACTGGATTTTCCTCTTTGAGGCTTACAATAATCCAAATTCTATTTATTCAGTATTTACAATAATAACAATGATAGGTTTAGGCTCAGGATGCTTGCGGTTCGGCTTCTATTTCGTCTGTCGTTCGTGCAGGTTTAATATGCGATGATGATTGCTTGTGGCCGTATACCTTCGTATTGACACACCTCGGGTTCGGTACACCAACGGCTGCCGATGAGAGTTCCTCTTGGGTCGGATGTATCTTCGTACGGACAGGCTTCGGATTCGGTATCGCAGTCGTACTCGGCATACACTGATAGGAAATCTCGCGGGTTCGGTATAACACGGTCAATAGTGAGAATCCCTCGTAGGATGGGTCGGGTGTATCTTCGTACGGACTATCTTCAGGTTCGGTATAGCAGTCGTACTCCACGTACACTGGATTCGGGTTCGGTAGGGACTCGCTCGGATCAGGATAACAGCGGTCGCTGGTGATAATTCCCTCTTAGGGCCGGTCGTGTGTAATTTGCCACAATCTGGATACGAATATTCGTGGTATAGATATCTTCCAATATCTGCACCTGTGGATCTTGGTAAAAAAATGTATGAGCCAAAAACTAGTACTGTATCCTTCTATTAATTTTACCCCGCTTTCAGCAGTGTCATTGGCAGCGTATAGTTTATGCAATATTCCTATTGCTTTCTGGTAATTGCCAAATTCATCCCTAATTTCCGGGTCCATTGAGAGTCCAAAACACAGAATGAATTTGGCCGCATCGAGTGGTACGTACTGGCTCATTATTTAGCAGTTCTTTCTTTATTTGTGTTGACTCCATATTCGTTTTACACTTTTCAGTCCGAAAATATATGATGACAAGTCTTGATTGTAAAGGGTGGTTAAATTTTAAGGGCCGATGTTGATTTCGAATAAAACACAAACTATTTAGGAAATTATTGCAATTTTATTTTATTATGATATTTTGGTATTACTCAATTATGTATGGAACAAAATATCGGTCAAATGGGCGCCGTGATCTCAACGGTACACCTCCATCCGATGGTCCAAATTTTCGATGACCCTGAGGCATAATGGAGGTTCTATGCCGTTAATGTGCCGAATTATCTCATCCTTTAGCTGTTGAATTGTTGCTGGCTTATCGACGTACTTTTCTTTCAAATAACTCCAAAGAAAAAAGTCCAACGATGTCAAATCACATGATCTTGGTGGCCAATTGACATCGCCATTACGTGAGATAACACGGCCATTGAATTTGTTGCGCAAAAGAGCAATTGTTTCGTTAGCTGTGTGGCAAGTGGCACCGTCCTGCTGAAACCACATATCGTCTACATCCATATCTTCCAATTCGGGCCATAAAAAGTTCGTTATCATCGCACGATAGCGAACACCATTCACAATAACTGCCTCACCGGCCTCATTTTGGAAAAACTACGGCCCGATGATGCCGCCAGCACATAAACCGCACCAAACAGTCACTCTTTGTGGGTGCATTGGTTTTTCGACAGTCACTCTTGGATTCTCATTCGCCCAAATGCGGCAATTCTGTTTATGGACGAATCCACTGAGGTGAAAATGTGCCTCATCACTGAAGATGATTTTCTTCGAAAATTGATCATCATTTTCATAATAAGTCTGGATAACTTTAACACGTTGTTGGATTGTGTATCTCTCCATGGTTCAAATTGAGTAAGTCTGAAATAGAGAAATGTCAAATAAAATTCGGAAAAAACTTGGCGTTTAGGTGTGGTTCACATTCAACATCGGCCCTTGAAATTTAACCACCTGATAGTTGTGATTAAAGAAGACTAGGAAGTTAATTATAGACGTAAGGTAAGAGAGCAACTAGCTAATATGTGCTCGTCAGCACTGAGTCTCGAGCTCGAAGTTATCATAAATATGCTGTCAATATGGCCAATATTTAACTTAAATAGTGAATTAAATTGAAATGTTCTTTAAGCTTGAGGTCAGTTTGGTTTTTTATATAAAAAATGCTTTAATTATATTCGATATTTCGTCTTCCTTCGGAAGACTTCTTCAGGAATATAATATACGACATAATGAGTTTTCAATCCCACACCGTTTTTTTCCTTAATGCATGTGATAATTTCGAGTGGAGACTAGTTCGTTATGAACAGACTAGACTTTAAATGATTATGCCCAGTATCTACTCCTCTTTTATTATTATATTGTCTGATGTCAATCAAATACAAAACAATTACATCAAAACAAACATTTTGCCATAAATAAGAACATAAAAAACACACATGCTCTAAAAACTTCAAACAAGACTTATGTACATGTATGTATGTATGAAAAGAAAGGACAATAAGAAAACTGAATTATTTGTAATCAAAAATTAGAACAAGACAAAAAGTAAATATTAAAAGGAATGCTGCTTGAAATCAAATGTTTAGTAACAAACTAAGAGGGCAGTAAGTTCATATAAAGGGTGTTTTTTTAAGCCCGATAGAACTTGAAATTGTAAAAAATAACACAAAAAATTAAATTGTAATCAAAATTTTTTTTTATTCGAAAGATCAATACGTGACATTAACATTTGAAAATGATTTCGGGCATATGGGCACCGCGGCTGTTCTTGACGAAGCGCATTCTGGACGTCCAATTTTGGGCCACTTTTTCGAGCACTGCTGGCCGTATGTCACGAACAACACGAACAATGCTGGCCTCCAAGGCGTCAATTGTTGCTGGTTTATCAGCATAAACCAGTGACTTCACGTAGCCCCACAGGAAATAATCGAGAGGTGTCAAATCGCACGACCTTGGAGGCCAATTGACAGGTCCATTTCTCGAAATCAACTTATCGCCAAATTTTGATTTCAGTAAGTCGATGGTTGCGTTCGCCGTATGGCACGTAGCGCCATCCTGTTGAAACCACATCTCCTCCGGATCAATGTCATCCATATTTTCAAACAAAAAATCATTGATCATGGTGCGGTAACGATCTCCATTGACCGTAACGCGAGCTCCGGCCTCATTTTTGAAGAAATAAGGTCCGATTCAGCATGAAAACCGCACCAAACAGTGCATTTTTCTGGATGTAATGGAGTCTGTAGGGTCTCTTGTGGATTGGTCTCACTCCATATGCGGCAATTTTGCTTAATAACAAACCCGTTAAGCCAAAAATGCGCCTCATCGCTGAACACAATTTTGCGATAAAACAACGGGTCTGATTTTCAAAGTAAATTTGGATAATTTCGTAGCGTTGTTCAAGCGTGAGTCTATTCATGATGATTTGTCAGAGTATACTGAAACAAATAAAAAAAATGTTTCATCAAAATTTAATTTTTTGTGTTACTTTTTACAATTTAAAGTTCTATCTAGCTTAAAAAAACACCCTATACTACAATTCATTAAAATTCGATTGTGGATACAGTCGGTTCCTGGTAGTTTACTTGGTCCCTCTAAAAACAATTTATTACTTAAAAAACGACACCATTGCAAATTTGGTCCCTTCGATAATTTGAAGTTATTAGCATGACATTTAGAAATTTTGAAAAGAAACTTTTTACTTTGCTAGGCTATATATTTTAAATTTTCAATATACCCAGCAAAAACTTGAGTTGCACTTACTTAGGAACCTATTGTTACGTTTTTGCTTCTGAAAACTCTTTTGCGGACTCCTCGATTGCAAGTTATATAATGACACTCACACTTGTTCGTTACACAGTGTATTAAAATACCAGACTTGCTTATTTTCTTACTTATGGCTGCCCTGCACAAAGTTCAAAAATAAAACTGACTCATTGCCGTAGACCTGTCTGCTATTCATAAGCCTTTATTATTTTCTACAAGCGACATGAATTTTCCAGTCATTCATAGTTCTGGTAACAAATGTACAAATTTGTTTCTTACATACAGTGATGAACATATAATTGAAACATAAATGTGATCTTTCATTTTTTTTTTTTTTTGGACCAGTACTCAGGGGATGACCCCTACATATGTATACAGTGCTTTGTACCAGAACTAGGAAAATAGGTTGTGAGGAGGGGGAAAGAGGGAGTAGTGTTTGAGAACATTTGACTTGAACCTTCCAACGTTATAACAGACAGGAAACACGTCTGCAGGCAAATTATTCCACAGACGAAGCGTTCGGCTGAAAAACGAATTCTCTCTGTAATGCGTAGTGCGATTCCCCGGGCGATCGATCACAAATGGATGTGCTCTGGACGATGAGCACGTGCTACTTAAAAATGTGTGAGTTTCGGGAAGAAGATCCCTAATCTCGTCTGAGCAGAATCCATTGTAGTAACGATAGAACAGAGTAATGCACCCCACACTGTGTCGATGCTCCAATGAGTCAATAGAGTTGGATACCCTACTGTCACCGATAAGCTTCTTCACCCTCTCCTGCACACGGTCGAGTAACCCCAAAATAGACTTTGAGGCTTCGGCCCAAACATGAGAGTTGTATTCCATTTTCGGTCGGATGTAGGTGGTATAAATAGTAAGGAGGTCGGATGGAGTGAAGAAGATGTTTTATATCATCGTTTGTTATTTCAACGAAATTTTTTCACTGCAAAGTTAAGTTTGATATCTTTTGTACTTGGTTCTTTCTTTACATTCATGTTTTGTTAAATTTTCTTAAAAAACCATTATTTAGTGAAAGGGACGTTTTCAAGTGGACACATAATTGAACAATTTTCAGTTCTGCTATTTAAATAAAGTTATTCTAAATCTATTTAAATAAAGTTATTCTTATTTCTAATTTTGTTTTTTTGCGAAAATTGGTAGATAGGTATGTTTTAAAAAATATCTGTAAAATGTTATACTAATATTAGCCACTAGGTATCGAAGAAAGACCAAGTTGCTCCGAACAGGAAAGGAAGGTAATCATTAGGTTAATGAGGCTCCGAGAAGACGGTGAATGCATTTTCTCAATTACTTATTTGCTCTAGAGGAAAAATGTAACCATTTTGATAAATTTTGGAACTCAAATAATGTACCCAGATTCTCCAAATAAGTAAAGCCACAGCCTGAGACAATGGAATAGTCGTGTCTCTAAAGGTGACCGAAATAAAAGCTCTAAACAGCTCAAAGTTGTATATTAGAGTCATCATATGGCATCCATATATAATCTAGAACTATTCGACGGAGGTTTAACGAAAGTGCCTTACGTGGATTCATCTCACAGAAAAAACTTTCGTCTCCAAAAAAAATTTGTAAATTCAGATCGAATTTTGTCAGGAAAAACCTTAAGAAACCAGTGGGTTTTTGGAAAAATAGTTTATGGAGTGAAGAGTCCAAGTTTTTCCAGTGGGGATCAGATGGAAAATGGTATGAATGATTTCTAGTTAACCAACAACCAAATCTCAGATATACCATCAAAACAATAAGTTAAATTACTATAAAAAATGTTTTAATTATGTGGCCACCACTGTATATATGTACACATCGTTGCTCTCATGTAGCAAGGCCCTAACTAATATAATTACAATTTTGCAGGAGAAGGAAAAATCGTAATAGAAACTGCATAAATAGGTACATCTAAAAGTAACTTTTTTTTGCTTAATTGCTTGTAAGAGCGATATGTATGAAGTTATATAATTAAATCTTTGTGACACTGTGTACTTGTGTGAAACGCAGTAGAATCCCTAAAAGAGCTCAATTCAGGGAAAATACGACTTAGGGCCTTTCTACTTGAGACTAACGATATATTCATACTCATGATTGCGAACAATAACATCGCGTTACACACATTCTGTCCTATAAACCAAATATACCTTTTCGGAAAGAGGAGAAAAATAATAATACACCTGTATCGGGGTTTTTTATAGACACATCTATAAAATATAAAAGTAGTGTCCGTCTATCTGCCTGTGTGAAATACTTTCGATAAGTTTTTAACTCCTTTTCCGTGATCTAATCAAGCAGGCAGACTCGGCGAAATGCTTGTATTACGTCAAATTAAAAAAGAGATTTTTAGCAATTCTCAGATTTTTCTGAATTTTTTGAAAAATTGGTTATCGGCTTTTTTTTAGTATTTTCAAACATTCAACTATATATTCCATTAATTTAACAAAATTAATGAGAATTCAAATAGAAAAATTCTCAAATAATATTTCACAAGTAAACCAAAAACACATTTTTTTTAGATGACCTTTTATTCCTACCTCTCAGAAATTTATCCAAATTTTTGTTTTAGTGTTTCCTCTACACTTTTATATTTATTTTCAGATATTGTAGTATTGGTTTTCTTTAACAATCCCACTTTTACCTTATTCTAAGCACACTTGTGTGTTAATTGTGCTAAAATTTTCGAGTACAACTCGTGCTAAAATCAAACAAAAACTACTTAAACGTTAAAAGTACAAGCTGTTTTCTTTCTGTGTACTGGATGGATATATTTTGTACGTTTTTTTCCGGTTTTCTGTTGCAACATTATAACTCACATTAGTAAAGTTTTTGTTCGTTGCTGGGTTATGAGTTGCTTTCTATAAAGTAATAATAATAATAAATAGCAGTTACAGCAACAACAAAAACAATAAATTAATTAATACGATAGAGACAGTTTAATGTCATTTAATAAAATATTGACATGTACTGACGAACTGACAATGATTGAATAAAACATTTTAACTCCTTCCAATAATAAATTTTTACTTCTATATAAAATATGCTCGTACGAGTATATTTGCTGTTGTCCTTTTTGTTGTTGTTGCTGTCGTTATAATATTTTTATTTTTCCAAACTGCCGACGACCATACAAATTAACCTCTCTTTATCAACAATGTGTGTAAATATGTATGTATGCTGCATTTAATGAAGGTGTGTGTGTAGGAAGACATACGTGAGTGTAAGTGTATGCTGGTGCTTAATAAATATATCCCGCGACCGTGTCTATACATGCCCTGTCAGCAAATTGGCAGTTGGCTACAAATAAAATCAACTTATAGTTGACATTTTTTTGATCTAGATACAAGTTAGCTACGAGTATAATGTAATGCATAGTTTCCCTAAATCAAAATATATTCATTCTACCTAGTTACTGTATTTAATTTTAAGCGCTGTTTCCATTTTGCTCTTCCGCAAGACGCTTAATTCGTGAGTAATGGCATATACCCTGGCTATCAATGCTTCCAACGATTTTAGGTTTAGACAACAGCCAGAATGTTTCAGCCAAGGTAGGCAGCCCAATCATGATCAGGGCCGCAATGGTCTGCTTTCTGCTGATCCCTGTTCTGTCAATTAACCTTTATTAAGGTCTTTGGAAGTACAATACAGCATAAACGCTGGCTCTTCCTAGAGTTTTATTTGTTACAACAAACGAGGGACTCCTATCCCTCCATACTCCAGAAAGAAGAGTACCCTTGTTAGCCATACATCAAGACAAAACTTGCTTCTCGGAAGGCATATATACATATGTATGTTAAATGTAACAACGAAATAAGCCTTTTCGTTTAGTATAGAATTTAGTAAAAGCCCATTTTTCAAAAACACATGAGGATTTGAAATCACATGATTTCAAAACCACATGGGGTTTTGTTATTACAAAACCCCATGTGATTTTGACGATTGGAAAATCACAATTATGTATACGTATAATAAATTGTTGCAAGTGTGTTGTGATTTTTAAACTCACGAACGTTCAAAGGGAATTCGAAAAAATTTAGGGTTTGTTGTGTAGGTAGGTATGGTTGTGTAGATAGTTTGTCTAAAGTTTGCACGAAATCGGTCGTCATGGTCGTGAATTATCTCTTTTCATGACAATATGTGATTCAGTTCATGCGTACACAAAATGAACTGATAAGGACTAATATGAGCTGGACAACTAAGCTATTATTTGTTACAACAAACGAGGGACTCCTATCCCTCCATATTCCAGAAACAAGAGTACCCTTGTTAGCCATACACCAAGACAAAACTTGCTTCTCGGAAGGCATATATATATATGTTAAATGTAACAAGATTTAACACAAAAAGCTTATTTCGTTTAGTAAAGAATTTAGTACAAGCCCATTTTTTAAATGGCTCGTTAGGCAAAATTTCTTATTATAGATAACAGTTTAAAATATAGTGTTGCCCAACGTCTAGTGAAATTAGTTTAATAAAAGTTAAGTTGGAAATTTAAAGAAATCAACTTTGCTAAACTCATTATCTAAGCTTGTGGACGAAATAGTAAAAGTTTTTTAGTTTTTCATCAAGCACTTCGCAGTCAAATTTTAAACAACATGTTTATGATATCAAAGCCAATAATGGGTTTTGAAACTGCAGGATTTCAAAACCACATGAAAATTTGAAATGGCACTATTTCAAAACCACATGCCAATTTGAATCACATGATTTCAAAACCACATGTGGTTTTTTAATAGCACGATTTCAAAATCAGAATTATATATACATATAATAAATTGTGAAGTCTGTTGTGACATAATAAGTCACGAACGGTCAATAGGATTTGTTCGTATAGTTTATCTAAAGTTTGCACGAAATCAGTCGGTACGTTCGTGAGTTATGTCTTTTCATGACAATATGTGATTTTGTCCACATAAAAATAAAAAAACCAATACATTTGATTCAGTTCATGCGTACACAAAAGGAACTGATAACAACCAATGTGAGCTGGACAACTAAGCTACACTTGGTGATCCAGCGGCCTGCCTACTTAATATTAATGTTATGCATAGCAAAGCACGCCGGGATAAACGGGTTATGAATGAGCATGAGATAATATATAATTAAATTTTCAAATCACATAAATTGTGAGTATTTAAGACACAGCAGTAACTTACACGTATCAATAGTATGCAGCCAAAAGTGATATTAAAAGCACATGATTTTAAATCACATGCAATTTAAGGATTAAATTGTGTCGAAATATTACTAATATAATTGATAAGTATATTTTATACAATGAGATTTTTAAAATTTCATTTTTAGTTTGTACATTTGCACATCAAGTTTTTCCTTTCTTAAGTTTTTTCTTAAGAAGAATTTTTTACAATACAAATTTGGTGTGATCAATTATTTTTGTTTGAAGAAGGCAAGCAAAATAATGATTAAATCTTTAGGTGGGGGACAACTAGCTGTTTCGTAGTCGAAACACTACTCATCAGCTCCCATTTGAACTCGGGTCATGACGTATCATGATCTGCTGCTTTAACCACTCAGCCAGCGAACATTTAATTATTCTCTATCTATATTCATCTCATATTGGATCACATATGTGTTTAAAATTCCTTAAATTATTATTTTTTATTCTCATTTGCCTTTGTCACTTTGGGAAAAGTTACTCAAACTTTGTGCGGTAAGTGCTTGACTAATAGCCTCGAGTTCGCAAGTCCAATTCCCGCCAAGACAAGCAAAAAGCTTTCTTTAATAAATTTATTTTTCTTAATATAATATTTCTAATTCATTTACTAATATTTGGCAAGCTCGTAAGATCATTTGATAAGATTTTGTGTGTACAATAATTAAATCATTTTTAATAAAAATTTAAATAAAAGGTTAAACTCCCGTGTAGTTATGTATTAATAAGTTACAAGCTAACTTTTGGGATACTAACTCTAAGCTAGTTGAAAAGTAACTCAGAGTCACTCGGATAATTACATACCTCCAAATAGTCAGTCTTCTACATTGGCATCAGTTGTAAAAAAGTTAGCTTAAAATTCATTTTAAACTGAATTGCCGACAGGGTGTTTATTTGCCTGCACGTGTATGCGTGTGCCGTTATGTGAGTTGGGTATACAAACTGTTGTTTGAGAGCAGTTAAAATCAATTGATAAATTCAATTGATTTAGCGGTTTGTACATTTCACTATGGTAGCATACAGCTACACTCACACACGCACACACACACACACGCCCGCACACATACACATACGTGCCAGAGTATGTCTATATTTATTATTTTAATCAATGTGTTTGCCAGCCTGTTGTATGTTTCAATGTATCCTGATGGCAAATATTGATGGATTGATGGCAGACATATTGGACGATTGATGGCAATAGATTATTTGCGATTAAGCTGTTTGTTATCGTACAATAATTCTGTCTACTGAACAATTTTTATCAATTTATCTATTTTGCGTACAATATGCAGCTGATGGATTAGTATATTAACCTCTTAATGATAATGGATAGAAAGTTGAGGGACACAATTTGCAGTTTTTTTTTACTAAAACGCCTTAAGATAAAAACGTTCAACGAAAAATCAACTATGGGCTTCACTTTCGACTATGGTCAACTTGTATTACAAATTTTTGGAATATAAAGATATTTATGTGGTTGAGCTGATTATACTACTAGATCGACCAAAGCAGTCATCCGATGTTATTTGGCTCTCAATTTTTGCTTTAAATAAAAAATCTCGACTCTGTGTTTTGATTTTGCATATATGAACCTTTCGAATTTTATTAATCAATTCGAGAAGATCGGCCAAATGGGCGCCACCACAATTGATTGCTATACGGGCTCGTTTTATAGTATTTTACTTAGGGCAACAGATTCTCGCACTCATGTCGAACATTGTCCTTGAAGGCTTTCAGAGTCTCCGGCTTGTTCAAGTAAACACGGGACTTCAAAAAACCCCCACAAAAAAAGTCAGGAACGGTTCAATCCGGCGATCTTACGGGCCTGTGCAAATCGCCAAAACGAGAGATGAGGCGACCCGGGAACGCCGCCTTCAGAATATCGGTTGTGGCTTGCGCAGTATGCGCCGTTTCTCCGTTCTGTTAGAACCAAATATCCTCCAGTCCTAATGCATTCAATTACGGCAGAAAAAATTCGGTTAACATAATCCTATAAAGCGCAACAGCGTCCTGCAAAAACATGACTCCTCCAGCGTGAAAAGCGCACCATGCATTCACTTTGAGCGGTTATAATGGCTCCTCGTGCATTACCCGTGGACATTCGGTACCCCAGAAGCGATAGTTTTGCTTGTTCACGTATCCGCTTAGGTGAAAATGAGCCTCATCGTTTATTATGAATTTGGTCGAAAAATCGTCCACTTCACCCTCGAGATTGTGGCGGATTGATCAATAAAATACTAAAGATTCACATAAACATAATCAAATCACTGATCTAAAGCATTTAACATATAATATTATACAATAACAACTCAGTTTAAATCTTCCAAAAACAATTTGCTACCTCAGTTCAATAATAGGTTTACAGGGTTAATTTTCTAAGCACCCATTTAATATGTTATTTTATGGAATTTACTCACAAATACACTTGCAACCGCATGCTGTATATATCTACTTATATGCATATATGTTAGTTCTTTTCAAACAGATAGTTGAAATTGTACATTCATGAAACTTGAAAAGTTACAAATATTGAATTCAAATACAATTGTTGCAATAATCTAAACAAAAATTTTAATAATTTTGTTTATTGTGCTGCTATAATGATAAAGAGATATTGCAGTCTGAAGAATAAACAAGTTGGCCAAATGTATTCGATTTCTCTGATTTTTTTTGCGGCCAGTAAAAATACGGCTGGCTTTACCAAAAACCAGTTTGGAATAGTGGGCTTACTCGTTGTTTCAACCAAATCAGCACTCAAGTGGTATAAGTGTTTATGTGTATTAATTTTGGGCAAACTGTGGTTCTCATATTATTAATAAAAGGTTTGCTGTTATATTATAACGCAACTTTTTGCCTATATGTTCTATACTGGAATTTACAGACGCAGACATGAGCGAGTAAAAAACATAATTTTGCAAACAATATGTGGTGGCCAATCACACCGTAAGTCGATTTGAGACTGGTGCACTTGGATCAATAATATAGGCACTTGTTGCAGACCTCTGGTAGTTACCTTGCCAGGTGAATAAAAATAAAACATAACAATGTATCTACTGAGTGTGAAGGGAAATTTGAAGAAAAAAAATTAAAGATAATAAACTTAGTTATAAAATAGGCATGCATTTTAGACATGGATTTAAATCATCCTATAAGAGTGCTTATTATTATTTGATTAAGTCGTAAAGCAGCTCTGAGCTTAAGAACAGCCCTTATGTCATCGTAACTATTTCTTAACTGAGGTCAGGGTTGGTGTTGTTGTTTGGCCTTCGAGAGTTTTGCTTCTCACTCTCACTTGTTAACTGTTTGCCTCAACTAACTGCATTAAGCTATGTAAACACGGTTGTCAGATGTTACCATATTGTAAGATCTGACAACATGCTGACAATGTAGTGAGAATGAAAAATTGTGCCGCAGAAGTAAATTGTGTGTTCAGACTTACAATTTCATTGTCCGACTATGGTCTGACAAATAATTCATCTAACAACCAAAAATTGTCAGTTCACACGGTTGTGAGGTTGTTAGATGAAAAAAATTGCCATTGACATGTTGTAAGGCATTACCACTTATGTATATCAACAACCATCTGTTTGGCAGTGTTGCCCATCAAATTTTTTTCTGACAATGATGCCATTAATTTTATACATCATATACTTATACATATAAGTGAGCCGGTCCCTAAACTGACCACTTTTTGTGTACCGATCAATTAAGATAGCTTTCGTTCATATTATGTCATGATCTTTTGTTAAACAAAAGATCATGACATAAAATGAACGAAGACTATCCTAATTAATCGGTATACAAAAATTGATCAGTTTAGGTTTTAGTTAGTGTATTAAAAAAACCAAAAAGTACCTTGAGCTGAAGGAACTTATTGCAAATATTAAATTTATTTGTAACTGTGTAGTTAAATAAATAATAAAATAAATAAATATTATTTGATTAATACTAAACACTACACGTACAACTACTCTTTTCAAGAGCAGACAGTACAGTGCGCAATTCAAATCCAAACTATTGCCCTTTTGCAGTTGCTTGGGGCTTGAAACGAATGATACTTTGAATCAGTGATGCCCACAAGTGCTATATGGAAGAGTAAACACCAATACATTTAAAGAAAAACTATTTTTATTTAATATTTTTTGTTGTAAAAAGTAAAACATTTACAAAATCAAAATTCACACTGATAATCGCTGTCGTCAATGTTTACCAGCTTTGCAGTGAAGTGAAGAACGACGAAAAATATATAAAGGGCTAAATAAACTACACAGATAGCTTGCCAAACCTGTCAAAATTTTAGGTTCGTACAAACATTTCTGTTCGTTTGTGGGGGTGTTTGCTAGTTTATACAAATATTTGAAGCATGTTTGCACGAAAATCAAAAATTTTTGATTTTCGTACAAACATTGTGAATGTGTGTGTAAATTTTGTCATTTCAATTAAATTTATACAGAGTGAGGTTGAAGAAGAAGTATACAGAGTGAATCGAGAAAATACTTTTTTTTTTGTAACAATGCTTAGAATGGCGTAAAAGTTTATTTGGCCGTCTACTCTCATTGAAAACATAGAAAAAGTGATTTATTAGTATTTGTATGTGTGGTTAAATCACATTTGCATGTGTTGTATTTGTATGGTTTGGGCGCAAGCGGAAAGTGTGTGTTTGGCAAGCAGTTTGCGTAGTTTATTTGGCCCTTAAGACGAAGTTTTTTGTGTATTTTTCATTGCTAGTACTGAGCGCAGTATTTGCGTATTAAAGAGCACAGCCCTATAGCTAAGCGCATTTACAAAAACAATTGAGTAACAAGCGCATAGGGCTGGGCACACTTGCTTTGAATACTTGGCCACCTTGGAAACACTGTTGTTTTCCTGGTATGTGTGCACGCACATCTAAAAGCGACATTGTGTTGTCCTTTTTTACCACATGCACTTTGTTAATGTCATATTCCAAATAAACTTACAAAAAAAAGCCGAAAAAAAAAACTTTTTAATTTGTTAGCACTTTTTTTTCGTCTATTCTGTAAATGATTGTTTTAAAAGTATTTTTGTTGCTTCAATTCAAATAATGAAATGTTAATTTTGACACGTCATTAATATATTGTCTGCCGTGTTGTAATTAGTTTTGATGGCTTTTGTTGCAAAATTAATTTATTTGACACATCTCTTTTACTTTTGCCTTTTATGTTTATTGACTGACATTTATTATGGCAGCAGCAGAACATCAATACGCTGCCTGAATTTTGTTGTATCGCAAAAATGACGGAAAATTATATGTTACATGAATGTAATGATGAACAAAAAAAGGTTTCAACTGAATTAAAGTAGCAAACACGTACACAAACCTATGCCTACATATGTATGTATGTGTGTGTGTATGCATTTGCATGTGTGCATATTGTAATAATAAAATACACTCATTATCCATAGATCAGATATGGATGGATTTTCATTAAATTGCATAATTTGTAATGTCACAATAGATAATTGAAGTTTTCATTTTTTTTTCATATGTCATTTTTTTCTGGGACATAAGCCAGTATATATGTACGACAGTATGTATGTATGTACACACATATGCATATATATTTTATTTAGATTTAAATTTATTGGTATTTTTTAATGGACAAATTAAACGTAATGAGCTTTTTCTCATCTAAATTGTGAAACTATTATTCATTTTTGTAATGTACAGTCGATCACGGCTGGGCAAAAGGTAAATGACAGATTCATTAGTATACTCGTATGTATGTATGTGTTAGGGTGGAATGAAACCGAACAAAAAAAATGTTTTTTTAATTTTTAAAACTTTTACATTGTTAATTGAAGACCCTACTGGAAAGCTCTATTTATGCAAAATAATTAGATTATATTTGAAGGTGGCGCATAAAGGGGGAAGTTTGAATAACAACATAATTTTTTTTCATCTTGGACCAGTGCTTAGGGGATTACCCCTACATTTGCAGTGCATTGTATCAAAACTAGGAAAATAGATTGTGAGAAAGGGGAAAGAGGGAGTAGCGTTTGTGAACATTTGACTTGATTTTTCCAATTTATTCCGCAAGCGAAGCGTATGGCTGAAAACCAAATTAACTCCGTAATGCGTAGTACAATACCGCGGGCATTCAGCAACAAATAGATGAGCTCAGAACGATGCGTGCTACGTAAAAATGTGCGAGTTCAGGGAACAAGATCCCTAATCTCGTCAGAGCAAAATCCATTGCAGTAACAATAGAACAGAGTAAGGCACACCACACTGCGCCGATGCTCCACTGAGTCAATAGAGTTGAATACCCTACTGACACCGATGAGCTTTTCCGCCCTCTCCTGCACACAACGACAACAGGACGATGCCAATTTCCATACAGCTAACGAAACAATGGCGCTTTTGTGCGACAAATGCAATGGTTGTGTAAGCTCACATGGGGGCGATGCCAATTGGCCACCAAGATCATGCGCTTGAAACCATTGGACTTCTTCCTTTCGGGGTACTTGAAAGAAAAGGTGTACATCGATAAGCCAGCATTAATTCAGGAGCTAAAGGATGAGATTATGATGCCCATTAACGGCAAAGAATCTCAATTATACGCCAGCGTCATCGAAAATTTGAACCATAAGATGGAGGTTTGTCGCCGAAGTCACGGCAGCCATTTGGCCGATATTTTGTTCCATATATAATTGAACCATACCAGTGTTATCATAATAAAAAAGTATTAATAATATTTCCTAAATAATTTGTGTTTTATTCAGAACCAATATCAGTCCCTAAATTTTAACCACCCTTTATAATAGTACAAAGGTACCATTCCAAAATCTCTTTTTATTGCCATCACTTAAATTTTTTACTCAAAAGCTTCAAACACAAAATATAGTATCATTTGAAGCAGACACCCAGCACCTTTCATTATGGAAAAATTTTATTTAGATGAATAAAAAGGACAACTTTAAATCACATCGTTTATTTTTTTATAAATGATTATTAAGTTCCACAAATTGAAGTCCTGTGAAGAAAACAATATGTTTTTATCTGTACATTTAAGTAGTTTTTTCTTATTCATTGACATTTCCCAAGCTTTTGATAAAATGTGGCACGACGGCTTGATGCACAAAATAAAGTTGAACTTGCCTGCAAACACTCACAAGCTTCTGGAAAGCTACTTATGCGGCCGGAAGGCGCATAAGTAGCTTTCCAGCGATTTTATAAGCCCTTACAGCCAATCGAGGCAGGAGTTCCTCAAGGTAGCGTTCTAGGACCTACTTTATATTTGATTTACGCCTCAGACATGCCAACGAGATCCGGAATCCACACTTCAACTTTTGCGGATGACACAGCATTCTGCAGCGTACATGAAAACCATCAAGTAGCTTCGCGAAATTTGCAGGAGTATATTTCAATATTAGAGATGTGGTTAAAACTTTGGAAAATTAAAGTTAATGAACAAAAGTGTACTCACGTTACATTCACGCTGCGTAAACAAACATGCTCAGCTATCCAAATTAACAATTCACCTATTCCGCAGCAAAATGAAGTCAAGTACCTTGGTATTCATCTGGACCGTAGGTTAACGTGGAAGTCTCACATAGATGCGAAAGTTATTCAGTTAAAGTTAAAAGCAGCGCAACTGAATTGGCTTATGGGCAGAAACTCTACATTGAAACTGGATTGCAAACTTTTATTATACAACGCAATTCTAAAGCCTATATGGTGCTACGGAATTCAACTATGGGGCACCGCCTCCACTTCAAACATCGAAAAAATTCAAAGGTACGTCAAAAACTCACGAATTCATAAGGATCTCTGTGTTCCTCTTGTAAAAGACGAATTTTCAAAGTACGCAACAAGGTATAGCAGTAAATTAGAACTTCATCCAAATCGTCTTGCACGCAATATACTTAATTTCGAAGGCCACTCTCTGTTGAGAAGGAGGGACAGCCTTGCCACCATAAGAACTTTAAATAGGTGATTTCACCGATATTGACCGTGCAAAATAAAACATTTTTGTCTAGCATTGGCTGGACTTAATTAATTTTATGTATTTAGTTTTAAGATTTGAATACTTATTGTTAGTTCGCTTTGTGAAGATTCAATAAATAATTGAATGAGAAAAAAAAGTAGTTTTTTGGCCAAGCCTGGCTTAAGAATAAAATCAAGGTGGGATATAAAGTTGAATGTTTGAGAATATCTTTCAAACATTTCCAAAGTCTACTGATGATTAGGGTAGCTCCTATGAAATGTCGACTTATAGATAGCTGGGAAACATAGAAAACAAGCTATTTATAATTTTTTATTGGAATAACATATTAATTTATTTATTAGAAAAGTTGAAGCTAAAAACTAAAAAGTCTAAAAACCTAAATTCTCTAACCCTGTGAACCGTCACTAATGACCTGACATGCGATTTCAAAAACCTAAATTCTCGAATCCTGTGAACCGTCACTAATGACCTGACATGCGGTTTCAATAGATTGATGCCATATGTGATGCCGGTCAGACCACAATTGTCATTCTGTACTAGCAGCTTCAAAGCTTCACGCGTCTTCAAGCTAATAAAGTCTTCTCCCGCTAATGAAAAATTTTCAGGTTCAATTACAAATATATGTTGCAGGAATAATTTAAATTACTATAACACTAGTACTAAATGATGAAGCCTCAATCACACTTTTTTGTTAATGTAATTAAATTTGTAATTGGCACAAGTATTTCGAATACTTATTAATAACTGTTTGTTACTGCAATGCCTCTAAATAACTTAATAATTAAACTCGCCCTTTAACAACTAATCTGGCAATTAGTACATACTATATCAATTTAATTTACAGCTCAGCCGTCATGGTAAATACCTGAGAGGTTTCGGAAAATTACATGCTAACGTCTATATAATCAGCGAATATTTTAGGCAAATATGCGACTAAGTGTGTGTGTGCGTGTGCGTGTAAGAGCGTGTGTGCAAAGGAATTTAAGCAGGATTGAAATTTATCACGTCTTCAAACAACAAACTCACAACTACACACACACACACACATACACACTCTCGCTTATAAAATCTTACATAAATTAAGGGTTTCGTATGCGTCATTAAATCGCGACCTAACCTAATAAATGTCACACACGAATGAAATCTATGCATGTTTGTCAAATAAGTGCGTGCATGTGTGAGTGCGTGTGTGTGTGTATGTGAGTGTATACAAGCGCTAGTAGAAGTGTGTGCTTTGGTATGTGTGCCTTATTTTGGCAGCACTGACATTAAACACGTCGAAAATGTTAATTAGTATAAGATTTTGATTTTACTTACAACAAGTGCTGCTTCTACAGCCGCTAAAATTTATGCTGCTTTTAATTCCTTATAACTGATGTTGCATGTGCGCGTCCGTGTTGGCTACATATCACGTGTAAAGATGCTTTGTACGCGGGGCAGCGATATTTTGCCAATTTTGCTCAAAATATTAGTTTGCTTATGGGATTTATTGTTGAATGTTGTCAGTGCTGCCATTGTGGGAAAACCATGTGGGAGACGTAAAAATCGTAAAGAAAAAGTCAATTAAATAAGTGAAAACAAAGAAAAAAGTGTAAGAATTTTTGTAAAATCCATTTGTGTTGGTTGACATTACATTTATGACAAGTTAAATTTTATTTTTTTCGCATCACTCAACATCACAGGACTTGTTTTCTAACTAGAGCTTTTAAATTTAAAATACGTGTCGTGAGTAACACAAAACTTCCGCCATTTTGTGGCTAAAGAGTGAAAAGTTTGATTGCAAAAAAAAAAAAAAAAAAATCGCCAGCTGCATGAACCATATACGAGTACTAATTCTGCCTTTTCTTATGGGACAATTTTGATCAGTGGTGGTGAGACAGACACACTTTTATATATCGGCTCGTATTAGTAGCAGCACAAACAGAGTTATATTTTTGAAAAGCTGCGGTTTAAGACCTTACTTCAGTGTAGTTTAGGATGCATCTTTTTGTAACATCAACAAAGCATCAATCGTTGTTTGTCTTTGTTGTTCGTCCGAAGATTTTTATTTTATACACGTGAGTGTGTCGCAACAGCTGACCTATACTATGTGAGTACAAGAAATTAAGCTCTTGGCCATCGCTGATTTAGATTCCTTTACTCTGTAGACCAAGTATGCCTAGCACTATGCGCTTGATACTCAATTGTTTTTGTAAATGCGCTTAGCTATAGGGTTGTGCCCTTTAATACACAAATACTGCGCTCAGCACTAGCAATGAAAAATATAAAAATAAACTTCGTCTTATATATTTTTTTGTCGTTCGTCACAGCACACACATACACACAAAAGCAAAGCAACAACGCTTTCGCATGTTTTGCTGATAAAAGTTGACGACAGCGATTATTAGTGTGAATTTTGTGTTTGTAAATGTTTTGCTTTTTACAACAAAAAATATTAAATAAAAATAGTTTCTCCTTAAATGTATTGATGTTTACTCTTCCATATAGAACTTGTGGGCACCACTTCTGTAGAGCATTGACTACCATGCAATGCCTTCGTGAGTAATGGCGAATACAGTATAGTGGAGACCACTGCATAGCCCCCGGGTGATTCTGCTTGCAGTTCAACCCGGGCTGGCCATGGTTGAGGCGCCTCCTTGGCTGAAACGCAGGCAGGGAGTGTTAGTATCTTTGGTAATTGTTTGGCGTGGCTTTTTTCGGGGACTAGCAACCTCCTGAGGATCTGTTACCTTTACAACAGATACCTATACTGTGAGGAACAAGTGGTGATGGTTGACAGGTGAGTTGTTTTAAGGGCTGATGCTCTTAGTGGGCTTTGGCCTACTAACTCATTAAGCCTTGTCAAGGAGTTGCTCATAAGGCTGCAAACATATAGGAAAAATTGCTACCTGTGTGAGCCTAGTCAGCCACTCTGGGGCGCTGACAAATGGTGAATAATTCACACGTGGAACTGGTCCATCATCAGATAAGGCCGTAAAGGCAGGTGCTGATGTAAACCTTTTTTACAACTGTCAGTTTTGCCGATGGCGGCTAGCAGTTCCTCGAACCGTTTGCGGTTTAAAACTGTAGCAGCCCTTTTTAGGGCTGCGATAGTCTGACCAAAGGCTATTATTTTCTGGTACCACGGGAGCCGGAAGCCCCGGGAACATTGTTCTCGCCCGGCTATGGTTGAGGACCTTCGGGAGCAACGTGTGGAGTTGCACTGCAACCGGGTTCCGTGTCCCTGAGATCTGAAGAAGTTTTAGGAAGGCTCCGCCCTACACCATGGGGAAGAGCATGCGCCATTTAACATGTGATGGGTACCATTACCCATGCATGACGGTTTGTCATGCGTGGTCATGCGTGACAATTTGTCATGCATGGGGACGTCCGGGTGAAAGTTTTTTTTTCGCCTTGTGAGAGAATCACCGTGGGGTTGGGCCGTCAAGGCAGGAACCCAAGTAAAACATTTTCTGATTCTGTCTGTTTTGCCGTTTTGCTTTTCAAACAATAGTGCTTAATCACTGCACGAGATTCCCTTTTTTCCGTTTTTCAATAATTGCAAAAGTTACTTACTTCAAACGACTACAACAAATAACCTAATCGATGAGTTTGGGTGAACTTTTAACAGCTGATTTTTGACAGATCGCAGTTTCAAAAAGAAAAATAAAATGTATTTGCAGTGCGAAAACAAATGTGTTTCTGCTGCCATCTAGCGCTAGGTAGATTCAGTACCAATCCGGCCTCGTAGTTTAAGATTTATATGTATATATAACCATATATTAGTAACATAAGTTTGCAACATTATTTCTTTCTATTTTTACCACTGGGTATGTCTGGATGAGTACCTATGCATATACAATTATTTGCTACAGGTTATGCGTTAATCTCAAAATACTCTTGTGTACTGCATGCAATATTTAGTAAAATGGCAACAATAATATTAGTCCGTTTATGCTTCCTGCTAGTACTGCTGCTTCTGTGACTAAATATTATGCACAGTATGGTTGTTTGTGGCTGTTGTTGCCATTGTCATCACGCTTGTCATCATACGTGTCCTTCTCATTTATATTATGGTTGGTGTTTTCATTTGCAATTGCATAAGATTCTATTAATTTGATCACATACATCAGTTACATTTACATTGCAGCAGATTATTACCAGTAAAAGATTTGACGTATGCCTGCTATACTGCCTGTTCAGTTGTTGCTCCGTCTGTGTATCTGTCTGTGTGTACTCGTACGTTCAGTTGTCAGTTTGTCCTTTGAGTATAATTTTATAAGAATTATAACATGTTTAAATACTCTATGTTTGTACACCAATACATTCACACACACACAAGTTTATAATGATAATATGGATGTGTTTGTTTTTTACTATTTATTTATTAGAACTGTATTCTCAGCTTAAAACGCATGCACATGCATGCAAATTTAAGAGCTTGTTATTGTTTTTGTGAATGTTGTCTAAATATATCAATAGATTTCTTCAAGGATTAACTTAAATTGATTTTGATTGATGTTAATTTTCTATATATTTTAGAATAGTTACAAATAAAATTTGCTTTACGCGTATATGTTTGCAAATTTTGCGGCGTTTCTATAGTTTACAGGAAGAATATTATTAAAACATAACTTGATTGTACGAGTACACAGTCTCAGGGAAACTTTTTTAATGATATTAAAGATAAGCAAGCAGCAAAATTTACTAAATTTTTTAATGCCAAGTGCACAGAGACGAAACATCACGAAAAAGAGGTAGAAAAAAATATAATTTTACATATCTCTTCTGAATAGTATTTCATTAACTGAATCCTGATTTTAAACAAAAATAAATATATAGTGGGTACACAGAAAGAAAAAGCTGGTACTAAATTTAAGTTTTTGGTGGCTGCGAGTCGTACTCAAAAACTTAAATACAAGTTAAGAACACACAACAAATGTGTTAACGTTGAATTTCCCTAATAATGTATTTATAATAAACATTATTTGGCACCACACCTTAGTGGTCGAAAAAGCGTAGCTGTGTCGCTTCCTAAATTTTACCTCGCTGTCCACATAAGTAAAAACGGCTCAGATACTTATTTTCGCTAAAATCATAAGTTTTTGCAACTACTACTAATGTGTGCATTCTACTGGTAAGATCATTTTCTCTCACCAGAACAAATAAATCTCCCATTTCTTCTAGGGCTTTTATTCTTTTTTCTTGTATATACAACTCATGATATTCGTATTCCCGACTGAGTTTCAACCTCAATTGGAAATTGTTTAGGCTCAGTGAGATTGAAATCCTTCAATTGTCCAACTTACAGATTTTTCCAACTCCAAAGAGTTCTAAGCTATTCAAAGTGTACTTTAAACAAATCGAAAATTGTTTTTGATAAGATATAAATCAAAATTAAAAAAAAGAACAATTCAATAAAATTTCTTTACAAAATTTGAGTTTGTCGTATTACAGCAGATAAATCGTGCTCCAGTAAAGAGTTCTCAGGATAAGGCTTGACTTAAAACTAACTTTCACGGAACAGGTTCAGTATGCTGTTAACAAGGCTATTGGTATAGCAGGACGATTAGGCCGGCTGATGACAAAGATAGGAGGTCCATTACCAGAAAAACGCAAAATCTCTAATGGAAGCATGCAATAGTATCCTTCTCTATGGGAGCGAAATCTGGGGGGAGAAAGCTAAGGCGCCAAGTACAGCAAAAACATTGTTAGCGGTGCAAAGAGTAGCTGCTCTACGGGTCATATCTGCATACCGAACAGTACCGGAAGGCGCGGGTATAATAATAGCAGGTGTGATCCCAATAGTTCTACAGCTTCTAGCACGAAGAAAGTCATGGATATCAACACGGACTTTCCAAATACAACAGGAAATGTTACACAGTTGGCAGTCAAGATAGAGTACTGACATTCAGGGCGGATGGACGGAGCGTCTCAACGCCAATATCGTGATATTGTGAACTATTACATAACTCAAAAGCTGTCAGTTCACGGCTATTACCGCAACTAGCAAAATGGGCAAATGTAACACATCCTTTTAATAATATATTTGCTAGCTTTTTTCTCAAATTTTTTTTAAGAAGATTAAAAAACTGAAGAAGCTATCCAAAGGAAAGCGAAATATTGCCAGATAATTAAAAACCAAAAAAAACTAAAAATTCCAAGAAAGACCTTAAGCTCGAACAATTACACATATTACGATTAAAAAAATTATTAAATTAAAATTTTTTTTAGAAGATTAAAAACTGATTTTATTTTATACAAAAGTCACTAGCTCTATCTGTCTATACTTTGTAGCACCATACTTGAATTAAGAAAATCAATACTTTTTACAACACCTTGACTTAGTCCCAGTTTACACACATCAAGTTTTCTTGAACAATTCTGCTTCAATTTCCTTTTGAACTTGCATTTACGTTCATACACACAAAAGCTCTGCGTTGCCAAGTTTAAGCTTTTTTGCGTTCAAGTTTTGATATTTTATTTAAAACTTGACAGTGTCATTTAGTAAGATGTGTAACATGAGACTTGGCGCTCGTTCTACACTTCCAGGTCAGAAATAAACATGACTTGTAAAACATTATTTCAACAAAATAAGCAACTCTATACATTCCCAGTGAAAACTTCTATTGCAAGGTAAAGTGTTGAAATGTTAATAAACACACTCTTTACTACTTCTACTTTGACATTTCAAGTCATTATTTTAGCATGCCGATGTCATTGAGGGCAAGTACTGACCACTCTCGCTTACAAATAACTATTTCAAATGCTATTACAAAAAAGTCATTAAGAAGCTAATTGCTTTTAAGTCCGTGATTTACAAGATGGTACCGATAAATAATATCGAAACTTCTGAAGATATTTTCTAAAAATGTATAAAATGTAATGTAAATTTTATATTACATAAAAAACACATGACTTTATATCATGGTAAATGCCACCTTTAAAACTGCATTCTTACAAACAATAAGTCTTGAGAAAAGCCCTTTCTGTGCGCGCGCCTTTCTGAAAAGCTCGTTTTGATAAAAGTACCACTTATATTCGTTATTTTTTTTTGAAAACTTTTTTCATAAAACTTAATTTTTAACGTCATACAATTAAGTACGGAACTGTGTGATTTTTGTGATTTATATTTTAAAAATTTATATTTACTAGATTTGAACGTGACAGGCAGCACATATGTACTGTCATGATCACTTCTACACTTGTAAGTCATAAACAAACGACACTGATAGTAAAATTGCTGGAACAGCAAAATTTTATAAAAGCAAATATTGGTCTGAAACATTTTTCACTTTGCAAACATTTTTAAACCCGTTTCTATCACTTTATCTTTAGATTTTAGCAAATTCAAGTTTTACTCAAATTCGTTTGTCACATTTTCATTATAAATATTGAACATGTACTTATATATGTCAAGAATAACAACTTACATATAACATATATTAAGCAAGTCATTACTTAACTACTTCTTAGTAATGCAGGCGGTAAATACTATGATAATGAAAAGTATGTCCTTAGGTAAAAGCAACACATTACCAAGTTTTCGCTGGGTTTGTATGAGGTTTAGCTCTATAAACATAAATAAATTGCAAATTCATCTTTAATAAACGTTTAAAAAATTAACCCTTAATAATTCTTCAAAGCGAAATTCTAGCCTCCACCTCTCAGCTTTTGATCAAATATTACCACCCGCAAGAAATGCAGGAGCAACCCCCCAAACAAATATTTCGAAGAACAACAAAGAAATAAAAGGATGACTGTGATTGACATTTGAATGAATTTTGTGATATTTCATATCATAAAATTAAATATGTGTGTATGTGTATGTGTATCCAAACTAAACAAAACGTTTTTCAACTGAAATCTCTTCAAAAGATGACAACAAAAATGACACAATGTCAGCAACAACAAAAACAAAAAATAAGTCCTTTAAATATTTGATAGAAATGGAAGAAAGAATTATAAAAGAAGAAATTGCAGAGAAAAAAGTATAAAGGACAAGAAAGTAAAATATAAAAAACTCGCACTCAGGCATGTGAGCGAACACCCACTCGATGAAATTGTCGTTAAATGTTTGTTATTAAGTTTCACTTTGAAAAGTTCATTTTCCTTTTTTTCGATTAAGAGGTCAGGTTGAAGGCTATTTTATTATTCTAAATTACATTAGAGAAAAAATATTCTAAAGTTTTGTTGGAAAAATAATGAATCCTAAAACTTTGAAATAAATATACACTTAGCAAAAAAAGGGGGCACTTGAGTTCAAGCAAAGCACGTGCCTCCATTTTCTCAGCTGCTGGTATACCGAATAAAAGTCCTTGACACATTCTTTTGTGGATTCTAGGACATCAAGTTTTTAGTGGTAATGGAAACGCTGACGATTGATTACCTGAAAGAAAGCAAAGCCCTGAATCCAACATTTTACTTAGTTGACATTTGCAACGTTTTTCAGAAAGTATTTAATATTAGCAAGTAGAAAGCTGGTAAGGAAACTTAACTAAGGCGGGCGATAACGATCGCTTACACAATATTTTGCTGTACATTTGAAAATTCAGAAGCAACCGCGGGGTTGCCGTAATGTATTAATTTTTCACCACTAGTAACAACATGATGCAAAAACGATTTCTTTTTGTACCGTTGGAGAATCAACATGAAAACTAAAGCTATGTACACACGGTTGTCAGATGTTACAATATTGTAAGATCTGGCAACATGCTGACAATGTAGTGACAATGAAAAATGGTCCCGCAGAAGTAAATTGTGTGTTCAGGCAATCGTAAGAAAATCTTACAATTTCATTGCCAGACTATGGTCTGACAAATAATTCATCTGACAACAAAAATTGTCAGTTCACACGGTTGTCAGAAGAAAAAAATTGTCATACATGTTGTAAGGCATTGCCACTTATCTATATGAACAACCATCTGTTTGACAGTGTTGCTCATCAAACTTTTTTCTGGCAATTGTCAGGTGCATTAATTTTATACATCTGACAATTAAAACTGAGCTTACAACACTAGCCAATTATCTGGCAATGCCGACGAAGAGTGTTCTCAGGATTGTCAGATGCCTGACAATATTGTCGTCTTACAATTGATTGACAATGGTTTTTCTGACAATGTTGTAAGTTAAAAATTGGCAGCTCACACGATTGTAATACATTCTCAGACAATTTTACTGGCACTATTGTAAGATCTGACAACCGTGTGTACGTAGCTTAACCTGCAAAGTTTGTCGGCTTCGATACCTTGCATTTGAGATGGCTTGTTGTGTTTAATAATTATAATACAAGTTGTCCTTGTCCAACAATCTTCGTCGAGTAATTCGTCTAATTTCTCATTTGCATATATTCTCGACTATTCCTGCCTTCTGTATTGAAATCATTACTTTTAATCGCGCAAACCATCTTTCACAAATTTTTTGAGTTGATGCATGTGGACGGTAAGCTTCTGTCATGAACCGATGACTTTCAGCAGCCGTTTTTTTCCGAATGAAAAAAGGGTTACCAGACTTCCCAGTGAATTTTGTGCTCTCTTATGAGCACAAAATTCGACTTTGTTATAGTAATTGAAAAAAAAATAGTGGTTACCCTTTGGAGTCCTATCGAATGCTGAATTATAAAAAAAGTATTTGTTATTATTGACACAAACCATATATGATAGTTATGCCAAAACTTTAACTTGTGTTGCGCTTCGAACATTTTACGGGCGCCATTATTGGATCAGAAGCAATGTGGAGTATACATTTGAATCCTTTTGCTTTGGATACGTCACAAAGATTTAATAGAATTGTTTTATAAGTAATTTTACAAAAAAAAAGCTTACTCCTTTATTGCAACATAGTCATAACGCAAAAAAGCTTGTTTCGAGAAAAACACATTTAAAATTTTTGGTTGCCATACAAGTCTTAGAAATTTTTTTTAGAAAATATCACAGTTTTAAAGTAATTTGAATAAATTTTTGTCACAATATAAAAGGTCGTAATTCTGCACTGTTAACTCAAAAACCTAATATTTTGATATATGACTATGTTGCAATAAAGGAGCGATATATGTTGATAATTTTGGTTGCTATTCTATGGATTCCTTCTCCTGTAAAGTTGCTGTTAGGTTAGTTAGTAACTTTCTATATAAAGTCCTTGACATGCTCATGCATGCTTTGTACACAATAAATTTAATTATTCAGATAGTCTCCTTGAAAAAATTGCAAAATTATTTCCGCTGTAGGGTCACAAGATATTCATGGTTACCGAAGTAGAAAATACTCACGCAGTTTTTTGATGAATATGTCATTAAGTCCTCAACAAGTTTGTTGTCCAGACATAAACAGAAATTAAATTTATATGTTAAATAAATAAAATCAATAATAAATTGGGTTTTAATTTTCATGTTTCTCTGAATTTTGGGTTTATACAATAGCAAAAGACGACAAAAAGGAAATAAAACAGACATGACAATAGCAACCAAACACACACACACACACACAGACACACACGCACACCAGCTTCTCTGTCACACAAACACATATAAATAAAATACATTCGACCTTTTTCTTTCTGTCTTTTTGTATTTAGTAACTCGCATGAGTATTTAAGTTTTGTTGGCTGACGTTGTTAAGAAAATGACGCACCTGTCAAAAATAACTGTCATTTACATTTTCATTTCATGTCCTTTTTGGCGTTAATAAATACAAAACACCAAATAAGTAAACTCAATCATACACACATACATATAAGTATATGCGATTAATTTGGTATTAACACTCTGAAATTCTTTTTTTTTTTTTTTGCCATTCTTTTCAAGTAAAAAAGGTGCTCTTCAGGGGTGTTTGTTAAATTATTGCATGCCAACTAAAAATGAGAAATTTTTCACATCTTTTCAAAATATAATAAAGGCGATATATAAAGATGTTTTTAAAGCTGTATATTAAACAAAGTTAATCATTAGCAGAGAGTTTACTTAGAAATTGTTTATTCTCAAAAATAACCACAACGTCAATTTCTCTGTGCTGGCAGCACAAACTCGGCGCATCAAAAAAACTTCGTAATCTTTTAATTAAATGTCCAGTTCCTGCTGTCAATCAGTGAGTTGTTTTGCTTTTCACATTTTTTTTTCTTTCATTTAGATGTTTACAGGTTGTTTGTTTTTTTTTTTAAGAATAATAATGGAGATGAAAAGCAGGCAATCAATACTTCACTTCATTTGATTTCTTGAAATGTAGATCAGTGCTTAAAAGTTTGTTCTGGGGGCTAGTCAGTCGTGTTAAGGAGCTGGCGCTGTTGACTAATTCATTTTATTTGATGTGGCATAGAGTCGCTTTCTATAAATATGCTAACAAATAGATTTTCACAAACCGATACCGTTCTTAAAGAAATACGGGATATGATAATACAAATAGCTTCACCTAACAGGCACCATTTCAAAATAAACGCAGTGAATATGGAACTACAGTCCAAATGACAGCAATTTTGTGCATGGATTTGCCTATTTATCTAGAAGAGGGGGCTATTTCTACCAGCTTTTATTTAGTTTCACTCATGATATAAAAAATACAAAGTAGTTGCATTGTCTTTTTATAATTTTTAATAGGAATTTTTGAAATTTGTTTTCATAGAGAAATATAAAAGGGCGTTGCCGTAGTGAAATAATCGAATTTACTCCTAAAAATTCGTGAGATCCTATTCCTATACATTTTTTAATTTGATACCAATAAAAAAACTTATAAACAGGTTGTTTTCTATGTCTCCGAACTGTCGCTCCCAGTGTATGTCGACATTTTATAGGAGCTACCCTAATCATCTTTCAAAAATTTTCAAAATCTTTAGATTATTAAGGTACCTCCTATGAAATGTCAACATATAGACAACTGGAAAATATAGAAAACAAGCTATTTATAATTTTTTGATTTCTTAAACTTATTTACTGGTAAAAAATATTGTTAAGTTTTTGCCTCTAAAAATTCTTTTGCGGATTCTTCAATTGCAAATGAACAAAAGTCACACTTCGTTCGTTATACAGTACTTAAATAATTCGCAATTTTATTTACACTTGTTACCACTCTGTACTAAATCAGTAGACTTGCTTACTTTGACTTATGACTGTCTTGTACAAAGCTTAAAAACAAAATGACTCGTTGCCGCCGACCAGCCTGCTATTTATACTTCATTATCACCTTCTATAATCATCATGGTCATTCTAGTTATTCATGATTCACAGAAAAAAATAGATGAGATTTTTTTCAATCAAGTTATGTTATTAATAAAAAACCATCAATTTAATAAAATTTGCATTGACTTAATTAAATTATTATTAATAATGAATTTTTGGAAATATCTCTTAATAAAATGCAATTAATAAAAAGTTTTCCGAATTATTGACTGTTATTCAATAAATAAATTGAAGAGGTTGTCATATAACAGTGAAGAGTTGTTGTTTCATTAACAATTTTTTTGTTAAGTATATTTTACATATTAACGAAAATGTTTTCAACTCAATAATTTTTGCTTTTAAGTGAAAAAGCTATTTCTACTCTATAATTTGAATTATCAATCCGGAAAAAATCTTTTTCACAGGAAATTTGATTAAAATAGTGCAATTTTTATCAAATTTCCTGTGAAAAAGATTTTTTGCCGGATTGATAATTCAAATTATAGAGTAGAAATAGCTTTTTCACTTAAAAGCAAAAATTATTGAGTTGAAAAAATTTTCGTTAATATGTAAAATATACTTAACAAAAAAAAAATTGTTAATGAAACAACAACTCTTCACTGTTATATGACAACCTCTTCAATTTATTTATTGAATAACAGTCAATAATTCGGAAAACTTTTTATTAATTGCATTTTATTAAGAGATATTTCTAAAAATTCATTATTAATAATAATTTAATTAAGTCAATGCAAATTTTATTAAATTTGTGGTTTTTTATTTATAACATAACTTGATTGAAAAAAAATCTCATCTATTTTTTTCTGTGTTCTAGACTCAAATACACAAATGTAATTCTTACGCATATACACATTCATACACATTATTGCAAACAACAAGCAAGTGACAACAACAAACAGTGGTAAAACGAATACTAAGAATGCTAGAAAAACAACAACATCATTTGTAGTTGATTTACTTGGGATTTTACATGACTTAAATCAGGGGTGCCTATAAGTTTTATATTGAAGAGCAAACACCATATATATATTTTTTTTCAATAACCAAAAGCCTCTCATATATTTAAGGAAAAACTACTTTTATTTAATATTTTTGTTTGTATTAAGCAAAACAATTTACAAAATTTGATTGATAATTTACATTGATAATCGCTGTCGTCAATGTTGTTGCTTTGCTCTTGTGTGTTTGTGCGCATTGAAGAACGACAAAAGAATATGTAAGACAATGATGGACAAATTTGTATTGCACTTGTGTTAGTGAGATAATTTGAGAGCAATATAAAGTACAGTGACAAGCAAAACTAACAAAAACATTTTCGTATGAGCAATTAAATCGTGTATGTTAATGATGTTATGACAGTTTCGTAAGAGGTATAAATGTTTCAAAGACGTAGAACCAATTTATTACGTTGTTTATTACATGTGAATTTTAAGTCCGAAAAAGTATGTTATTATATTTATTGATATTAGAATAGACGAAATCTAGGGCCAGTTTCACGATAGCGAAGCTGTTCGTTCGTTCGCACAATTACATTTAAAACAATAACAAAATTTTGAATGTTGTTTTTGTTTCAAATGTAATTGTGCGAACGAACGAACAGCTTCGCTATCGTGAAACTGTCCCATAATATCTTCCAATAAAAAAAAATTTTGCAGTTGCATTTATGATATCTAATGTAAGTGGAAAAAAGCTCTAAGCATCTAGCTAACATGTACATTCGCCAACGTCTGTTGAACGACTAAACTAAAGAGCATAAGAAAAAGAAGGTATTGCTTATAGACAATTGTTTGACTAAATGTCCATCGCTGATATAAGACGAAGTTGTTTGTGTATTTTCCATTGCTAGTGATGCTTGTTTGTTTGTGTATTATGTTTTTAGTTTTATCTTATGTGTGTAAATGTACTGTAAATTTATAACAAGCAGATCAACAGCTGCACATTGGTTTAGATGAGACAAAAATTCTTAACAATATGTAGTCGTTTAAGCAACTATTTAGCGTTAGAAATAATAACAAAAAAAAATATTTTTAATATTGCAAACAACCACTTTCTTAAAGGCATAACAACCAGGGGTCGAAAATTGCTGCGATTTTAATGCCTTAAAAAAATTACAATGAAAGAGACAAGCTATAAATAATTATATATATGTGGTCATATATGTGGTCATAAGCAACAACAGCCTTTTTATCGTAGACCAGTACTTAGGGGATGACTGGAACTGGAAAATAGGGTATGAGGAGAATGAGAAAGAGGCATTCGTGTTTTTGGAGGTTTAACTTGAACAATCTACTACAGCACTTAAAATGTTGGAATTAAATTAGTTAAAACGGATCAGTGCCCAGTGTATATACCTTGGAGACTGATCAGATTAACAAAATTTCATACTACATAATAATGAAATACATTAAAAATAAATTAATAATGAACGTATAAAGAAAACGGTGAAAGTAGAAACACGAGTACACAGCTTGCTACCAATTCCGGTGCAATTTGATTTCATACGAAACTAACAATGAACATACATAAAAAATAAGGACAGCAATAACAAAAGAAAAAATAAAAAATTATGCTTTTGAGAAAGGTAAATTTTGGTATTCAAATATATTTTAGAAAGAATCATATGAAAATCGTTATCAAACATTTAACTCTATATTTCATTATTTCAAATGAAACAATGAGAATTAAAAAAGAAAAATGTATTATAAAGTCAAAATGTATTATAATCACCAAAAGAAAGTGTAGCTCGATCTGAAAGTGTGGATATTGTGTTAAATGGCGAAAAAATTTAAATTGTTAACAGGGCAAAGAATCTTGGTATTATTGTTAACAACCATTTAAACTGGACAGATCATGTAAACTCAATGGTTCGCCAAACGTATTGCAAGTGACGAGCTCTCTGGCTCACACAATATTTTACACCTCCCAAAATAAGAATTTTGCTTATCTTTTTTTTTTGCTTTTCATTTTTGATATAGTTTTTCCTAAAAAGAAGATTTTTATAAAAACTGTCTTTATATAAGCTTTAAAATAAGAATCGTTACAATTACGCACCCTGATGAAGCGGGAAAACATAAAATAGAACTACAAATACGCACAATAAAAACATTGTTCAGAACATGTAAACTTGCACGAGTGTAAATGTGTGGATTTGGGTATTTGTATATGTAGGTGTGTACATTGTACATACGTATGTATATCTGCATTTGATGTAGATTTTTGACATGCCAGTTGACAATGTCATCACAAGTTGACAGCCTTATTATGATGATGATGATGATGATGATGATGATATTGTTCTTGTTTGTGATATATAGTTGTATATAAGTTGAAACTGAAAATGATTTTGTGTTTGCTGCATACTCACACCAACATGTTTGCTAGACTTCGCATGTGTGTAAATGAAATGGGTATGTAATTTATTGCGTAGCCAAACGTAAAAAAAGGAAAATCAACTCATACGAGTATTCCTTGTTTTAATGTGTTTTGGATGCGTGTTTGTGAAAAGTTTAATATAAAAAACAAGGAATTAAATAATATGTTCCTTTAAGTCTAACTAAGTAGAAAAATTGTCATAAAAAAGTAAATTTTTTTAAATATTTTTTTTCTACAAGTTCTCAGTTGCGAGTAAACTTAATATATGTCAATTGAGTAGAAATTTGTTGTTTTTAACCAGAAGTATCTGGCAAAAGTAGTAAAGAACTATGGATGACTGATGTGGAGACTTTAATGAGTCCCCAGTTTTAGCATGGCCCGTGACTGGTTGTGGTATGCAACTTAAGATTAGTGTTCATAATTGCCAGTTTTCAATACAATTTGAGTGATTGACAGTATTATATCCATGGCAGATAGTCACTTTAGAGTGACATATGTTTAAACGACAATAAATATAAAGAAAATTGTTGGTTAATTTCTAGTGGATATTTCGTTTTGCTTTAGAGAACTTCATCCGAAATGAAATTTATTTTTAATATCAATAAAACTGGCTTTCGTTTTAAAAAATTTTAAAACATTCAGCTTTGTCACAGAGCTTAATTCCGTTCAAAAACGGAATTGAATTCTTTTTTTACTTCTGCAAAAAACTAAAAAACTTTTCGGAATGAAATTATTTCTAATTGCAAAAATGAAACTAGTATTATCTTATAGAATTGATTTCATGCCGAAAAAAGTTTTAAATTATTGTTTTTTGAAGAATTAAAAAACCGGTTCAATTCCATTTCCGAACGGAAGTGAATTCTGTGACATGGCCGATTATATTCAATGATTTCGGCTTTGCGACTGCCAAGACTGCCTGTTTCTTGGAGTAAAGAGTATGGCATATGACAATATGTCAACGAGGTTAAGTTCAGCTAGTTTGGCTACGAAAAAAAATTCTATTCCTGTCCCTATACGGTTCCCCATTTAATCAAATACTCTGACCGTCTTTGTTTTTGTGGTCATATGGACCAATGACGCCGCCAGTCTATAAAGCACACTAAACTGTAATTTTTTGTGAATATAATGGATTTCCGACAAAAGCTTGAGGAATTCCGCACTCCAAGTGCGACAGTTCTGTTTATTTGCGTAACCATTCAAATAAAAAACAATAAAAATTGGTTTCATTGGAAAATACGATAATATCAATATCAAGTTTGACGACAGAATCATTATTTTTTATATTAGATTTTTGTACATTTGTACAACGGGGTTTTAGTTCACGATTTTCCTTTCTTATTATTTTCTGTACTTTCTGTAATTAGTTGAACAATTTTAAAACAATATTGCCATTTGAACGTGTTCGTAGCAAATTGGTAGCAATTAATGAATGATTACAAGATGCCCGCATAACACCGGGTGCTTAATTTTTAGGGTCAATGTTGAATGTACGCCATTTCTAAACGTCAAGTTTTTTTCTACACTTCCTTTGACGTTACTCAATTTTAGACTAACTCAATATGAACCATGGAAAGGTACATAATCGAACAAGGCCTTAAAGTTATTCAGGCTTATTATGAAATTTTGGAAGAAAATTATCTTCAGTGATGAGCCACATTTTCACCTCAATGCACTCGTTAATAAGCAGAATTGCCGCATTTGGGCGAAGTGTAACACAAGAGTAAATGTAATGCAGCCACAATGAGTGAATGTTTATTGTGGTTTATGGGCTGGTGGCATCATCGGGCCATATTTTTTCGAAAATGAGGCCAGACAGGCAATTACTATGAATGATGTTCGCTATCGTGCGATAAAGCTATGTACACACGGTTGTCAGTTGTTACAATATTGTAAGATCTGGACACAAGCTGACAATGTAGTGACAATAAAAAATTGTCCTGCAGAAGTAAATTGTGTGCTTAGACAATCGTAAGAAAATCTTACAATTTCATTGTCAGACTATTGTAAATTGTCAGTTCATACGGTTGTCAGATTGTTGTAAGGCATTGCCACTTATATATATCAACAACCATCTGTTTGGCAGTGTTGCCAATCTAACCTTTTGCTGACAATGAAGCCATTGTTAGGTGCTTTAATTTTATACATCTGACAATTAAAACTGAGCTTACAATACCGGCGAACTATCTGGCAATGCCGATGAAGAGTGTTCTCACGATTGTCAGATGCCTGACAACATTGTCGTCTTACAATTGATTGACAATGGTTTTTCTGACAACGTTGTAAGTTAAAAATTGTAATATATTTTTAGAAAATTTTACTGGCAATATTGTAAGATCTGACAACCGTGTGTACGTAGCTTAAAAATAAACTTTTTATGGCCCAAATTGGAAAATATGTATATGGACGATATGTGGTTTCAATAGGGCGGTGCCACTTGCCTTACAGCCAACGAAACAATGGCTTTATTTCGCGACAAATTCAATGGCCGTGTTATCTCATGTGGTGGCGATGTCAATTGGCTGCCAAGACAAAGTGAATTGACACCGTTGGACTTCTTCCTATGCGATTATTTGAAAGAAAAGCTGTACGTCGATAAGCCAGTAACAATGCAAGAACTAAAGGATGAGATAACTCATCTCATAGAACCTCAATTATGCTTCAATATCATCGAATTTGGACCAGTGGATGTAGTGTGATGCCAAGGTTAAGTTGGCCATATGCCCGATAATGTGTTCCATTCATAATTGAACTGTACAAATTTGTTATGATAAAAAGAAATGACAATACGAGTAATTCCTAAGTTGTATTCAAATTCAACATCTGTCTGTAAAATTCAACCACCCTTTATCTGGCACCTATATTATGTATTAAAAAAGGATTAAATGGATCACTCCACTAGTTAAGCTTAGCGTCTGCACTTATTTTAAGATTTGTTATGACATATGCGTGCTCTTATGGTGAAGACTGCGGCAGAAAATCTGCTCAAAAAGTCGTTATTAATAGCCAGCTAGTTTATGAGTAAATAATTATAATGGATGGCCTCAGGAGATTTTTCAACTCAACTTGTTCGTAAGGTTATCATATTAAAGAAAATGGTTCTCAGCTCATACATACAACATACATACTCATACATATGAACATAATCATCCAATGTGTATTGTATTTAATACCTCTCTGAATATTGAAAATAAATCTTTGTCATTAGTGCAAATAAAACATCTGCGGTCAAATTGAACTAATTAAAATCATAACATACTCGTATAATTCAGTTTTCTTTACTTCTTTATTTAAGAAGTTGGCAGGATCTTTACACATACATACAAACACTAATATTACCGAATTAACATATACATGTACATACATACATGGTATTACAACCATCAGCAGCAAAAAAAAAACCCTCCGCATCATAATTAACAACATCGTTTTGCAAATAGATAAATCGCACTTAACGAACTGCTCTTAATTTCCAACGACCAGAAGAACAAATTATTCCTAAACAATTGCAGCAGTCAGAAAGAATAGAAATGAGTCGAAGAAACTCAAAAAACAAAAACAAAGTTATATAAATAAGACAGCGGTAGTTAAAGTGAAAAAAAAAATAAATAAACAAGTGATAAATAATAATTTATATGAATACATCAGAGAACAGTCCTAATTGGAATTGATTAGATTTTATGCTTTGAATCATGCACGTTTCGCATATTTATCTGCGTCTCAAACACATGTGACTTGTGAAGTTTTTCGTTAAGATATGAGCACACAGAATTATGAAGTTATACATATGTGTGTATGTTTGTTAATGCTAAAACACACACACACGCACACCCAGCCAGGCAGTAAAACAAATAGTCATACTTTGCAAGCATACGTATAATATACACTGCAAGAAACATGATTATGGCAGGTTCCATTATGGCAGCCAGGACTTTAAAACGATGTAGGTTTCAGCGTTTAAAAACTGCGGATATGTGTGATTGCTTTCGCATTTGTTTCGACTTCTGATTCCAAACATGCCAACAGTCACAGTTAAGCTAGAGACAAAAAACGAAAAGTTATACGTTACGAAGACTTCTGCAGTCGACATGTTTGAACAGTTTTTGGTTTGACTGACTTCAACTTCAAATAAGTTCGGAAGTTAAAGTTAAGGAAAAGTTATAACTAGTTTTAATAAGTTCGAAAGCTAAAGTTAAAGAAGTTTTGCTTTCTTTTGACTTTGATGTTTGAAGTGCGAAAAGTTATACGTTACCAAGACTTCTGCAGTCGACTTGTTTGAACAACTTCAACATGTTTGACTTCAATTACAAATAAGTTCGGAAGTTAAAGTTAAGGAAAAGTTATAGTTTTAATAAGTTCGAAAGCTAAAGTTAAAGAAGTTTTGCTTTCTTTTGACTTTGATGTTTGAAGTGCGCTTTAAGTTAAAATCTTGGTTGATGCTTTATTTTGGTTGGATGTTGCTTTTATAAATACTGTAAATTCTTTGGTGCATGCATACTGAGTGATTTTAAGTGATTTCGTCAAGTGACAAAGCTATTAGCCAAAGGCCTTACTCATCTTATGCTGAGTATAAATTTCACTTTTTCTGTTACACACAGCTCTTTGCATATCTCCACTTACCCAGTTGGCATATTTGTTGTAGACAACATTGGCTTCGGTGACATAAGTATGTGTGGTAGTTTTAAAGGCTATTTTGTTTAGGTCTTTTAAGGTAATTTTAAAGGAAGATGGACAAAAATAAAGACGACAATGTCTTAAGTCGGTGGCATGTCATAATGTCCAGTGTCATAATATCCATGGATACTGTAACATAAACATGTCACAAGGTCCAGGGGCAGTATGACACTTTTGAAAATTTCATAGTATCCATGGACATAGTGACACTTTGCAAATGGATATTATGTCATTTTTAAAAATGTCATAAGGCCCATAATTAAAAAAAGAAGTTAAATATGAAAATAACCGTATATTTGAGTGATAATTTGAACCAATAAAAGCCGTTCCCATTGTCAAATTGGTTCACACTTTCAGTGGCAAAACTTTGATGCATAACTGTTACAAGAAATTGACACTTCCACTCTTTTTAATTAAACAAGTGACTATTTCAATACAGAATTTTTTTTTATATTCTCTTTAAATTTACGAATTAGTATTCGCTTGAAAAATTAAAGCTAAAAATTCAGTTTTTTTTTACAGAAATGAGTTTTCACAGAAGTAAAAACTACTTTATTATTAAAATAAATAATCGCTTATTGAAATATATTTAGGAGTATATTACTTTCAAAAATTTGTCTATAGTAAGAGCAAAGCAAGGTTGAATTACTTTTTTAGTGTCCAAATTTTGGAAGCAACGAGAACAAATTGTAAAAACCTTGCAAGGCGTTAATAAGACATTTCTTGGCTCTGCCATGCATATAACGTATTTCAAGATTTCTGTCACCTGATTAATGATGTTGATAGCATTTTCTTCGATATATTTAGCTTCTGATTCGCTTTCATCTCTAATATATTTTTTTGGATTTGATAATCTTTATTACTTTACATTGCTTGATTACTCATAAAGGAAGTATGAAGGAAAAATCGGCGCCGATGCAAGGTAATAAAGGTTATCAAATCCAAAAACTTGATCAGCAATTGGACATACATATATCATTATATGAGATTTTTGTTGTTATTATCAATACATAAAATAATATTCTTTCATTTGATTGCTTATCAGATAAATCAAATTACTTGCCCTTTATATATATTTCTTTTCAAATAAGAGCACTTAGAAAACACAAAAAAGGATCTCATCTTGACAGTAAAACATTCTCAATTTAATACTGGTATTTTTGTGCCATATATTCGCAATTTGGCGGCGGTATGTTCACAGTTTTACAACGGTGTGCCCACAATTCGTTTGCTGACAAAAATTAAACAACGTCTTTTTTCTATTTGTGCACCTATACCTTCATATACTCGTACATAGTTATGATAAAGGTATTACAGCTAAAATTTTCCACTTCTAAAAATTTTTGGTTATTACTTAAGTTATGGACGTTATGACACTCTGCAAAATGTCATAATGTGCACAGACTTTACGACATCTCCCTGATGGACATTATGTCATTTTCAAAAGTGTCTTAACGTCCATGGACTTTTTGGCACCTTTAAGTGTGTCATAACGTCTATGGACTTTGTGTCACTGGATATTATAACATGCCACAGAACGTCTTTTTTCTATTTCTGTACCTATACGTTCATATACTCGTATATAGTTATGATAAATATTACAATTAAAATTTTCCACTTCTAAAAATTTTTGGTTATTACTTAAGTTATGGACGTTATGACACTCTGCAAAATGTCGTAATGTGCACAGATTTTACGACACCTCCCTGATGGACATTATGTCACTTTCAAAATTGTCTTAACGTCCATGGACTTTTTGGCACCTTTAAGTGTGTCACAACGTCTATGGGCTTTGTGTCACTGGATATTATAACATGCCACAGAACGTCTTTTTTCTATTTGTGTACCTATACGTTCACATACAATTAAAATTGTCTATTTCTAAAAATTTTTGATTATTACTTAAGTTATGGGCTTTACGACACCTCCCTGATGGACTTTTCAAAAGTGTCACAGAAAGTGATGTCACTTTCAAAAGTGTCGTTACGTCCATGGACCTTTTGACACCTTTAAGTGTGTCATAACGTCAATGGACTTTATGTCACTGTCACTGGACGTTATTACATGCCTTCCCTTCAATCTGGTCTTCAAATCGTTCATGTAAAATATAAAAAAAAACTAATAGGACACGACTCTAAGAAAACAAACCAAAACAAATTAATATAAAAATATATACAGTTAAACTTCGTTGCACCGAATGTGAAGTGGGTCGAAATATACTAATGTATCAATGAGCCATTGGGGCAATGAAGTTTGAGGAAATATCAAAACTAAACTATAGTTTTTTTTCGACGTTCTAAACAAGATTACTAGCAAAGGCTTTAACCTCTAGAGCTCCTTTTTCAAGAATCTTCTTTCAAACAGAAGAACCAAAACAATACTGACTGCTTTTCATACGAACAATAATTTCATTCCATAGATTGCAGAACTTCCCCATTTTGCTTAAAACTTTATTCTGACTTTGTTGTCAAAAGCTTTCAAATAGAAGTTTTTACAAGCGATTTGCATACACAAAAATGTTTGATTTTGTTTGTCCAATGCAAAAATCACTCCTCTTCGCAAAAGCTTTAGCAGAATCAGCGCTTGCTTTGCCAACTGGGTATTTTTCTTATCTAATATTTTCCTTATAGTGTGTTTGCATGTATTGGTGAAACGACGACTTTGGGCGATTGCTGCTGGAGTTTGTGTGAAAGTCAAGCGGTGGCGGCAGTTTATTGTGGTGGCATTGACTCGCCTTCTTTTCCTCGCTTTGTACTCGCTATAATGGCAGAGGCGTTTTCAACTAAACTTATAATATGTATTAATAAATGTATTTAATATTTGTGATCGATTGTTAAACATTTTTCAACTTTTTTTTCTAGTGTTTTTGTTGCGATTTACTAGTGTGCTTGTTGCGATATTCTTTAGTGTTTCTCTCATATGTGTCTGCTGGCTGCTCTACTTTGTTATGGCCTGACATGTTACAACTGGTGTTGCCTTCAAAATTATTCGCAGAGAGGCAAATTTTGTGTAAATTTCTTTTTCTTTCTTTTTTCTCTATCAATTTTTATAAATCCTATTTTATCGATACGATATGGACAAGAGAGGTGGTTGCTGATTAATATAATGAATGATAGAAAAGGAAAAGCGAAAAAAATGTAAAAAAGTTTCAACATTTGTTGAAAAATTTTTTTTTTTTCTAAAAGTTATTAATGGCTGAAATTATTATTAGTAATCACTTAATTAGTGAAACTTATGTACAATTATTAAGACAGATGATTTGAAATTATGAAGCAAGAAAAAAAAATCTAAAAATTGTGTGAGTGGCTGAAACTTGAAAGAGCAGTGGAAAAACACTTTTCGTTAAAAACTTTTTTCGCGACTAATAGAATGTTTAAAGATAGATTTAAGAGAAGAAAAGTCATACGTGGAACCGGTATTCGACACTCTGAGTAGGCAAGTGGTTTATACCAGGTTTTAGGGTTATTTTGTGGAGGGTTCTGTAGAAAATGCTTATTGTTATTATATTATATAAATGTTATATATCCTGGAGAGTCCCATAGAGCCGCAGGATTTATTTATTTTATGTTTGCTACTACAATTGAAAAAAAAAAGAATTTTTTGTTTTTAGTTTCTTTATATAATAAGGAGTTGCCTTCTGCCCGTGCACCTGGCAACTTTACCCGCCACCTTAACTCCCGACTGAAAACTGCCTTGTCGCATGCTTTTTGTCATAATTTATATCCGATAAAACGGCTATTGTTGTCCTAGTTCTGGTGCAATGCGCTGTATATGTAGGAGTCATCCCCTGAATACTGGTCCAAGATAAAAAATAACATTGTTGTAGCCTATGCCATTGGAGTCGCTGCCTCTCTATCATTGGAAGCAGCGGCTACTAATTATTTTATTGTTTATTGGTTTTATTGGGGAAATATGTGAATTTCGACTCGCAACAACCCTTCTCTTCTTTACACTGTTCTCATCAGTTAAAAATTTAAGAGCACATTTAATTTATGAACAAGTTTTAGTCAAATTATTTTCGGAAAACATGATCAAGCAAATATTTTGTATGCATCTAAATTCCGGTGGTGGTACAAAAATTAGCTTCGTACTATAAAAAATAAGCTGCTTTCACATGTCCTTATAGGATGTGCCCATACAATTCACATTTTTTATGCGTTTAAAACCAAAAGGTGTTTTTAGTAAGAGCTTAAAATTTTCGAAATCGAATTAAGGAAAGCATACACGAAACTTTTGACTACTTTCATCGAACTATCATGTCTGGCCTCGGTCAAACCGACCACACAAGCCACATTTATAAGAAGCAGCAGATGGCTAGTATAGCAGCATGTAACGCTACACTGCCAGGTTCCCGCCTTTCCTTTCCATCCCCGCCCTAAAAGGTAATGGCGCCTATACGTTTTCATACTGAGTATTCTCTTTGACCTCCGCTAGTAGTTAAACATTTTTTCGAAAGCGTAGAGCGAACTGCAATTGGGCCGGGTTGATCAAGTTTTCTGTGGGTATCTTCCAGTGTGACCTTACCCCAGGATAATCTTATCACCGGGTAAATACAATGCGTCTACCTAACAAGCAAACTCTCATGTATTAGTACAAATTTGATCATATATTGTTTGGGCATGATCAACCTCTTATAATACTCCTACCGATCTTTGGATCACGGCACCCGATTGTAATGCAACTCTACAGAGACTTCAATTCAACTCTTGTCGTGATTTGGGCCACAAACACTACCATACTCCCCGAAGTACCGCAGTTTAGCAGGAGCAAGTTCCTTAGTCTCCCGGTTCTCGTGATACCAGACTTAAGTCTGCGGTTAGACTTCGTATAAAAAATGCTACTCCAAATGAGTCGGGGACTGGTGGCCCCCAAATGCAATTAGGCAGTAGTTTTTGGTTTACTTTACTCACCTTTTTTGGCGATTGCCGTTACATTAACCTTTCAACACAATAGGAAATCTTTCTGAACAATAAAACTCATCAACATGTAAAATGATGAAAAAACTGATATATAACCAAAAAATTAGTTTCATCACGAAATATATAGGGTGTTTTTTTAAGCTAGATAGAACTTTAAATTGTAAAAAGTAACACAAAAAATTAAATTTTGATGAAACATTTTTTTTATTTGTTTCAGTATACTCTGACAAATCATCATGAATAGACTCACGCTTGAACAACGCTACGAAATTATCCAAATTTACTTTGAAAATCAGACCCGTTGTTTTATCGCAAAATTGTGTTCAGCGATGAGGCGCATTTTTGGCTTAACGGGTTTGTTAATAAGCAAAATTGCCGCATATGGAGTGAGACCAATCCACAAGAGACCCTACAGACTCCATTACATCCAGAAAAATGCACTGTTTGGTGCAGTTTTCATGCTGGTGGCATCATCGGACCTTATTTCTTCAAAAATGAGGCCGGAGCTCGCGTTACGGTCAATGGAGATCGTTACCGCACCATGATCAATGATTTTTTGTTTGAAAATATGGATGACATTGATCCGGAGGAGATGTGGTTTCAACAGGATGGCGCTACGTGCCATACGGCGAACGCAACCATCGACTTACTGAAATCAAAATTTGGCGATAAGTTGATTTCGAGAAATGGACCTGTCAATTGGCCTCCAAGGTCGTGCGATTTGACACCTCTCGATTATTTCCTGTGGGGCTACGTGAAGTCACTGGTTTATGCTGATAAACCAGCAACAATTGACGCCTTGGAGGCCAGCATTGTTCGTGTTGTTCGTGACATACGGCCAGCAGTGCTCGAAAAAGTGGCCCAAAATTGGACGTCCAGAATGCGCTTCGTCAAGAACAGCCGCGGTGCCCATATGCCCGAAATCATTTTCAAATGTTAATGTCACGTATTGATCTTTCGAATAAAAAAAAATTTTGATTACAATTTAATTTTTTGTGTTATTTTTTACAATTTCAAGTTCTATCGGGCTTAAAAAAACACCCTATATAAGAAATAGGGTAGGAGGAAGAACGGAACCTTGCGGTACCCCTGAATTAATCTTGAACTCGTTTGATGAGACCCCATCTATAACAACTCGTATAGTGCGCTCTCTGAGACAGCTCGATATAAACCGAGAGAAGTCATTACCGACACCAAAAGTTGGAAGTTTTGCCAGTATTGCAGCATGCCACACTCTGTCCAACGCTTTGAAAATATCCAGAGCCACTATCATACTTTCACCGAAATGATGGTTTGTGTGGCACCATTTCTCTGAAAGATATGCCATAAGATCGCCAGTAGAACGACCCTTGCGAAACGGTCACAAATTAATTTGTGCGACTCTAGATACCTCATAAGGTGATAGTTGACTTTGGAAAGCGCAAAGCAAATTGCAATTGGGCGGTAATTTTCAGGGTTATTTGCCTCACCCTTTTTGGGGATTTTTCGTTTAAAGGCCGTTAATAGAGGTTTTCTTATACATAACATACTGAGTGTTGTCTTTGTGCGGACCACTGCAAAATTTTTATAATTAGTATTACCTGCAAACATGACGAGAGCTAAACTCCAAGACTTTAAAATGTGCGTACAACAACTTCTTATTAAAATTATTCCGCATATAATCTAGACATTTTACTTTGATTTTTTCTTTTTGTTTTTTGACAAAACACAAAGTCTATTAAGAAAGTCAATCAATGTCTGTCAAATGAGTTGACTTAAATAAGAGTCCTTTTTCTAAATAAATAAAGAAACGAATACATGCATACAAACATGTACAAAGTTTTTAAGTATGTGTGCAAAAAGTTATATTCATGAGAGCGAAAGTTAGACTAAAGGACTAAAGTAAAGCAGAATAAACTCTGACTCATTGAAAATTATTTGAAAATAAATAAATTTTCTAATGCAAGTATTTGAAAAGCAGCAACAAGATACTGGAACTACATAATAAATAAACACCAAAAAAAAAAGTGAAGTTCATAACGAACGATGAAAATACTACATCAAACGCATCTACTGCTAGAAAATACATATTTTTTTCTGCTTTTTGCCAGAATTATTAAATTAATATAACAGTTTTAAGGGCTTAAACCTATTCTTAAACTTAAAGCACTTCTTCTGTCAGCTGTAGTACATTTTCTAAGTTTGAGTGCCGGATGAAATGAATGAGAAAAGCACCCACAGCGAATAAAAAGTATTTACAGAAATTGTAACCTTAACACAAAGCATAAAGTTGAGAGAATAAAGTTTAGTGCAAAATGACAGCTAAAAGTGACAGACAAGATGACGATTGACTGACAGATGGATGGCTGGTTGGATGGATGGATGGGATGGATGGCTGAATCAAGTGTGTGTTAAGCATAAAAGAAAGCAAGTTAAGTTTTTGAATGTGCCATAGAAATAAAGTCTATAAGAGAGTGTGTGTGCAGCAGTAAATAATTTTGAAGAGTTTAAGAAACGAAAATGATTGAAAGGTGTTGGCAATTCAAGGAAAAGAATTTGTAGTTGAAAGCAAGCAAAAAAAAACATAAACAAAAAATAGAGCATTACAAAAATAAATTTCTATAGTTGACTTGAAGGTCCTGTCTTTGTTATTAAAGTTTTATTACTTAAGAGCTGTGAATGCATGTAAACTACTTCTATAAAGTAGTCAGAGAAATATGTTTTTAGCAGGAACAGTGGCAAAGTAGTGGGTAAGTAAAGATAAGATTTTGACGTCCGTTAAATTTAAAGTTATATATGAATATTGTTACGTTTTTGCGTTTAAAAAGGCATTTGCAGATTCTTCAATTGCAAATGAAATTATGACATAACACTTGCTCATTACAGAATACTTAACAACTCTATTTACATTCAATAACACTAGACTTGCTAAATTTTCGGTCTTAATATTGTCTTGCTTAACGTTTAAAATAAAACTCTTCCTCTGCCTAACATCTGCCTGCTTTTTATACTTCTTTATTACCTTCTACATTGCTCATGAGGCTTTCTAGTTAATGATAATTCTTGACTCAAATTTAGAAATATAATTGTTACAATAATAAGTTAATAAGTAAACTTAAAATCAGCCAAAACAGGATTGTGCAAGAATCTAGTGATCAGTGTTGCCACTATTGGTATTTTCCGAACAAATTTGGTCGGATATTATTCGTTTAGTTGGCTGGTCGGCTAAACCTCATTTTGGTCTTTTTGAAAAAATTCAACTAACTCTACATTCTAAGAAACTCCGAAAATTGGTCACCTCAAAAATTTTAAGCTCTATATATATATATATATATATATATATATATATATATATATATATATATATATATATATATATATATATATATATATATATATATATATATATATATATATATATATATATATATATATATATATATATATATATATACTTCTCAGCATGAGAAGCAAATGACAAATATTTCTTTGTAAAAATACTGAAATCGAATTCAACAATAAAAGTAACATATTTTTCAAATATATTTAATGGCGCAAAAGCTGAAATGTACACTGGAAAAAATATGAATTGGAACGAAATTTTAGAAGTTAAACAACAAATATTGAAATTTTATATTAAATGAAATGTACTTTTGACTTTAATGGTAAAGACATTAATATGATATTATTATTGTTATCATCGGCCATTTGCACTGCGACCAATGTTGATCTATTGTGTGTTCCCTTGCCCCATTATGGGTTGAGTATGTCAAGAAAACGGACAAGCTTGTACCTTCTGTGTCCCAGTGCTCGACAGTGGGTGATTAAGTGTTCCATTGACTCCTCTTCATTACCGCAGAATCTGCAAATATCTGTGTTGGAAATGCCCATCCTGTGCAGGTGCTTGTAGCAGTTATAATGACCTGTAAGTGCACCTGTCAATGTTCTGAGACTTTTCCTGTCCAGTTTTAGAGCACATTAATATGTTAGAAATAAGTACACTCTCTAAAGTGTTGTCGAAGGAAGACTTACCTATATTGCAGCTAATTTTAAAATTTTCCATTTTCCAATTGTAATCCCGAAATTTGTTGCGCTTAACAGAAATTAAACTTTGTTTTCCTTACATTATTGTTATTTTTGCTATTCATTCTATAATTTAAAAACTTTATCGATAAAAATTATAGTTTATATGAAAAATGCAATAATAAAAAATTGGTCTTGTTGTAGGGATTTTGGTAGGTTTTTGATCCAAGTTTGGTCGGATTGAAAATTTTTGAGCTGCAACGCTGCTAGTGATTCTTGTGAGTCGAGAAAAAATACTTGTATGAATGAGTTGCTGAGAGTAGGAATAAAAGTTTCCCTGAGAAAAAGATGTGCTTTTAGCGGCTAAGAAATATTATTATATAACATTTTAAATTTTGAATTCTCATTAATTTCTTTAAAATAATGGGATATATAGTTAAATGTTTGAAAGCATTTATCAATTGTGTCTACTCAAGTCAAGTTCACGTATAGATAGCTAGCAAACGTATAAACTAATTGTTTGTATTCTTGCTAGCTGAATTTTTGGTTTTTAGAGGAGATACATTAAAATTCTTATAAATTTATTTCCATAAAAAGACTATTTGATAATTTTCAACTCTTATATACCCTCACAAGTACTCCTACAACCCTTAACTTATATTTCCATTTGCTCTCTTCACTTTTTAGAACTTTATATTGTTTCTGGTTCTGAACTCTTATGCTTCGTTTTAGCCGTAATCTTGTTAAAACTCTTTGTATTTTTGTTTAAGCCTATAAATTTTAAACCTAACCAAACACCTACTTTATAGTCCTCAAATATCAAATACCTATAAAAAGATAACACAATACGTTTTTCCGGCACACTGTTTATAAAATTACACTTGTTTGAGGAAATCCGTTTTGTAGCATTAATAACCAAAGGATGACATTCCAATTTCTTTACCTTTTATTGCAGTGCCCTAAAACGTCTGTTGATTGTTAAGTTTTCTCAACCTGATGAGAATAGCGAGTGTTTATATGTACGTATAGATGTATTTCTGATTTGCTTCACAGGACAGTGATGAAAACTTACAATAAAAAATTGACATAAAACTTGGAAAAAAGAAGGGAAAACTTTGCACAAAGTGAAATTTGTGTTGAAAAAAAAACAACAACACAGAAATTAAAGCTGTAGAAAAAAGTGTCTTCAAGACAGGAATTAATTAACATCAAGGCACACTAAAGTAAAACAATAGATGATGGACGTCTATAGACAACGTCAAAAACAAAAAAAAAAACAAAATAAAACTTACAAAAATATTCAGAAAAACTTTAGTTCGCTTTTTTTTTCTTATTTATTTTCAAACGATGCTAATGACGATAATAATAATGATGATGATGGTGGGTTGTGATGAACGAACGTGTCAAGGATACAACAATAAGGAAAAATTTTTTGATTTGAAGTTCATCAAACTTTCCTTCGTCATATCAATTTGTTGAGAACTCTAAAGCATAATACAAACGGACTAAGGAGAAAAATAAGAAAAAGGAAAAATTGTCATTTTATTATCGAAATCATCATCACCATCTCAATAGTCAGCAACAGCAGCATAATCATCGTTTATATAAGAAATGAGAATGGTTTTGAATTAAGAAGAATATTTGAATGAATATTAAAGAATATTTATGTGTGTATGTACATAAGTAAATACATATACACACTTATAAAAAATACCTTTATCATTTGCCTGAGTTTTAGATTTTTTACTTTATTTTCGCTCAATTCATGGGAAGACAAAAAAAAAAAATTAAGAATTTAAAGGAAAAATTTTGCTTCTGATATAATAAAATCTATTCTCATACTACAATAAAAAAAAGTCTTAATAATAAAAAAAAAATAAAATAAAATAAAATAAAATAATATAACATAATATAATATAATATAATATAATATAATATAATATAATATAATATAATATAATATAATATAATATAATATAATATAATATAATATAATATAATATAATATAATATAATATAATATAATATAATATAATATAATATAATATAATATAATATAATATAATATAATATAATATAATATAATATAATATAATATAATATAATATAATATAATATAATATAATATAATATAATATAATATAATATAATATAATATAATATAATATAATATAATATAATATAATATAATATAATATAATATAATATAATATAATATAATATAATATAATATAATATAATATAATATAATATAATATAATATAATATAATATAATATAATATAATATAATATAATATAATATAATATAATATAATATAATATAATATAATATAATATAATATAATATAATATAATATAATATAATATGATATAATATAATATAATATAATATAATATAATATAATATAATATAATATAATATAATATAATATAATATAATATAATATAATATAATATAATATAATATAATATAATATAATATAATATAATATAATATAATATAATATAATATAATATAATATAATATAATATAATATAATATAATATAATATAATATAATATAATATAATATAATATAATATAATATAATATAATATAATATAATATAATATAATATAATATAATATAATATAATATAATATAATATAATATAATATAATATAATATAATATAATATAATATAATATAATATAATATAATATAATATAATATAATATAATATAATATAATATAATATAATATAATATAATATAATATAATATAATATAATATAATATAATATAATATAATATAATATAATATAATATAATATAATATAATATAATATAATATAATATAATATAATATAATATAATATAATATAATATAATATAAAATAAAATAAAATTAAATTAAATTAAATTAAAAACTTTATAAAATTAACCACCTTGAAAGCACAATATATGGCAATATACAAAATCGCACGATTTCTAAATTGTGTATTTAAAAATATGTAAAAATCTTATGATATTGAAATCACTTGTGAGTGGAAATTATATGATTTTTAGGTTGCTCTAGATGAACAAATAATCATAAATTATATTCTTACGAGTATGTCTGCGAAATCACATGATTTTGAATTCACAATTGAAATTATATGATATTTAAGAGGTGCCAGTTGTGAAAACGATTATCGTGGGTACCTGCCAGTATGGGCTTACCCCACGGTGATCTAATCACCGGGTGAATACAATGCGTCTACCAGCGCCCCCTTACATGACAAATTGTCATGCATGAGTACACCAATTCGATCACATGTTGTTTGGACATGATCTCCCCCTTGGTTAGGAGCGGAGCCTTTCTAATACTCCTTCCGATCTATGGGTCACGGCACCCGGTTGCAATGCAACTCCACACCGAGCTCAATTGAACTCTCCCCGCGATTCGGGTTTAAACCACAACCACCACTATACTCCCCGAAGGGCCGCACCATAAGTTCCTGGGGATCCCGGTTCCCGTGGTACCAGATTTAAGTCTCCGGTCAGACTTCGTAGCCCAAAGGCTACTACCAGTAGATCCCCAAACGGTTCGGGGACTGGTGACCCCCTGCAACCATACTTACTGCCAGATAAAAAAAATCATAAATTATATTCTTAAAAACATATGACCTCGAAATCCCATCTAAATTAAAATCAAGTAACTTGAAGAAACTGCTCCTTCAAAATTAAATACTTGAAAATCACATGATTTTGAAATCACATGTGAATTGAAATCATGGCATTTTCAGAAGTTGCCCGTAATAAAACAAAATTATAAATTAGGACGTTTTATGTAATATTTAAAAGCACAAGTGATTTTTATGACATGCTACATGCGTGCTACAGACCTACAAAACTAAATTCATAAAAAATACTTTTTGTTTGTTACAGGTTTATTTCACAAATTTCTATACAACGTTTTTCAAATAAAGCTTTAATAAATATAAAATATGTTTAGATGGTTCTTTTTAGAAGAAAAAAAAAAACAATAAGTAAATGATAGAACACCAAATATAAGTATGAGTGCAAAAGTTAATAATAAAAAAAATTTTTTTTTAATTTCAGTCCACTTTTCGTAAACGCAAAAATTCTCTATTGAAAAATTTTAATTTTGTTTATTTATGTACATAAGAATAGCCATTAAACAAGTCATTAAATATCCCGTAGTAATGGCCGTAATTAAAAGGATACTTATGAATGTGATAAAGTGCGTGAAGGTTGAAATTAATGTATTTCATCAATTAATGTCCTTCTAACACATTAATTCTCACAGTTCTATTCATTTCTGTAGTCATTGGACTTGGCCATTTGTCAGAGTATCATTACTACTGCTAGTTTAGTTATGCCCCAAAGCTGCAGTGCCCGATGAAATGTGTCCTTCTTTATTTGGTCAGTTTTGCTTATAAATCCTTTAGAGATTTATATTTTCTATTTATTTATTTACTTTTTCTCTACATTCCAAGTACGAGTATGTAATAATTATAATCTTTCCATAAATAAACTTAGTTTGAGTTTCTGTTGGCGGCGTAAATTTTTGTTGGCAGAACTCATCACAGTTAATATTATTGAATGTGACATGTACATTAATTAATAGAAATAAATAAAAGTAAAAATCTTATAATGGAAAAATAAATCTGTAATGATGAACAAAAAAAAAGTAATACGGTTCTTTTTATTAAAATAATTAAAAGAAACTGCAAATAGCAATTTATGCAACAAAATCCCATTTCTATTTCTGTTCTAATTACTTATGAAATTAAGCTAAATGTAATCAGCGGTCAGACTGATAGATAATTATGATTACTGTGATTACTTAATGTGATTCTCGAATGAATTTTTTGGTGCTCCGGGTATTTAATATTATAATAAATACTCACCTAATGACATTTACTTAAAAAAACTGTAAAAGTTTTGTAGTTTAGAAAACAACAAAAAACGTTATTTTAAAAATCACTTGATTTGGAAACCACAAGTGAATTGAATTGTGATTAAAAATTTTCTAAATTGAACCGCCTTAAAATTATATATGAAAAAACCGCATGATTTTGATATAAGATGTGATTTAAACTAATGTGATATTCAATAGCTGCCTAAATAAAAAAAAATAATCAATGATTTTTAAAATCACATGTGAATTGAAATCATATGATTTTCAGCAGCTAAATAAAATAATATAGCAACTTATGCTATAAAATCCCATTTGCATTCATAAAATTGTTTTAATTACTTAAAAAATTTTGCAAAATATTGTCTGCAGTCATATTGATGTCTTGTGTTTCTAAAATGAATTTTTTTTTTTTTGAGCTTTCGGTGTTTAATATTATAAAAAAAGAGCACACAACTAATGGCATTTTGTTAGAAAAGAAATACTCTAAAAGTTATGTGGTTTATAAACCAACCAAAAAAATTATTCTACAAATCGTACGATTTTAAAACCACATGTGAATTGAAACCACTTTATTTTCTGCAGTTGCTTGAATAAAAAAATTTTTAATTAAACTGCATTAAAGTTATATATGTGCAAATCGTATGATTTTTAAGTCACATTTTAATTGAGCTCATGTAATATTCAAGTGCTCCGTAAATAAAAATATGTTTATAAATTAAATAGTATATAACTGTTGAAATCAAATGTTTTCCATCAGCTGAATAAAAAACGCATGTTTTTTAGATTACATGTGAACTAACATGTTGTATGTTCAGAAGCTGACATTATAAATTTAAATATAAATATAAATATAAATATAAATATAAATATAAATATAAATATAAATATAAATATAAATATAAATATAAATATAAATATAAATATAAATATAAATATAAATATAAATATAAATATAAATATAAATATAAATATAAATATAAATATAAATATAAATATAAATATAAATATAAATATAAATATAAATATAAATATAAATATCTTAAAATCCTATAATTTGGCAGTAACATGCCAATTGAAATCATGTGATTTTCAGAAGCTACATTTATGATAAAAAAATGCATGAATTAAAGCCCTTTAAAATTAAATAGTTAAAAGTTACATAGTATTTTAATCAAAAATTTTGAATTAATGTGATTTGTAGAAGCCCTTTTAAAATTGCATATCTAAAAATCACATGACTACGAAATCACATGCGAATTTAAATCATGCGAGTTTTAGGTGCTAACTGATTTAAAAAAAAAAAGTTAAATTGCCTTAAAATTATGTGCTTATATGACTTTGAAATCACATGTGAATAAAAATCATGTAATTATCCGCAGCTGCCTAAATAAAAACTTTGTAAATTAAAACCCCTTAAAATTAAAAAGCTAAAAGCCACGTGGTTTTTAAATAACATAATTTTTAAAAATCAAGTGGTTTTCAGGAGCTGCCCGATTAAACAAATATTATAAATTCAACTACCTCAAAATTATACGCTTAAGCATCACATGACTTTGAAATCACATTTGAATTAAAATCATGGTGTTTTAAGGAGCTGCCCTTTAAAACTAAATACTTGACTATTACATGATTTTCAGATTACACATGAATTAAAATCATGCTATTTTCAGAATTTATTTAATATAATGAATATAAAAAGATTTGTAAATTAAGCCGCCTCGATGCATATTTTAAAACCACAGGTGATTTTCATAACAAACATAAATAAAAAATTAATTATACCGCTTTACTCCGATATATATATATACTCATATATTGGATATTATATACAATAGAAACCTAGTGGTTTTCACCGCATAGCTGAATAAAACATAGATTAGTTGTGATTTAAATTAGTTGATAATTTGTGATTTGCAAAATGGGGGCCGCTAGGAGTTGACCAACTCCATCTAGAAATAGTTCCATATTGATTTTAACTAATTTTTATTTCTAGCTTACTTTAGGGTCGACTATTAGCTAAAGTCTCGAATAAATCAAAAATAATTCTAATGTTCACTCTTGAAATATTTTCAATAATTCTTGAAAAGTTCCACAACGTATCTGCAATCCAGAATTTCGTCATAAACATTTGGTCTGAATATTTTCGAGTCATCGGTATTTGAAAGCTTAATATAATATACATACATGTTGCAAGCATGTTCTGGAAAAAATATCCAAGCTAATTTAACGGGTCAAAGCAATACGCAGGTATACGTCTCACTATTAGCGTCACTTTTTCTTTCAAAATGTTCATAATATTCAGCCTAAGAGAAGGAAACAAAAAATTTGTTTAATTTTTTGGGCCATCATTTCCAATAAACCAAAAATTCACAACATCTGTAACTCGATACACGTACCAGACAAACCAAAATAGAAACGGCATCAGCAGTACGAGGTGCAGGAACGGCAGTAGAAGCACACTTCAGAAATTCAAAAAAGAAGAAACAAAAAATCAAGACAAACATGTATCAGAAGTCAAATCATATGAAAATATGAGACGAAAAGCACGAAAACAAAACAAACAAACAAAAAAGGAAAAAAAAAAATCCAAGAAAAAGTTAAAAAAAAATGTTTCATTCTCGTCTCATCAATTTTGATGGGACAAACGTGATTCCTTTTGACATTTCACGCCAATATGAGCAATTCACGAAAATTCAAAGTGATATTAAAGTATAATCAAGACAAAAACAAAAGAATAAACAGCCACAACTGACAACAACAACAACAATAATAATATTAATGAGAAGAACCAAAGATGAGGATAATAAAATGATGATGAAGAAAATTAATAAATCTAGATTTATTAATGTGAGTTTTAAAATATATATGAGTATGATTAAATAACAGAGACACTTGAAAAAAATATGTTCAAACTTTAGTGGGATGATTTTCTGAAGTGGTAAACTTAAACTTAAAAAACATTTTGCGTTGAGTAAATGTCCCCAAATATGAGTACATGAGTTTTCACTTTTAAAATCTCATTAGCATTGTTGGTAAAAAAAAACCATAGAACAACAATACGAGCTCAAATTCTAATGGGTGCTGATGAGTAGTTGTCCCCAGCTAAAGATTTGATTATTATTTTTCTTGTCTTCTTTAATCAAAAATTATTGATCACAGCAAATTTGTATTGTAAAAAGTCCTCAAGAAAAAAACTTAAGGAAGGAAAAACTTGAACTAAAACCCGTTGTACAAACCAAAAATTTAATTTAAAAATTATATAAATTCAACAAAAATTCAATAAATTCAAAAATAAATAAAATAAATTAAGAATTAAAACCCTTTAAAACTAAGTAGTTGAAATCTACATAACATTTTAATCACAAATTTTGAATGAATGTGATTTTAAGAAGCTGTTATTTTAAAACTACTTGCTTAAAAAGCACATGATTTCGAAACCACATGTGAACTTAAATCATGCGATTTTCAGTGGCTTACTGATTACAAAATATGTAAGTTAAATTGCCTTCAAACCAAAAATTTAATTTAAAAATTATAGAAAGTTCAACAAAAATTCAATAAAATAACAACAATACCTTGACAATATTATAGCTTTGATTTCACGTGGATTGTAAAACAAATTAAAAATTAAAGCTTTTTAAAACTAAGTAGTTGAAATCTACATAACATTTTAATCACAAATTTTTAATAAATGTGATTTTTAGAAGCTGTTATTTTAAAATTCACATGACTTCGAAACCACATGTGAACTTAAATCATGCGATTTTCAGGAGCTTACTGTATAAAAAAAATATAATTTAAACTGCCTTAAAATTATATGGTTGAGAATCACATGACTTTAAAACCACATGTGATTTAAAATCATGTGATTTTCAGCAGCTGCCCAAAGAAAATATTCAAATAAAAATTCCCCTAAAATAGAACAGTTTAAAGCCAATTGCTATTTAAATAACATGATTTTGAAATCAAACTGCCGCAAAATTATACACTTAAGCATTACATAACTTTCAAGTCACATGTGAATTAAAATCATGGGGTTTTAAGGAGCTGCTCATTTAAAATTAAATGCTTGTAAATCACATATGTATTGAAATCCTGTTACTTTCAGAACATGTATAGTAAAATCGTTATCATTATTAAAAACATCATTTAATTCCTGTGATTGAATTTCTGAATTTCTATACAAAATTTGTCAAATAAAAATTTAATAAACATACAATATTTTTTACAAATATGGCCGTATGTGTTTTATTATAATTATTTGATTAAAATTTATAAATCGCTTGTTTTCTATGTTTCCAAGCTATCTATATGTCGACATTTCATAGGAGCTACCCTTATCATCAGTAGACTTTGGAAATTTTTGAAAGATATTCTCAAACATTCAACTTTATATCCCAACAATCTAAATAAATTGTTGAGAATTTAAAAAGAAAAATGCTTACCATTTTATTTAGCTATTTTCGACCGAATCTAATTATTTCAAAGCCAAGATATCAAGCAAAAATGGGTAACTTAGCACTTTGTTAATAAAATGTCAAGATAAAATTGCACGATTGGCAAAAATAATTAATGATCTTTAAAATTCGTCCGAACATTGAACAGCCGAACAGTCGAGCGCTTCAGCGGCGGCGGGGTCTCTATGAAAAAATCGGCGATATGGCTTGTTTCTCTGCTCCCCATCCTGCTCCTTTGAAGTCTGTAATGAACCAAAAGCTTCTATAACTTATGATTGTGCCAAGCTTTTTTGTAGGCTAGCACTCAGTTTGATATTTCTGCTGATGAAATTCATTTAATACAAAAATCATATTTCTGGCAACAGTTTTGCAGAATAAATGGGTGCCTGAGTCTGGTCATGACTGTTGCTTCCCTGTTTATCGAAAAACACAAAACTAACGAATCACTCAACTAAACCATAAACGAAAGGGTCAACGCCATTAACTACCGGCGTCATTATAAAGCAACTCCTTGTTAATGAATTTTATGTTTAATTCGATTTTTGTTTTTTTTTGGATTTTGCCACCACAATTTCTTCGGTCTTAGTGAAGGAGAGGAAGTTGTAGAGTTAAACGGGCATAAATACAGCGAAAGATGTTCAAAGAAAAAAGAAGATTCAAAATATTTATTAGCACATGATTAGTGAAATGGAATTTGCCTGCTACTGTATTTGAAATTTAAAATTTTATGTGTTCTTTAATTTTTCATCCTGATTGTGTGTTTAAAAAAACCAACTTGAAAGCAACAATTAAAATAAATATTTATGGGCAGAAGGCAGCCGTAATGCAAAAGAGATCAAATTTCAGTTTAACCAAAAGCGACATTTATAATTTTGAAAGAGCAAAGAAAAAAAAATTGTTAAAAAATATCAAAAGATTTCACAATATTTTTTTCTTTTTTTTTTTTTGTGAAGAAAGGAAGGAAAAAAACAATGAAGAAAAAACGGGGTAGAACAGTTTTCAAACATTAGGAACTAAAGCAAGCTTGACTTCAGAGAACTGAGGAAAAAGATTGTTAAAATTTATAAAAACTATTTTATTTGAGTACTATTTCCAACTTGAGCCTTTTGCTTTCCATGGCCCCATATTAAATGTTCCTGTTAGGTGATATTATGATTTTTTTTTTCTTGGATTAATAACAATTACCTGGTTTATGCTTAAACATATTTATTAGTTTTTGAGTAAAATATTTCATATTTTGATTTAAATAACCACTAAACGTTTTACAATATCTGATCATCAATACTGTTGTACTAGTGTTTAAATTGCATGCAGTTTTACTGCGTTATTAATAATTTTGCTGTACAAAACAAAAATATCTTAAAATTTTTTTAGTTTTGTTTAACAATATGAGAAGACGAACACAAAACAAGATTGATTGCTTAATCAAGTCATGATCAAGAGGCGATACAATTAGCCCCAGGAGGCCTTCATAAACTATTGGTTTAATTCCCAGTTTATATCAGAGTTTGTGTGCAGTTGTTGCATATCGTCTGCCCTATTTTATGGCACACAATTTGAAAGTTTTTCTAAACGGTGGAAACTCTCAAATTAAATCAGATTCATTTTTATAAGTTTCTTTGTCGAATGCAAAATCTCCGTAAAAATAGATTAATATAAAGAAAATCACTATATGATTTTAAAAAAAACAACAAATACAACATGTTTACATGGTACTGACATCGAATTCTAGTGGGTGCTGATGAGCAGTGCAGCGACTGCAAAACAGCTTTTAGTGTATTCTATTTTTTTTTTCGTGGCTTTTTTGATCAAGAGTTATTGATCGCGGCAATTATTGTTATAATTAAAAATAAAAATATTTCTTGGCAAAAGCCAGGTTTAAACTTGAGCCAGACGAATTACATAATATTAAAAAGTCTTTGTTTTATTTACAATTAACATCATACAAATATGTGTATGTGTAGCGTATTCGACCAGACACACAAGGCCATAAGCTCCCATGTACCGTACCACCAAGACCGGTTGCAAGGCCGATCAAAAACTATTTGGAATATAGTGATTGGGAAGTTTTAGTTCACACGCTTTATAGCAAAGACCTTGCGCGTTCTAATTACCATTTATTTCGATTAATGCAGAACGCTTTTACGTTTCACTTCAGAATATATTAACAGAAGTTGGCTAGGTTCATTCTGTACCTCAAAAGCAGAGCAGTTCTTTTAGTGCTAATAAAGGCTAATATTGAGTTCATTATTTCGTGTGAAATTCTTTCAAATTGCATAAAAAAGTAATTCGTATGGAATATTTGCGAAATAAGCTTAGAAATGTAGTACTGAGTTTTTAAAGCGAAAAACACACAAAATGTAACTGCAACATGTTTTAATTTAAAATTGTTTCTGGGACTATTTGTTTTTCCGGCTGCGAAATAACATAAGCAAAGCTTTTTTCGCACGAAATACATACATGTATACTTAAAATTAAAAAACAAACATGAATAGGGGGAAAAATAGACAACACTGAGTACATCTCCATTTTTCTTACGAAATAAGTAATTTTGCTGAAAATTTTATGAGACCAGAAAGATGAGGAAAAAATAGTGCTAACGATGGAAATACCCCAGTCAATGTATCAATTCATTTGGTTAAATAAATGCATTTTCCTGTCAGATATTACAATATTATAAGATCTGGCAACATGCTGACAATGTAGTGACAATGAAAAATTGTCCCGCAGAAGTAAATTGTGTGTTCAGACGATCGTAAGAAAATCTTACAATTTCATTGTCAGACTATGGTCTGACAAATAATTCATCTGACAACAAAAATTGTCAGTTCACACGGTTGTCAGATTGTTAGATGAAAAAAATTGCCATTGACATGTTGTAAGACATTGCCACTTATGTATATCAACAAATATCTGTTTGGCAGTGTTGCCCATCAAACTTTTTTCTGACAATGATGTCATTGTCAGGTGCTTTAATTTTATACATCTGAAAATTAAAACTGAGCTTACAATACCCGTCAATTATCTGGCAATGCCGACGAAGAGTGTTCTCACGATTGACAGATGCCTGACAACATTGTCGTCTCACAATTGATTGACAATGGTTTTTCTGACAACGTTGTAAGTTAAAAATTTGCAGTTGACACGATTGTAATACATTTTCAGACAATTTTACTGGCAATATTGTAAGATCTTACAACCGTGTGTACGTAGCTTTATTAATTTACCTACCCAATAAAAAAAATTACCTACCCAATAAAAAGTTGAAAGATTGAAAAAAAAATTTGGGCCCCTCGAAAATTATCTTATTGCTACAGCGATAGTGACCAGAGAGGTTTCCGCCTAGCTCAATTAATTCTCATTACGAGCAATCAACCACTCAGTGGGGTCTAACCCTCTCCCTGGGTATGCTGACATAAATAAAATCATAAAAAAAAACTTATTTGAATAAAAAAAAAACAGAATTTACCTCAGCCGCTTTACGTGTCACACACCGATGATTCCATAGGGGAGAAACTAATGGTTTTGTTCCTTCCTTGCCCTGCCAACCTGGTTGCAAAAATTTTATCCGTTGCATAAATTTTGGTTTGCAACCCCACAAAAGAACACCTCGACTTACCGGCTTACCTTTTCACCATGTCATTACCTCTATCTTACTCAAAATTCATGTTTTTCTTTTCAAACAAATAAATATATATTTATATAAACAAAATCATAACCTATCTTACTTTGGGCCCCTCGAAAATTATCTTATGGTAGAGGAACTTTTTTCCAAATTACCAAAAGCTATTGAAAAATCCATGGCAGAATATCGATTGCCAAATTGACCCACCCTACTGTGTTTATCATATAAAATAGTTTTATGTGGAATGAGTTACAACAAAAATTGTGTTTTAAGATCTCCCTCGAGTACTATTGCATAAATTGTTAGTTTACATGTTTGCAAGAAAATGTTATATACTTACATATTATACATACATATAAGTACATATATGTATATCTACATTTACACAATACTATATTTACTTATGCATTTTTTTTATTCATTATCATATTTTGCTTAAAACCATCATAATGTATAATTTACGACAATCTCTTTTGATAAATTGCCAATCAATCTTTTTAGTTTTTATGTTATACTCGTAGTCGTACCATTCACTAACCAACAAATTTGTATATGAATTATATAGTGAAACTTTGCTATGACAAACTTAGTTTCAATGCAAAGATAATTTTTTACTTTGAGTCCTTTGAAAAAATCAATTTAATGCAAAGGTCTTCATATCATAATACATTATAGTCATAATCAGGACAATTATTATTATGTAAATGTATGTTTTTAGTCCTTAGATTTTTAGTTTTTTGTTTTTTCAATAACAAACATGCTCTCACGTCAAACGTAAAATGTAAGAATAAACTATAACGAAGTATTTTTGGAACCCCTTCTAAATTTGTTATATCGAAGTTTAACTGTACTTCTTTTTTATTTGGTTTTACTATAAATATATTGATGATCCATCTTATTTGAAGTTTTTCTAGAATAGAAATTTTAAACAACGTCATCATCATTAAACTGAACATCATCCAACAAGTGCTCGTCCATCAAACCAAACACTAGTATTGTACACTATACTAGTGTTTGGTTTGATGTTGTTTTTAGCAAAAAAAAAAAAAAAAAATACATTTTGCGTTGTGTATTTATTCACTTGTGGTAATATGGGCCATGAGAGGATAACAGAATTTCGTCTTAAAGTAAAAAAACACAGTTATAAGTATACATTTTTTGGAAATATAACAAGATAGCTTAAAAGCTTTCCAAATTTGAAAAAGAAGCTGCGCCTAAAATTAGGTTTATTATTTTGGGTTTATAGTTTCGTACGCAGTAGTAAACTACTTATCATTCCTCCCTTAGCGGTTTGATGGGGCATGTTGAGAGATCGAAACAAAATCCACATGAATGGCAACACAAGGCTCTTAGGACTGCACTGCAAAAGTACAATATCACAATAATTCTCGATGAATTTGCCAGACAATGCTGAGCGCTAAGAAACACAGTGCTAAAAAGATGAGTAAGACCACTAATTAGCTTCTACCAGAGGGAACTCCATTTGAGGATATTAGGTAGTGTCAACAAGCATGATACAGGGCTAGGAGATTCTGTGTAACATAGATGGACATAGCCACTAATCGGTTTCTACCACAGAGACCGCACTACATGAGTTATTATAGATGAGATCTCATCAAACGAGTTCATGATTAAATCGGGAGTACCCCAAGGCTCGGTTCTTTCTCTTACTCTATTTCTTACTTTTCTTAACGACCCTCTATATCAAACTTTCAATCCTCTCCCCTCTTTCATGGATGACAGTAGTATCTGCTCTTCGTATTCATTCAGTTATAGTCCCAGTCTATCAGACACTGCAGCCAAGAGGTTAAATATCTCTGAATCGGGTCATAAAAACAAGACTGCTTTTAACGCCCGTAAAACCCAGTGTTGATTGTAAATAAATAAACACACAACCGTCTGCTGCTTCATCTGTACTCATGGATGGTATAAATATTGAGAAATTGAATGACCTTGATGTTCTTGGAATAAAAATACAGTGTGATAAATACAGATAGACTGAACACATTTTTCATGTCTCTATAGAATCATATAAGTGTCTCGGTTTTTGAAACGGTGTAAGAGTACTTCACTCCAACCGATCTCCTTACTATTTATACCACTTATATCCAACAGAGATGGGAATACAACTCTCATGTCTGCGCAGGTGCCACAAAATATATTTGGGGGTTACTCGAACGTGTGCAGGAGAGAGCGAATAAGCTTATCAGTGACGGTAGGGTAACAAACTCTATTGACTCACTGGAGTGTCGGCGGAGTGTAGGGTGTGTAACGATAGAACAGTTATTACAATGGATTTGGCTCTGATCAGATTAAGGATCTTGTCCCTGAAACCCACAGAGTTTTATATAACACGCGTTCGTCGTCCAGAGGTCATCCATTTGTGGTCGCTTGCCCAGGGAATCGTACAACGCATTACAGAGAGCATTCATTGTTCAGCTGTACAGTTCGGCTATGGAAAAAGTTACCTGCAGACGTGTTTCCTGTATGCTATAATGTTCACAAACACGCGCACTTTCGCTCTCTTCATAGCTTAGTTTCCTAGTTCTAGTACAATGCACTGCATAGTAGGGGTTTCCCCTGAGTACTGGTCTAGGATATAATAAAGAGAATTATATATGAGGACATTAGTTAGGTTCAAGAAGCATAAATAAAGTCCTCAGAGATATTTGGCCTACAAAAATAAACTAATATTGAATTGGAGAAATAATCCATTCTGATGTTCGATTAATGTTAAGAACTATAAGAATACTACAGGGTGGCGCATAACTACCCTTATGGCTGGTATGAAATGGCATATTTAAAACGCCGTTCGTATTCTATCGGCTTCAATTATTAAACAAGCTGAATCTTGTACGGGAACATGTGCATTGTGGCCAAAATCCACTGAACGGACCTCCGCAATAGCCCCAGTTGTGCCAAACGTCTTCTTGTTGATATTTCTGGTGTATCATGTATACTATACGTAACACGTTGGATATTCTCCTTCGTGTGGACCATACTTGGTCTTCCAGTACATAGAAGATGTCTTACTGAAAAATGTTGTCGAATATTTCCAACCAGGCGGTTTATTGTAGGTGCTCGCGTTAAAAAACGACGATAAGCACGTTTCATCAGAGCAATTTTTGATCGCTGTTCTGTTGTGTAGTGTTCCATGCTAAATTCCCTCAGTTCTGAAAGAAAAAGAAAAAAATATAGATAAACTAAAAAAGCTATTGAACATGCAAACCATAAAGGTGGTTCTGCGCCATCCTGTATTTGTCGGGCATTGAACAATTCAGGGTCAGAAGGCTCTGTGGATTTCAGTATATTGGGAGTAACTTAACTTTAGATTTTGTTCAAATAGTTTTTTTTCTAGATGAGTAGCCTCGAAGTATATTGTAGATATCATAATGCGAATACATTGATTGTAGAAGTTGTAGAAGTATATTGTAAACGTTATCATAAGAGGTTGTGGCAAGGGGGAAAAAGATATATTCCTCCTCCCGGAAATTTCGGTTGGATCCTTGCATGAGTCAGAAGAACAATTTAAAGCGAAATCAGGGCTCAATTATAAATGATAAATTTTATTTCCTTCCTTTCAATTCTGCTTTTTTAATTACAAAATCACAATCATTTTTAAATATTTTATTTCCATTTGAATACATATTTTCAAACATCAACTTCGTTTCTGATAAGTGATAAGCATATTTAGGCAAAAATTTTATTACTTTAATTTGAGACAAAAATAAAGGATCTAAATTTGGCCTTTAATTTCATTTTTCCCCCAAAATGTTCTCATCTTACTATTTGCTTTTCAATTTTCATTTAATTTTTAAAATTTGCCAAGCAACGCATATGAAATTCAATTTGTTGTTGTCGTAGTTCTATGGTACGAGTAGCAACAAGTTGTAAGCAATTTTTGCAAACGAGCACACTTGAACTTTGTTAACACCGGCACGCCAGCTCCTGCCAGTATGGCTGTGTGTGAGTGTGTGTATGTGTGTGCTAATGCCAGACAAAAAGCTTGCACGAATTTAAGGCAAAAAGGGAGAAAAGAAAACAAAACCTTAAAGCAAAAGTCAAACGGTAGACTTTAGCCAGACTGTGTCACAATAACACCCACATACCAAAAGCCCAATTTTTGCTGTTTACAGAAGAAAATAAACCATCTCAATTTGCCTTGACTATTAAGCTAACAATATTTGGTTCCTGCCACAAGGCAGCAAAAGAAATAGAAGTGAAATAAAAAATCCGGCATGAAGAAAACAGTTTATTTAACTGTAAACTACTCCATATAATTTTTTTTTTTTTAATAACTAAACGAATAGAAAAATGTAGAAAAAGGGCAGCCATCACTATGGGCCTAAAATTGCTAAAATATACTGCAATAGCAAAATAAAGCTTAAGGGCTGTATGTATTCAAATCAAACAAATGCTAACTTTATTGTCTTTTGGTTGAGCCAGGAGCTTTTCCCTGGCGCAAAGCACAATCAGATATCAAAATTCCTCCAGCGATGTGGCAGATCTGAGCTGAAAGAAAATACTTTAATTTAAAGTTTTAAAAACAAATGTAAAATTTACTTCACTGTCTTTAATCTGAATAGCAGAAAAATGTACATGATTTTTAATAGGTGCACAACTTTTCTTCCGCCGTTTCGCAGTAGATGGTAGTCTAAATAACTAGATCGAAAATGTCATAAAGTAAGCTTAAGTATTTGTAAATATAGCGTCATTGCAATATTAGTAGATTATTGTCTATATCATAAATTTATTCTCGATTAAACATATCAGCTGACAGGCCAAACTCTCTTCGTATGCGGGAGCTTTTAATTTTCTAACTTAATATGAAAAAATCTGCAGCTAAGGTTCACGGAATGCTCTCAAATACTTCTCGTCAGGCGAAAGAACGTGCCGAGAGTGGTTTCAGCGCTTCAAGAGCGGTGATTTTGCCGTCGAACACCAGCATGGCAGAGGAAGAGAGACGGTTTTTGAAGATGCAGAATTAGAGGCACTTTTTTTTTTTTATATATATGTATATATATTTAATTTTTTTTGAATTTTATTTATTTATTTTATTTCATCATAAGAATATTAAGAATATTATTCTTTTGTAGTTCTATAACATTTTCGATAAAGAGAGACACAAATATACATATCAAAATATTATTATAAAATAGAGGTTTAAATATTTATTAAGGTTTTCATATCGCTTGTTTATGGCAACATAGTCATATCTCAAAAAATTAGCTTTTCGAGTTAAGAATGCAGCATTGTTAACAGTACTACATTTTATATTGTGCCCAAAATTTATTCAATTTACTTTAAAACTCTTTCCTTTAGGAGATAGTTTCTAAAAATATTTTCTAGGACTTGTATGGAAACTAAAAAGTTTAAATACGTTTTTCTCGAAACAAGCTTTTTTTAGTTATGACTATGTTGCAATAAGGGAGTGATATGTATTATTAAAAACGTTTCCCCAAATATATATTCATGTGATGCATTTGGTAACACTATTTTGTAAAGAGAAGATACATTCAAAATGGAGGCAAAATTTGAGAAGTAAACAAATTGTTTGAAGTATACGCTTCAACGGCATTTTACAAATGACATTCCAATGGCATGAGTAAGCAGAAAGGCGAGCGGCAAGAGATTCGACTATTTCAAAATATTTTTCGTTGATAAAACGCATACAAAATTGCATACCACTACTTGCGTAAGTAAATGCAGCGTAACGAGCTTATTAATATAAAGAGAACAAAAAATGTTTGTGCAAACAGTTTATTGATAGTGCACGTAGAAGAAAAAATATGGTTGATATAACAATATTAAAGGGCAACACAGTATTGTTGAATTACATGTTTGAACACAACCACATAATATGGTTTCAATCTGAAATTTTTGTTACAAAATTAAGTACAGCCAGGAACCAAAATTATACCATAAAACCATATATTTGGTAAAATTCGTAATATTTCTTTTATGACGAATACCATAAAAATTAACTGTCATATTACATTTATTATGTAACCATATAATATTATCATCCCCATCCATATTATTGATTATATAAGTTTTAAATTCTATTGCCACAATTAATCGCACTAGTGTTGAACGTCACAATATTATATGGTTACATAATAAATACACATAAATATGAACACACACATATATTCTATAATTAAAACAAAATGTTTTTAATTAATTTATTTATTTTATATTTTTTCCTATTAATATTTTTAAAACTTTATTACAAATTATTGAGTTTTTCAAAATATTGATGATGGAGAATGATTGATTATTTTCGCTCTGGTCTGTAAAAATACACATAAAAGCACATTAAAACACATACATAAACGTATATGTCGAGCTAGGTCCTGGTACCAACCTTTTTGCTTCTAAATCTTTATTATAATTTATTCTTTTTTGTATTATTAATATTGAAACAAAAAACACATAGAGCAAATTTTCAGGATGACTTAAAGCCATATCTAAAAGGCATATCTTTTCTTTTGTACTGAAAATTTTTTAAATTAAAAAAGCCATGTTTTCTGTTTTTCAAGTTTTTTTCTCTAATTTCTTTTCGACTCGTTTGTTATTTTTTAAATTGTTTTATTTTCATTCGGCTGACAAGGCAACCACATCGATACTACCAAAAGGGTAAAAAGAGACAAACGATTATTTTTAACGACAACACTTAGAAAAACGACATAACTTAAAAATCAACGTCAATATGTAACATGATTTTGGTAGGAGGTTTAAAGGCGTATTATGAAAAAAGGCATGGCTTTAAATCACCATATAAATCAGTCCATTTAAATAAAATAATTGCTTTAAATTAAAAATAAAATAAATATATGTACACATATGTTTAACAACAATAGTTAGTTTAACGCACATGTGTTGCTGATACATAAACTAACTATACGTATGTACGTAAAAAACCATTCTATTATTGTACATAACAAGAGCTTTTGTTGTAATCGAATTATTTTTTTATATATTGTTATTACATTCAAGCATATTTTCAAATGATAGAAATGTAATAATAGAAATTTGGAAACTTTACCACTGATATATTCATAGGGGATCAAACTATATTAAAAACGATAATATACTGCTAGTGGCAACAATTCAAATTGTGAGGGAGTAAATACTAATATTGCGACAACAATATTCCAAGCTGCGTTTTCTTTGCGTGTGTAAAATGAAGTACAAATTTGTTTTTATTGTATTTCTTTTTAGTAATTTTCTTAACTAACTTAACTTAATTTAAGTTTTTTCGATACGATTTACTAATAATTTTAATTTAACTGTATTTGTTTGCAGAGTGTAAACCCATTAACGACAAACTGTAAATAAATATATTCTTTCTCAAGACAACTTTCGAAATAGCACAAAGAAATCTTTCTTTGGCCCATAGTAAACCAAAAAAAAAAACTCTAGAGTAGCTTTATAGGAAATATTTGCCTGCGTATATGTAAGGATATGTATGTATGTTCGCATATTTTCCTTGTATATATACGAGTACATACACACAAATATAGACGTACATAAGTCAACACACGAAATGTTTTCAAACAAACAAAAATTCAAACGCAGGAAAAAATTCTGTTTTACAGTTTAGTTAACAAAGTTCTTTGCTAACGTGGGGTTTTCCGGTAATGTCCCTACCATTACTGTGCGAAAGGAAAACATATTTTCACTCAAACGTACTAGAAAACTGTTAAGAAGTAAAAAAGAAAGTAGAGCAATTTTTTGTGTTCTTTCACTAACAAGCTTAATTCTGTTTGGCTGCTACAATGTTTGGTTGTTTGGCATCGCTTGCTTTAACATTGGCTTTGGTAAGTGTCCTTGCCCTAGTCCTACTTTGGCAAGTACAACACACACACACACACGCATATTCACATCCGTTATCCACAGCTAGTTAAATACCAAAAAAAATATCTTAAACATATATAAATGTATGCACAATAACTGTGTGTGAGTATTAAAGAAAGTGTGTAACAAAAAGTACCTAAAGAAGAAAGAAATATCCTATTCGTAATATTGAAAAAAATCTATTAAAAGAAATATTTTTGGTTATTGTATTTGGCGTAGTCGAAAAATGACAGCTCTCGTAGTTGCTGTCGAATTTACACTCTTACGTTATCGTCTAAAAGTTTCGTAAAATGGCAAAATTTTATAAACGAGCCACAATGTAAACGACCATGTTAAATTAAATGATTATGAAACAGCCGGCTGAACAACTGTTAAAGACTCGTTTACATGGTAATACAAAATATTTCGAAATATTGCGAAATTCCTTCCATTCCCAGAAAAAAATTTAACAAATATATGCTAAAAGAGTAAGAGCAGACAGGGCGATTTTAATTGCCCAATTTATTCGCAATTTTCCTTTGGACTTGCATTCTTGTCCACAGCAAAAACTTTTTTTCGGCAATTCTTGAGCTTTCTCTGGTTTTTATTTCTCACAATTTACATTGTAGATGGACATACACAGTTACATACATGAGGGAAAAGTAAGAAATTGCTGAGAATTGCCGAGTACTGGCAATTCTTTTTCCCTTCATATTTCCCTCACCGAAAGCTTCTATAAAATCAAGAATTGCAAAACTAAAGTTGCTGTGTCTGACCTGGCACTAAGTATTTTTCAAGTTTACATTTGTAGGATTAAAATCGAATCGGAGTATTACTATGAAAATTTAATAAAATGACTGATAGTTAGAGCAGTCCCTTCATGAACGAACGGGTTAAATTAAACGGATTATCTCAGTGAACGAAGTCAGCCGCACATTAACCATTTTTCGTAGTATAGTGTAACGTTCAATTTGAAAAGCTTTCGTTCAAATTTCTTTCGTTCTTTCTATGTCATGTTCTTTTGTTTCAGTTGATATTTTATGTATTAGGAAGAGTAGCTTTTAAAGTATGCGTAAGTACTAAACCTCTGCATGAATGGATTTGTTGTAAGGTAGTACTCCGCAAGTTCAGAGTATGGATTCTTACTCGAACTTACTCGAAAAACACATTTTTGAGAACAACAAAATTATCGAAAATGTGTTTGTTGTTGTTGTACAGGTTTGTTTTACGCTCGTACACGAAGAGAACGTATCGACGAGTAACAAGCGACACCCAACCTTCACGAAGTACTTGCAGTACTACGAGAGGTTTTGCAAATAAAATTTAAATTGAATATTTTGTTGTGATCATTATAAGAAATGGAAATAGACGAGGCAACTTCAGTTATTTATTGAAATTTGCATAAAATAATATTGTTGTTAAAAATAAACTTAATCAAAATTCACATCTAAACGATTTTTAAAATTGTTTTTACCACCATTATTTTTTTTTATCACATAACACAGAAAAAATCTTTTTTTCGTGATCAATAACGAAATGCGTTGAATTACTTAATAAATTGTTTGAATGTGGACCTCGTGGATTTCAACAAAATTCAGACAAAAGTTTAGTAAAAATAATTATTGATCGAAAACTACTATTATCTTTTTTTAAACAAAATACGATATCCAAGGTTATTTTTTTTTTTTTTTTTTTTTTATATTTATGTATATGCATACAAATTATTTTTTCAAGCATAAATTTTTTTGAGTTTATTTTTACTATAATTTTTTCTGTGTAACTGTTTAATTTATTATCTTTATTTGTGTGTCATTGTCAGTTGTGCTAATGAATGAATAGCCGCAACATTTCAATTTTGGTACCGCGCTTTTCGTTCCAAATGACTCATTGAACGAAATGAACGAACGGATTAGTCTATTGTAATTGAACGAAAGTCGTCGGTCGCTAAGATGAACGACTCAGCACAGCTCTACTGATAGTTACTACTCATTTCCATATTACAAATAATTGAATTTCCAGGAAAATTTATATAAAAATTATTCTATAATTTGAGTGATTTTTATAAAAAATTTTCGAACAAGTCTGTTGCTTGTGATATGGAAACATCATATTTATTTGTGTAAATACGAGTAAATTGTGTGAAAATATTGAGTTGTGTATTTTACTCATCCCAGCAATAAGCATGCATGAATGCTCAAAAAGAGTAGGTAAATATTTCCATATTTTTCAAAACCTGCGTACACCCGATTTTTGTTGTTATCAGTAAAAGCGTGTGAATATATGTCTCGACACCATCCCCGCAGAGAACAGGTTTTGCCATGGTGTACGCTTAACTAGGGCACTCTGCTTTTTGGGGCATAGGAGTTCCACGTTTGTTGTAGCAAATAAAAAATAAAGAAGCGTGATGACTTTTATTGTGTTAGACTTAAGAAACCCTAATCAAAGGTTATTTAAGGGCACTTCAGACTATCACACTTTGTATTAAGACTTGTCAAAAAATCAAATAATACGTGCAAGTATGATAGTGTGAATGTAAAGCGTTATGAAAATGAGAAATAATACGTTAAAAGATTTGACATCCCATAACACTTCACCATTTTTAGAAATTTGTTTAAACGATAAGATTTTTTATTCGATCAGGGTTGCATTTTTTGCAAAAGCGAATAATAAAAATATTAAAACCAGACGTTAAGTAAATTGGCTGTTTATTTTCAAGTCATATTCCTTCTTTAACTTTAGGTGTGATAGTGTGAAAACAAAATGTAATGGTACGTTAGATTTTTTGACAGTCGCAACAAATATCTTTAGATTTTTGGCCCACAAAATCCAATCAAAATCTTAAGACTTGTATGATAGTCTGAAACGCCCTTTAGCAGAAAGAGGATCGGCAAAGTCTATGGGAGGATTGGCTTTGCAGACGGCGATCATGGTTGAGGTGTCAAAATCTTGGTTGAAACATACTGGTTATGGCTTAAATTTTTAGTTTCCCTGAAAATTATGCTGCAATGCCGGTTTTCCAGGACTAAAAACCACCGAGATGCTGTTGTCTATCAACTGATACCTGTAACTGAACCTGTAGTGATGGTTAGACAGGTGAACTGGTTAAAGGCTTTTGATCTTACTGGGCTGAATGATGACTCATTGAACCTTTCCTTCTAAATAGAAGGAAATTGCTTATAGATGGGATCAGAAGGCCCGGGGTTTTCAGCAAGAAGTTTGTTCATGTGGCTACAAAACTATGACAAAAATTGCGACCTGTGTGAGCCTCAGAAGCCACATTGGGGCTCTGGTGAAGTTGATCCTTCATCAGATAAGTACGTCATGGCAGGTGCTGATGTAAATCAATGACACATTCTGTATGACACCACTGTCTTAAGGTGACAATATTCTAGAATAACATACTGCCTATTAACAATTTTACGATTATGTCACTTGTGTTGTGTTATATTGGGGTTGGGTACAATATTATGTTCAGAAATACTTCACAGTTTTTTCTGTTTTTCTTTCTCTGTATCGTTCTAATTTATGTACATATTCTTCCGAAACAATATTATATGGTCGTAGCAAACAATATAATTTTTAAAACGTATCAGGGGAAAAAACGTTATTGTTCAGAATAAGAAAACTTTCTTTTGTGTTATTGTCTAGAAAAACTTTTTTACTAAAAAAAATTTATTTTCATTAACACGTTTAAATAACGAAAAAAAATAATATCAAGCAAACATTATTTATGTTGATAATATTGCAATACCATATTACGTATGTATATAATATAATCTATAACCAAGTTTGTTTACTCAATATAGTTTATTATTATATGTATAAAATTATTGTTTTATTTATTATTTATAGCAACAATCAATATTATTATAGAGATCATAATATTGTTGAATTCCAATATGATTTTTCGTATACCGAAAGTTCACCTTTCTGTCGTTTACATCCAAATCAAAATCTTCTCCTATAAAGCATTTACATAAGTGCAGAAATATATAATTATTAAGTAATATAAATCCTTTCTCTTTCCTGTAGTTTTAATATTCTAAACTATATTTATTTTTTTAGTTTTTAATTGACAGTTTAGTTATAATAAAATTCAATGTTGAATTTATTTTTCACTCACTTACTTTTTTCCTTCAACACAAATTTTTAGCTTTCTTCAGTACAAAAAAAATTATTCTGGAAAAATATATAATCTATACTAAAAAAGAAAATAAATAAATAATTTAAAAAATCTTAAAAACAATTTCATGTTTTGGATTTCCAATGAAATCATGTTCACAATTCATCAAATAAAAATTTGTGAGCAGCGAATGGTCGGATATGCAATAATGCAAATATACGCTCAAAAGCAAATGTCAGTAAAGATACTAGAGCAATGCAGAGGAACTATTAGAACAAACATTTTGTTCCTTCAACTATGCTAACCCAGTGTTTAGACATACGAGTAAGAGTTCGAAAAACTCAATACACTCACATTGTTTTACTACTACATTCACATTTTTCGCACTCGCAGGTCTACTCGCAGCTAAATTTGCATGCGAGTGATTTTTTGGCACTTCCATGCAATCAAATGTCAAACAAACAAACAGTGTTACCGTGTAAATAATTTTAAACAAATCAACTGGATCATTATATAATTAAAACCCAATTTTTAACTAGTTTGTATGTTAATTTATTAAAACTAATACTATAGATAGAAATGTTTAAATTAGAAAGCGTTAATGTCAATAATATAATGATAATACAAATTAATGCCAACTATTTTCTAAAAATATTCTCAAGTGAAAAACACGGCATCTCCAGTTTATAAAGACAGCCAAAGAAACAAAATATATGAAGGAAACAAATTGTTTGAAGTTCACGTGCTTACGATAAATTTAAAATGAACTCTCACTCGCATGTGTAGACAGAAATGAAAATTGCAAGAGATTCGAGTTTTTCGAAGAAATTTTCGTTGATAATACATATTCAGCACTCGCATGAGATTACTCGTATGTCTAAATGCAGGGTAAAGGCCTTGGAATAACTCAAAAAAAATGTTATCCTTGTCGAAATTTAAACGCAGATTGACGTAAGAAGGTTGCTATTAAGATCATAATTAGTAGAATAGAAATTAACCCATAATCCTTATCAGCGGGAGTTCGCATCGTCTCAGTAGTTACGATAATACAAAATATTGTGCTCCGAACTGCGGCGATAATTCAGTGAATTCATAGAATTGGATTCCTACTGTCACCGATATGCTTCCTCATTCTCTTTTTCTATCTATCTAACTCTCTCTCTCCCTTTTGCACATAGTCAACTTAGAGACAACGGCGCAAACATCACAGCTGTATTCCATTTTCGGCTTAATGTAGGTGGTATAAATAGCAAGCCGGTCAAATGGAGTGACCTATATGTTACTATATCTAACGAGTTTAAATCCGAAAATGGGTGCTAATAAGTAGTGTAGCAGCTACAAAATAGCTAAAAAAAAGTTTGATTACTTTTTTGTTCTTCCTCAATCAAAAATTATTGATCAAAGTAAATTTGTATTGTAAAAATCTTTCTTAAGTAACTTAAGAAAGGAAAAACTTGAACTTAAACCCGATGTACAAATGTACAAAAACCAGAATATCTTATACCGTTTCAAAATACCAAGATACTTGAATTCTTCTTTTAAAACATGAAAAATAAATTTAGTATTGCGAACATCATACTAAAGTTTCATCCCAAGAACATCAAGAGTATCCCATGTCCAGCTTCAATCAATAGCTATGAAGCAGCCAGCATTCACGGTTTAATAAACATCACTGGGTCTTACCAGCGTTAAAGTCAATGCTGGTTTTACGACCCCATGCGGAGGTTACAAGAAGATCATTGCTCAGTGACTCCCTTATATTTTATATAGGATAGGCTGGGCCTATGGCTGAATGAGAACGAATGGAAAATGCTATTGTCAAAATAGTGGATAGGGTCCGCAGCATGATATAGAAGGTCATTAAGAAAAATAGGGAATAGAGCGGGAGAATGAACCGATCCTTACGGCACCTCTTGAACTCATTTGATGAGACTTCAGCTATTACAAGTCGAATAATGCGGTCTCTGAGAAAGCTCGAAGTTAAATCTTCCCCGATTCAAAGAGCAGTAAGAGAGATGGGAATAGTTGAATTCATTACCTTGCAGTGTAAGAGGTGTTGGACTAATTTTGCCAATATGAGCAGTGTTAAAGTTATGCACCCTGGACACTGATCAGTTTTAACAAATTTAATTTAAATTCTGTGATAATATTTATTTTGGTCTCTTTGTGGTGTTATTAATAGGATCAAGACAAACGTCCACAAACGCTACTCCATCTTTCTTATACCATATAACTTAATTTCCTAGTTTACATTGCATCCCCTAAGTCCAAAATATCTTTTGGCATATCTCCGGGATATGCCAAATTATCAGATCATTAGATCATTAGTAAAGAGACCCCTGAAAATCCGTGTATTAGTAACCAAAGCTAGATTTTACGAGCTTTCAAATCTAGTGCGTTCTTGCGATCTCATTCCAAGATTGTGATAGAGCAATCTTTTGAAGTCCAGCGGTTCATCAACAATGTAGCAAGGATAAAGCGCTTTAGTTTCTTAAGATTTGTGGTTAGTTTTTACCATCTTTTTTATTCCATATAACTTAATTTCCTAGTCTGCATTGCTTCCCCTGAGTCCAAGATAAAAGAAAATAGTAGTGCACCAACCCGCAGTATATCAAACGCTTTGCAAATATTTAGACCACCACTTTACTTTTACAGAAATGGTAAATCGAGTGGGCACCATTTCTCCCGGAGATATGGCAAAAGATCATTAGTAAAGAGACCCCTGCAAAATCCGTGTGTTAGTAAACAAAGCTAGGTTTTACGAGCTTTCAAATCTAGTCCGTTCTTACGATCCCTTTCGGAGATTGTGATAGAGCAATCTTTTGAAGCCCAGCGGTTCCTCAAGAATGTATCAAGGATAAAGCGCTTTAGCTTCTTAAGAGTTGTGATCAGTTTTAAGCAGCTATGGACACTGGAAGCAACACCCTCCTTCTGGCCCACAACTGTTGTCGCTTCAACCATGCATTCCTAGAAAACTAATCTAATGATATTGTAATATTTTTTGAGTGTTTGTTTCTTATAACTCTAAATAAATAAAAAAATTAAAATAAAAACAAAAACAAGCTGCCATCATTCATCGACCACTAATCATCAGAAATGATTCATAATGTAAATGATATATTCAGACAGCGACATCTGCAGCAACGGCGACGAGTAATATTCGTACTACATTCAGGAATGATGCAAATTGTTATAAAAAATGCATTCGCTCTTCTGCCAGAATTGTTTAATTCTTTACTACAAAATAAAACCGAAACGAAGACAGATCACAAATAAGATGACGATGATGAAGAAATACAGCATTCGCGTCCAGTTGAGGGTACTTTCGCCATCAACACTTGATGACTGAGTTCATTAATAAAATCAAAGTGACAAATCGTATGCAATTGTCAAATTGACGTTTATCAGTTTTTTTTTTTTTCTTACAGATGGTATTTTTACTTATGCATTCGCATTCGCAAATGGATTTGCTTATCTCTCTTTGTTTTTTTTTTTTTTTTTGTAAACACAATTTCAATTAAGCCCGCCAGGCTGTTGGTGGTTTGTAGGCACCAATAATTTATTTTTGCTTTTGTTTTAGTAAATTGACACCTTCGAGATTGTCGTGTTGTGTGAGTCCCGCAGAAGAAACGGGCTAATGCCGTTATTTTGGGGTAATTTTTTGAAGTTTTATGAATTATGATTGGCATTAGTTTCGAAATGCTATCGGCTGCTTAGTGATTTAAATCCGCATGCACCGACAGCATACTCAGGCATAATAAATATCTGTAAGCATATATGTGCATATGTACGATTATTTTTTTGTTTTAGTCCATGTTTCTGCTGGTGTGCAATTTTTCATTGACTCACTTGTCACTTGTGGTTATTTATAATTTTTGTCGCTTAATTTTTTACTCTTTCCTTATGGTGACATTGATTGATGTGCATTTTCGAAATGTGTTGACACTTTTCTTAGTCACATATTTTTTGGCCCTGATAGAACGAACGAAAGAACGAACGAACGGCAAACCATAATCAATTTTACAATGAGAAAATTAAGTGCATTTATTTTTTAGGTCATGCAAAAATAAAATAGAAAAAAAATTAAAAATTTTTTTGCTGCATATGTCATATATATGCTCTTTCACAAATGCATTAACCTTTTTGACGATTAACAAAAATTTATACTAATATTGGTTTTTGTCCTCAAAAGTAAAACCAATTATGTTTTGCAAATAATTTCTTAATAGTTTTTACACCAATTTGCTGCATAGCACCCCATTATTTGTAACGCATTTGGCTCATGATTACTAAATGCCACAGGTTGTTCTTTTATCTCAGTTTTACATATGAGAGAGATATAATGACTAGACCAAAAATTAAATACATTTTCACTTTGTTCATAATCCATAGGCCAAAGCAAAAATAAATTGATTATATAGTCATTTATAGCAAAAGCGGCATGGCCGCACATCAGAGAAAAAAAAACTAAATTAGAGTAAGAAGATATCGCTCTTTTATTGCAAAATAGTCATAACGCAAAAAAGCTTGTTTCGAGAAAAACACATTTCAAATTTTTAGTTTCCATACAAGCCTTACAATATTTTAGAAAATATCTCCTAAAGGAAACAGTTTAAAGGTAATTTATATAAAACTTTGGCACATTATAAAAGGAAGTACTGTTTGTTAACAATTCTGCATTGTTAACTCTAAATCTAACTTTTTGATTTATGACTATGTTGCAATAAAAGAGCGATATGTAGAAATAGAAGAATGCAAAATTTGAGCGAGGAGGAAAAAACAAAAAAAGAGTGGAAATAACTAATGGACGAGGATGAAACTACCCAGCATTCCACAAGTTATTACAATTTGCAAAGCATCCGATTGTAAGCTTGTGTCAACAGCAAAAATCAAAATAAACATGTTAAGCTCAAAAAGCAACTAGCATCCGATTCAGATTAGTCTTTTTCTACTCATATTGTAAATGTAAGTAGGAATTGTATACAAACTTCGGATGTGTCACGCTTACATTGTCAATGGTCTTAGATCGAAGATGTATGTGACAAAAAGTTCACTGGGTAGAACTATACAGAGTAGTAAACATTTAAGAAATCAAGAATTAAGAGCGAAAAGATCATTATGCAAATTAAAGAGAAAAGAATGAAGCACGGGAAAAAGGGAGGAGAAGAGAAGGGAACAGAAGAGCAGAGAAGAGATAAAAAGCAATAAGAAGAGGAGAAGGTAGGTAAAGAAAAGAGAAAATCATTAGAATGAAAAATAAAGGAGAATAAAAAATAAATGATAAAGACAACAGTAGGCAACAGAATGGGGAAAACAGATTAAAAGCGATAAAAAGAATGGGAATGAGAAAAGAAAATGGAAAGAAAAAAAAAGATAGAGGAAAATAAGCTAATCAAAACAAATAAAAAAAGAATAAAGAAGATGGGCATAGAAAAGGAGAGAGTATAAGAAAAGCAGAAAGCATTTAAATGAAACAAAAAAACGAGTAAGAAATGAATGAAAAAGACAACAGTAAAGAGAATATGAAGAGAATAGATAAAAATATTAGTAAAAACTAAAAAAAGAATGAAAGCCAGAGAGAAATATACGAGGAGAAAAGAAAAAAATATGGAAGAAAAGCCCTAAGCAAGAAGAATAGAGGAATAATAAAGAAGATGGGTTAAAGAAAAAGATCTCAACAGATTAGTTAAGACATAAGAAGACAGGAAAAACAAGGCGAAAAAAGCAAATAAACACAAATAAAAGTGATCAAGAAAAGAGTAAAACGCTAGAATGAAAGTCAAGGGGCACAAGAAACTGATAAAAAAAATATAGAAATAAGAAAGGCAAAAGCAGAAGTATAGGAGAAACAGATTATTAGAGAGCCAAAAAGGATGAAAAATATCTAAATAAAATAGAAGAAATATGAGAAGAAATTAGCTTAGAGCAGAAGAAGGAAGAGGAACAAGTAGTAGAAAGAATGAAATAGGTTTAGACGAGAAAAAATTGAGAATCTTTAAAGTAAAATATAGCAGTACTCGTAAAAGGAGAAAGTTGGAAAAAATAAAAATGCAGAATAAGAGAAAGAATGTAACGAAGGAACAGAAAACAAGGAGTGGGAAAAATTTACGGAAGTGTGATAAAAGAGTACAAAAATATAAAAGTTATAAAAAGATAACAAATATATGTAAATTGATTTGCATTATGCACAAAAACCCCAAAAAAACTAATGATTCAATTACCCCATAAAAAGTTGCACCAAAATTTGTGTAACATTAATTTTTTGTAACTGACTTTTATAAAAAGAAAAATTGTAATTATGTGTTCCCCTATACGACCTTTGAGATTTCGTGCAGTGAAAATGAAAACACCTAAAGGACTACGCAAATCAACTCTTCCGGCTCAGTTGTTTCTTGATGTTTCGCTGCTTCATACCACAGCTTCTTTGCTTATTTCAATTATTCTGGATATTTGTGATTTTTTCCTTCTTCTGTTTCTTTTGGGAGGTTTTAAATTTATGGGAACCTTACAAAGAAGGCAAACAATTCTATTCTGTGGCTGAGTCCATGTTTTATTTCTCAGCACATCACTTTATGTGGCAGAATTTAAGTTGCTGCAGTGAAGTGCTAATGGAAGTGTGAGTGCTGATTTCAGTTGATGGTTGTAGATGTCGACATTGCGTTGGACAACAATCTTCAACTGCAATTACAGCATGTTTCAGCAAACTGATGTGAATAAATGTTGACACATGTGTGGCCAAAACAGTTGTCTTTTTGTTTTTTAGTGCTTTCCTTCATCTGCCTCAGTTTTTATTTCGCATACACGCACACATACAGACACTTATGCAGCTTTTTCGATAGTGCTACACAATGGCTCCATCATGAGTTGTAGTTTATTTAACAGTTTTGTATCCAATTTAATAGTGTTCCAAAACACAACGTTTATTAAATGTTGTATATGACTGCGAGCAGTTTTAAGTGTTAATATGTATGTGTGTTTATATACATGTACGTATGTGTATGTATGTATGTGTGTATGTTAAGTGTAGTTTTGCTATTTAGTGTTGCAAGTACAAAGTGTGCTGTTAGAATTGTCATCATCACAGTCATCAAGTTTAAGTGTAGAAAATTTGTGTCAGCATTTCCATTAGTGTTGTTATCATAAATCATTTGTGAGTTTTGCTAGCAGGAGCAGGATAATAAATAAACAGTGTGGTTTTTTAACACTTTGCTTTTCTTCTTTGCTTTCTAAATTTTTAGATCATGATTTTAATTTTCCATGAATAAATATTAAGTGGTTATGAAATTTTGCCATGTGAGGTTTTCTTTGGCCAACTTCTTGTCATGTAGTCAACGTTGTGTTATTAATTAGCAGCATAAGTGTGATGAGGCGAGACAGACTTTGCTTCTTTTTTTCTGCACGATGACCGACCCTAGTTGCAAGCCTTTTGAGAAGAAAAAATTACGGCTCATCTGTTTACTGGATTAGAAAATTAATTTGGAAGAAGCAACAGCTTCAAAGTAACAATTTTAAACAATACTCTAAAAGCGCAACTAGAAAACAGAGTTATGATGCTTTTATGTCTATAATCCTTCAGCAAATAGATGCAGTGTTCAAACTCGAATTATCAAGTGTAAAGAAGGTACACGAAAAATATTCTTCACAATTGATTCCTTGTTCTAATAGAAGTTGTTTATTCCCAAATTAGATTTTTGATTCTTGTACATTTGTACATCGGATTTTAGTTCAAGTTTTTCCTTTCACCATTGATTCCTTGTTCTAATAGAAGTTGTTTGTTCCCAAATTAGATTTTTGGTTTTTTGCTTCGGATTTTATATCAAGTTTTTCCTTTCTTAAGTTTTTCTTAAGAAGGACTATTTTTACAATACAAATTTGCTGTGATCAATAATTTTTCATTGAAGAAGACAAGAAAAATAATTATCAAACCTTTCGCTGGGAGACAACTAACTGATGCACGCAGAGAAAAAGCAATTTCGAATATTATTGTGGCAACGTTAGTATTTACTCTGTCACAATTTGAATTATTGCTGGTAACACTGTATTATCGTCTTTAATATAGCTTCATTCACTCTTAACATAGTAATATTAAACATTCTACACTTCTACTGTTATATTTCTATTATTTCAAAATATGATTGAATGTAATAATAATGTTTTAAAAGCAATTTTGTATACAACAATAGCTTTTGTAGTATACAATAATAGACTATTATTTTTAAACGTGTGTATGGTTTTTTTTTATATAGCCAACACATGTGCGTTTAGAAAATATACTAACTATTGATGTTTTTGTGAAAATCTTTGACAAATGTATTTGTAATAATATTGAACGAATCAGTTTGTCGTGTGTAACATGCATTATTGATTTTAATACAGAGAAAATTTTTTCTGTTCAATAACGAAATTCGTTGAATCAATTAAAAAATTGTTTGAATGCGGACCTGTGAAGGAATTCGTGGATTCAAACAAAAGTTTAGTAAAAATATTTATTGATCGAAAACAACTATTTTTTTTTTTTTGGCAACAACAAAATACGATATCCCAGGTAATTTTTTTTTATATTTATGTATATGTATATTTTTAGACAAAAATTTTGTTGACGTTAATTTTACTATAATTTTTTCTGTGTAGAAAAAAAAATGTAATTGTGTAATTTCTGCTGCAAATAAATATAAATAAACATAAAAGAAATATTTAATATCGAAAAGCTTTGTATAATAATTGATATCAAAAAATACTTTTAATGTTTTTAAATGTAAGTATATTTTTGCAGATTTATCGGCCAGAGGAAACATGCAGCAATGTTTCCAAAACATCAAGAAAGCATCTCAGTTTTTTCTATTCTATTTTTCAAAATATCGTTTAAAAAATATATTGAATTTCAAAATATTGTTAAAAAAAATTTTAAATAGCTTGTGTTCTATGTTTCCCAGCTATCTTTATGTCGACATTTCATAGGTACTACCCTAATCATCAGGTAGTTCCTATGAAATGTCGACATATAGATAGCTGGGAAACATAGAAAACAAGCTATTTATAATTTTTTACTGGTATAAATGTTAGATGCTGAAATAGCGAATAAGAAACTTAATTGTTTGAATTTTTGTTCTCTGCTTTTCGATACTTTCAAAAAGCAAATCGTAGCAACCAACGGTTGTTCATTTGTTTGAAAGGTGTAAAGAAATGTTAGAGACGTTTATAAATAGAAAAGCTTGTTTTTTTGTGTTTTGACGGATATTATTAGAGCATTTTTCTTTTTAAATTCTCAGCAAATTATTTGGATTGTTGGGATATAAAGTTGAATGTTTGAGAATATCTTTCAAAAATTTCCAAAGTCTACTGATGATTAGGGTAGTTCCTATGAAATGTCGACATATAGATAGCTGGGAAACATAAAAACAAGCTATTTATAATTTTTTATTGGTATCAATGTTAGGAGCTAAAATAGTGGATAAAAAACCCAATTATTGTTTAAAAAAATATATTGTAAGAATTACATAAATGTGGTTTTAGTTATGGCAGTAACGTATGTGTGCATCCATGTGTATTTATGCTATCATGTAATAAATGTAATATTGTGGACTTCAACATTACTACGATTGACTGTGACAATAGAATTCACCATTATTCAATAACACGGGTAGGATTGATAATGTATCGTTGGGCATGCCAGTAAAATTTCAATTTTTTCAATAACAGTATCAGTCATGATACAATTTTTGGAACTTTTATCATATACATGGTTATATGGTATAATTTTGCTTTGTGGCTGTACTATGTTTTGTAAATAAATTGCATATTGAAACCATATTATGTGGTTGTGTTCAACCATACAATTCAACAATAGTATTTTGCCCTTAGAATATTGTCATATCAACCATATTTATTCTTCTACATGTAAGTTGTGTAGCGACTACGAAACATCATCAGCACCAGTTTTCGCATTTCAACTCGAGTCATGACGTATCATGAACTGCTGCCTTAATCACTCAGCCACCGTTGCAACTACTCGTATAAACTTCAAATCTGAAACTTCTGAAATTTCGTAACGATTTCCTTTTGTAATATCTTACTCGTGCACAAACTTTTGCAATTGATTCTGAATAACGATATACAAGTTGAAATGTTTGCAACTGTTTGCATTGAGATTTGAAGTACTTGACTTCAAAAACACTTTTGTTTGCAAAAATTGTTTGTTAAAAACTCTTTGTAGTATTTTGATGTTTCAATGATGATAATGATGTTACTGTGTGTGCTGTTTGTAATTGCAACTTTTTTTTCTGTTTGCAACTGTTATACGTCAGACAATGTTAAATTTTGCCAAAAATTAGTTTAACCCTACACCTTACAGTTAACAAGGGCAACACAACAAATAAATAAACAATGTTTAGTAATATGAAAGGGGTTGCATGAATTTATGCGGACAAAAAGCACAATTTAAATGAAAAGCAAATGCATTTTTTAACTTTTTTTTTATCAACTTCCTCAAATCATATTCAGAACATTCAAATGTAATGCAAGTTCGTTCTCATGAATTTGTCTTAACCCTGTTAAATTGTGTGAATAAATATAAATTTAAATTGCCACTCCATCGCCAGTCTCTGGCTGCCAAATTATTGCTACAAATCATTCCTATGAAATATTCATCAATTCAAAATCCACCTGTTTATATACATAAATTTGTATAAGAGAGCTGGCAACTCTTTCTCTTCTTATCCTTGATCATAATATATTCCTGGGCTTTGTGTTTGATGTTATCTGCTGAGCCAAGTGGTAGCTAAACGATTTTGTAGATTTGCTAGAAGTTGAAATTTTTACAAATTTATTCAAATGTTAAAAATCAATCGTCAAAAGCAAATGTATATATCCCAAACCATAAACACGTACGTAGATTCAAGTGCATAAGCACATACGTATGTATATTGAATGCTTTTCTATAAACTCTTTGACTTTCAATACCATTGTGACTGATTTACTCTTCAGTCGAAAGATTTTTGCTGCCTGTCTCAATATGGAAATTAAAGCAATTTCAAAAGAAGAAAAAAAAATTTTACTTTTAGCTATTATATTCTTTATAAATATAGTTGCATACATCTAGGCGTAAGACCACACATAAGAAATTTTTTTGTTTGCAGTAACAAGTGGCGGCCAAAAGCCTAATTCACTACACAACCGTGGGAGCATACAATGCAACGAAATTCTTTTGTTTTCTCTTTAATCCAAAAGGACAAAGCAGTTCTGAAAGTAAAGTTTCCTAGTTATTTTGCTGCTTGCTAAGTCATCACTTAAAGTTGATAGTGTATATGGGCGCCGCCACAGTATCAAGGCAACACACACGCTCATATAAAAACATACTCAAACAAGCACTTCCCAGTTGGCAAAATCATCCTAGATGACATAATCTTTGATGAAGGTTTGTCTTCTTGTTTAGAAAGGAAGACAAAGTGTCGACAAGATGCGCGATAATGTCTTCAATCTGGTCTGCAAATCGTTTCCAAGAAAATAACAGGACTCTTAAGACACCTTCAACCAAGAGCGATTAATGAATAAGATCAAAGAAGACTGAAAAAATATTAGAATACAAAGCTGGGGCACAACTAGATATTTCGTAGTCGGCATCCACTATGATTCGACCCCGTGATCATAAAATCAACTCAACCACCGAGTTCTTTTTTGCCGCATATTGACCATATATGTATGTATTATAATCCTAGTTAGGTAGGCAGGCCGCTAGATTCCCAGTGTATCACATGGTTCTCCACATCACTTGGGTCCTAAATCTGGTCCTTTTGTGTTTTATAATCCTAGTTGTGTGCACATAATTTTGCTGGCAGTGAAAAACTAGTTTAATTAATTTATTAATGAATCTCTTAGTCTAAGAGCCCGTGGGTGGCTACCTACATATACGAGTATGTACAAGTATTTGACCAGGCCTGAGCTTTTGTATACAGATACACTTATGCGAGCCATGCATGAGGTGGGAATACACTAAAACCAACGTGGTGCACGGACGGCCGCTCAGATAAAGCAGGTTTCAATATTTGGTGAATTGTAAATTCATTTGACCATATCAGCCGCTTTGAAATTTGAAAATATATTCTTATTACTAGTGGAAAATAACCATAGCAGACTTTTTTGCTCCTTAACAGTTAACTGCCGTCGGCTATATAATAGAGGAATCAGTGTTGTCGTGTAATCGTCCATGATACGGTAAGGCGAAATGTCGCTTTTGTGGTTTTGCATGATTTCGAGGCCATTTGTTTTCATAAACGATGTTTTCAATATGTCTTCCACGATTTTCTATAGTCTTGTTGTCTCCGCCGTCTAAGACATCTTAAGTTTATGGCCAACTGGGTTACTTACACTTATTACTCTCAGTTAAGGTGTCACATTTTATGTCTATCAACTCTTTTAATTTTACCTTAACATGTTATTTTTGTTGTTATTAACCGTTTATGTTGCCGGCTGTGTTTCTGGATGTTGTTGATGATGCTGCTGATGATGGCGACGTAGACGACGAATATGACAAGGAATGATCTTAACACTCTGTTTTGCTTTACTCGTCTTCAATTTGAGATTTGAGTTCTGGTTCAGTTCTGCCGTTAAAATCGTTGCTGTACACATTCGCACAGTTCAACTTTCATATGTATGTCCTGCATTGTTAATGTCTTCGTTTAGCATTTAATTTGGTTGTGGTTGACTTCGAGGCCATGCCTGATGCACAACACCGTTGCTGTTGTTGACGATGTTGTCGCTGTTGATGAGCAAGTAAGTGTGAATTATTATGAAGCAGTAAGTGTTTAAATGCAGAGATGTGTAGTCATTTATTTAAACGGATTGGGGGGTTGAGAAACCAGCAAAGATAAACTAGCACATAACCAAAAATGGGATAGTTTAATTCTGGGAAATTTTAAATTTAATGTTCTAAATTTCAAGCATTTTGTAACTCATTTTGAGACAATATCTATGAGTGTGTTTTTAGATTCACGTAAGTTAAAATCATTTTAAAAGAAAGAAATATATATTTTATACCAATGAAACGAGCTTTGAACAGAAAATTTTATTACATTAGTGTTTCAATATGAATTCGGCCATGTGGCATGTAGAATGTTCAGATTGTGCCATTGATTTACATCAGCACGGCTTTATCTAATGATAGATCAGTTCCATGGAGTAAGCCATTCACTATTCGTGTGACTTGCAATTCTCAATTAGTTCGTAACTTCTGTCATATGTTTTTATCCCTTTTGGCACACTTCTTCTAAAAAGCAGCAATTTTCCAGACAATCAATGAAAGATAAAGCTTAATGTGTTAGTAGGCCAAAGCCAATTAAGAGCATCAGCCCTTAACCAGCTCACTCACCTAAGCGTCATTACTTATATCTGTTGCAAAACAACAGCATTTCAGGGGTTAATGACCCGCGAAATGCATTTTAAGCTTTAAATCACAGCCAGAACAATTCAAACGAGATATAGGCACGTTAACCATGCTAAGCCCCCGAATGGTCTGTAAAGTAGAACCTCACATCCCCGGTCTGCAAATTAGCCCTTGGCGAGCGGTTCGGGAGTGCAACACAACAAAAGTCACGACGGATTCTTAGAGTTTCATTTGGAAAAATACACAAGGAACACCTACCTTTCTATACCTGAGAAAGCAGAGTGGCATTGTTAGGCGTACACCACGGCAAAACCATTTCCGCAGGAGTAGAGGGGGCGTATAAGATGCATTTTGGAACACACATTTCGATCGTTGATCATACATGCATTATAATATTTTGGGCCATCATGGTTTCTGAAGGCCTACAGAACAATGACTCCGCTAGGTCAAAAAGCACACTAAACAGTAATTATTTTGCAGATGTAATGATGTTTCGTCTTTGAACGGAATTATTTGCGTTTTTGACAGCCTGTAATCTACCGAAAAAATCATGGAAACATTAGAGTTTTTGTGCTTCAATATCTAATACAAATTTTGACATGACAGTATTACATTTGCTAGACACTGTAAGTATAAACTAGCAAGACTAGGTCGTGTATCTCACTTCACTTTAGTTCGTGGCATGTGCTTAGAAACTTCATGGTAAGGAACTAAAAACGGTATCTACTTTGTATATATTAATTACGTAATCAGAATTCCGATCCTCCTTATTAAAAACGGTATCTTTCGACTCTTTCTGCAGAAGACTACAATCAAATAGCGACGATGCAGAATGCCAAGTTTAATGAGACCAACTTTTAACAGAAAACGAGCTAGGATATAGTGCCACTTAAAAAATTAAAAATGGCACAGGCGCCTAAAAAAGTAGGTAAGATAAAAAACAATGGCAAAAAATAAGGCGTTCACCGAACACCCCCGTAGAGTATTATAGGATTCACCAAGGTTTCTGGCAGTAATAACTGAATATTATACTCTAGGAAGACATACAGATTGTTTTGACCTTCTCTTTATTGAATTTTGATTTATTTACAAGGCAGTCAAGCAGGAAAAAACGGTCTTCCGCTTCCATTGACAATGTTTAGCTTTGGCTGTCATCTTACAGGAAAACTACATAATTCCCAACTATAATGATCTAATGGGGCCCAGACTTATCGTACGCCTTCAGATTGGATCTAATACTTTGATGGATGTGTGAGTATGTGTGAGAAACGAGACATCTAAAAAGTGGTGTGGTTTTGTCCCCATTCACAATGCAGCAACTCTGTGTATATATGTACTCATTGAACTAAAAATGGGTCTCATCGGAGAAAAAATTTTGTATGAAAATGCAATAATCAATTGCCGTACAGAACTATTATATTGCCGGAAAATATTAGCAATTTGAAGTCCCACAAAAAAACCCTAAGCCAGTCCAATCTTATGAACTGGATGAAACAACATTTTGTTCATAGTCATAATATCTGATTCAGCTTAAAATACACAAAAAGATAATTCTTGACCTATAGCGCTTGCCCCTTGATGATAATGATGGTTTGTCCACATTGCAAAATAAAATTCGCTGATTTGTAGTCTAAAAAAGCATGGAATCAGTTTACTTTCTTGGGTGGCGGGGACGTCTCTTGCATTTTTTACGCTTCCTAGCGTATGGAGTTGGTCCGTTCGATTGCCATACAACCCATAACCATGAACAAACTTAATAATATTCTTAGGAATTTACATCATGCCCAACCTACTATGCAGCCGTCGCTCTACTTGTTATAAATTTTCACACACATCCACACATCTAATATAAAGCTTAAAATATTATCCACAAAAAAAGCAACAACAAAATTCCAAGTAAATAAGCTACCAGTGATGTTATTTTTGAAGTTGCGCTCTTATTCTCTCTATTCTATTTAGTGTATTCAATTATTTTTTTCTGTCTTCTTTGATCAAGAGTTATTGATCGCGGCAATTATTGTTATAATTAAAATAAAAATATTTCTTGGCTTTAGCCAGTATTGAACCTGAGCCAGACGAATGACACCATCCCATCATATATTATTAGAAATTTACAATCACACTTGTATATTTGAGTCTGAAATTATTGTAGAAGGTAGTAATGAATTCTAAATAGAAAGCAAGTTCAGCAGAGGCAGAGTTCAATTTTAAATATGGCGCAAGACAGTGATAAGTCAGAAAAGTAAGAAAGTATAGTGTGTTAATACCACTGTGTATTATATAATACACAGTGGTGCTAATTGTTGTGATATATTATAGTACTGTGTAACGAACAAGTGTGAGTGTCATTATTTCTTTCATAATTAAAGAATCCGCACAGCGTGTTTAAAGATAAAAACCTATATATACTCTCTTTAAATGTATGCATGCTTTAGCCGTCTGAGGTGGCTTGGTAAAACTGCTGATGAAATAAATCTTCAGCAATTGGACCGCTTTCAACTTTCGAATTGCGGATGTCCATTTTTGACCACCCTGTTTGCATTTGACTGCGGCTGTGCTCCATTATCTTCACTTCTGGAGCAATTTAATTATGTAAAAATAACTTACGGTAAGAGCTTTTCCATTCCTTCTAACGAAAATATTTTAATTGCAATTTTTTAAGAGCTTTAATATTTTCCATACCTGTTGCTTTTATCGCTATCGCTTATAAACATATTATCGTTACTTTCTCTGCAGGCGCACAAAAACCATTGACGTTGTAAGTCATTTATGTTGTTAAAACATGATGATGAATGGAATGAATGGTTGTTGTTGTTGTTGTTGTTGTTGTTTTTATGTTGCATTCGTTTTATTGTTTTCTTTTTGGGAGAATAACCAAAATGAGGCACTCAAATTTGGTACTTAAAATCATTGTTTATGTAGTTTTAAGTTTATTGTCGAAGTTGTTGGTTTCGCCTCATAAATTCAACATAAATTGATTTCACATGAGGATAGTTGATGTTGATGGTAATGTTGTTGACGATGATATTGTTGTTGCTATTGTTGCTGATGATGTTAAAACTTCTGCTGCTATGCTTGAGGTTGATGTTGTTGATTATGTATGTGTTGTGTGTGCGTGCCTGAGCGAGTGTGTGGTGGGTGTGTGTGTGTGTGGTGTGTGTGGAACGAAAACAGTGCATCTTTTACAGTTTGAAAGTTAAACAAACACAACCCATTGTACTGTCATCAGTCTACTGTTATGACACTATTTTTAGTGCCATGGATACCCCATATTCAACTTGACAGGATTTTCTAGATTTCTGATTCCACATGCCTTCTCCACATATTCGTACGTGTGTGTGTGTGTGCATGATATCATGCCTTCATGCATGCGCTTGTGTCACACATGTGTGCGTGTATACGTAAGCATATGTTAATAGTTGTAGGAGTGCCTGTTGTAATGCGAGAATATCATACTTGTGTGAATGCGTATGTGGAAACATGAGTGCTTTTGTCTCTATTCTGTTAAATGTTTTGGTGGTTTTGTATGCTTGTGATGTATTTATGTCATTGTATTTTGTATTTCTCTGTTTCATTAACTGTTGACAATTAAACACAAAATCGGATACATTTTTCCATATAAACATATTTTGCTTAGGTACGTAAGCAGGCCGCTGTTGCAATAAACTACATGTGAAAGCTTATATTTAACTAAAATTGGAGGAAACCCCTTCTTTTCTATAGCAAAATGCATTAAGATTTTAATTTTAGCTAAAATTCTTCTAATAAAATGATATGTGAAATCCTATATTATAAATCCAAAATGTAAACATTGGTTAGACATTTACTTTACTTACTTTTTTCCATTTCAGTTCTTTATTACATCTTATATTTAAAAGAACTAACAATAATTAAACAAATCATATTAATTCATCCAAACAACTGACTTTATTCATTTCAATAGCCTCTATTATTCATACTAATCGCAGGATCATGATCTCTCTATCCCAGCTGTCTATACTCGTATGTCGACACTTTATTGGAGCTAACCTAATTATCAGGGGGGTTACTCTCTATTGCGATGAGAAAGTGAGTTACAGCGATAGTGAGCAGAGAGGTTTCCATCTAGCTCATTTATTTCTCATTATCAATCAACCACTCAGTGGGGTCTAACCCTCTCTCTGGGTATTCTGACATAAATAAAATCATAAAAAAAACTTATTTAAATCATAAAAACACACTATACCTTAACCGCTTTACGTGTCACACACCGATGATTCCATTGGAGAGAAACTGATGGTTTTGTTCCTCCCTTGCCCTGCCAACCTGGTTGCAAAAATTTTATCCGTTGCATAAATTTTGGTTTGCAACCCCACGATCAGAGTATAATTTGGTATTCAGTGCTGTTTGCGCAAACTTTTTCGCGAAATAGTTTAAAAATGAAACAGCACTGGTATCACAAAATAAACAATAGCGAAAAATGACAAAGCAAAATGTGCGAAAGACAAAATTAAGTGAGAAAAGCAAATACGAAAACGCAATACAGGGTACCAATTCTTCGATTTTTCTTTCGCATCGCAATAGAGAGTAACCCCCCAGTAGATTTGGAAACCTTTGGAATTTATTCTCAAACATTCAATTTTATATGAAATTATTCTAAATAAGTTATTGAGAATTTAAAAATAAAACTGCTTTAATAATACCCTACACTATGGCAATGTTCCAATGAGTCAATAGAGTTGGATACCCTACGGTCACCAATAAGCTTCTTCGCTCTCTCTTGTAAACGATCGCGAAACCCCAAAATAGACTTTGAAGCGCCAGCCCAAGCATTAGAGTTGTATTCCATTTACAGTCGAATATAGGTGGTATAAATGGTGTAGGGTTCAGATGAAGTGAAGTATATCTTACACCGTTTCAAAAAACTCGGAGACACTTGAATGTCCTGGTTAGTTGTGGTTAAGAGTAAGGCTGGCAAGAGCTCTAAAGATATGGTGGTAGAGGTAATCACGAACATTGAGAGGGACGGTGGTGGCTTTAGAACATATTATATAAACAAAAATTTTTCGACCTTTTTCTTAATATAATTGTTATTTATTTGAGCTTGAGGTCACTTGTTTTAAAATTATTCGTTTATTAATGTTTCGATATTTCGACACCCCCTTGTGTGTCTTCTTTCCTGAAATTTTCGTGAAGAAAATATCGAAACATTAATGAACCAATAATTTTAAACAAAAATATTGAATTTTAATATGAAAACATATTCAATAAATACAAAAAGTCCATGAAGTAAAATCAGAAACAAATAGCAAGTTGGTTAAAGAAGTTCCTATTATAATGACCACCTCAAATACTTTCTTCCCAGTTTCAAGAAAAAAAAAAGGTAGAATATTGTAATAACAAAAATCACTCATGAAAAGAATACTTCCAACTTGTCATAGTCGACTGTAAATACTTATGAAGAACACTTATTCATAGCCTTTAAATGCAAACAGTCCAAGGAAATAAATTTCATTTAAAAAAGATTTCAGTAAAGTTTCCATTCCCAACTCAATCAAAAATTTCACTACACTCTTTAACATCAATCTTCTGCCAGCCTGCCGTTTTTATGTGTGAAACTTTCCCCCCTTTATCACAATTTCAATTTGATAACCACTAGACAGTCATAAAAAAGAAAATAAAGTAAATCAACATAAACATCAAAGCAAAAAAAATATATGAACACATAAACCAGGTCTATAAAAGTGACGTGAAAAAGCAACAGATTATAATTGATTTTTTTTTTTTTAGACATCCAATCAATCAAATAAATCAAAGTTTAAATACTCATAACTTGTTTTCAAAATCTTGATAAACGCTTTTGAATAATTGCACAGAAAAAAAAAGCGAACGAACGGAAACGTTTGATCAAAGTGAAGTATAAATTCTTCAATCAATCAAAAATCATTTGAGGTTTGATGATGATGACGAAGGAGTGAGTGAGTGAGTGTCTTTCTTGGGTATGGGAATGTTGGCGTGTTTTAAAGTGATGTTCTTGCTTACTTTTTATTAAAGTAAGTAAAAGCAGCAACTTGTTCGAAAGTGAAGGGAATTTCAAATGTTTTGAATTTGATTATGCTTTCTCTTTAAATGCTTGTAAAAGACAGCCTGCTCTGCAGGTCGGAAATCATTAAATATTAAATTTGAATTAAGAAACCTTAAACATCTAAAATAGCGTAATAATGTAGTATCCGCTCTATCTATTTAGGAAAATTTTATTTTAAAATGTTGCCATTCGTTAATTCAAGTATCCAGTATTGTTCGTGTTTGTGGGTAATTCCACATCAAATCATATCAAACTGTTGCACTCAGATGCTCTAGATTTAAGTAAAATTTTGACATAAGTTTTCTTTCATGCTTTAACAAATGTGCACTGAAAGAAAAATGCTTTGTTATGGTAATTAAGCCGATATGGTGTGATTAGAATCGACGAAAACGAAAAATGTTTACTTATATCGCTCCTTTATTGCAACATAGTCATAACGCAAAAAAGCTTGTTTCGAGAAAAACACATTTAAAATTTTTAGTTTCCATACAAGTCTTAGAAACATTTTTTAGCAAATATCTCTTAAAGGAAACAGTTTAAAGGTAATTTAAATAAAATTTTGGCACGATATTAAAGGTAGTACTGTTAACAATTCTGCATTGTTAACTCGAAAAGCTAATTTTTTGAGATATGACTATGTTGCAATAAAGGAGCGATATGATAGTTTGTTGTCAAACAAGCGAAATACATGTGTCTGAGACCAAGCAAATCATAATAAAAGATGCGTTTAGGAATTTATTATATTAAAATAATTAGATTATGCTGCTGTTTGAAGTTAATCCTAGCTCAGATACCTCAGATATTCCAACTTTTGAAGTTCATCTTCTTTCTAGTTTTCTTTCTCAAATGTTTTACTCGTAATTTTCTCTACGCAAGCCTTATTAGCTAAGCTGATTAATTTTTAGAAAACAATTTAAGGCATTTTACCTTATGAAATCAAATACCTCACCACGTTTTCTAAAAGTTAATCAACTCAACCAATAAGACTTAATTACACTGAAAGAAAAACACTACGTTATGAAAATAAAACCGTTTCGTTTTCCATGCTTCTGTTAATACCATGAAAAGTTTAATTTCGGCTATGAAAGCTTCGTTAAAGAGATGAAAATTTTGCGTACCAACACTTAATTATTTTTTTAACTTTATAAATATAACAAAACTTATTTCACTCTTTTCATGTTACTAGTATTAAAAACTTTTGCATGTAAATGTAAGAGTTTTATTATTGCTACTAAAGAGTGTAGTAAATATAATGAATATATTTAATTATTTAATACAAAACTTTTGTAATATCTACGAAATAATGTGGTTAAGATAATTAGCATATTTTTATTATATAATGTAAATATAAAACTTCTGTTAAATCGTCGTTGGCTGATTAAGAAGAGAGCTCGAGGTGGAGTCTCGAAATCGCAGGTTCAATTCCCGTGACAGATTCGTTTTTTCCAAAAACGAACAAATTGCATTCTATTAACGATTATCATTTCTTCAATGAAACTGTATTAACAACCCCAATGAAATTTTGCGTTGGCCGAAAAACGACAAAATCGCAACACTAAAGTCAGTGTTTAGCAGCAAAAAAGTTTAAATTTTCTTTTTCATAAATTTCTACATATATATTTAAAATTTATAAATTAAATTTTTTTAAATTATATATATATATATATACATATATATATATATATATATATATATATATATATATATATATATATATATATATATATATATATATATATATATATATATATATATATATATATATATATATATATATATATATATATATATATATATATATATATATATATATATATATATATATATATATATATATATATATATATATATATATATATATATATATATATATATATATATATATATATATATATATATATATATATATATATATATATATATATATATATATATATATATATATATACATTTTTTTTTTTTTTTTTTAATATATATTTTTAAAAATCTATGCCAGTCCAAATAATTCCTTGCCATTTTTTTTCAAAAACTATAGCTTAACGATAGATTAAATCTAACTTAAGTATTTTTCATCACTAGCAGCTACTTGTTCCAATACTTCGGGCAGCATTCGGTTTCCACGTCCACATAACTCTTCTCAGGCCCACCTCGCATCAACTCCATTTTCTGCATCTCCATATAGTAAAAGCCGCTGCTCCGTCATTACGAAACTTTGGATTATTCGTGTTCTTTCGTCTGGACGAGCTACTGACTTCTTACCAGCTTAAAACCCTAAAACTATTTATCACTGATGCTAGACGTGTGCTGCAATACTTAAGACAGAATTAGTTTGTACGTTCTTCTCCGTTCTGAGTCAGCTGTTTTATTTCTGTTCAATATAAACTATATGTGCATGGTTTGTGTTTACTTTTTCGTTCTGTTCTGTTGCGGACTAACCTGTTGAAAATAGAATTCAATGTTAAGTGACAGCCAGATATGTGTATGTGTTACTTTTTTCTGGTATGGAAAAATCAATTTCTTTATTCATATGACTACAAATTTTTTTGTCGAAAGCTAAAATAATTGGATTTAGTTAAAAATTTTTAAAATTTAATATATATTAATCAATTAAGCAACTACGGATGTTCAAAAGAATATAATTTATAAAAAACATAAAATTTTGTATAAGAAATGTTGTTAACATTTCATTCCAATATTCTTCTCTTGCTTGTCCTTCACTGTAAACTTCAGCTAAATATTTTCACGGAAAAAGTAATTGTAAAATGTTTGCTACAGAAAAGAACGTCACAGAACGGCAACTGAGGCCGTTAGTTTGTACGTTCTTTTCCGTTCTGAATCAGCTGTTTTGTTTCTGTTCAATATAAACTATACGTTCATGTGTTTACTTTTTCGTTCTGTTCTGTTGCGGACTAATCTGTTGAAAGTAGAACTCAATGTTAAGTGATAGCCAGATATGTGTATGTTTTTCTTTTTCTGGTATGGAAAAGTTTATTTTTTTGTTCAAATGTATATCGTCTTTTTTTTTTTTGTCAAAAGCTAAAGAAATTTTTTCAATTAAAGATTTTTTAAAGTTAATACATTTTTATCAATTAAGCAACTATGGATGATCAAAATAATATTACTTTAGCTAGGAAAAAATTATATTTTGTATAAGAAGTGTCATAAACTCTGCAGATTGTGAGAAAGAAGTGGGCATCACCATTTCTTTCATTTCATTTTTACACAAAATAATATTTACTTACATATTTTATTCCTTAGGCTCAAATGGGACCTCCTGAACCAGTTAAGCACCAATTCTTTTGTATAAATAAATATGTTTATAAGTTTTGCTTCTTTGCCAATACAGCAAAAGTATTTAGATTTCTTTAGAAGCAATACTTTTAAATATATATTTTATATGGAAAATATAGGAAACTTTGGTTAATAAAATCCAAATTTGTGCCTTATATTTGCAATGATTTGCCATAAGACTTAAATCGATTATAAAACATCTTTTGTAGCGATTGAAATACTTAAGCTTATTTAACTGAGTTTATAAGCCCCACAAGAATTTAGGACCGGTTCTAGACGTGTACAACAATACTTGGACTCAAATGCGTACTCTAGAACCAGTTCTGTTGTATAAATAAATATGTTTGTAGGTTTTGCTTCTTTGCTAATACAGCAAAAGTATTTAGATTTCTTTAGAAGCAATACGCGTATGGAAATTATAGAAAACTTTTGTTAATAAAATCCAAATTTTTACCTTACATTTGCTAATATTTGCCATAAGACTTCGAGTATACAGAATAGGCTTTAACATTTTTAATACCTACTAAAATACTTAAGCTCATTTAACTGAGCTTATAAAAACTACAAGGCTGGCTCTAGATGATACACATACTTGGACTTGAATGGGTACTCTAGAACCAGTCAAGTACCAGTTATTTTGTATAAACAAATATGTTTGGGGGTTTTGCTTCTTTGTTAATACAGCAAAAGCTTTTAAAATTAATGCGTTTATGGAAATTATACGAAATTTTGGTTAAAAAAATCCAAATTTGTGCCTTATATTTGCAAAGATTTGCCTTAAAACTTAAATCGATTTTACAGAATAGTTTGCAACATCTTTAATAGCGATTGAACTATTTAAGCTTATTTAACTGAATCATCAATAAAGTATTAATAGATTTCATTTTTTACTATTTCATCAGCTACCTGATTTCCTAATAAATACATCATTATATTATTCTAATCACTTAAAATTTTAACAAAAAAGTCATCGGCAATAAAAACTATTGTAGCTTTCATTTCTCTCCAATACTTCAAATCTTAAGCAATCCATTGAATATTTATGTGGTTTTTTAGTTTATCATGGCACTAGAAACACAATTGATTTAATCAATCAACTGTCACATCAAATTGAAAAACAAAATCTACATCGCTCCAGTATAAACAATGACAAATGAATTTCATTTAAAAAACCCAACGGTCACCCATGAGCTGAATAAATGAATACTTTTATTATGATGATAAAAAAAACCAATCCCCAAATTCTGCTTTTTTTTAGTTTTAAAACCGATATAATAAAAGTTGAAAAGTTCAATGAAATGAAAGTTGAGAATATAGTGAAACCAAATTTTTAGCTGACGGCCACATTGAATACATAATACCCTTTTAAGAAGCTATTCTTTTGCTGTTGCCAATATAGCGACAGCGATTTGGTGCAAGCAAAAAAATATACCTACGAGTACATTGCGGTTTAAAAATGGTATAATACTAAGTAACCATAATAATAATTAAATCTATAAAGTTATCATCATATTTAACCATATTATTATTATACTTTTGTTACCAGGAAGCATATTACTTTCATTTAACAAGCATTGTAATGTTATAAATAGTTACATTATTGTAGCAGAAAATCACGTTATTGCCAGGATCAAACACATAATCGTTGATGTCAATGCATATTTCATTTATTTATATATATAATCATGTAGCCTTGATCCTATGTTTTGCAAATAATCATGTAGCATAATTCTTACTAACACCATGTTCTGACGGTAATATAGAACACTTGTTGCGCTCTCCGAATCACGATCGCGAACCTTAGTGTTCAGACGATCATTGTTCTTGTTTCACTTTGAAGTTTATTATATATTTCTAGAGAACATTTAGCGCTGTTTTTTTTTATTTCTATATTCTATATTTCTATATTTTAAGTCTATATTTTCCATATTTTTTCATACAAATAATATGGTTTTTGTTCTTTTTTATACTTTTATTTGGAAGCTAGTTCGGATAAACTGGCGATAATTTATCATCAATATTAGATAAGATAGTAAAATTTTCGAGTTTATCTTGTAGTGTCAAACTGAAACAAGGTTGAATGATTTTGATTTGAGATGCAAATCATAATCGGGAAATTGTGAATATTAATTTATATCAGCACCTGCCTAGATGGCCTTGTCTGATGATGGACTAGCCACGGGATGAATTATTCATGATTCAGGTCGCAACTTTTGCCATACGTTTGTTCGAGCTTTCTATTCCCTACTATATGCAATTTTCCAGCAGTTAATGGAAGACAAGACTTAACGATATGGTATGCCGAAGCCCATTAAGGGCAACAGCCTTTAACCAACACATAACATTACAAGTATCTGGTGCAAGAAAACAGCACCTCAGGGGGTTATTAGCCTCCAAAACCGGTAATGCACTATAGTTATCAGGGAAACGCTTCCTGCAATATTAGGTTTAAACCACAGCCAGAATATTTCAGACAAGATACAAACTTCAACCATAGATGGTCTGCAAGTATAACTTTCCAGAGGCTTTGCAGGTCCCTGTTCTGCCAATTAACCCTTGGTGACGGTTTGGGAAGTCCAACAAACATATTTATTTATTTTTTATTGGATGGAATGTGGCCTTATTGGCAACTTGCACTGCAACCATTGTTGATCTATTGTGCATCCTATTACCGGCTAAGTAAGTGCCAAGAAAAAAGGACAAACACCTTCATTGGGAGTGATTTTAAATCACACTCACTTAATATATGAAATGGTTTCATGAAACTGGCGGCCTGTACAACCTAACCTAACCTAATATATGTGCTTGTAGCAGCCTATATCTCCTATATCCTAATGGTCCACAATGGGTGATCAAGTGCTCCATTGACTCCTCCTCCTCACCATGATGTTGCCCTCATCGTCCACTTGCACTGCGACCATTGTTGATCTATTGTGCGTCCCCTTGCCCCATTACGGGTTAAGTAAGTGTCAAGAAAACGGAAGAACTGATTTTAAGTGATTTTAAGTCCCGTTCACTTAACATATGTGCTTGTAGCAGCCTATATTTCCTGTATCCTAATGCTCCACAGTGGGTGATCAAGTGGTCCATTGACACCTCTTGTTCACCGCAGAATCTGCAAATGTCTGTCAGTGTTGGAAATGCCCATCCTGTACAGGTGCTTAAGTACTAAAGTATAATAACCTGTAAGGTATAATAATCTGCAAGTGCACCTGTCAATGTTCTGAGGCTTTTCCTTTTCAAAGTTTAGAAATTTCTTGGAATGTGTAAGACCAGCTGTCTCGTTTCAATGTTGCTCAATGATAGTCTCCATCCATTTCTTCATCCCTTCATTAAGGACACCGATATCGAAGCCAAATGTGGGAGTGGGGCCAATAAAAGTTCACTCTGATCCTTTTTTGGCGTAGATGTTAGCCATCTCATTGTCGTAGTGCCTCCCTTGTGTTCCCTATCGGAGGGTATTTAACCACTTCCCATATTGCGTATAGTTCCGCTTAAAAGATTGTGGTGTATATAGTCATAAAGTTGCGTGATCTAGGCCGCCCCAACTCCTTGGGTCGTTTTGGATCCATACGTGTACCACTTTTGTGAACCATGCCGCAACGGTATTGGGTTCGTGCACCATTCTTCCCTTGCTGGGAAGATGATTCTAAACTTCCTGGTAAATTAGTAAGGGTATCAGAGGCGTTATCCATTCCCCAGTTGGTCACGCATGGGAGAGTAAAACACGAATTTAAGTCTCCGTGTGAACATGCTATAATATTACTCTCTCTGTCTGCTACCTTTTCACGCTATAACCGCTCAGCGTATTTAAATGAACTTCGGTATGCAGATATTTTGAAGGCCGAGAATCAACATGGGGTGCTTTTTATCCTGAAATATATGCCACAAAGAGGAGCAAAGTGGGCAAAACGATATTTGAGAAACATTTTTAATTAACTCCGCCGTTGATGAATTGATATTTTCTTTTGATTGTGTTTGCCAGTGGGCTGAAAATAAACGAATTTTTGGATATCGCACAAGCAAAGTTTCCGTCTCGAAAAATATTTTTTGAGTAACTCCGTCATTTAAAAACAAACTTTCAATATTCTTTCTTCTTTTGAAAGAGTTTGCTAACATGCTGAATATAATAAAAAACGAGCAAAAACTACATATTTGGGATACTTCTCCATTTGGGAGCAAATTTTAAATATATTTTTTTCGCGTACAAGATTTTGTCAACGGCCCGAAAAAAATTTTTTTATACCCAAGTGACGAGATCTGTCAGAAAGCTTCACATTTATGAAACAACTTGCAATATTTCGTCTTCTTTTGAAAGAATTTGTCAACCGTTTGACTAAACCGTTTCTCGACACCGGACTGACAAAATAGCAGACCAGAAAAACATTTTTTGAGCCATTTTGAACATTTTTTAATTTTTTTAATGGGACTACAACAAATTCACGTGGGACAGACAAAATGTCCGTACCAAAATTCTATTTTTGGATAACTATGACATTTATAAAGCGATTTTCAAAACTGTTTTATAGTTTGAAAAGTAAGGTTTGCACTTTTAAAAAAAATTATTTAAATTTCTGAAGTTTAAACGAGATGACGATTCGTTTGATACTTATTTTAGCGCATTCAATTCAATCAGTACAAATGAAGCACTCTGTCAACTAAAAGAATGACATTTATGGTGTAGAACAACGTCCACACAAGACGAATTCAAGGTGTTAAACAAACACTATTCTGTGAAATTTTTCCAATAACGTTCTTTTATTTTAATTTTTTTGTTTTTGTTTTTCAAAAATACATGAGAAATCAATTTAAAGTGTCTCTCGATAACGTCAACATCATCGTCGTCCTCGTCAGCATCATCATCATCATCAACAACATCAGCTTCAACAGCATTATTCTTCAGAATGCAATCGAGTATTTAGTGCATCAGCACCGAATACAATTTGTTTGTTAAGTTGCTGAATGTAAAATAATGATGAATTCCACTGAAAGGAAGGCGCAAACAGACAGCGATGGATGGACACTCAATATTGTTTGAGAGATCCCAAATAATCAAATGTATTGTGAAAACATTGTTACAGATTTTAAGTACTTCTTTCTATACAGCAACAAAAATAACAACAACAATAAAAAATACATACATACATGCATATAGCTTACAAAAGTACACGAAAGAGTACATTAACAAATTTGTCTGATTGTTTGGCAGTCAGTCAGTCAGTTTGTTTGTTTGTTTGGTTTTTTTTTTTTGTTCCATCATTCGTTCTTTGGCTTGTTGTGATAGTTTGTCTGTGTTATAATATATATGTGTAAGAATATATATTTTTTTTTTCTTTTTCGAAATTATTTAAGAGCTGAATGATTTTGTTGGCTGATTGGTGGTTTTTGTTGAAAATCATCAACCAACATTGATGATTTTAACACTTGAAATCTATCAAGTCATTCATACAAAAGACAGAATGAAAAGAATATTGAATACGAAATTTTATGTCAATGTCATTATCAGCATAATGATCAGACAAATCTGTTGCTGGCACGTGTAAGTATATGTGTAAATGTGTGCGACTGTGTGTGTGTGTGTGTGTGTGTGTGTGTGTGTGCTCTTATTTAAATGCCAAGTAAGGTGTGTGTGATTTGTTGTTCTTATTTAATCAGCAAACAAAAGCATGGAAAAACGAAATTACATACATACTTATGTATACTTTTGCTTGAAAATTAAATTTTACTTGTAAGATATTTAATAGATTTTATACGAGTATGATATGACTGAATGAAGTGTTTGTTTAAACAATTTAACAATTTTTATAATGATTTTTTATGTACATATATAAAAGTATGCTAGTAAACTAATAATTGATAGAATTAATGTTGATTAAATTTAAGAAAAGCCTTATATGCCATCCTTACAGTTGTCCCTCAATACAATTTTTTCTATTCTTTACGTAAGAAAATAAATAAGTTAAACAAATATTTTGATACAATAGAACTTTGGTGGCTAAAATATCAATGTGCCATACTAATGCACTGCATACACTGAGTACTGGTCCAAGACAAAAAACCTTCTTGATACGTTCGAAGGCGTACGTTTCGGTTTCTTTATATATTTGGACAAAAAACATCAAATAAGTTTCTCTTTCGGCTTTACTGAATTTAGGCCTCACGGCATAGCTTCTGAAAAATACACCTTCGATTTTTGCTGCCAACAATAAAAATGGATAAATAAAACTGCATGTCTCTGGCAACTACCGCAACATACACAGAAGAAGCTTATCGTTATACAAAAAACTAATATAACTCTTTAAGACATTTGAAACATAGCTAAGCATGTAATAGTTTAGTTTTTTTACGCGATATCATGTTAAATCGCTCCTTTATTGCAACATAGTCATAACAACATAGTCATTGCAACATAGTCATGGTTTCCATAAAAGTCTTTAGAAAATATCTCCTCAAGGAAACAGTTTAAAAGCAGATTTGTATTGTAAAAAATCCTTCTTAAGAAAAAAAAAAAAAAAAAAACTTAAGAAAGAAACAACCTGAATTATATAACCCGTTGTACAAATGTACAAACCAAAAATTTTATTTTAAAAATTATAAAAGTTCAATAAATTTATATTTACATCTCTGGGTACGGAGAATATTAAAATACAACAATATGTATGTTAATAAATAAAAATAAATACCGCTAGTTTAGAGACAGCAAACGCTGTACAAACAATGTGGGCAATTGACAAAATGCATATGTGATTCAATATGAGATGAATATAGATAGAAAATAATTAAATGCTCGGTGGCTTGTGGTTAAAGCAGTAGATCATGATACGTCATGTCCCGAGTTCAAATCCCAGTGGGTGCTGATGAGTAGTGTAGCGACTACTAGTTGTCCCCCAGCTAAAGATTTGATTATTATTTTGCTTGTCTTCTTCAATCAAAATTATTGATCACAGCAGATTTGTATTGTAAAAAATCCTTCTTAAGAAAAAAAAAAAAACTTAAAAAGAAAAAACCTGAACTATATAACCCGTTGTACAAATGTACAAACCAGAAATTTAAAAAATTATAAAAGTTCATCAAAAATTCAATAAGTTTAAAAGTAATTTGGAAAAATTTTTGACACAATATAAAAGGCAGTACTGTTAACAATTCTGCATTGTTAACCCGAAAAGCTCATTTTTGAGATATGCGTATGTTGCAATAAAGGGGCGAATTGTAAAAAGGCTTTGGAACTTTGGTAGCTAGTAGCCCACATATATAGCTACTTTTGTAGCTATATATGTGGAATTATCTGACCCAGCTACTCAGTGTCTTTTGCACAATTCAGCACACATGGTTACAGCAACATCTGCAAAATAGAAAATTTATTTGCGAAAATAGACGTTATGTTTGAACAGTACTCAGCGCACTGCTAGCTTTTTACACTTATCTTATTATGTCTATATGGGCGCGCTATGTTGGCCGTTAAAATTTGGCATGTACATACAAGTTGTATGAAGCAAAACATAAAAGCGTAGTGTCAACGCCGTGAAATTGAAAAATTCTATGTTACCATTCTACGCTCCCGGGGAACAGGGTTTGCCTTGGCGTAGTCCTAAGCAGGGCACTCTGTTTTCGGGTAAAGAGCAGAAGGGGTCCCTCGTTTGTTGTAGCAAATAAAAATAAGAAACCGTATGACTTATGTTGTGTTGGCTTCCGTAACCCTTACCAAAATTAAATTGGCAGAACGGGGATCGGCATGCCCCATTGTAGGTTTGCTTGCAGTTCAACCCGGTCTGATCATGGTTGAGGCACCTAGCTTGGCGGAAACGTTCTGGTTGTGGTTGAAACCTAAAACGCAGGAAGGGGGTGTTAGTATCCTTGATAATTGTTTGGTGTGTGGCTTTTTTCGGGGGCTAGCAATCTCCCCAGGATCTGTTGTCTATACAACAGATACCTGTATGGTAAGGAAGCAGTGGTGATGGTTGATGGATGAATTGGTTTAAGGATTGATGCTCTTAGTGGGCTTTGGCTTACCAGCTCATTAGGCCTTGTCTGCCATTGATAGCTGGGAAATTGCACACAGGAGGGATTAGAAGGCCCGAACTTCTCAACAAGAAGTTGTTTGTATTGCTACAAACATATGGCAAAATTGCCACCTGTGTAAGCCTGGTAAGTTACACTGGGACAAAATTACGCAAATGCATAAAAAGGAATTTTAATACGTTAGAAATGCCCAGATTTTAATATTCTAACCAAATTGAGGAAAATTTCTAACGCTGTAGAACAACAATCACCCACCAATAACGGCATGATCTCGGCTCTTGGGATACATTCAATAAATATGTGCTCGTATATGTAAGATCATTTTAGTATTTAGTACAATTTTTATCCATTCTCGATCAACCAAATTGATGAGTTTTAATTTTTAAGCAAAAAACAATTGAACATAACTCTACCTTGAAATTCTTTGAATATTAACTCAATTTATGTCAAGATATAAAGAAAATAAAATTGAATAAGAGAAAACAACACAAAACACAGCATTTAAATGAACACATTTTTAGCAAAGAATCGCAAAAAACAAAAATTCATTTTAACACACTGAACGTTTGTTTTGGTTATTTATTGCCAAAGATTTTGGCTGGCGATATAGCGCCAGACAAACGCACATCAACAGCTCAAGCCAACAAATGCACAAACATACGTGTATTTGAAAATTCAGAGAAAAGAATTGAACAGGAACAAGACTTTAATTTCACAAAACCACGCAAATGGGATGTGAGAGCTGCACGAAGACAGTCAGCAAGAAAAAAGTGACTAAATTTTAATGCTGGGAAAATATTTCGTCACATGTTTTATAAAATGAAACAAAAACTAAACTAAACTTTAATTGATATATGAGTGAGTGCAAATAGAAAGAAGGCTGCTTAAAGTGGCATTTGAGTATGGTAATCATGAATTATAAATCCCTTTGTGGGTACTTAAGAATATTTTCATTGGTAGCTTTGGCACTTAGGTAGGTTTTTTTGTTAAGTGCTTATCGAAAGTCCTCTTGCAGTTAAACTTATTTTAGAATGTCTCACAGCAAATTTCTGAGTGTATAATGCCTGCCGTTCCAACATTACGAGCAGGTTTACTTACACAAATTTTTACTATCTTATTGGTGTCATCACTATGCAGATGATATCTTTGCAGTAACTAGGATCAAGGATACAGCGTAAGCTCAGACAAGTTGTTAGAAAAACTCAAGGACTGCAACTTCCCACCAATAAAACTGGAAAAGTGTTCCAGATCAGGCGTTGTCACATATATTTAGAGGTGCATGCTCCTATTTACGGCGCTATTTTTCCCATGCGAGCAAGATATGCCTTGGTGTTTGTCTAATCAAGGCACTCTGCTTTCTGTGCTATAGATGGTTGGAAGTTCTTTGTTTGTTGTACCAAATAAAACTCTGGAAAGTCATATGACTTATGTATTTTCTGTACTTCCAGAGTTCTCACCAATGGTTCTTTGTAGAGCGAGAATAAGTACAGCCCCGGGAAGTTCTGCTTTGCGACTATCGTGGCGTTGATTATATTTCAGGTACATCTGGGCTGAAACGATCTAGCTGTTGTTTAGGCCTAAATTCACATTAAACCGTATTAGTTTACCCCTATAACTATTGCGAATTCCGGCATGCGGAGGGCTAATAACCCCAGTGGAGCTGCTGCCCTGCAACAGATACCTGTACTGTAAGGAACCAGTAATAATGGTTTGGCGGGCGATTGGTTAAGTGCCGATGCTCATAATGCGCTTCGGCCTACCAACTTATAAAGCTTTGTATTTTATTGTCTACCTGGAAAAATGCATTTAGGAGCGAATAAAATACCCGATCTCTTCAGCTAAGGCTATGTTCAAATGGCAAACATGTAATAGACATTGCAACCTATCTGAGCCTTGCAAACCTTTGCGGCACGGGTAAATCGGTAATAATTCCCCTCGTAAAGTTGATCCGTCAGTAGATAAGGCCGTCAAAGCATGTGCTGATGTACATCAGTAACACATTTTGATATCTATACTATACTTATTAAGAGAGTCGTGAGTTATTTACGGGTAAAGCAAGATAAGAGATTAACATATTCATAGGCAAAGTTCGCAATTGTAAGGCATTGGGGATAATGTCGAAGCTGACTCGTTTAATTGCTTATTATCTCCAGCCCATTACCGAATAAACGAAGTCTTCTTAAGGAGACAACTAATTGCATTCTCTCTTACGTATGCGAGATTTGAGATATATAAAAAGCATAAAAGAGAGAGAGAGAGCAAATGCTTTACTAGCAATTTAGAAGACAGGCACATTGAACGTAATTGCAGTACACCACTCTATTGTTGCAGACATGGACGATCTTAATTGATCACAGTATACTAGAGACGAGGAAAATGTGGTTGTCAAAACAGTCGAGTAAAACTGATCCCTTCGAAAGCGACAAATTTGGCTGGAAAGATGTGATACGGATACTCTATGTTCTGGATAAGCAAGGCTTATCCAGAACATAGAGATATGGATAAAGAGGTAATATGGGGAGGTGAATTACTATTTGACCCATTTATTATTTGGTCACGTTTGCTTACATCTCTACATAAAATAAAAGGGAAGTGTAATATTCCATTTATTTAAATCAGGAATACATGACGCTGAGCATATCTTCTTCAAGTGCTTCAAATGGATTGTGAATCGGCAAGAGCTTGGGCTAGCAATGGCGAATTGCGAGTAGTGAATGTCGTAGATACCATTTTGCCGGATGTAGCAAAATGGAATACAGTAGCGAAATACTTCGAAATAATAAATAGTACGATTAAACCAGCTTGATCTGAATTCAACTAAATCTATCAGTTAAAGTATAAGCCGCCCCGGACGCAGGAATATATTGGGCTTAGGGGCACGTGGGATAACAAAGAAAGGACCACCCTGAAAGTATGCACAAGCAGTTCTATGTTGGATATTCAGCCTTAGAATAAGAAAGAGGATTTTTAGTCGGTATATGCTAAATGCGGAGGTCGACACACCCCAGAGGTATTCCCATAAACCGCATGCGTAGCAATCCTCCACGAGTGTAAAATGTGTAGGTTGACAATCACAAATGCTCTTTATGAGATTTTGAGTAGACTCTTCCTCGATTAAAAATAATATTCATCATAGGGGAGATGCCACACTCGTTGATAAGTTTCCAAAACAAAACAAAAAAACAATCTGGTTCAAAATTTCCTTTAATAAGCATGCTAATATTTGAATAGTTTCAAAAAAATAGGCAACTTAAACATTTTACTTTAAGTAAATTCACATTGTGCCTTCACTTTTGTAGTTGTTCTAAACAGAGATTATTTATTAACAACTAAAAACAAGGAGGTTTCTAAAAACAACATTAACAAGCCTAGCAAGCAATCTTTGCAGCGAAAGAAAACCGTTCTCATGATCTCTAATGATTAACCTGCCTGATCATGATACAGATCCTCAACATGGCAAACAGTGTAAATCAAAAACCCAATCGATTAGACTAATTAAAGAAAACATATTTGCAACTGCAAAAAAGAAAATGCTCGCGCAACTACAAGTAGTTAACAAAAATTGTTGCTTCACAATTGAATACTCTCTCTCCTTCGATAGCATAGCATGTAATATGCTTAGTGGAAAAGACGCATTGCGGTGAGACGTCTGCCGTACAACAGCCAAACGAACAGTCATGCAGAACATCAATGTTCACGTGATGAACATTGTTACCGCAGAGCAACAATATGCGATCTATTACTATCGCATGTTTCAGTTTATTATTGGTGGTTATCGAAGTCATAGTCATCTGACTCTACCTACTGTTAAGTATTTATGTAGGTATGCAACAGTTGTTTGTGCTGCATTGCAACGTGGTGCAACAAGCAGTAGCCAACCAAATGGTAGCAATCAACACTATGTTGTTGTTATATCCAGCACCCAGAACATCACCACCACCATCATCATCGTCATCATCCATTCCCAGCCGTGTACTCGTCATGCATACATCTGCATCGTCATCATCAGCAATATGAACCAAAATATTTGCACAACCGCCAAGTTAATGTGCTCAGCATGAGATCGCAATTTACTACGCGTACAAGTTGAACAACTACCAAGACTTTGAAAATGTTCATCAAAATGTTATTTGCCAGAATACGCTTACGTACCCAACAGTACGCAGCTCACTACTCTCATTCATAGAGTTTAACTCTGGCTGGCTGCTACAAGTTGTATGCATTTCTATGTAGTTGTTGGTTTTCGTGGTATCTATGCGTGGCGATCAAAAATGGATTTGTATCAATATCGACTCACCATAACATGAGTCCAATAAATTAATATAGCTGCCAAGTCATAAAGCTTCTAAAGAACAATCTTGTTTCACTTTTTTTTAGTTTTTTTACAGCATTTTGTTTTAGTTAGAACCCGACATAACTCAACTAAAGAGTCAACTGATTCAGCCAACTACCATGTAAGAATGTTGGACTTGATTTTTTTAATTATGTCCAAATGTTGCATCAACAATTTTCAAGTTTAGTTTTTTCTTTTGTTTTGCAAATTTTTCGTCTCTTGACATCACATCGGTTGGACTGCATCTTTGACATCAATCGACATACAATACACAACAATATATTTGATTGTGATATTGTGTTGCTTGTGTGTTTGTTGGCAGCATGATTGTCGACGATGATGATGATGCATGTGCTTGGGCTGTGAGTTGTGATCGTGTTAGTGTAAATAATTGCCAACTATTTTCAGGGTTGTAATTAAAAGCATTTTTTGTGCATTCTCCTATTCTTTGAATTCTTGTGTTTTGCTGCATACTTTACATCGTTGTGTGAAAAACTTTTGGTTGTAAATTAACTTTTTTCTTTTATGGCACACATTGTATGTAAAACTACTCAAACATGCAATGTATAGTGAAACGGAAGACCATTTATGTGTATCTATATGTGACTTACTGTTTAGCGGATAGTTCTAATAAAAAGAAATTTCGCAAAGGTGTTATTAAAAAGCATATGTATTTAAAAATAACCGCTATTTTAAATTTTTTCAAAAAGTATTTATTTAGTTATCAATAACTATCTTCAAAGTCATCCTTCTCAGATATAAACACTTACTTAAAAACAGCGTTGTTTCGAAACCTCGAAACACTTCTGAAACGCGCTTTTTGATATCGCCAACTGTTCCTGTTTCGATTTTTCTTTTATCTCCTCAATCGTAGCAAAACGCTTTCCTTTCATCGGTGTCTTTAATTTTTGGAAGAAGAAAAAGTCAGCGGGAGCCCATCCCAGTGAATTTGGTGGTTGCGGCATGATAATGGTATTGCTTTTGCCCAAAAACTCACACACAAACATCGATGTGTGAGCTGGTGCGTTATCATGGTGCAAAATCCATGATTGTTTTTTCCACAATTCTGTGCGTTTCTGACGAATTGGTTCGCGCAAATGGCGCATAACTTCAAGGTAGTATTGTTTATTGACCGTCCGAACTTGCGGTACGATTTCATAATGCATCACGCCATTGCAGTCTAAGAAAAATGCGCAAACTCGTCACATTTCACCAAACTTGACGTGCTGTTCTCGATCTTGCCTCTTCTGGATGCTTCCATTGGGATAATTGGGCTTTGGTTTCAATGTGTAGCCATAAACCCATGATTTGTCCCCAGTAATGACCTTTCTGTGGAAATCTGGATCGCTTTTGAAGATGTTCAACAGCTCCTGAGCGATGTCCATGCGACGCTGCTTTTGCTCAAAATTTAGTAATTTTCGAACAATTTTTGCTGCCGCGCGTTTTATGCCTAAAACATCCGTGAAAATTGCTTGACATGAGCCAAACGATATGCCAACATTATCAGTAACCTATTTAGTACCTATAACCTAGATAGTGATTCGATGATTATCCAAAATCATTTTCTTTACTGCTTCAGTGTTTTTATCAGTTGTTGACGTGATCGGGCGACCAGGACGAGCATCGTCATTGACATATTTTCGGCCTTCCTTAAACTGGTTATACCACAATTGAACTTGTGTTCTGCTCTTAGTAGACTCGCCAAACGCCACAGTCAACATTTCGAATGTGCTTGCGCATTTAATTACATTTTTTACATAACACTTAACACAGTTTCTTTGATCCATTTTTCCGAATAGTAAAAATCGCAGACCACACCAAAGCGGACAAAGCATCTTTTCGGTGATACTATGATATCCGTCACTATTGACTCACTGGAACATCGCCTCAGTGCGGGGCGCGTTTCTCTGCTTTATCGCTGTTGCAATAGATTATAAATTAGGAATCTTGTTTCCGAAACCCACAAATTTATACAAAACACACGTTCATCGTACAGGACTTATCCGTTTGTGGCCGTCACTATTGAGTCACTGGAACACCGCCTCAGTGCGGGGCGTGTTTCCCTACTTTATCGCTACAACAATGGATTATGCTCTGACGATATTAGGAATCTTGTTCCCGAAACCCAAAAATTTATACAAAACACACAATCATCGTCTAGGACTTATGCGATTGTAGCCGATTACCCAGTGACTCGCATAAGGCATTACAGAGAGAATTCGTTTTTGAACCGTAAGGTTTGTCCTGTAGACATATAACGTTGAAAGGATAATGTCCAACGTCCAGAAACACTACTCCTTCTCTCCTCCATCCTTCAAGCACTAGAAAGTTTAATATTTTGTATGCTTGTCTTCATAGCAAAGCTTCTGTAGATGTTCTAGTTCATACTCAATAAAAGCGATAGACCTTTCAAGCAAAACAAACATTTCCAAGCACCTTGATTTATTTCCATCTAAGAATAGGTACAGCTTTATGAATTACAGGTAAGATTAAAACATGAATTCGCTTTCTCTCACAAAAACGGATACATTGCAAAAACATACAGGCATACTCGTATGTTTATCGCAATTTCTGTCATTATACGTTTAATTTTCTCAAAATTATGTTTTTCTATCTCTTGAAGAATGTGGTCATGTCGGACAAGTTCGCTTATTTAAACAATTTATAAACGTGCTTAGCAAAAATATTTGATATTTTTAATACCAAACTCCAATTATTTTTTCCTTTTTTTACACTTAAATTTATTAATATGTTGTGGTTTAACAAAAAAAAAAAAACTTATAAGAATTTTTTAGTTTGTGATTATTTATAAATCACATGTAAAAATCATGTCCTTGTCTTTTAAGAAAATTTTACAAGACCATGCGAAAGCAACAACTTGCTGACACATTGACGTTTGATTTTCATGTTAGTTTGCCTGCCTAAGCATGCTGAGCATGTCGATAACAACAAATAAAACAACAACTACTACGATATTGCAACATATCACCCTAAACAAGTTGCCTAAACACAAGCTATACATATAATAAGTTTAACATACAAACTGTACGAAAACAACAATAACAACAACAACAACAATTACACTAAAAGCACAAACACATACAAACCTAAACCTCGTGAAAATTGACTGAGATCGATACGGATCATCAGTAAAAGATCATCGAACAGTGATGTGGTAGTTGTTGGCTTGTTGCTGTTGGCTGTTGGCTGTTCTTGCCACATTATACTCTGAAACAAAGATCCTCATCACTGTAATCTTTGTTAGTTTGATGTTAATTTTTTCCCCATTCTTATGTATGTATGTACTTCTTAAATATTTGCTTTTGTTGTTTATTTTTTAGCACAACCAATAACATTTAACATCATCAGTCTCAATAAACCCAGCATCAGTGGCAAAATATCTTTCACGCATAGAGAGTTATTTTAATATCTTCAATACAAAATAAATATTCGCTTTGCGTGTTACCTATAGCTTTTTAAGTTATGTTCGTTTGTTAGTATCGTTAGTCAACCTGTAAACTTAAAAGCGTCCCAAAAATCTGTAGAACACTTTTATGTTAATTCCAAAACAATTTGCAGATTTGTGTGTTAAATTTCAGATTATAAATAGAACCGAGACGTAAAATAGCATTAAAAATAAAAAGGACGAGTCTTCTAGCTACTTGGGGTAACTGCACAAGCATTTTGTTGGTAATTTTATCAATACCTGGAGCTTTTCTGGGGTTTAAGTTACTAATAGCATTATCGACATCTTGAAAACGAAGTCTAAAAGGTACGGGAGGTCAGATCATTCAGTCCGTCAATGGCAAACACGTTTCTCAAGTGGTTAGCGTACAGCATTCCCTTTTCGGAGTCACTTCTGGCCCAGTCCCCAGTTGGAGTACGCAAGGGTGGCTTAGATCTAACGGGTCTCTTTAACCCTCTTGCTGCTTTCCACAAAGAATAATTGGATTTAGGACTACCATCGAAGCTTTCCAAATAGGTTGTGAGGGAAGCCACTCTTTGGACTTCAAGCAAATTTCTTAGTTGACTTACGCATTCTCGAAGCCTAGCTTTAAGCTGGGGAGACCTGCGAAGTTGCCATTCTCTTCCGATTCTTCTTTTTTCTGAGACAAGGTGTTCGATTTCAGAAGAACAAGTTCTGCTATTCATATTTCTAAAATTTGTAGTAGTAGCATGTTGCACGGCTTTTATAATATTATGGGAAAAATCATTAATTGACTCATCAATATCCTCTGGAGTTCTCAAAGATATATTTTCCGTACAATGAGTACTTAAATATTTTTTATATTTTAGCCAATTCACTCTAGACTGGAATACACTTATGTCGTTAAATGGGGATCCAATGTTCTGGGGGAAACATATAGAGACCATAGTAGGTGAGTGATCGGAGGACAAATCCAATAAAGGCTCCACATGCATCCATTCTAAGGGGACGTTTTTTACGATTCCAAAGTCAATAACATCTGGGATCTTTCGCTGGTCAGATGGCCAATAAGTGGGACACCCGCTGGAGATTACATCTAAACCCAATTTTGATATAGTATCAAAAAGCACACGACCTTTCGGGGAGATTAATCTTGAGCTCCAAAATGTGTGTTTAGCATTATAGTCACCAGCAGCTATAAATCGGGATCCAAGAGAAGTAAAAAAATTTGAGTAATGTTTTTCTGTAACTGAAAACGGAGGCGGGGAAAAAATTGATGTAATAACCAATTTACTGTGAATGTGTTCAATACAAATATTTGTTGCTTGAAAATATTCTTCACATGTCTCATTTAACAAGTAATGTTTAATTCTATTTTTAATTAGAATAGCCGAACCTCCACAAGATCTTCCACGTGGATCTTTAGTGTCATATAGTATATAGCCATTTATCCTTAAATAGCTTCTTGACGTCAGGTGAGTTTCAGCAATCAACATAACATCGATTTGCTTTTCCCTCAGGAAGTGTTCAAGTTGAATCTCGAAATGACTGCAATAACTGCTAGAGCTATACAAGTTAGTTTTGTGTATTTCAAAACTTCACATCAGCAAATACTGCAACCGGAAATTGTAATCTTGTTGTCCACTACTGAACTCTTTTGACCATGGCAGCAACACAAATTCGTTTAAGTAAAATTATATTTCCGTGTGACCAGCTTAAAGTTTTTAGCTTTAAAAAATTCTGTTGCTTGACAGAGCGGGTTCTGTTTATATCAACCTTTCATGAAAACAGTTCTTCTCTCAAAAAATATTCTTAAAGAGATAAACAGTGCAATGTAATTTAAAAAAGTTTTTGTTTGCTACGCTTAATTCAGATGAGGCGGAACTTCAAAGTTGAAAACATAATGGGATATACTGATATATAATGAGAATAGTATTGTATATAATTGTAATAGTATTTGCCTGTAAAAACGCTTTTGCGGGTGCTTCAATAGCAAATAAAACACTTACACTTCTTTGTTATACAGTACTTGAATAATTCACAACTTTATTTACACTTGAAACCACTGTATACCAAAACACTAGACTTGCTACTTTCAGACTTATGACTGTCTTGCACAAAGCTTAAAAATGAACTGACTCGTTGCCACCATCTTTAGCAGTTTCTGCAATAAACACTATATTTCTAGCCATTCATAATTCTAGACTCATATGTAATTCTTACGCATATACACATTCATACAAATGCTTGCGATTAATAATAATCAAGTGACAACAACTAACAATAATAAAACGAAATGCCAAGAATGCAAGAATAACAACAAAGTCATTTGTAGTTGATTTAAGGCCGGGGCACATAGAATACTTCGTATGTTATACGCTGCCTTTTTCAACTGACAGCTAAGTTGAAATACATGAAATCTTATGAGCTTTGTTACATTCCGTACTTCTCCGTCAACGTAAAATATTAAAGTTGAGCAACTTTTAACTTTCAACGTACGTTGAGAACTTTGACTACTATCAGTTTATATTTTTTGTATATTTTGATTTAATTTTTTGTTCAAAAATATAATAAATTAAAATCTAATTGTATTCGATTTTCTGTGCTGTGCCTGAAAAATTAATCAAACGATTTTAATCAAATTAAAATAAAAAAAACAGTTGATTTTTTATCCGTTAACAAAGTACCGATTGTGCCAACTTCATACTTCGTATGATTTAATGTCAGTTGAAAAGGGAGACGGATAACGTACGACGGATTCTATGTGCTCAGATCTTTACTTGGAGTTTTACGTACTTTAAATCATGTATGTTTGTTTGTTTGTGTATTAAGTTTCTAATTGTATCTTATGTGTGAGAGTGTGTTGTACATTTTATAACAAGCAGATCAACAACTGCACACTGGATCAGATGTGATAAAAATTCTTAACAGTATTAAAGAATTGAAACTCTACGACAACATATACAATTTTTCAAAACATGGACCAAAAATAATTCGACCCAAGAAACAAAAATTTCTAGCCATCTTTTTTAAAAGTAAGTGAAGTAAAATCAAATGATATATATCTAAGAACATAATAGTTATTTTATAAAATTAAAATTTCTTGTTTTGAGTTTCTTGTAGGAGTTTAAGGTTTGTACACATTTTACAATAGAATATAGAAGTTTATTAATTTATTTAAAGCAGCATTTAAATTTTATTTTTATGTGATAATATAAAAAATACATCCTCCCAGAGCTTTATTGTATGACGAGTTTCTTACACGTCGTATTATTTTTGTTTTGTTGTCAGCAAAAGTAGAAATTAGTTTAATTGGACTGCAGCAAAAAAAATCAGCACGGACAACAACCTGCAGTCGCATCGTCTTGCTGTTGTCAAAATAAACGTTCGCATACAAATGCATGTTTTTGTTTTTATAGGACCAGTACTCAGGGGATGGCTCCTACATATGCAGTGCATTGTACCAGAGCTAGGAAAATAGGTTATGAGGAGGGGGAAAGAGGGAGTAGTGCTTGTGAACATTTGACTTGAACTTTCCAACGTTATAACAGACAGAAAGCACGTCTGCAGGCAACTTGTTGCACAGACGAAGCGTACGGCTGAAAAACGAATTCTCTCTGTAATGCGTAGTACGATTCCCTAGGCAATCGACCACAAATGGATGAGCTCTGGACGATGAACGCGTGCGAGATTAGGGAACAAGATCCCTTATCTCGTCAGAACAGAATATGTTTCATATTTTACTTATTGAAGTCGATTGGTTGCCGACCGCAATGTATTTAATGCTTAACACTGTCATCTATTTACTTTATTGCTTTTTACTCTCTCACACTTTTGTGTGGCTTAAAAATCTTGCACGGATATGAAATACCATGGCAAAAATAGTTTCGAAACAGTAGTTTCGCACTGCTGCCAGGTGTGTGATAATTCCTATTTATGTTTATTTTTATCCACGAGTATTTATTGACTTATCCCCCTCTTTCCTTGCTGGCTTATGCAAAATTTCCTCTCCAATATGGTTGTGTCTAGCTCAATTTTAATTCTATCATTACTTACTTATTGAATGTTTGTATATCTTCTTTTCACTTTTTAAGCTGAAAATCTTTAAGGATCATCTTAGCATTAACGATCTTCAATCTGGTGATTTTAAGCACAAAGTCGCAAAATATTGTATGCTCAAGTTCTCTAAATTTTTTTGTCGTCTTTTTTTTTGTTTTTGTTTTGATTACGATCTCATTAAAAGAATTATTTGTGTTGCTGCTTATGTTGTTCAGTTGTAAGTACGAACATTTTGTGATTGTTATCATTGTATATCGTCGGTTCTGTTGCTGCTGCTGCTGTTGTTGTCTTTGTTGTTGTTTTGGCAAATTTTTGTTGTTATTGTTTCGATGACTGCTATTTTAATACTTGTTGTATTCGTATCATACTTAAAGTTTGAAAGTTACGATCATACATGATATTTAACGATTATTCACAGCCTTTTTGTACTTGATGTTGTTGTCTTACTACTGCAGTTATTGTTAATACGAGAGTATGCATATATGTATGTATATGTGTGTGTATGTATGTCTGGTTGTAATGTTTTCGAAAAGATTTTAATAAACGATTTGCCAACCGCTTAAAACTTATTTGCGTTTTCAGTCGTTATTCTGTTTCTCGTGTTAAAAATAAATATGTGTTGTGTGTGCGTACATTAAACTCACTTACATGTTATTTAGCATAATTCATGATCTGAACTATGTCAATACTTTAGTTGCTAAATTGTTGTCGTTGTCACACGTGATATTAAATTATTTTAATGAAAATAGCAACGGAGTGAGTCAATGCATGTGTTAATATTTTAATGAAGCTCTTAAAAATGTTATAAAAGAATTTATTATAAGAAAAAATTACCCAGGAGAAAATATTCAAATGAATATTATATAATAATTTACATTCAAAGCTTCTCCTCTCAACCATGATTAAAGTATAGGGAATATTTTGTAGCGTGAAACTTCAGAAGAATTCTCAATGCTTTTCTAATTGTTTGGCTGGTTGCTTTTTTTTTTAATGTTTATTTATTGAAAATTAATATTGGCTTAACTAAAAATAAACAAATAGTGTGAGATAATTATATTTCATTTGTATACACTGTCCCATCATTTTGAGCACTCTAGTATAATATATATATAAACTATTTCATTATTTCTAAATCTATAATATATTTGGATATGTAGCAAAGTTTAAATACATATGTGGTTGTATTAAATAATTTATAAGCAAAAAGTGGACAAAAAGCTTACTTTTATATTATGAAGGTTAAAAAGGAAAAAGGTCAGGGAGTAAAACAAAGAAAATTACTTAGGTAATCCACCAATATTTTTGAGGACTTAAATTTGGTTTAATATTCCTATCTCTTATCTAAAAACTTGTATCATAGCGACAGTTGTCGGACGTGAGTGTATTGCTGTTTATATTTTTGTTGTTGGCTCGTCTATAAATGTGATAAATTATAGGGATACCATCATCGCTTTGAATATAACCATTTTTGTCAAGAAAAAGAAAAGATTCGGGTGGAATAAATCTATTTTGCAATATTTGCGCTATATAATCCTCTGAAACGTAGTAAGGCGCCATTATAAGGTTATTTTTCCAAGTGTTTATACTATTTAAGATATGGTTTCTATTAAGGTGTATAATAAAGTTATCTATTCTGGTGACTTTAGCAGTATTATATAAAATTTTATTTGAAATGTATTTTTTATACCCACTTTTTGGTGACCTATAAAGTGCAGTACAACATCGAAGACATTTTCTTTCAAATGATCTTATTTTTTCCATATAAGATGGGGATATATTAAACCATATTTGACATCCGTATGATACAATAGGTCTAATTAGTAATTTATACATGGTAATTTTAGCTTTAGTGTGTAGGATTTTGGAAAAAAAATAATTTTTTGTTTGCAAAAAATACATTTCTTGCTTTGGTTAGTTGCTGAGATATATGGTTGTTGAAATACAAAAATTTATCTAAATGAATACCTAGTAGTTTGACAGTATCTTTGGTTGGAATTCTACTATTATCACTTGATTTTATGCCGAAAGATTTTCAGTTTTTTCGCAAGTTGTTATTGCATTTGTTAACAGGAGGTCGGAAAAGTATACTCTCACAATTGCGTATTTCTCAACTGCTAAAAATTTGTTTTGTAGACCTTCGTTAATATTCTCTATTTTACTATCAGTATAATATATAGTTATATCATCTGCAAAGGCTATCATATTATCCATTTTGTTCAAAAGATCATAAATATATAGATTAAATAATATTGGGGAATTCACGGTACCTTGTTGTAGTCCATTGATTATTGGCTGGTTGCTTTTTGTGGGGTAGTTTGCTATGCGCCATCAATCAAGAGCTGTTAGCACTACAGTTTGATAGGACCACAACGCTTGCTGTATGTAGGGAGTGTCCCAAAATTAACGCAAGTTTTGAATATGACGCCATTTTTGCAGCAAAGTATTGGGAAACCTAAAAAACAGTTCGACAGCTGACACTTTAGGGTAAGTAAAAATGACGTGTTATACGATAAAATAACGTGTCTGCATTATTGAACAATAATGGTGAAAGTTTTTCGAATAAAATCTTCCCAAGGTCACGTTCACATACGTTGTGCAATATTTTACAGTGGCTTTTCCAGATTTCGATTCATGTATAACAGCGCATGTTAGTCAAAAATACAAATTCCAGACGGTCTATAATTTTTGCTTTCACGCTTGCATAGTTATTTTCATCTCACAAAGCCGACAATATTTTACAGCAGGTGTTTTTATTTTTTTGTGTTTGTCTAAAATGTATTATTTTTCCACCGAATTTTGTATATTTGCAAATAAAAAAAAATCCCAGAAAAGGACTCAAAAAGCTAAATAAATGCAATTTATAGAACAATTTCAATAGCATAAAAAAATTTATTTGCAAAACAGCTGATGTCAAAAGCATTTACATTTCAAAATAGAATAGTTCGATTGACAATCTTGTGCATTTAGGTTGCATATTTCTGCAATTGCAAAAGTCGCATTTTTGGGTGTATTTTGTTAGTGTAAAGTAAAAACATACTCCATTATTTTTCAAATGCAATCATGCAAGGCCATTTGCACAAGATTGTGAATTGGACTATTATGCTTTACATTAAAAGCATAAAACTGCAAATGCAGCCTGACATTTACAGAAGCAAGCTTTTTTGCACTGATATGCCGGGTATTCATATTAGCTCTATTCACAATCTTGTGTGTGTGTGTGATTGCAAATTTATGCGATTGCAAATATATGCTATCAATTGTGAAGCACCTCTGTTGGTTTAGTTTGCACTACTTTTTGCAAAGCACGAAATTCACAGCTGATTTTTAATTACAGTAGAAAATAATTTACTAAAATTTTAGTCAAAAATACATATGTAGGAAAAAAGCTTTAAGGAGCAGTTAATGGACTTTTTAACAGAAATAGGGATTTTAAGTTAGATAAAGACATCGATTGGTGTTATTTGAATGCGGGATGAGCGACGGCAACTAAGCGGCGACTACGAACTAATTGGCTTGGTTTGCTGATTGTCAGCTGTCGATTTGCAATTAACTTGTGCTTAAGTAGAGCAAATAAAAACTATAGATTTTAAGTATTGCATATACATATAAGACTAGCAAGTACATTGCTGCGTATTTTGTTAGTGTAGAGTAAAAATATGCTAAACCTTTTTGTAAATGCAATAATGCAATACCATTTGCATGAAAATGTGAATAGAGCTATTGTAGTTTGAAATTTTACAAGCACACTGGGGAATACACACCGTGTAAAAGTGACTTAAGCAAAGAAGCACATTCTCACCTTGTTGGCTTTATAATCGTCAAAACTGCCGCTCTTGGTTTTGTGAGAACATGGATTGCCCAAGAACAAAACCTCCCAGGGAGCAGCTTTAGCCGTAGCTTACACAAAACTAAGGCATTCTGCTTTCTGGGGCATAGAGGATTAGGAGTTTCGCACTTGTTGTAGCAAATAAAACTCTAAAAAGCCTCAACTTAAGGGCTCATTGGTAGAAAGAGGATCAGCGAAGCCCACGGTAGGTTCCGCTTGCAAACCATTTTGGGGCTAATAACCCTCCGAGCTGCCGCTGTCTACAACAGATAACTGTAATATAAGAAACCGGGAAAGATGGTTAGATGGATAAATTGATTAAGGGCTGATGTTCTAAATGGACTTCGGCCAACCAACTATTTACAACTTATCTTTCATTGACTGCTGGGAAATTGCATACAGGAGGGGGAAAAAAACCTGGACTCTTAAGCGAGGGATTTGCCTATATTGCTACATATTTATGACAAAAATTTGCGACACACGACTTACAGATCATTTCGGCGCTGATTATGGTTGAGATGTGTTCCTTGGCTGTGGTTTAAACCTAAAATCGCAGGAAGGGGAATTAGTTTCCCTGATAACTTTAGTGCTGTGTCTGTTTTGGGCCAACAAACCGGCAAGGCGATGTTGTCTTCAACAGATACCTGTAACCAGAAGTGATGAGTGACTTAGTTATGCGATGACGCTCTTACTAAGCTTTAGGCTATCAACTCATAAGCTTTGCCTTCCATTGACTGTCCGCTAAATTGCATTCCACTGACTGTCTGGTAATGGCAACATGAGGGATTAGAAGGCCCGAAATATTCAGCATTGGGTTTGTCCACACTTCTACTAACTTATGGCTAATAGTTGCAGCCTGCGTGAGCCTTGCAACCCACAAGGGGACGCTGGTGAATCATGAATAAATAATCCCGTGGAGTTAGTTAATCATCAGGTAAGGCCGGCAATGTAGGTGCTGATATATTATATTAATTTCTCTAATCTGTCTAAAAACAAGCGCATCCATAACACATGTCTGAGTGGATTTTGTGCTGGAGTTATAATTGGGCTTTAATTTTCGAAACTGTGTTATAAGGTATTGCAACGGATATTTTTTTTAAACTTCTAGTGGGAGATCTTGGTGACTTTACACAAAACATCCAAAACTGTTTAATTATAAGGAGCTCTATTTATATACTAAAATCGAACAATCTTTGCCCCAAAATTATCCTCAGCCTTCATTTCTAATTATCTTACTTAATAAAAAAAAAAACATTATTTACTTAATTCTTCTCACAACATAATTAATAGCTGTCATTAGTGCAGACATACCACGACAATTAGAAATTTATTTTCATTCACAAATAAAGAGACAAACTGTTTGACCTTTCGAATCCTGCCAGCCAGACAATATTCTTAACACTTTAACAAATGAGAAGGAATCTGAAAGAAAAATTAAAAATAAAGACGATTACGAGTATGAATGAAGTATAAAGAAGAAGTATAAGAATGAAATAAAACTTGACCATGTCACGTCAACACTATCAACGTCTGCACTTTCATAAACTAAAATTCATGTTGTTGAAATGAATGTTTGAAGTATGAAACACATCAAAATAATTGCTGCAACAATAACAGAGTAACTAAGAAAAATGAAACTCGACTCCACCTCTTTTGTGGCACATCAAAATGAATATCTAAGAATAACATACATACATACATATCTTGTCCTGGGCGAATGTGTTAAATGGCAACTTTATGTAATTTTCGTCCTTTGCTTGCTTCTTTAAGACTTTTGAAACCCAACACTCTTTATGGCATCAAAAATTGTGATGTACATATCAGAGAATAACAACAAGTACTGAAAGTGTAAGTGTGTAAAACTGTTTTCTTTTATTAACCGAAATTATCTTCTTGAAAGATTTATGATGAAATGAAAAAGTCTTAAGCTTCTTAAGCAATCGCAGAACAAATTTTACTTTATATAAAATATACAAAATGGTCTAAAAAAATAATTGGTACAACAAATTACCTTGTAGTTGAGCAAAAAAAGTTATTTCCCTTCAATAATTATTTCTACAAAATTTTTGTTTGTATCTGCGAATTCCTTTACAGGTCTGCATTTAAACAATTTATTAATTGATTCAGCGAATTTCATTATTGAACATAAAACGCAATTTTTTCTATGAAAGCCAATAAAGTGGATTAAGCTAACTTACAATGCTAACTTTCTTACAACAGGATTTTTCGCAGTCTTGTGAATTTGATTCCACTGGTTCAGTTAACAATGAACCAGAATACTCGCACAATAACACGCAATATATTATAAAACAATCCCCAGGTCAGCCCTTGATAGCATCTTTTTTATTCGGAACCAGTACTCAGGTGATGACTCGCAAATAATTGTACCGGAACTAGGAAAAGTAATAATGAGGAGGCGGAAACAAATAGTATTTTTTGTGGATGTTTGATTTGAACTCTCCAACATTTTTACTAACCAGACTAACGTGTGCAAGCGTTTTAGAGCAAAATTCTCATTATGACAATTTTATTGATGAATGATGGCAGCAAACAGAATGTAAAATTAATTTACATCAGCACCTGCTTTAACATTTTAATCTGATGATAGGCCAACTCCGCAGGGTAAATTATTAACTATTTACCAGCGCGCTGGTGTGGCTTGCAAAGCTCACACAGGTCGCAACTGTTGACATAAGTTCGTAGCCATTTGAAGAGACCCTTGCTGAAGCTTTCTTATCTCTCGGGCTTTTTAATGGAAGACAAAGCTTAATGAGTTGGTAGGCCAAAGCCCATCATCCCTTAACCAACTCACCCGTTTAACCCTCACTACTGGGTTATTACATTACAAGTATATTTTGCGACACAACAAACCCTCTGGGGTTATTAGCCCACGCAACCGGCATTGCTCCAAAATGATCAGGAACACTAATTCCCTTTCCTATGATTTTAGGTTTAAACTACAGCTAGAACGTTTCAGCTAAGGTAGACACCACAACCATGATCAGCGCCGGTATGATCTGCAAGAAGAACTTACTGGGGGCCTTACTGCTCCTCTCTTAACCATTCGCTAGGGTTTCGGAGGTCAAACACAATAGAAGCTATGTGTTTTCCTAGAGTTTTATTCGGTACAACAAACAAGGAACTTCTGCTCTTCTATGCGCCAGAAAGCATAGTGCTCTGCTAGGGATACACCAGAGCAAAACCTGCTTCCCGGGTAGAATCGCAGCATACAGCAAATTATCAAAGATGACAATTTCAATGCAGACTCTTAAAGGCAATGACATTAATAGAGAGACTTATGCTTGTCAACTACAAAGCAGTGTCATTGTTCTCTTCAAAACCAAAAACTTAGAGACATCATCTGTTATGAGCAGATTGCAAGTGAGCACTGCATGACTTTGTGTTCTCAGTCCACATCATTCTCTAATAAAACTACATATTATTGTTTCTTAGAACTCTTAAAAATATGGACGTTGACAATACTAAATAAACATTGATTTTGACAGATTGAAGAAATACTTCTAAAATTCATATATGACACTAAAGCAAAATAAACACTTGTCATCCATTTTAGTACTGTCAGGGTTTACCACGTTCAATCAGTATGACATTCGCCACCGGGTTGTTCCACAGACGACTGAAGAACGAAGTTTGTCTGTAATTTATTGGGGGCGTAAAATTTAAAGCTAAAGGTTAACGACTGTATGCAAAGATTTGAGTTTGCTAGAAACTGCAGACGGAAATGTTTCATAGGAGAATTATCCTCAGTGATGAGGTTGTATTACGAACTCTGCCTGGCCATATGATATTCTAAAAAAGTTAATGTTTAGCATAGATTTTTGAACAGTAGTACATATTTCTATCAGGAAAGTGTGTAACGTGGTTTTGTCGTCGGCTGAGGTAGCAAAGCGACGTCCGGGGTCTACTTACGGATCCACAAACCTTAAGTAATTAATAAGACAGGATTTTCCTCTTTGAGGCTTACAATAATCCAAATTCTATTTATTCAGTATTTACAATAATAACAATGATAGGTTTAGGCTCAGGATGCTTGCGGTTCGGCTTCTATTTCGTCTGTCTTTCGTGCAGGTTTAATATGCAGTGATGATTGCTAGTGGCCTTGTTGAATGTATACCTTCGTATTGACACACCTCGGGTTCGGTACAACAACGGTTAATAGTGAGAATTCCTCGTACGACGGGTCGGGTGTATCTTCGTACGGACTGGCTTCAGGTTCGGTATAGCAGTCGTACTCCACGTACACTGGAATCGGGTTCGGTAGGGACTCTCTCGGCTCAGGATAACAGCGGTCGCTGGTGATAATTTCCTCTTACGTCCGGTCGTGTGTATCTTGCCACAATCTGGGTACCTGCGAAATGGAGGACAGAAAAGTTGTTTTGTGAACAGTCTAGCCCGAAGGCCGCTGGGGGAACAGTCAGCCGAAGTTGTTGGGTAAATACAGACAGCCGAAGCCGCTGCGGGAACAGTCTAGCCCGAAGGCCGCTGGGGGAACAGTCAGCCGAAGCTGCTGGGTATATACAGACAGCCGAAGCCGCTGTGGGAACAGTCTAGCCCGAAGGCCGCTGGGGGAACAGTCAGCCGAAGCTGCTGGGTAAACAGTCAGCCGAAGCCGCTGTGGGAACAGTCTAGCCCGAAGGCCGCTGGGGGAACAGTCAGCCGAAGCTGCTGGGTAAACAGTCAGCCGAAGCCGCTGTGGGAACAGTCTAGCCCGAAGGCCGCTGGGTATATACAGACAGCTGAAGCCGCTGTGGGAACAGTCTAGCCCGAAGGCCGCTGGGAGAACAGTCAGCCGGAGCTGATGGGTATATAAAAAAATCAGCCGAAGCTGCTGTTGAACAGTCTAGTCCGGAGACCGCTGGGTATAATTTATGCCCTGAAGGGGAAAAAATGCTTTCGAATATTCGCGGTATAGATATCTTTCAATATCTCCACCTGGGTGATCACCGATGACTGCCTTCTTTCTTTGTCATCTTATACTTCTCAGTGCACGAACTGTATGAGAATTATTATTAACTACGGTTTAATACAATCAACTTAAAGAAATGTAAATTCAATCAATTTAACAACAAAGCCATCATATTCTGTGGGTGTTGTTGTATTTTTTTTCAGTTTGTGCGTGTGTATACCTCATGCATATTAATCATGGTATGTAATAAAAAAATGTATGCTTTGTTACAACAACCATTATTCTCCGTGGGTGTTGTTGTATTTTACTTATTTATGCACATTAACCATCGTGATCACATAAGGAATATTATGTACGAAGCAAAAATGTAGGCTTCGTTACAAGTGGCAAACGCTATATGTCGCTTATTACCAACTCCGTTCGGCCTGATTGCCTGAACAGTTTGATGTTAAGTAAAATACAGCTCGTGCTACTTTCTTCAGTATTTGAGGCCATGATCATTTCACATGAACTTAATGTTTACTAGTCACTTAGACCGTTTGATTTGACAGCGCTGGATTTTTTATTATAGTGCTGTTCGTTATATATCAACGTAGGTCTGTACAAATGAGTCGCAAACTATATCAGCCATTAAAGCCAACATATATTTCTACAAAGCCTTAAACTATTTTAAGAGTCGTGTTTGCCTATACACACGATTGCATAGTCATTCTCTGCCCTGCACAGACATAAGTACGCTCGTCAAAATGATATATTGAAGTTCAACTGCTGTCGAATTTTATTGGAGATGACTGCAACCGAATGAAGCCTGAAGATGGATGTATAAAACAAAATAAATAGTCCGGCAGACAATGAGTTGTAAGAAAAGTTTTACTTTTATTTTAGTTGTTGGTTATTGAAACAACAGCACAAATCGAAATAAATGTCTAAAAATCCAGACAAAACTTCAATATTGTTTTTGGAGTCGAAATATTAGTGCTTGCTAGAGAAAATTTTTGTTTATTAATAATTCTTTAGGATTACTGCAGGAGTTATTAATACCTCTCTTTACTTTTACTCTGCTTTAGATAATTATTTTTGGGAAGACTTATATAGACTAGGACATACAAATGTACAGGGTGACTGGTAGTAGATTTATATTCTTAAACTTGAATAAAAATCGTAATAATTGACACACATGTTTATTAAGAGCATTGAACGATAGAATGAAAATAAAGATTTTACTTTTTAAGAAGTATGTCATTCAGATGCCTTACGTCGAGTTGAACATACTGTGCAAAACGGAGCTTTGTGTTCAATTGAGCTGATTTCTCGACGAATATTTTCCTTTAAAGCCACAAGAGGTTGGGATTGCGGATAATCATTATAAAGCTACAAGAGGTTGGAATTTGGGGATTGTCATTATAAAGCATCTCTTTGAGGTAGCCCCATAAAAAAGATGCACCGGAGTTAGCTCGGCCGACCTCAGTGGTCATGGGGGAAGGTTTACGCCAGGAAAATTCATCGAAACTCTATCCGTGTGTGCAGTCGCCCCATCCATGAATGAAAGCACCTGTATGCAGAGTACGATGGATGAGATCGAAGGCTTAGCAAAAAGAATTCCGTAATCATGCGTCGATAATTTTCACTGTTGTCATTCGTCATCTGGCACTGAGAATTTTCGAAAAAAATGGTCTAATTACATCATGCGTGAATAAGGCACACCAACCAGTTACCCTGGTGCGATGAAATGGTTTTTGATGTTTCCATTGAGAGTTGCGGCTTCTTGAAGACCAGTAACAGCAATTTGGTTTTTAATAAAAGTCACTTTCTTTCAGTCCTTCAACGATTTGAATTTTAAAAGGATAGAACTTCAGATCTTGTTTTAAAATTTCACGAATAATCGCGCTGGGAAGTCCCAGTGAGTCTGCTCTTTTCCATATTGCAATTCGGGGATTTTCACGTAAACTGCTTTCAACCAGTTCAATGTTTTTGGGAGCTCTTGGAGTCGACTGGATCGTGGGACATTCATAGCCGAATCAGTTGCGCGGAATCTCTGCACCCACGAACGAATAAAATTTACACTCGTCCCATCACTCATTCGCCAAATACCGAACTTTGAACAAAGTTTTCGACCAGCAATTACGTAAGAATCATTACTTTTAATAAAATTCTTCACATCGAATGCGCAATGCTCACTCGAATTCTGTGGCATCGTGCCTGACAAATATGCAGAATTGATAGTTCCAACGGCACCAGCCTCGTATTTAAAAATATACGTTTGCCACCAGACACCCTGTATATAAGTCATATGACTTAGCTTAAGGCTTATCAAAGTCAAAGGATTTCTTTCATGTTTATAATTAAGAAATACCTTAGAAGAGCAGGATAATGAAGTTCATTTATGAAACCTACGGAACCAGTTCAAGCTGTTAGATGTATTGCTGAAATATCTTTATATTTTGGTGAACCAAACTGGTTTCCCTCAAGCTGCTAAAAACTCTCATTTCATCAGTGTAAAAATGTTATTAAATATATTAGTAGCTCACCATCAATGAAAACTATTATTTAAACTTATCAATACATTCAATAATTAAAATATGTATTCTGTTGTATGTATATATGTATGTATATACATATGTATGCATATATGTGTGCATGTATATATGTTAGTGAACTTGTTGATTTGTCTATTTGTGCCAAGATTAATTAATTAGACAATAAGGAATGAAATGAAAGCATTATAATTTTTATTGCTTCAACTAAACTAACAATCAATTTATTCGAATAAAATTAATTTTCAAACTAATTAATTGTTTTTCCAACATTAACTGCCAAAATATCTTTTCACAAGCAAATTTATTTAATATATTTATTTTAAAATTTAAAATTAAATTATTGTACTAAAAGAAAAAGTATTGTAAATTATTTAAAATATTTCTCCGCAACCACAAAAAACACTTTCAGCAACAATGAAAACAAATGAATGGAGAAGAAAAAGTCTACTTCGAGCAAATACTTTTTGTTGTTCGAAGATGGGTGTTGAGAGATTTATATGTTTGCATCAAACAGCGAGATAAATTACTGACAAATGAAATATCAACAAACACAACAACATAAGTAGTTCGTAACGAAATTTATAATACATAGATATAAGTGTAAGTAATGAGATGGCAACTAGATACTTAAAAGACGAGTCAGAGTTGGGAGTTATGGTATAAAGAGATATTTCGGATTCATGTATATATACAAAAAACTCCAGCTTAGCTAAATGGATAAGAATACAAAACATTCATTCATTGACAAACTCCGATATAATTTGTATTTATTATTCAAAAATAATCTATATAAGAAAACTTATGACTATAGTGCCTCAGAAAAAAGTCCTCGAATGAGGCTAACTCTAAGCGGCAATATAAAATTCCAGTTGCGGGCGTTCATATTTACGAAGATGCTCTGGCGACTTGCCTTTCTGCAATACATTTTTTATTGGTTTATATAACACTTTATATCTTTACAAATGTTTTTACTACGCTAATAAAATGAAAAGAAAACTCTATCTGTAAAATAATAAAGCAGTCCCAAGCACTGTCAAATGAGTGGTATAGCCGGATTTTCGTACGCTGCGCTTGATGCAAGCATGGATTACTTAAGCACTAAATACTTAATTTAATTTTAGACTCATTTAATCCGGAATACTTAATTGAAATAAGTCGAAAATGATACTGGTTTGCGAAAAATTGTGATCGAACCAATCTTAAAATCCGATTGAGTTAAGAGTTTTAAAGTTGATTTTATCCCGAATCCGTACTTTAGATAAGCTGAACAAGAGATTGTATAACACTCACTTGTTATTCTCAAAGAACAATAGAGTCTATGATTATTTGCTGTATTACCTTTTAATATTTATACTAATCAAAAAATATATAAATTGGCTGCTGGCTGATCTCATAGAAGGAAGTGGCCATATGCTCGGTGATCAGGCTAAAAGTTAGTGGGGTGTGAAAGGAAGCATCAAAAGGTCAGGCTGCAATAATGAGAAAGATACGGCCTCCATGGAAATTGATAAGGCTATTAACTGATGATAGACCAATTTCACGGGGTGAATTATTCACAATTCACCACCAGGCTATTATCTGATGATAGACCAATTTCACGGGGTGAATTATTCACAATTCACCACTGGCACCGCGTGGCTTGCAAGACTCACATAGGTCACAACTTTTTGCCATAAGTTTGTAGCCACATAGACTAATCCCTTAAAAATTCGATCCTTCTAAACCAGGGGTGCCCAAAAGTTTTATATGGAAGACCAATACATTTAAGGTAAAACTAATTTTATTTAATAAGTAAAGCATACGAAAGTATTATTGCAACAAGCGCATAGGGCTTGGGCACTTCTGTCAAAACCCTTCTGTATGCAATTTCCCAGCAGTCAATGGAAGACAAGGCTCAATGATTAAGAACATCAGCTCTTAAACTATTTACCCGCCTACGCATGACTTCTATCTCCTTATATTATAGGTATTTGTTGCAAGACAACAGCACCTCGTGGGGTTATTAGCCCCCCAAAACCGGTGTTGCACCATATTTATCGGGGAAACTAATTCCTCTTCCTGAAGTTTTAAGTCTAAACCACAGCCAGAACGTTTCAGTCAAGGTCAACAATGATCAGCACCTAGATAAATCTCAAGCCAGAACCTCCTGGGGGCTTTTTTAATACTCATTCTGTCAATTTTAACCCCTGAAAAGGGTTTCAGAAGTCCAACACAACATAATTCAGGCAGCTTCCTAGAGTTTTATTTTCTACAACAAACGAATAACTTTTTCCCTTCTATACCCAGAAGTCAGAGTGTCTTGGTTTTGTATACGCCAAGGCAAAACTTGCTCTTAATGAGCCAGAAATTCAAACTTGTAGCTTTTTGGATACGGGGACACAATGGGGGGCTCAGAAATATTGTAGTGGATGCAGTGGCAAAAGCCGGGGTCCACTTACGGCAAAGAAAAATTGTAAGTCTTAGTCCCTTTTACAAGTGTAATGTAATAAAAGTGCAGCGTTAACTTGTAGGGGCTGCACAGAACAGATGGTATGCAAAGGTTACCCGCCGAGAAGCGAGACTAAGATACACTGTGTATGATCGAGAGAGGATTGTGTTCCTTATGTGCCTTCCACGGTAAAGGTTACATACTTTGATGGCGGTTTTGACAGGACATTGTCGCAAATGGATGCTGCTAGGATGTTGAATCTTCCATTTAACGATTTCTGTATTATGAAGACGACGAGGAACGGAGAGTTGAGCACTTCCACTGTAGATGTCTGGCTTTTTGTTCTATGAAAGCGCTATATCTAGGCGGACCGATACTGCACGGGTTGGCAGATGTATAAAAATGCGTGGTGAATGGACCATATTCGTTTAACCAATTTTCTGGTCGGTTTGGATTTGAAACATGCGGGGTTGTGTAAGTCTCATAGGCTGCATATCTTCCTAAGGTAACACAACGGGACCAAAAAAGACCCCAAGTGGTCTAGTTTCATGAAGCTGGCAGCCTGTGCAATCTGACCTAACCTACTGCAAACCCAATTACTCTGGTTAATAAAGAAGACCAGAAAAATATTCATAGATTTTAGCTAGGAGAACACTAGCTGTTTCGTAGCCGCACATTAGTCATCAGTACAACCTAGAACTTGAACTCGGAATCATAATAAACATGATTGTACGGCCGCCTAAACCACAAGTTCTTTGTTAGCTTCTAATATTGCTACCAATGAAAAGGCTATAAAATTTTCAATAATTTACAATAAATTATTGAGGATTTATAAATTATTTATAGAGAATATTAGGATATAAAGTTAAATGTTTGATCATATCTTTCAAAGGTTTCCGAGTCAACTGACGATTAAGATAGCTCCTATGAAGTCTCAACCTATATATATTTTTTGGTTGGGTTAAATATTAGTAGCTAATAGAGTAGACCCAATTATTTTTTGAAAATATTGTGTGAGTGTTAATAAATCTTTTGTTGAGCTTACTTCAAGTACGGATTTGGCATGAAATCAACTTTAAATTCTAGGAAACATAGAAATCAAATTATTTATAATGTTTTTTTTTTAGATTTATTTTTGTCTGTATTTAACTGATCTTGATCGTGTATGCAATTTTTTTAATTAATATTTATTGTTGAGTATATAATATTGTTTTAATTTTTTTATTTTTTTATTTTTTTTTTTTTGTCTTTGCAAAGAGGAAATTACTTTTTCTCCTTACCAATAAAATATAAAATTTTCAATTCAATAAAAAAATATATTACTTACATAAATGAAAAAAAAAAATTGATGAAATTCTTTATTTAAAATAAATATTTTTCAAATCTGTTACGGATGTTGATGTTTTGTAAATTTCAAACATTTTCACGCAAAATTCTATAAATTATTAAAAAAAAAGAGAATATATTTTCTCCTGAACGAAACGGAAGTTTAAACATCTGCAATTTGTAGCTGCTTGATGCCACATACGATTTCTTGGCGTTTTTGGTGTCTGCATGTCTATGAGACCTGTCAAATTGTATCTTGTTTTATTACACATTTCTTAAAATACATAAATAAACTTAAAAAAGAAGACAAACAAGCAACTACAAATTATTGTAAATCACTTTATTAATAAACGGCAGGCAAATGATATTTATTAGCATTTAAAACAGAGTGCTGGTATTTTAATAATAAGAAAAAAACAATATTGGAAGAAATATTTCAAATTCTTTATTTCGCTAGACGAATTAGCAGAGCCAAGATTTTGAACAGATTTATTTGGTTTTTCCAGAAACTTTAGGGGGATTTATAAAAATAACAACAACAGCTGAATGCCACAATAAAAAAATCAATTCAATCAACAGGCAAGGAAATGAAATTTTTATGGAAAATCAACTGGCAGTTAGTTCAGATACATGCGCAAGTATCAAATTGCGGCACAGCAACAGGCACGCTACGCGTATAAATTCAAGAAATTAAGGCAGCTTTTGCTTCAGCGTGCCGTTAACGCCTGGCATTAGTGCCTCAGCATATAAACATTCCTGCCGTTTGTACAGAGAGACAGACAGACAATCATCATTTGAAGCAGCGGCAGCGCCAGCGCCAGCAGTAGCAAAAGTACATTACTCTTTTCGCCAGTATTTATGAGTTTAAATTATACGCGTATTATGACATGAGTTATTAGACGCGCACAATAGTTTATGTATTGTTCTCCAGCAGTGTTATGGATGAGCTAAAAACGAAAAATTAGCCGCAAATAAATAATAATTTTTAATTATTTTCAAAATATGCTGAACTGATACGTCTTAACTAGCGATGAAAGATGTGCACAATATTTTTAAAGCACTTGTTCAAATCGCAAACAAAAAGAAATAAATAATTAAAAAACGGTGCACTCATGATTTTATTAGCAATAATTAAAAAAAATTCCCACCTTAATTTTATTTTTATAATTTTTTCCCCACTAAAATATGTTTTGTTCATTGCTGGTGCCAGGGGGGAGGATATTAAATAATAGCACAAAAGTTTGCGGGTAATTTGTGGTTTATTGTTACAAAAGTACACAGAAAGAAAAAGATCGTACTAAATAGAAGGATGGTGTACAATTAGTAGTGTTAGTGTGAAACCATAGAAAACGGAGTTTGTACTCTTTAATCGGAGATTCCAGACTCTATCGTTTGCTCTACCAACTGTAAGAGGGATTGAGCTCAAGCTGACAGATAGCGCAAAATATCTGGGTATCTAGCTGGATGTCAAACTATTCTGGCTGCGGAATTTCTAGTCAATGGCAGAAAAAGCGGCTACCGTTTTATTCTTGTACAGAAGTGCCATTGGCAAGACCTGGGGAATAAATCGTTTGTTTTTGTTGATACCAAATTTTGCTTATTTTTGCACTGGGGAGCTTATATAGCGGAATAGAGCCGAAAAATTTTATTTTATTTTATTTTATTTTATTTTTTTTTTTTTGGAAAAAGTTTTTTTGATACCAAATTTTGCTTATTTTTGCACTGGGACGCGAAATAAAGCCAAAAAACTTTTTGTTTTCTTTTTAAATGTTTTATTGATATTATTGAACGCTTTTTTATCGAAATTGAAAAAATGTTTTGTTGATACCAAGTTTTGCTTATTTTTATCCAGGGACGCTTTTATCAAAATAGTGCCGAAAAACTTTTATTATTATTATTATTATTATTATTATTATTATTATTATTATTATTATTATTATTATTATTATTATTATTATTATTATTATTATTATTATTATTATTATTATTATTATTATTATTATTATTATTATTATTATTATTATTATTATTATTATTATTATTATTATTATTATTTTTTTTTTTTTTTTTATTTTTATTTTTTTTTTTGATACCAAAATTTTGCTTATTTGTGCCCTGAAATGCTTATTTAGTGAAATAGAGCCGAAAAATTTTTTTCGAAAAAATTTTTTGTTGATACCAAATTTTGCTTATTTTTACCCTAGGACGCTTATTTAGCGAAATAGAGCCGAACATTTTTTTTCAAAAAAATTTTTTGTTGATACCAAATTTTGCTTATTTTTGCCCTAGGACGCTTATTTAGCGAAATAGAGCCGAAAAAAAAATTTTTTTTTTTGAAAAAATTTTTTGTTGATACCAAATTTTGCTTATTTGTGCCCTAGGTCACTTATTTGGCGAAATAGAGCCAAAAACCTTTTTTCTTTTTAAATGTTTTGTTGATATTATTGGACGCTTTTGAACGCTTTGAAAAAATGTTTTGTTCATAACAAATTTTGCTTTTTTTGCCCTAGGACGCTTATTTATCAAAATAAAGCCAAAAAACTTTTTTTGAAAAAAATTTTTGTTGATACCAAATTTTGCTTATTTTTGCCCTAGGACGCTTATATAGCGAAATAGAGCCAAAAAAATTTTTTTCGGGAAAATGTTTTGTTGATACCAAATTTGATATATTTATCAAAATAGAGGCAAAAAACTTTTTTTGAAAAAATATTTTGTTGATACCAAATTTTGCTTATTTTTGTCCCAGGGCGCTTATTTATCGAAATAGAGCCGGAAAACTTTTTTTCGGGAAAATGTTTTGTTGATACCAAATTTTGCTTATTTTTGTCCTAGGGCGCTTATTTATCGAAATAGAGCCAAAAAACTTTTTTTCGGGAAAATGTTTTGTTGATACCAAATTTTGCTTATTGGTGCTCTGGGAAGCTTATTTAGCCGAAATAGAGCCAAAAAACTTTTTCTTTTGGAAAAATGTTTTGTTGATACCAAATTTTGCTTATTTGTGCCCTAAGAGGCTTGTTTATCAAAATAGAGCTAAAAAACTTTTTTGAAAAAAATTTTTGTTGATATCAAATTTTACTTATATTTGCCCTGGGGGCTTATTTAGCGAAATAGAGCCGAATTTTTTTTTTGAAAAGGTTTTTTGTTGATACCAAATTTTGCCTAGGGGCGCTTATTTATCAAAATAGAGCCAAAAAATTTTGAAGTATTTATTGCTTGAATAATCTTGTTCTTATATCCAACACACCCTACTTGATTTGAAAAAAGCCGTACTATACTTTCAACGCTACTTGAGTTTTATATAAGTACGGACGGAGTGATTTTTATTTCAGTGTAGATGTCTGCCATCTCATTATCACTGCGCGTTTCATGTCCGAAGACCCAGCCCTCTGACTAGCCAATTTATTTAGCTTGTTGTGACATTCGAGTATCAGCTTAGACGTGTAGAGGTCTGAGAACCAATTGACTATTTTTTAATCATTGCAGTTCTACTAAGTGTACTACTAGCTACACTGTTATACTGTTTTCAAAAGCAGCTGATATATTCGTTCTATATAAATATATATGTCATTGATCATGATTCATTATATAAAGGTATTCATTTGTTTTAAGCAAAACATCGACGTCACCCTAATGTCTATGCCAGTGTTTGCTGTATCTTCAGATGGATTTGATTTGATTTGATAAACAAAATCTTTTACATATTGAACATACGAAATCATTTTGAGATCATGTGATGTTGAATAAGAGGTGTTGATGGATGCCACCTTCGAGTACGGCCACACACGCTTCAGTGTAAATGTGTTGTGGCATACACCAACAGACAATTGATTAGGGTACTTAAAATTTTATAAACCTAATGGTCAAGATCTAAATGAGTGCAAGTTAATAAACTGTGTAAGAGCCAGAAGACTTTCTAAAAGTTTTGCTGGCTTCAAGTTAAAATTTAAACACAAAAAACATGCGTTAGTATATACCAAGTGTGCCCAGCCCTATGCGCTTGATACTCAATTGTTTTTGTAAATGCGCTTAGCTATAGGGTTGTGCTCTTTAATACACAAAAACTGCGCGCAGCATTAGCAATGAAAAATACACAAACCACTTCGTCTTTTATATTTTTTTGTCGTTCTTTACTGCACACACACAAAAGCAAAGCAACAATACTTTCGCATGTTTTGCTGGTAAATATTGGCGACAGCGATTATCAGTGTGAATTTTTGCTTTTGTAAATGTTTTGCTTTTTACAACAAAAAAAATATTAAATAAAAATAATTTTTCCTTAAATGTATTGGTGTTTACTCTTCCATATAGAACTTGTGGGCACCATTGATATATACAATCATTTATTTACATATTTGCTTATTTATTGTGTGCACTATTCATACATGCGTCTGCATGTCGCCCTGCATTAAGTTCTTCACATTAGATGGCAATTCACGGCAGCAATTACAGACCACATTACACAAAAACCAATATGGTGCACATTGCCACAAAATAGTGAGTAGTTGCAATTCTTTTCATATTACCATGTAAAACACTAAATGAAAAACAATGGATCCATAAATCAATGTAATTAGCGTGAAAATACTTGTGCAGAAATATTAGCCAAGTAGGGCCGCCAAGTCAGCCGGGCTGGCTGGTGGAACTGCAACTGAAACAAAGTTGAAACCAACTTGTGAACCTTTAAGGTAGAAGATCATTAAAACAGGACACGTGTTTTTCGCAAAACAACAATTTGCTTATGTTTGTAATCGAACAGAAACATTTCACTATTTTAGCGGCAGCCAACTAATGGCTAAATAAAATATGAGTCTACTTTCTAGTTTAATGGATAAAGAGTGTTGGAAAATGCCATCAAATAAGAAGCTCATAAAATATGTTAATATGAATAAATAACTTGTTGTAAATCAAATGAATGTAAAGAATTTTTAAATAATAATTTTAATTTTGTATTTATTTATTTATTAATTTATGCCTATGGAGAATAACTCCTTACAGTCAGATACTATATATGTATGTACACGCATATGTGTTAAAAAGAAAATTACAAAAATTAATAAAAAATAGAAAAATAGCTAATTACTGGAATTACAAAAATGTATAAGCAATAGAAAAAATTTGTAATTACTGGAATTCAATACTAAGATTATACTACGCTTAACAAAATTTAAGTTCATCGAAAAGTCAATCTACGGCAGGGATCTGCATTCGCATAATTCTGACGGTAATAAAGCACTGACAGAAGTTGGTATTGACGAAGACTACGCTGGGAAACATCAAAATTTAGTTTGGACACCAGATACTCAGCGCAGATATTGCCGTTAATCAATTTGAAGACAAAAATGACATTTAGGGCCAATTTCACGATAACGAAGCTGTTCGTTCGTTCGCACAACTACATTTAAAACAAAAACAAAATTCAAAATTTTGTTATTTTTTTAAATATAATTGTGCGAACGAACGAACAGCTTCGTTATTGTGAAATTGGCCTTTAATATTTTTCTCCGACTTGGCAAAGAAATCAGCTTTTGATAAGATATTAAGAGTAAATGTAACTTACTTATACTTAAAAGAAAGAAATACGAGGGCGGGTTAATATGCAAGCTACCTACTCGTAGTGCTAAATGGCAGCACACAACACACAAAAAAATTTTTTTTTATTTTAAAAATTGCAATCTTTTAAACTTTGGCTATTAAAATTTTACTTATAAAAATAATTGCAGAGAAGACAATTAATTCCTACTTCCCCTCTTTGGGATGCACAGGAAAAAGGGGAAGACAACTTTGACTCTCCAATGAAGTTCAAGTTGTTAAGTTGGAGTAAAATAGATAACGCAGTTAGGATGATTTTTTCAAGCCGATAGCCGCAGTTGCTAGTGCTTTACTAAATATAGTTTATTGCAATTTAAATTATAATAAATTTGTAAATAAAATAAATAAATATCTTTATCTAGGGCTGGTTACAATTACTCGCCTTTCGGATATGGGTTTCTAAATGATATACGCGCAGTTATTTCGTTACTCGCAGGTTTATGTAGTTGCCATGTAAGTAAAATTTCTGTTACACGGCAATTTCAGCTTACACGGTAAGTATATAATTCAACAATTTTTAGCAAAAGGCTAAATTAAAATGAAAAATTTGCGTTTTAATATTAAAGCTACAGTCGGCTTTTCTACTTGCCGACTGAAAGTTATAACTATAGCAAGTTGTTACACTTCAGAGTGACCGTTTAGTCCTATACATAAGCACCCCATATACGCTTCAACTCAATTGGCAACTGAGTCTGTTGTTGTCCAAATCAAAGCGTGTATGGCCAGCAGATTAGTTGACGAGTTGGTTGAAGAAAAATTAAAATGTTTTGATTTTTTCAAGTTGACTAGCAAGTCTTTTAATTCGATTGTGTTGTGTGTGTTCGAGTCTCTTGATCAGGTCTAAAAATTTATATTTGAAGTGTTTTTGCAAAGAGAACGTTATATATTTTTAAAATTTTCTATAATTTCAATGAATTTGATAGTTGAATGAAAATCTTTCAATTCTGTTCGTGAAGTGTGTGGGCAATAATCTATTCAGTTGAAAGACCCAATTCATAATTGAACTGAAACGTGTATGGGCCGCTATATATACAAGCAATACAAACCATATTTTTTTTAAATACAATGTTTAAGACGTTAAATATAATTGTTTAAACAAAACAATTTTGTGTCCAAACCAAGTTTGCACAACTCAAATTCATCGATTAACTTACGAGTATTTGTTGTAGTCTTCTAAACTAAGCAACTTTTGTGTTTCTGGAAAAATGGAAAAAGTGAATTTTGTACAGTAATTAAAGATACAAAAGAAAACTTGAAAAACATTACGGTGAGTCTGCTCCGTCAGATTACAAGGTAAAATATTGTATTGCTGAATATAAACGAGGCATAACAAGCCCTGCAACAATACCATCAACAGGAAGGCCAAAAGAGGTGGTTGCTGAAGAAAATAGCAAGAAAATCTTCGATAATATTATGAATGATCGCCGAGTCAAGTTACGTGAAATTTTTGAAATAATTAACTATGAATATATGTTCAACATTTTGCATATGAAAAAGCTATCGCAAGATGGGTGCCGCGTTTGCTCAGTATTGAACACAAACGAGTTCGACAGAGCACTTCACAGCGGTATTTGTACATAATAAAGCGTAATCCGGTTGATTTTTGGCGTCAATTAATAACCGCTGATGAAACGTGGGTACAACACTACACACCTGAAACCAAGAATCAATCGAAACAATGGGTTGAAGCTGGTGGAAGTGCTCCGAAGAAGGCGAAGATAGTGAAGTCGGCTGGCAAGGTTATGGCCATTGTATTTCGGGATGCACACGGCATATTGCTCATCGATTATATTGAAAAAAGATCCATAATCACAGGAAAGTATATATTATCGCGCATTATTGGATCAACTGATTGATGCCATCAAGAAAAACTGACCACATTTAAAGAAGAAAAAAGTGCTCTTGCTTCAAAACGACGCAGCGGTTCACACATCATTAGATACGATTAAAAGGAAATAATTCAAATCCAAAATAATTTGTACACAGTTTTCTTTATTCAATTCAGTTATTACTTCAAAACAAAAAAATAATAAAAAAAAGTCTTGGGATGCGATGGCACAACTTGTTCCTTCGGCTTTATACCTACGAATGTCAAGGCTCTTTGCTTTAATTCAGCCTGTTCCCCACACGATGCTAAAATAATACACTTCAAATTGGTTGATCATCCGCTTTATATATCAGATTTAGGTCCTGTTCCCAAAATTGCAAAAATTACCCGCAAGTAAAAGATTGATCTCAAACGAAGAAGTGATTACCGAAACTAACGCGTATTTTATGGGGTACTCAGAATAGTATTATTCAGATGGTATAAAACAGTTGGAATATCGTCTTACTAAGTGTATTGAGCTAACAGGATACTATGTTGAGAAATAAATGTTTTTTTAATGTTTTTCCTACTAACGCAGCTTCAATATCAATCCGCCCTCATATATAATTAATTTGTTACTTTTTACCAAAATTCTTCTCAAATCTTTCAACTTTTACATTCATCATCTTTCTTTTAATTCTGCAAATTAATTGCAATCATCTGTTGCTGTTTATTTAAATCACTGAAATCTAAATAAACAATACATAAATCATATAATTTGTTATGGCCTTTTGTTTGCACATGAAATTGAAATCTTTTCAATTATTCAAACAATCTTCATTCGCACTCAAAACAATAAAAATCAAAAATTGTGATGTGAGAATAATGCTGCCGGCAGTGGATGTCTGCTGGCATTGGCGATCGATGTACACGCACATATCAAATCAATGATGATGAATTTTCCAGTTATACATAAAAGCTAGAAAAATCAAAATTACAATATTATCACATCGCGCATGGTAAATAGGGAAGGCGGCATTCGAAAATTGCTGAAAATCTTTCAGCCGTGAAAGTTTGGATTACAGAAGCGATGATTCGATGCTTACATGTAAACCAGTAACGCACACGATTTCTTATACGAACTTAGTAAACATTTTCAAACACTTTATCGCTTTTGTAGAGTGAGTAAAATGTAAGTATTCATCCAATGAACATAAAAGTTCATTAATCTCTAGAATACAGTGCAAGTTAGCAGTAGGCAGCTGGAATGCATCTCACTTGCTTTGTAAGCAGTTAGAAGACATGTTGGAATTTTTTCAAATGTCCAGAAAAATCGATACAGAAATAAAACATATATAATCACGATATATCATAGGAGCTACTCTAATCTTCAGTAGACTTGGGAAACTTTGAAAAATATAGTTAAATGTTTTGAACAATTGAGTTTTTTATTCACTATATTAGCAGCTAAAATTAATACAAATCAAAAAATTATATTTAACTTGTTTTTTGTTTCCTAGCTGTCTATGGTTAGATATGTTTTCTTTTTCAATCGTCATTAATTTATTTAGATTATTGGAATATAAAGTTGAATGTTTAACAATATATTTCAGAATTTTCCAACTTTACTGATGACCAGGGTAGCTCTTATGAAATGTCAATAAATAGACAGCTAGGAAACAAAACAAACAAACTATTTATAATTTTTTGATTTCTGTTAAATGTTTTGAGTATAAAACATTCTGATTAAAACTTTAATTCCAGTGACGACTGAAATTTTACACCAACCTTAAGGCCACATGGCGGAAGTGGTAGTGAAATGTGTATTGTGATGAAATAGAGTGTTGTATTTTTGAGAAATTAAACGAATGATAAAGAACTGATATCTGTAAGGACTTAACGATACCAGATTCATATGCCCCGCACGTTAATAAAATACAATTTGAAATATGGTTACAGCAAGTGCTGTAACATACTTGTGCCCAAACGCACTTTCACTGCGAACAACTATACAATATTACATCTAACTATATTCATATGGTCATATATGATTTTAACATATGCTATTATTATAAAACAGAGATACTAATAATCATTGAAATCAAAATCATTTACTATATATTATATTTCAATAACATGGTTATGCCCACAGAAACTATTATTGTGAAACACTATTCTAAGTTACATCTAACTATATTAATATGGTTATATATTAATCTCAAAAATGCAATTATTGTAAAATATACTAGAACTCACTAAGATCGAATTCATTATTAATGATTTCAATAGTATTGTTATGCCCAAACCATACCATGTTATTATAAACCAGCATACTATGTTACATCTAAGCACATTAATATGGTTATATATGATTTTTATATATACAATTATTATAATAGATACTAGAACTTACGGAAATCAAAATCGTTTTTAATGATTGCAATAGTATGGTTATGCCCAAACAAAACTTTATTGTTAACAACTATAGTATTTTATACAGAATAATATTAACATGGTTATATATATTTCCAATATTATATGATGAGGGGTTGGTATCATTCGTGTAGCTCGAGTTCAATCCTGGCTAAAGCCAAGAAATATTTTTATTTTTTATAATTATAACAATAATTGTCGCGATCAATAACTCTTGATCAAAGAAGAAAGGAAAAAATAATAGATGGTTATATATGATTTTTAATTATATAATTATAATAAATATTAGGAATTATTGAGGTCGTAATAATTTACAATGATTTCATTATAGTAGTATTTTTGCTTCCAACCATACTATTGCTGTGAACAACCATAATTTGTTATACCCAACCATAATATGTTATATTCAACCATATTAACATGGTTATATAAGAATTTTAGAAAGCCAGTGACTATAGTAGACTTTATAACTCATTGTATGTCGCCCTTAGAATATTGCTATCTATGTCAACCATATATTTTCTTCCACATGTGGTTTTTCAGCAATCTAGTGAATTTCTGTTGTGGAAGAAGGACAAGCTCTTCAGTGAGGTATTTGTTTAAAATGCTTAAAAGTCACTCAGGGTGCAGCTACTTTTGCAACTTAACTTTTCTAGCTCTGAAAAGAAGCTGTATTTATTCCAGATAAAGTTTAAAATACATTTTATTTGTGATCCAGCCAAACGAATGCATCTTACATTAAATACTATAAAAAGATTGACGTTTAGCTAGACATGTGTTAGAAAATATCAACATATCAGGCATGTTCAAAAATACGATTATAAGTTTAAAGAAAAAAAAATAGTCATAAACAAATCAATGGTTTGATTTGTTTATGACTATTTGTAGTACTGAAAGGAAATTTTATTTGAAAACTTGCCACAATTTGACAGGCTGGAGAAATATAAAAATAAATCTCATTATGACGTTGAACACGAAACGCTCAAACAGATTATAAAAATTCAATAATGAGCAAATGATTCAAATATTTATGTATTAAGCATCAACAATTAGTGGCAACTTTTATATCAATCTTGCTGCGAGTTTTGTTGTAAAGAATGCGATCAATCCTTCACTACATTGTTGTTTTAGGATACAATGAGTTGTTTGTTTATTTGTTTATTTTTTTTGTGGAAGTATTTTGCTGAGGAGATGAAAATCTTGATATGAAGCAAAATATTTATGTGTGTTTGACTGTGACTTTAATGAAAGTGTTAAATAATGGCAATCGTAAATTTGTAGCCAGGAACAGTGGGTTACAGCATAAACATATCAGTTGATAGATTTCAAATAAACAAATTTAAAAGGAAAAGTGGATTTTATTATATTTTTAATTGTTTTTTTTTTAAAGCTAGACAAAGTGTCTAAATACTAAAGTTTAATATAAATATTTAAAAAAAAAAAATTTTAAATTAAACAATTAAGTTTTTTATTCGCTATTTAAGCTTCTAACATTTATACCAGTATTTATTTGGATTGTTGGGATATAAAGTTGAATGTTTGAGAATATCTTTCAAAAATTTCCAAAGTCTACTGATGATTAGGGTAGTTCCTATGAAATGTCGACATATAGATAGCTGGGAAACATAGAAAACAAGCTATTTATAATTTTAAATTAAATATATTCTTTACTTCTTTATAAGAAGGCGTTGACTTTTGCGCTTAAAAGCAACGGTGGCCAAAATCTGGAGATATTTTATTCAAGAATAAAGGACATAAAAGATCTCACATTACACTATAACACTGTGCTCTATAACCATTTTCCTGACAACTATGAAGGCACACAATTCATTGGTACGTCGCTTATAATTCAACAAAGAAAGACCGACCCATCATTTTAGTTGCTCTTTAGGCTGAAGTAAGATTTCACTGCGAAGCTATGCAAAATCTCCAACATAGTTCTGCTAATAATACAAGCACATAAGTATATGAATGTATGCATTTGGTCATCACTGTTTAAAGTTAATTTTTGTTCAAGAAAAAGCTTTCCACCATATTTTTCCATTTTAGTTTTGCCTCAACTGATTATTTGTCCATCATTGTTTCTTTTAGATATCCTTAAAAGTCTTGTTGTTATTCAGCTGTCAATCTTCTTAAGTTTTTGCTTTTTCTGTGTCTGTTATTCCAACCAATTGTATTCAATTTGGATGTTGCAAGAGGTGGGATCTTTTTTTTTTTATTTCAGTTTGCATTGACATTGATACATGATCACATTGTTTAAGGTTTAGTAAGCGTATGTAAAGTTTAACGTGTGTATGCCTGCCCATTGAACCAATAGGCAAGTTTTTGTAAAATGGCAAAATGTTGAATACATTTGTATAATTATATTCTGGGAAATTAAACTTTATAGGCTTATAAAACCTGTGTACTAGTGAACATATAAAGAGAGCAGTAAATAATGGGTGTCCACCGGCAAGGTATAAATAATTTTAGGGGTTTCCTTACCCCAGAACAGACTATTCTGTTTATTCACATATCCATTCAAATGAGAATGTGCTTCGTCAATCATTATAATTTTTTCATGAAAACTGAGGATTGATTTTGATAAAATGTTTTAACGATTTAAACACGATTTAAATATTCGATATTTTTCCGTTACAAATTTGCCACGTGACTACTTCACGGCCAAATACGAACTGTGAAGACTATTGTTTACCAAAATGGTGGCCAAACAAAGTATTAGACCTTCTGGGCGGACACCCGTTATAAGTGTTGTTCATTTATTAGAGTGACTCATACGAAGTTTATTTAGTTCACTCTCACATTAACCCACAGCCAATGTAACACAACTCGTTACTCAGCTTTGATTTATGAGGAGAGATCTTATGAGACGCACTATAAAGTAAGTCTGGTCTTATTTAACCACATAATATAGTTTTTCATCAAACCAGTCTCACAATACTTGTTGTTCTACGTATTTAGACCAACCTGATAAAACATATATTAGACAGCTTGAATTCAACACATATTTTTATAACAAAATATTTAAAAAGAATGAGTAATTACGCAAAATAAAACGAATGCTGCAACACTTTTTCTATAAAGGAAATAACTTTTATCTGCTGTAAATTTTCGTTAGAGTTTTTTTTCCAACTTCAATTACAATTTTCTACTCATAATGCATTAAACGCATTCGAGAAACGCAGGCTACTAACTGCAACCTGTCAAAAATACACACTTTCACATGAGAACGAATATTTTGAAATAGCAAGGCAATACGGCTATAGGTTGTTGTCCATGCTGATTTTGTCGTTGTAGTCCAATTAAACTAATTTATATATTTCTTGACTGCAAAATAAAATATCTAAAGAAAATTAGTTCTTACAATAGCTTTATCGTACATTTTTTTAATTTTTATTTATTAAGAACAAATTTCGAATCAAGTCATGATTCATATTCTACTCCAAAACCACAACAACGTGAATATATGTATTAGCAAAAAAGCATAAAATATATAATAATATCTGTGCTAAAATGAAAGAGAAGCTTATGCCGAATATTTCAGATTCCAGATATTCCTAATTTTGTTGAACTTTCCTTCGAGAACTTTTATGCTATAAATCTCTATATTGTCCTTTTAGTAACGAATTCAAAAAGTGCTTATGTATACTAGAGTGGTTCGCCTTCAATACAAAAAAAAATTTTGCCAGTCACCCCGTAGGATTACAGACAATGTAGACACCGTTGCACAATTTATTATTTTATTTTTTCGCCACGACTACAAATAAAGCCCTTTTAGTATATTATTCACTGTTTCGTTATAAATCTTATATAATTATCCGATCATAATATCTTATATACTGGCGTTCATGTCTCTGTGTATGGGCTACATTTCCGTCCATAATAGTTTTTTTTTTACTACATCATCAAATTTTAGTTATGATATTTAGAAACCTAATGTCAAATATTTTTGAACCGATTTTTTAAAAGTCATGATTAGAATTTGACGTAAAAGTGACAAACTACTTGAAACTGAAATGTAGCCCTTACTCAGAAATGAACACAGATATACAAAATGTTATGATCGGACTAAAAATTACGACACAGTAAACCAAATATTAAAACGGAGGCATTTGTAGGCATGGCAAACAAAAAAAAAAAACTATTTTCAGAATGGCTATTACATTATCTTTAATCCTGGGGCCTAAACGGCACAATATATTTTGTTTTTTGGATCCACCTTAGTCTGTATGTATTCTCTATGCTAATATACCTATAAAGGAAACAAGTTTGTATAATTGTAAGAGGCAATCAGTGGAACTACTGTCCTGATTTAAATCTTCTGAAGCCTTCTGACGGACATAGGCTATACGAAAATCCGTTGAAGTGAGGGTCAACAAGCGGTATACAGACAAACTTCAAAAAAATTAAATAAAGTTAGGGTCAACAAGCGGTATACAGACAAACTTCAAAAAAATTAAATAAAGCCTGAAAGTTTTATCAGTTTCAAGGGTTTCAATTTCACAACAAAATATGCTTGGCCTTTGATTTGATTGAGCAGCAAAAACTCAAGTCTACAAACTTTCTCCTTTACAATATTGTTAAGATTTGAATCGTGCTGATTCTATTTTATTTGGCTTAACAACAACTCTTCGTTGCCTTTAAACTAACAATACTCACAACTATAAATTTTTGTAATTTTGATGGAATCCTTACAGGATTCGTCAAAAATATTTACATCAGCAGCAAAAAGTTTTATGAAAAAACTCTTTTATATTTTTGTAATAAAAACCTTTTTGCCATTTATTCTCGAACTAAATTATACCTTTGAGAATAATTTACTTATTTTTTTTAACAAAACATACCAACTGTTTAAAGACTTCGGTGCAAAAACTTCTTCTTTTTCTTACCACTTGGGTGTTAGATAGCAGCAATTGATGCAACCTTTTGAGATAAATGTGAAAATATTGTTGGCATTGATGTGAATGGGTTTTGTTGTTTATGGCTGGAAATTATGGTGAAGAAGTGACCCAACTGCTGGCCAACCCTTTTTCATGCTTGATGTTATTGACATGAAGCAAAAGTAACTTGGATAATGAATATTTGTTTGCGCAGTAATAGGGTTTTGAATATATTTGAACTCAGCACAATAAGTAAAAAGTGAAAAACATTTATCATTATAAAACTTGTTTAGTTTCATCATACTAACTCTTTAGTTCAAGTCCCAGCAGTGACAGCGCATCAATCAATGATTTTTTTCTTTTTGGAAGAATATCAAAGGAACAAAAATTTTCTTTACTTAAACAAATTTAATTACTGAGAGGATGTTTTTATGTGATATTGTAAAAACGAAAATAATCTCTAGGCCCCATAGAACATAATAATAAACTCAAGCAATGCCGAACCTGTCAAGTTATTGACACAATTTAATTTGAAATGTCTTTGTTTTTGTGTTTAAGAAATTTGGTACACAATTGGCGCGTTAAGATTGTCAAAATGCATACCCAGCACTTGTTGCCTTTTCTAGTCAGCATAATCGACCAAATATGTCCACAATCGAGAAAATTGTGGTCAAATGTCCACAAACCGGATGTGTAGGAAATGTCCGTGTGTACGTTTTCCGTAAAACATGGCCGATGTTTGCGATAGTGTGGCAGCAGTGCCGACAAGCTAGACTCTTTGTTGTGCCCGACAATCCCGAGATGATAAGGGACATCTAGTGACCAGATATAGAGGAAGTAGATATAAGCAATATGTGGTTACAACAGGATTATGTCTCTTGTCACACAGCTTACGAAATAATAGCTCTTTATCGCGAGAACTTCAATGGCTTTATTATTACACATTGCGGCCATGTAGATTGATCGCCACAGGCATTTGATTTGACACCGTCGGGTTTCATATACAAAAGAAAAAGTGTACGCCAATAAGCCAAGAACAATTAAACAGCTAGAGGTGGTGTCGTTGATTTACATTTGAGAGCATTAATGACGCACCAAATCCAAGGGGTGAATTATTCACCATTCGCCAGTATTCCCGCGTAGCCTACAAGGATCGCACAGTTCGCAAATTTTGCCATAAGTTTGTAGCTATATAAGCAAAATCCTTGTGAAGAGTCTGGGCCTTCTAATCCCTGCTGTATGCAATTTCCCAGGCAGTCAACGGAAGTCAACGCTTAAAGAGTTGGTAAGCCGAAGCCCACGTAGATTATCTTAGGCCTTAGATTATCCGCCTAATAGTCACTACTAGTTCCTTAATTACAAGTATCTATTGCAAGACAACAGCACCTCGGGGATTATTAACTCTTGAAAACTGGCATGCTCCATAGTTATCGCGGAAGACTTACGCCCCTTCCTGCGGTTTTAGGTTTAAACCGCAGCCTGAAAACTGGCATGGTCCATAGTTATCGCGGAAGACTTACGCCCCTTCCTGTGGTTTTAGGTTTAAACCACAGCCAGAATGATTCAGCGAAGATGCGGCCACCTCAACTAAGATTAGCGACTGGATGGTCTGCACAACAGAACCTCCCGTGGTAAGGGTACCGGAAGTCTAACACAACATAAGTCATGTGTTTTCCTAGAATCTTGTTTGCTACAACAAACCAAGAATTCCTACCTCTCTATGTACGAAGGCACTCTGGTTTGAGAGGAAAAATCTGCTCCTCGGGGTGGGTAAAGAGTTAGAGGATGATATGATGTAGAACCTTAACGACATCTAACTTCATTTATGTCTAAAGCCATTAAAAATATAAACTATCACATAGAGATAAGGTTTAACGCACTCGTATATACTCGTAAGTCATTGATCATTTTGTCATAATAAAAAACGTTGAAATAATTCTCCAAAAACTTTTTTGTTGTACGCATTGAGAGAATACAACGCTTAGAAAGCGTTTACGGGAGAACGCCTTTTAAGAACTTCCAGCTTATATGTTAATATTTTCAATCAAGTTTCCCAGCATCACAAAATCGATTGACGTGAAGATTTATTCTCTCGACAGTATGTCAACAAAAAATATGCATGCTCCTGGGTCCCTGCAAAATGTGTTAGAAAAGTCATATATTAAGACATATGAAAATATAAAAAGTATTTTATTATTTAATTGCATCCCAAATTATTATATTTTCTTTTTCTTAGCAGGAAAACTAAAGTGTCATCTTTCTTGACTGCTTTTTGGTCTTTGCTCAAAGTTTGTTTTTTCTGCCATAATTTTTTTTCCTTTTAATGCCACAGGGCTAATTACTGTGGTCACTTTTTTAATTAAAGACAAGATTGGACAAGATGCGACAAGACAGTAACAGACAAACAAACAAAAGAATTGCAAAAAAAAAATCCTTTCTTTTCTTTCAAGCCAAGAATATCATAAGAAAACCGAGTCCGGCATATCCTGGCGAACAAACACACACACACACACACAAACATACATTAAAACAATTCAAGATAACAAAACACCCTTTTTGATAAGCAAAAAAAAATGGGATTAAAAAAGCACTTTTTAAAATAGCATTTCTCAAAATAAAAATTAAAAGTAACACTAAGAATTAGCGTTTTAGCAATGAATTACATAAAATGTCTTAAGTATGAAGTATGAATTTTAGCGAGAAGGAAACAAAGAAATGCTGCTGAAACGAAAAAAGGGATAAAATAAATACAAAGGGAAACCTTGAATGGACACAGAGATGTCGCAGATAAAGACAAAATGTGTCGCCAACAATTGGCAAAAAGTTGAGAAAAAAGCAAAATGTGTTTTAAAAACTAAAAATCATCTAAGAAAATTAAAATGTGGGAGCAAGAAGCTGCCTCTGAATTTTATGCTACTTTCCTATAAAATCACAAAACAAAGAAGACAGTACAAAGTTGCTGCTGACAAGAAGAAAAAAAATGAGGAAGGAAAAACGGGCTGGCTGATAAGTGTTATTTTCCGCACATGTTGTTTTTGTGGCTGAAAAGTCCCTCGAGACTAATCTGGTGGTAATTTGAAGTGATTACATTGCCGACTGGTCAAAATGACTCCGACACTCTGCTAAGCTGGCACAGCCATAATTGAACGATATGGTACGATTATGAATAAATGAATGAATGACTGAATGAATACCCTTTGCACGCCACTATAAAAACTTTAAAACCGGCAATAAAACAGAAGACAAAGTCAAAACAAATGAGTAATGTTGGTTCTGTAACAGGACATATTTTGTACACAAGTATTTGTGTGCCAGTGTTTGATTTAAACTTGAAGACTCATTATTCAAAATTTGTGATGATTATAAAAAAAAAACCAGAAAATGTCAAAGCAGCCAGTAGCTGGAGATGGATATTTGTATTTTTATTTATTTATGGTTTTGGATTTTTCTCTAATAAATGAATTGCTTCCTTGGAGAATTGTCACCGTAGTTTTTTTGTTTATATTTTCGTCTTCATATATTTTCTATGGTCGTGTTTCTTACGTGTGTGTGGTCTGTGGTGACACACTTTATTCATAAGGATGAATAACGAGTAAAAGAAATTTCGGTATTATCTTATTTTTGGTTGGTACTGGTTTACATGTAGTATATGTACACATTAACCCTGTAGATGATTGTTAAAGAATGTTCAAGAAGTAAAGCTAATATCAATAACAGCTTTACAAAAAAAAGTAGGTGAGTGGACACATTTAATAATGGATAATTTAACGCCTTGTTGTTTTTCCCGGAGAGTAGAACTCTCACTTTAAAAAATCATGTACAATCAAAAAAACATATAAGAAGCCGTAAAAACTCATAAATCTATATAAATTATAATGAAACACAATATATTTTTAAATGAAGCGTACAATTTATGTCACTTCTTACATGCGAGTATTACTTCTGAATTATTTATAATAAACACCATAAGTCTTTAAAGAATACACATACTATGAAAAGTGTGTAGTACAACAATTCTTAAGATATGTAATTGTTGGTGTGAAAATCTATACTGATATCAGGGAACATAAAAGTTAGCATTACTAGAATAAAGATTTTTAAGTAAAATAAAATTTGAAGTAGTATTGGGCAAAATCTTTCAATTGTGTGAATCTTTCATTCTCTTTATGGTTAATTGAATTAATTCATTCTTTGAGAGTGTATTATTATCTTTCAATTATGTACTCGTATGTACAATTAGGTGGCAGCATAACGAATTATTATAAAGCAACTACGGCACTATTGGTCTGCATCACAATTTGTTTAAACGCAATATATAAAAAAAATTACTTGATTAATTAAATTACTTAACGTTAATTTTTAACATTGATTTAAATTTTGAATTTTAAAATAAAATTAATAATTGATTTTGAATGTTTACGGGTACCGAATGAATGATGACGAAATATGAAAAGAAAGAGAAATATGATGAAAGATATAGAATATCTCAAAAAAAAAAAACATAAATAATTAATTCTTTAACTTGAGAGAAAAATTCAGTTGAATTAATTCATTTATGAATGACACAAAACTAATATGAAGATTTACATCTCAGGGTACGGAGAATTATTAATATACAAAAATATATTTGTTAATAACTAAAAAGAAATTCCGCTAAACAAACGCTGTACAAACAATGTGGGCAATTAACAAAATGCATATGTATGTGATTCAATATGAGATGAATGTAGATAGAAAATAATTAAGTGCTCGGTGGCTTAGTGGTTGATGAGTAGTGTAGCCAATACGAAACAGCTAATTGTCCCCCAGCTAAAGACTTGATTATTATTTTTCTTGTCTTCTTCAATCAATAATTATTGATCGAAGCAAATTTGTATTGTAAAAAAATCCTTTTTAAGAAAAAACTTAGGAAAGGAAAAAACTTGAACTATAACCCGTTGTACAAATGTACAAGCCAAAAATTTTATTTAAAAATTTTAAAGTTCAACAAAAATTCAATAAATTAATCTTTTTCTCAAAATTCAGATTTTTGACGCTTTGTTTTTTTTTAATGTGTGAACTATTCCAAATATCCAACAAAGTTTGACTTCTTTCATCAAATGATACTGGAAAAAAATTTTTACCACTTGGTTCCAAACCTATTGAACACTATACGCACACATATGTAAATACATGAATGAGAATGAAATAAACTAAGCAAACTGTTTGGCAAACACACGCTTTCATTTTGTACTCAAATGGCACAAACTAATTGATACAGTCTCAAATATTTTTTTTAAAAATATTATTTTTTTTATGAATTTCGTAAAATATATTTTTATTGTCAGTTCTTCGTTGGTCTCAAGATATTTCTCTTCTTCTTCTTTTTCTATAGACTTTGTTCTTAACTTTTCCATAAAGAAAGCATACTTTTATACAAGTCTATAAATTCTAGCAATACAACTTTTTTTTGATCTTTTTTATGCTTCTAAATGTTCAGTGAACTTACAACATTTAGAGATATACACTGGAACGAACGAGTTAAATTGAACGAAATGAGCCGCTCATTAAACTGGCCAGTTTTCGTTTAATAGGGTACCGTTCAATTTCGATAGCTTTTGTTCAAATATCTTTCGTTCTTGTTTAACAAAAGTAGGGTTGTATTTTTTTATATTATTTGAAATAAAACAAAAATAGAATTTGAAAATTTATCACACCTAAATGGTTTTTATTTAAAACTATTTTTTCTTTTTAAAACAATAATTTTTTATCACTTAATCAGTTTTTATTTTGCTCTCTTATTTTGTTTATTTGTTGATAAGTGATCAGAAAATTTTGGTGATGACTCTCTGCTATTCGTTCAAATTGCCCGATTGAATAAAATCAACGAACGGATCAGTCTTTTTAATAGAACGTAAGAGACCGTTCACTAAAATGAACGATTTGGCATAGCTCAATTGGGCTCACTATTCGCCCAGTTGCTTCTGCTACTGAATATACATAGGAGCTTTGACTACTGCATATACCTATAAGTAGTTTTGACGCACTGCAGTAACTTCGGCTACTGTGTATACACAGGAGCTTCGGTTCACCGTTGGCCTAGCGTTCTACGGACTGACCCTTCTTTATTCCGAAGTGACTTTGGCATTAGAGTACCACTCTACCGCTGTAGTACCGACAGCAAATACCTGGAAGATCCAATTCTTCTGAAGACAATTCCTATTCCCAACAAGAGTGACCAGTCTGTACAAGGAGATACCACAGACCTGTCCTATAAGGAACTTGTAGCTGCAATCCTTGTTATACCGAGAACTCCTGCAGTATCCGACTCCAGTGTATGCTAAATCCGACTGTTAACGGGAACCGCAGAGTGTCGATGCGAGCATACAGATTCGACTTCTATAAAAACACTTGAAATGGAGCATACTTTTTGTGTTTGAGACGAAAAGCCCAAGTAAATCCCTAGAATGAAGAGTTCTTTTTGGGGTCTCGTTATCATTGAACAAGATTAAAACCCTGGCTCTGATTGTCATATTAAAAAAAAGTTAGATATGTTCCTTTGCTCGTTAAAAACAAACCCTCCTTTACGTAATTCTTTTTTTTTGAGATTTCTTGTTTAATTTTGTTTGTCCTTATCATGTCTCTCTATATTACCAAGAACAGAACTGCAATGCTAAGAATCTTAACGAATGTCATTAGAAACTAGATTATTTGACTAATTTTAACCCAAACAATGAAAATCAACCTACAAGCTGCTTAGCACGAATTAAAATTTGGTTGAATTGTTCTTATTTCATTTTTTTTTTTCCAAATTCTACTGAATAACAGATTTGTTGTTTTACTTTTGTTTTTCTTTTTTTTGTATGTTAATTTTTTGTTTGTTTTTCACTTATATTCCTTCTTGATCTTAATTGAGTATGAATGGTGTTGAAAAGGAAAATGTTACCACAAGGACCAGTAAAAGGGAGATGAAATAAGAACTACACAAAAAGCAAATATTTCAGATTATTAAGTGCAGCACAGACGCACAACATCACCAAGTAGGAAAATTACCAAGAACAATATTTATCAAATAAAAAAAAATAAAAAAACATATAAATATTAATATGCAAATACTATATAAGAATTACATCAAAAATTATTAAGAAAAGTTACAAAATTTCTTGGATGTTGATAAGAGAATCAAATCTTGAGACGAGTTTTTGATGTTGCCGCGTTTAGTGTAACAAATCGAGAGTGAAAGGTCGTGCGGGCCGCCAGAATAGTTCCACTGGATTTTTTGTACTGGCTATCAGAATCTATGTTCTGTGTTTTCCTTGACATAGCGTGCGAAAATTTTCTCACAATCTTCCTACGTGCTTACACCATAGAGCGATACTCGAGTTTATAAAAACTAAAGAAATGAGGACCTTATTTCTAATGCAAGAAATCCTCAATATCATGATTTATACTGCCAATTAGATTATTGTATGAAACATACACTGGACTTATCTTCTCGAGTTGCAGGCCTGATATGATGAGCTTTCAGAAATTCTTCAATTGGTTTAAGCACACTACGTAGTCTAGATGCTGCAGAGAACACACTACATTTTATTGGAATATGTTCTATAAACAGAGAATGTATCACAGAACAAATTATAGTAAAAATAAAATCAAAAAAACTTTTGTCTGAAAAAGTAATTTATATGCATATACATAAATGTCAACAAAAAATACCTTGATTATCGTATTTTATTGTTGTTTAAAAAAATAGTTGTTTTCGATTTTATTAATCGAAAACAACTATTTTATATTTACTCGAATTTCTTTATAGTTCCGCTTACAAACAATTTATTAATTGATTCAACGAAATTTGTAATTGAACACGAAAAAAAAAATTGTTCTTTGAGGGTAAAGAGCATATGTATATTAAAAAGACCTCGCTAGATATAAATGAGGTTTCATCAGTTCTAAATGGATATAGCTACAGTCTTATAGCACTACATAAATATTTGGAAGACAGCTTTAAGTATAGATAACTCATATATAATTTGAGTAGATTCACTAACGTAACTTTAAATTGTAAAACAATAAAAATTGTGCTTTTAAATCTTTTAAACGTTTAAATCTTTTAAATTTACATTTGTATAAATTAAATCAAATATTAAAAGCTTTACAATAGCCAACTGCGGCATTATGCCGAATATGGATAAATAAACTAAATATATAGGGCCTTATGCATAATCAAAATTCTTATGCTAACTAACTAGCTGCTAAGGTTTTTGTGTGTAAATTTCCATAACGGAAAAAAATTAAAATTTCCGATTTTTCAACGAAAAAAATAGTAAAATACAGTAAATGGAAATATCTGATATCGGTCCATATACTCGTATACATATAGCCTGAACCGATTTGTCCATGAAAAATTTTTTTTTGGCTTCTTCTGATTATAAAACGAGGTTATTAAAATACAGATAAGGAAAATTTTCCATATATACCCTATATCTCCATATATATTTTCATATATACCCTAAACCGATTTTTCCATTGAATTTTTTTTGCTTAAAATCAATTCTCGTTATAAAAGAAGGTTACTAAAATACAGAAAATAAAAAGTTCCGATATCGGTTTATATATAACCGAGATATCGGTTAAACAAAGTTTTCCATGAAAATGCCCATGAAAGATTTCTTTTTTGAAATAGTGATTATAAGGCTAAAATATTTTTTCTCCGATATCGGTCAATATATATCTGAGCATATTTCGTTCAAATTTGTAATATGTATAGTACATAATACATATGCGTAACTATCGTGAAGAGTACTTTAGGTTTGGCCCAGCCGAATAAACCAGACTCTTACTTGTTAGACATAAAATTACTTAAACAAAGCTTCTTTTGATATGTGCAATTATTCATGCAAACATTTTTTCAGCATTTTCAAGTGTCCCCATATCCCTGAATTTCGTCGGCTATGTGATATACATAGCCAAAATTTATAATATCAAAATAATCAAAAAAAAAAAAACAAACAAATTGAATGCTTTAAAATATAAAAAAAAATAAAAAATAAATCACGCAGAAAATAAATCTCATATATGAAAACAACAATAGTTGTTGTTTAACATACTTTTGTTTAAATTAAACAATTTATTACTGTAAGTTACAAAACACATCGTTGTATTCAAACATTCATTTAAATCTCATCAAACAATATTTTAAAATTATAGAAATATAACAATTAAATAACATAAATTTCACCACTAGTATATTTGTGTATGATTAAACTATTTTAAAATCGAAAATACGTTGTTTGCATCAGGAACACAAATTATTGCAGCCTAAATACTAATGTTACCACGACAATATTCCAAATTGCTTTTTCTTTGCGTGTAAACATAGCATTGTGTTTGTATTGGCTTTGTGCTGCTTGTGCGGGCATAGAGCGGGTTGAAAAAATTATGCCCACAAAATATCACTTTCATACCCCCGTTTGCTCACAAGCTGCAGAACAATTGTTCTCGTTTGTTATTGCACTATCAGCTGATGTAGGCCTCTTTCAAAACTCCTTTATAACATTTGTGTGTATCTATGCTAAACTTAGAAAATGAATTCACTCCTTTAACAACTGCTTATTCTTATCCTTCACTTTTTCAACTCAAAGAAGAAAAAAGTAAGACGCGCCTTGTTGATATGCCCCTGAGGTTTGTAAATGTAAGGAAAACAAATAAAATAAAAGAATGAGAAGTAAAAGGCAAAAGATGTGGCAAGTGTATCTTTTATGTAACTGTTTTCTTTTAAATAAATGTTTAAGTAGCAGTACGTTTATTAAATAATTTCATTTTGCAAATGACATGCAAGTTACATAACAAAAGAATCGTAAACTCGTATAAAAATAACATAAAAAAATATGTAAAAAAACAATTTGATAACATAAAAAACGTAAGGAAAAGAACATGGTTGAGTTTTTAATTTTTGTTTTCACTTTTTTTGTTAAGTTCAATTTCTTCTTCATAATTTTTCGAACGATTGTAGCTGTTATTAACACATATCCCCAAAATATTCATGAATATCCTGTTTGTCTCAAAAGGGAAGAAACAGGACAAACAATGGGGAAGTAATGCTTTTAGAAGTTTACAAACAACACTTGTGTATGGATCGAAGTAAAGTAGAGACAGATTTTTTAATGATGGACCAACACCACGGGGTGAATTATGCACGATTTACCAGTGAACCCTTGCTTGCCTAGCTTGCTAGACTCACACAGATCGCAACTTTTTGCTATAAATTTGTGGTAATATGGGCAAACCTCTTGATGCAGAGTTCGGGTTCCCTCCTGTGTGCAATTTTCCCGCAGTTAATGGAAGACAAGCACACAGGAAAAAAAATTTTTCGTATTCAATAACGAAATTCGTTGAACAAATTAATAAATTGTTTGAATGCGGACTAGTAAAGGAATTCGTGGATTCAAACAAAAGTTTAGTAAAAATAATTATTGATCAAAAACAACAACAACAAAATATGATATCCAAGGTTATTTTTTTGATATTTATTATATTTTTCGGACAAAAATTTTGTTGATGTTATTTTTATTATAATTTTTTCTGTGCAGTGTTGTCAATTCAGTGCGTTTCGCACCGTTTTTTGTGCTTTTTAAAATTATTTGTGCGAAAAATTCTTTAGTCGGTGCGGGGTGCGCTTTTTTACATTTTTGGTACGTTTTTTAAATTTCGGTGACAGAAAATCAAATTTGACTGAATTTTCCAAAGTTTTAACTTTTCATTTTTCGTGGAAAACGTACCATGTTTTATGCACAAAGTAAGCTAATCTTGCTGTTGTATATTGTAAACACTCTCGAAAGAAAACGAAACATTTTGTTTCATAAAATTTGCTGATTTTAGGGAGTGTTTTGCTATTAAACGCTCAAGCCAAGTTTGTCAAATATTTTAATAAATACAGTCTCTGAACAGTAAAGTTTGTATTTTTGATGGCTCGTGAACTAACTACGGTTTTTGGTAATTGAGAAATTACTAAATTATTAAATAAACTATAAAGTTTTCCCAAAATGTTTGCACGTAACAGCTGATTTCGGTCGGCAGCAAATATAATTAAATGATATTGCTTAATAATAAATTTGAAAAATAACGTTATAATTATTGCAAAGGTAACATTATCTTAATAAAACTAACAGAGTCGTACTCGAGGCCAAGTTTGACGAACAAGAATTTTAGCTATTGTACGAATTTATTGGCTGTAACACCCAGTTTGAGAGTTTAATAGTCGCTTAAAAGGTTGTTTCATAACCGTGTTTGAATATAAAAATATTGCACTTCTTAAAATGCAAAATACTGAAAGGAAAAAATTCAAAATTTGGAGCGTTTTTGTTGGAATAATGCATTTATTCCCTCACTTTGGTGCGTTTTGAAATTTCAAAGTTGACAAGGCTTAGTAAGTTGGTAGTCCGAAGTCCATTAAGAGCACAACCCTTGACCAACTCACACGCTAATCATCACCCATCGTTCCTTGCAGGTATTTGTTGCGAGGCAACGCACCTTGGGTGTTATTAGCCCCTGGAAAATAGCATTACACGATTGTTATATGGGAAACTAATTCTCGTTCCTGCGATTTTTGGTGTAAATCACAACCAAAACATTTCAGCCAAGGTAAGCATCTCAATCGTGAGCAGCGCCGGAATGGTCTGCAAAAAAAAAATCCTTCTGACTTCACCCCGGTTCAGCCAATCAACCCTTGATTAGGGCTTCTGAAGTCCAACACAACATAAGTCATGCGGCTTCCTAGAGTTTTATTTGCTACAACAAACGAGGAACGCTTACTCCTCCATGCCACCCAAAAAACAAAGTTCCCTAGTTGGTCTTAAGACAAGGCAAAACCTGCTCACCGAGCATTCGATTTACCGATTCCAAGATTTGAAAATCAAATAGACATTTCATCCACTCTTCATTTAAATAATTGTCTCACTTGCAAAATTTGCATGAACTTTTGCTGAACTATGGCTGCTGCGTTATCCTTCTTTACCAACTGCATATTACAATTCGGAGAAGGAGTACACTTCATAAAAGTTTAAAATATTTTAGTGGTTTGCTTTAACCACTTTCTCTGTTTCAAAGGTTTATCTTATAAATTATAAAGATATTGCTGTAGTTATGACATTTTCATATTATTTTTACTCTTATTGGATGTTTTAATTTTTTACATTGTTGACTACTTGTATGATACAATACCGCCACGTAAAGTGCTCATAAACAGAATGTAAAGGCCAGCTAAAGAAAAACAAACAAAAAAACGGCAACATAAAAGGAAAATTATAAAAATGAATAAATGAGAAAAAAAATGAAAAGGCCATCATCATCACAAGTTTAAAATCAAATGAAGAGGAAATAAAAAGTCTGAAATGTATAAATATACATTTGAAGGAAAAATTATATACGCACACACACATACACACACACAATAATCATTGCATACTTACATGCATAAAGTAATAAACGAAAAAATTTGCTAAAAAGCAATAATATAATGAAAACAAAAACAAACAAAAAACAAAAAAAACACAAAAATAAATGAAACAGAGGTGCAATAAAAATTTTCTCAACTAATGGCCGGACGGAAGTGCAGACAGATACAAAAGAATAAAAAAAAAAAAATTCCTCAACTTCATTGAGGCCAACTCACAATCTCTCGGTCTCTTATCAAATCAACCTTCAGTTTTCATTATGTGTGCTTGTCATAACACAAGTATGTACATACTCGTACTAGTTATATAGGTATGTATAAGTTTGTGAATGCTGAACAAACTATCAACGCTAAAAATAAAATAGTGACATTTCGTCCAGCGTGTTGACAGAAAGTTTTACTAACTGACATTTCACAACAAATTTCCTAACTGTCGGTCATCATTATTTTATTTTATTTTATTGTATATGTATGAGTATTTGTACAAGGGCAAATAACCCTTAACGATGATATTGTCATCATGCATCCTACCCAGCACTCGCCAGCAACTTCAACAACACTCGCCAACACTCAAGCAACTCAATATGCTAAAATATCAGCAATAGAGCAGCAGGTCCAGCAGTTAAGGAAGGTGTTTACACAAAAAAAAAAACCAAAAAAAAAAAAAAAATTATTCTTGACTCGTCAGTGATGTGTTGGTTACGAGTTGCTATTGACGCATTGACAGCATCAACTTTAAAGTTGCAAATAAGTGTGTAACAAACATATATGCATGTACGTACATATGTACATCAGAGAACGACAATGAGTATTCGTAGAAGTATACTTAAGTATTATTACATGCAGTCTACACCTAACTTGAAACCAGTTAAAACATGAAGTTAAAACTTGCTGTTTAAATATCTATATGTTAAAGTCGGCGTACTCGTAGTGATGTTAGAGTTATAACTTTCCATAGTAAAACAATAAAAATGGCGAAAAACAACTACAAATAGCAGGCTGTTGTCAATTTAAGTTATAACAGAGTTTCCAAATGAAATGTTTTAACAACCGAGTTATAACTTTAACCAAACTTCAACATGAGCGGTCCACATTTAACTTTAACTTGAAGTTAGCGTTAAAGTTAGTGTTTTCGTGTCAGGTGGAGACCGCACTTTACGAAAAAAATATCCATTCATACCAAAGAACTTCAAAATCATGATTTTTCTTGCTTATATTTAGCACAACAATTTTTTTTTTTATTTCAGAAAATAACGACAAATACATACTCATACTGCTGCTTAAAAACCATATTCAAACTACCACACATATCAAATTCTGGTTATGAGCAGAATTCACAAAAGAATGAACAAATTCGCTTAGTCAAGACAACCCAGCGGCAAATACTGCCTACTACATTACTTCTCTTTAAAGATGTGTGCAACAATTTTTAAGCAATGAATGCTAACTTACGAGTACAAAGTGTATGATCGTAGTATATGGAATTCCCACAAATGAATTACTTTCACATTTATATATTTATATTTATAATTTTTTGTTGTTTTTTTTTTTTTTTTTTTTTTTTTGTAAATTTAACGTTTGCTGCCTTTGTCAGATTTCGTTGCAAAATTTTTAATTAACAAAATCAGTGCTAAAGATAAGAGAGCTTAATTTAAAAAAGGTACAAGAAAGATAAAACATTTTGTGGAGCAATAAAAGAATGCAGTAAACCTAAAATAGAACAAATTTATTTAATGGAATAATCTGAAAAAACTTAAGCACATCTTCGACCTACTTACAAAGTTAGCGAGATTATATTTGAACTGCCTACTGCCGTCTTAGGAAGTATGCGAGATTGTATTCGAGCTGCCTACTGATAACTTACAATGTATGTTAGGAAGTAATGAGCTTTTGTTGAATGAACACCTAACTACCTCGCTTACTTCGAGTGCAGGTGGTAGGCGTTCACTCTACAAATACTACCTGAAAACACGGTAAAATTCGCAATATGTTCTGATTCACTCTCAGCATTGAGGGCAATACAGAATATATCAAATAACAATTACTACATGGCATATATTAGAAATATTCTTACGGAAAAGTCTCCAGATTTAACGCTAGTTTGGGTACCCGGTTACTGCAGAATTACGCGAAATTAATTTGCATATCTTGCTGCCAAAAACGCTACAATGCAACCTTTGTGTTCTACACATAATATCTACCGTGAAGACTTAGATATATGGATAGAAAATAAGCATTCAGGGGTATCAGAAAATAAATGCTGAACGGAAAACTATGTATGATATAATTGATGATAGTTTAACAAGCCTTAGAAGAGTGGACTTCATTAAATTTGAATGACTTCGCCTAGGCCACACTAGAGCGACACGTGAACTTAGTAGTGTTATGGCTGTTGCTCAACAACCATAATATAATAATTATATACATTAATATAGAAAACAAATACCTGATTGTTCAGTGACAGCAAAATGCAGTACAAATTTATATCCAATTTATTACAATAAAGATCGAATTTCGAGAAAAAACGATGGAAGCAAAGTTGTACACCTTTGTAGTTTAATAAAAATTTTCATTCGCATAAAAACATTTGAAACAAAATTTTAAAATTTGTTCTTATTTTAAATGTATTTATGCGATGAAAATATTTATTCGAAATAGAGGAAGTGGCAGTAAGTTCTCTTCTACTAAACTAAAACAGTGAATAAAATTCTCTACTCTCATACGAGCATATTTTTGTGAGTAATTAAAATAGAAATGAGAAATATTTTATATTTTACGAGTAAATTAAAATCTCGGTGAACCGTATTGAAATCTCTGGTTTATTATATAATAAAAAAAACCGATTTTATTAAAAACAAAAAACCCGATAAACACCAGTCGACTAGTAACCGTTCGATCACCCTAGTTACCTAAAAAAAACCCTAAAAACAAAAGTTAACAAAAAATCAAATATTTAGATTCGAGCGCGTAGAAAATATTTTTTTGTATAAATAGTGGTAAAACTTTTTTTCCTCAAGCTCCTTCCAAGTCGGCCCATGTTTTGTACAGCTATTGCCTTTTCTAAAATCTTACCCCAAAAACTAATTTTTTTTTACTCTTATTTTTAGAGCGACAACCAGCAATGAGCTTAAGCAATTTCAGTGCCCTGCACCAGCCACAGTGGCAGTGTAGTGTGATGAGTATGAAGATGTTTCATTATAATATATTTTAAATTTACATTATTTTATTTTACATCTTTTTAATTTTTTGTTTTAGAGTTTCCTCTTCTCAAATGTGCTTTATTTTTTTCTAGAGGATATGTACATAAGTACGTTCGTATGTATGTGTATGTGTTGTCTACGAGTATAATTTTAATATATTTGATACAGACCATTACTTTTAACGGTTATTTTCTAAAGTAATTACGTTTTCAAGTACAAAATATGATGCTTAAAGAGAATGATGCTGGAGGAAGACAACCTTTTTGAATTACTCTTTTTTTTTTGTTATATTTCCATTCTACTTATTTTCAACTATTTGCTATTTTTATTGTTGTTGTTAGTATAAGTTTTGTTTCTGCCATTGCAACAGACATCAGTCCATTCACATCATCATCACAAATGCCGTCGTCATTTGCAGCACAAACAACAGCAACAGCAACATTTACGAGTACGAGTACGTTGCCACTCACACTCATATTCTCTCTGCTCTTCAACATTATCATCATTATCTGTAGATGTTGATTAAAGGATCTAAGAACGAAAAAAAAAGGGTTTTTTTCATTTTGGGGAAATTGCACTTTTAACTTGTTTTTTTTTTTTATATAAAAAAGAATATACATATGTATGTTAATATATAAAATTCAAAAGAAAAAATTATATGAAAAATATTCAGAAATTAAAGTAAAATGTGCCACATTTTTATTATGAATGGCATCTTTTCAACTTTTTCTAGCTGTATTTGTGCTGGTTGAAGTGTTTCAAATTAATATGAGGACATCGTCAACAGGAACAACAACCTCGCCCTCAGACTCATCAAATCTAAAAGAAGAAAAAAACGACTACTACAACAAAGTTTAACATTTGCTACGAATCAACATCAATGTCATTCATAGTGAAATGAATTAAATATTTGTGCATATTAAGTGTTATTTTTCCGCTTAAATATGAAATTAAGTTTTTTTTCTCTTGTTTTTCTTTCTTATTTACTTCCGTTTATTTGCTACGTCTCTCTCACTTTAAATGAAGTGGTTGATAATGTGCTGGAAATAAACTGGACATCACATCATCATGCAATATATTTGTAAATGTTTTTAAAGATGGGCTTGACTTTTATATCACGATTGCATTATTTACGCTGTAATGTTATTTAAGTGTCAAGCTGGTAAAAGTAGTTTATTTTATTACGGAAGATTCTAAATTTAAATACAAGTTCATATATACGAGTATCAGATAATTCAACGTAAGTTTTGATTAATAATATAAATAAAACAAATAAATTTGGAAGTAAACTTTAAATTTGCTTTATGGGTTAAAATAATAATATCTGACATTTACTGTTTGAACATACCATCATGTAAACGTTGACTACGACTACGTCATAGATGATCCATTCGGTAGGTCCAATGCTGGGCGTAACAATTGGTATATCGCTAATATGGAATGCATTCAAACAGACAATTAAATACAATATTTGATAAGCTTTCTCGTTGCCCTCAAAAAGTAACAAATCCAACAAAACAAATCCAACGCGAGTAATATGGGCTTTCAAAGCGTCAATCAAAGCTAGCTTACTTTTGAAAGCCCTAGACCAAACATGCCCTGGCCTAGCGCTTGATACTAAATTGTTTTTGTAAATGCGCTTAGCTATAAGGCTGTGCTCTTTAATACACAAAAACTGCGCTCAGCACTAGCAATGAAAAATACACAAACAACTTCGTCATATATATTTTTTTTTCGTTCTTCACCGCACACACAGAAAAGCAAAGCAACAACACTTTCACATGCTTTGTTGGTAAACATTACGACAGCGATTGTCAGTGTGAATTTTGTTTTTGTAAATGTTTTGCTTTTTACAACAAAAAATATTAAATAAAGGTAGTTTTTCTTTAAATGAATTGGTGTTTACTCTTCCATATAGAACTTTTGGGCATCACTGCCCTAGACTATACAATCTCATAGAAACCCCGTTATAAATGTGATGTAGTTTAACACCAATGCAATGCCAGATGTCCACATTTTTGATCCTATGAAACTTTTTATCGATGTGAATTATGATAACTATTTCGTCGACGAACTGTTATACTGACATCATGGCGATGCTTTATCGGATTACGTTCTATGTGATCAATGCAATGACACTCTAATATCGATGAAATTATTAAATAAAGTCAATGTAATGACAAAATATCATCAATAGAATGTCACGCTAACATCAGACCAACTATAACTTGGATTCAGTTTGATGTGAAAATCTCATTGATGTAATGGCACATTAAAATCAGAAAAATGACCAAGTGGAATAAATTTTATGACAAAATATTATCAATACTATGGTACTGTATCATTAACTAAACTTAAACTCTGCTTCAATTTAATGATTTCAAAAATATATGTAAACATATAACTTTATATTCTGCCCTTTTTAAGAGATCAATAAGAATTATAATTATTTTAGCTATACTTTTGATTGATATAATGCCTGTGTGTCAGATTATCATATCTTAATTGTGTGTATGCTGTGCAGAGGGTGAAAAAGATTTACATCAGCACCTGTGTTTATGGCCTTATCTGATGATGGATCAATTCCACGGAGTGGAATGTATTGGTATTTACTCTTCCATACAGAACTTTTGGGCACCCCTGCGCTAAGCATATCTCACATTTAGATTTCCTTGGACTCCCACAACTATATTGTGCTTGTTCGGCAACGAATTATTATATATTTAGATAAGTTTCGTTGTCATCTATTTAAAACCCATATTCTTAGTCACAGTTCTTCTCCTTATTTCGCCCAAACAGATTTTTTCTTTCATTCCCGTTTCAAATGTGCGACTGCGTAAAGTGTAATTAACCCCTTTTCCGCCCATATAATATAAAAATATTGTCATATATCATTGTCTCAGGAAATCTTTTGATACCTTCTTTGCTTTTAGTGAGACTTCTCACATTTTCTTGTTTGTCTGTTTCGTTGCTGCGAGTACTTTAAATTTAATTCATATACCGGATAAATATCATTTATTATTATTGTAACACTAAGGTGCTTATCTGCTGCCGCCATCATGAAATGCGTGATAGCCTCATCATATTTTTTGCCAGCCATTTTTCAACAACTACAATGGCAACAGCCAAGACTTGGTTTTTTTTTTCTTTTTGTTTTGCGTTCCTGAATGCCACTAAGCAGCGAGATCACCTCAGAGTTATGAATATCTTATTCCTTTTTTTTTTTTGCATTTGTTAAAAAAGAAGGAAACATAAAACATAAATTGAAATGAAAGGCTTAGCAGAAAAAAGAGAAGAGAAACTTTTAAAATTTAAGAAAAAAATAATAATAACGAGAAGAAGCATATAAATTACGCACATCTGTCAACCTTTTGAATTAAACATTTAAGCTGCAAAATGTGCAACATTAATAACTGACATACCTTCAATTTGATTCGTACATTCATCCGTTCATCATTTGCTACCAAGGTTTGCATGTATGTACGTGTTTGCTTGTACAAGTATATGTTGGCATTTAACATACATATGCATTTTTATTATTATGTTGCATTTATTTCCCTGCAACATCAGACAATCATAAACTATGCATGAAATATACAGCACAAATATACATCACTAAAATGGCCATAACGCTTGTGGTCACTGTTAACTAGAGGAGGATCACCACAAAGACATGTTAAGCTTAAAATTTCCACCAGTTAATAGTAAGAATATTTTTGTTGATCGCAACGAACTTTGAACACTCGTCCACGTAAGCTGCTAAACTTAAACTTTCGTATTGGTTCCGTCAAAAAACAATGCAGCGTGTTAATGAAACAACTTACATCAGTTCAATTATAGCCAGGGATGGGAAGTGGTATATTTGTAAAAGTTTAGGCCACTTTTACACACTATATAGGTATTTCGCAAGGAGCCTGTCAAATTTCGAATCGCAAAATTCATACATGGTGCGTAAACGCAAAAAAAAGTTTTTATATAAATGTCAGACCGAGTTCTAGGGTGTGTTCTGTTTTGAACTGTAAAAACATCTAACATCAGATGTTTTTGCAAGACATTTTTTTATTAGTGAAATTATGTTGCAAATTTCAATTTTTTTTTTTAATTCTTTTTTTGGAATTTTTTTTTACCAAAATACAAAACTTGATGAAAAAGCGAAACACCTTAGACAAATAACAAAACAAAACCAGCACAAAAACAGTTGCTCTAAAATTTGAAGGCTATATCAGATGAAACTAAAAAGGCAAGTGAGAAAGCAAAATATTATAAACCGGCTGTAAATTGCAGGTAAACTGTAAATTAGAAAAGCCATTGTGAAATACGTAAAATTCGCTTTAGTATCTTCAATGCAAACCCCCTCATACCTATGATGTATGTTAACATCAATACAATGACAAGCGTCTTCGTTTTTCACCCCATAACACTATTTATCTCTGTGATGTCTCTCATTATATAAGATGCTCTAATTGGCATTACTGACAATTATTTTATCACATGCAATGACTCTCCAATGACTCTATAATTTGGATTAAATTTGATGACAAAATCTCACTAGTATGATAGCTCATTAATATCAGAAAATTTACCAAGTGATGTTAATTTAATGGCACAAAATCATCAATACCATTTGATCAAATTTATTTGGTTTGACTTCTTAACAAAGCATTCCATGAGCAAAATGTAAGTGTATTGTAGAATAAGCTTATCATAAGATAAGCCTTTTTCAAAAATACTTGTTATACACTTAGTTTAGATAAAATCGTTTTGTTGGGTAGGCACATCAATACATCAAATTTTTTCCATCAAACATAATTTAAAAATTGTTTTTGTTCGGAAAATGTTTCAATGTTTGCCAAATTATTTTATGTTTCTGAAAAAACTTTTTTTTTAGCTTTATACACAAGCAAATTCCAAAATAAAACTGATTTCTTTAATTTTTTATTTTACTTTCATCACTAAAAACATCGATTTATCGTTATCAAGAAAACACGAAAATTAATTTGAAGTTACTGCTCGCACATACATACATCAAATTAGCTTCAAACTTGTGGCGCGAAGTAAAAAAAATCTAAATTATTTTGACTTTCTGAGTCTTTTGACTTTATGAGTTACATATCAAACCATACGTATGAGTTTATCTTACTAGCACAATAATAAAGAAATCATAGTTTGAACAAACAGTTTGATGTGTGACCAGTCCGCTTAAATAATACTCCTATAAGACTAACTATTGCAAACACGTTGAAGAACTTAGTATGCCACTTTTTTTTGAGCCAGAATATATTGACTGTGTTAGTTGCACATTTAAGCAACTGGCTAGTCATTTTGCCCGTTTGACTAGTTGCTTGCAAAGTATAGTGCGAAAGCTCGCTATGTCAATGTCAACGCCAAACAAATGAAGAAAAAAGCAGTTGATCGTTTCTTTTTTTCCGTTTTGCAAAAGACGCCTGCGCAATAACTTTTGGCGGAAACCTTAATTGAAAGTAATTACTTATAAGTGAGAAGGCCATTTGTCATTTAGAATTTTGTATTAAAAATGAAAAATGCTGGCATTTTGTATACTATTTTTGCATGAATAAAATATTGTAGCTTTTAAAGATTATGGAAAGATGTTAAATTTGTTGTGCTTTATTGCTTGATTATGACTGTTTGTGATGCCTGAGTGGACAGTTCGATGTGTGATATTGAAAATGTTTAATATAGACTTGAAGCAACTCACTTATTATTTTATTTCTATTTCTACAAATAAATATTTTCAAATTCTATTTTGAATTTAACGGATTTATATTACATTCTTGTCATATTTCATATGTTTTGTTAAACTTTTCTCATATTACTTTTGTATACAACTATATTTTAAATTAATTGTTTGAATAAACACACTTGAAATTCTGACTTCTAACAGTTAACACCTCTGTTCAGCATTAAGTTCCCGGACGTGGTGAAAATTGTTGAAAATAGTAAGGAAAAGTGAAATAAGAATAGAATACTAAGTTCCAATTGTTCATCCAATGAAGAAAATTTATAATCTTAGAAACAAAATTATTTTACACTACTAGAAATTTATTTCTCTACATGCAAATTCTAATCATGTTAATCCCATACATATTTCAGAAATAAAGGCAGAGTTATTCAAACATGTCAGAGAGCTCAATTCCCTTCGGAAACTGAATTAAATTCTTTTCTTTGGTTATTCAAAAAAAAAAAAAAAATTAAAACTTCTGGGGAATGAAATAATTTTTAATATCAAGAATGATACACTACTCCCTCTTTCCTCCCCATCAATCTATTTTCCTAGTTCCAGTACAATGCACTGCATATGTAGGGGTCATCCCCTGAGTACTGGTCCAAGATAAAAAAAAATAGTTTTATATCATAGAAATTATTTCATTCCAAAAAAATCATGAAGCGGATTCTATTCCGTTTTTGAATTCTATGACATGTCTGACTACTTTAAGACGAGTTTATACAGCGATAAATATATTAGACTTTTAACTTTTTAACCATTTTAAAAAAAAAATTCTAATTATTTAACAAAAACCAAAAAAACTGTGTCAAACAAAAATATTTTCAGCACCTCAAAAACTCAGTCACAAAACACTGTAGACAAATTCAAATTCTCTTGCATAGCGGTCTTGGATCACATAACGAAAGTCTTTCTGAAGAGCTCTGCAGAGACCGTTACAAAGAAAGACCCAATTTACACACATCAGGTTTTTTGCATGATTTCTGCTTCAATTTTCTTTTGAACTTGCACACACAAAAGTTTTGTGTCGTCAAGTTTAAGTTTTTTTGCCTTAAAGTTTTCATATTTTTGGCATTTTATATTAAACTTGACGGTACAGTCAAGTCTGTACCATTTTCTACACTCTTTTCCCCGTTCTCCCACAAACTCATGTCACAGTGGAAGAATATTTAAAATATAACTCCTTTTTAAAATGAAACAAAAACAAAGTATTTCATTGGTTTTATTAAAACATAAGAAATATTTTATTCACGATTAATTTATACGAATTTATGTCAGGACGTGTTCGTACAGAAAAGATCGAGAGACAAACTATGACTCACACGTTCGTTAAGCTTCTTAGCAAAAGACAATGTGTTTCGGCAAATACAGGGTTGTATACTTTAAGTGCTGACACTCAAGCCTTGACGAGTCATACTTGATGTGTGTAAACTGGCACTAAACAGAGATGAAATTAGATAAAAAAAATTATATTTATCTCTTTTGTTTTTCCTCTCCACGCTTTGTGGTTTTATTCGTAAACAAAGAGTTTTTAGTCCCAAAAGTACACGTACAGGCATGTTCTGAGAAACGCAAAACGCTTAAATTTGGCGTTTTCGATTTGAAAACGCCAAATAGGTGTTCTGAGAAACGTATAACGCATGAAATATGGTTTTGCGATTTGAAATCGCCAAATAGGAAATCGGCGACTTCAACTCGCATGTGTATATTGAAGTGTACTGATTGAGTTTGCTAAAACTGAACTTGGAAAAGGCAATAAAATTATTCACAATTAAAATTTAATATGTCTTCTTTTTACTTCAATAAAAAGTTTAAAGAATTTACCCATTTTCAATTAAAAAAACTAAATTAAAAATTGTGTCTATTTGTTCTCAATTTTTTTTTATTTATATAACTACCACATACATATGTATATACGTATGTAAAACACATGTAGTATTTTTTCGGAAAAAAACTCCGAAACGCCAGTAAAACGCGCATTCCATAGAAAATCTAAAAATCAATTAAGCGTTTTCCAGAACGCTTTGCGGTTTCAGAACGCGCGTTTCTCGGAACATGGCTGGTAAGTAGTAGAAATCAATAACACACACAATATCTTCTTACATCTCTCCGAAAATTCAAAAATCTGAATTTAGTTTAATCAAATTTTAATTTTTCCATCTCTGCGTACTTCTTGGCACTGTGGAATTTTCTAAATAGCTTAGAAACCGCCAGGACATGTAAACTTAAAATATTATAGTCATTTCAGTACACTTTTTCACTATGGCTTCACACTGTGCAATTCCTTTTAATTACGGACCCAACATTGAATGCATGTTTTCTTATACGGACACTCACGATGTCACAGAGACAAAACCCATCATAAGAAGACGACATTATTTTTTGTCTGCTAATGCAACATCAGCAACACAACCAAATAACTACAAATTAAAAGTAATTTCATCTTGTTGCACTCCAAACACTTTTAGATAGAATTTTTGACAAAGCAATTTCTTAACACACACACACACACACAAACACAGTCAAGAAATTAAAAAAAAAATAAATAAAGTAAAAAGAAATTATATAATTTCTGCAAAATACCAGGATTGTTGGTTGCGAGCAACACTGGCCGCCTGTCGTCCATTAGTAAAAACCATTAATTGCTACTATTTGATTTTTAACGAAACAATTGAAGCGAAAATTGATTTTATTGCGTGTGACATGTTTAGCAAATACTTACTCGTATGTTATAAGTTTCGTATTCTTTAATCCAATAAGATAAAAAAAAACATTTATTTTTAGAAAAATGTTTTTTCCAGACTTAAGAATAAGAAAAAATTTTGTGTATAAAATCGATAACTACGCAACGAATGCACTTAGGAAAATGATGTAAAGCACAGAAGTGACGTGTTGGCAAAAAAAAAAAGACTCTTAGAGTTATCAGAGTACTTCCAATAAGCTTTGCGTGGAGAGCTGTTTGTTAAGATATGTTCGAGCACGTAGAAAACAGTATATGTTTGATACGACAATTCTATGGTTGTTGCTAATAATATTATATTGCTGTATTTGAAGCGCCATTGATACGACTCACTATGGTTTTGAAAAAGTTTTTATAAATAACTATAGTGTATTCTTTTTAATATTATATCATTCGTCTAGCTCGAGTTCAATCCTGGCTAAAGCCAAGAAATATTTTTATTTATAATTATAACAATAATTGCCGCGATCAATAACTCGTGATCAAAGAAGACAGGAAAAATGAAAAGAAGACAGGAAAAAACAGTGTAGCGACTGCGAAACAGCTACTTGTCCCCCAGCTTTCAAGTATTCAATTATTTTTTCCTGTCTTCTTTGATCAAGAGTTATTGATCGCGGCAAATATTGTTATAATTATAAAAAAAATATTTCTTGGCTTTAGCCAGGATTGAACTCGAGCTAGACGAACGATACCAACCCATCATCATATAATATTAGAAATATTAAAAATAAAGTTCGACTATTTAACATTAATACATATAGTGTATTCTGTTTCAACCTTGTTTTAATATTAAATAACTATAGAATTAATTAAAGTTTCAATATTAATATTTTACCGCAGTATTGCGATACTTGCTGAAAAGTGACATTTGTTTATTGACTGCTGGTTTTTGTGGAACCCTAAATTTTTTGCTATTTCAAAGAATAAAACTGAAGTGTTCTGCTTGTCTTTTGTGTATTATATATAAAAATTGTGGAAAATATTAGATTTTTCTCGTGAAGCAGCATTTTTGTTTTTTAAATACTGAAACAGAACTAGAACTTGACAATTGACTAGGGCCATACAATTTGACATAAAATTAAGCTAGAGAATGCGATCGTAAAATAGAATCTATTTTATTTCTTATGCTCTCCCTTTGAAGCAGAAAAGCTTTCAACATACTTTCAGTAACTTTCATTTATTTTGTAAACAAAACCAAAGCTGCAAAAGCTTTAACATGAAGGAAAATATGAATAAAAGCAAAAGCTTTTTCTATCCAGCGAAATAATAACATCAAATAACAGTTTGTGAAGTTGCAGTCGTCATTTCAATTATGGACTTATTTTCTGTGAGACGTTTGTGCTCGAAGTTGCAGTCGTATTCTGTTGTATCATAAAATTTTTGTTTTATTAAATTTGACATTTTCTTACTTAGTGTCGAAAACATTATTGCTACTCTAAATGATCTTTCATATTTATTGTCAGCTCGCTTAGAATGAGGTGCGTTTAATAATGTGGTGGCTACTCAAGCTAGCGGGAGATAATATTAATTGGAGTGTTGGCTACAACGCCTCGATAAATATTACCTGCCAATGAACGTGCACTACGGGACTTGCGGAGCTTTCTGTCTATTATGGTGGCTATATCGCACCAGACATTCCGCTGCATAATCCTGAGTTAAATATCTGCTTCTGTTGTTGGCTGCGACGTTGGCTCTGATGGTTACGGCGCTGTTGGCTACAACGTTGTCGTAAATATCAACTAATAAACGCGCACTACAGGACTTGTGGAGTGTTCTGTTTGTGGTGGTGGCTACATTGCACCAGACATTCTGTTGCATAGTCCTAAGTGAAGTCGCTGCTTCTACCGTTCGCCGCGGCATTTGCCCTGATAGTTATGGCAGTGTTAGCTACTACGTTGTCGTAAATATCAAACAAGACAAAGCGACTAGGGGAGCGTTCTGTTTATGGTGATGGCTACATTGCACTAGACATCACGCTGCCTCATCCCAAGTAGACCACTGCTAGGCACTCGGTTCGCGCCATTACTATGTAGCCCTAAAGGCTTCGTGCCATATAATTTGCTAGCCCAGAAGACATCCGCTATAGAAGAAAACCTAAAAATAAGGATTACAACGTGATAAGAAAACCCGAGGTGTTTGTTTCTTTTCTAAATTTCCATATAAGATCATGACCCTAGACTCCACTGAGCTCTACCGCAGCCACCAGCGGAAACGTGTCGTTACAGTGGCAAGATTCCAACACTTTTAGACCAAGTGAAGGGGATGTCAGCTAATTTATAGGTCTGGCAAAGCTAACGTCTCTAATACAACTCCCCAGAGTTACCAAACACTGGAGTCAAGTACTAGATAATCCTGTAATACAGGAAATGATGAGTCTGAATAAATTTTGAAAAATTCGACAAACCTTGAATTTCCGTGATAATAGTAAAGATCTGATTAGGAGTAATCCTATTGTGATCGGCTGTACAAAAAACGAACAGTGGCGGACTTCTTGAACGTGGCATTTTGCAAAAGTCGAATGAGAGAGCATCTCTGTGTAGACGAGCAAATGTTTCACAAAATCACGAAACATCTTGGATTTTACTCTAACGAGATTAGTGATCTTGTTCCCGAAATGGACACATTTTTACGTAGCACGCGTTCATTGTCCAGAGCTCATCCATTTGTGGTCGATTTCCCGGGGAATCGTACTAAACATTATAGAGAGAATTCGTTTTTCAGCCATACACTTCGTCTGTGGAATAAGTTGCTTGCAGACGTATTTCCTGTCTGTTATGACGTCGGAAAGTTCAAGTCAAATATTCACAAACACTACTCCCTCTTTTCTCCTCCTCCCAATACACTGCATGTATAGGGGTCATCCCCTGAGTACTGGTCCAAAATAACAAAATAAAACACATAAGTGGGGTTATAAAGTATTTGCGTTGAATGGCGCTAACGGATTTGGCTCTAAAGATTTGTTGTTTGCCTCTACAATTTGTTGTTTGAAAGGTGTAAAAAAAGGTAGAGATGTGTGTAATTGCAATAACGAGTTTTTTTGTGTTTTGACACTTACAACATTTTTCTTTTTTAATTCTCAATAATTTATTTAAATTGTTGGGATATAAAGTTGAATGTTTGAGAATGTCTTTCAAAAACTTCCAAAGTCTACTGATGATTAGGATAGCTCCTATGAAATGTCGACATATAGACAGGTGGGAAATATAAAAGACAAGCTGTTTATAATTTTTTGATTGGCTTTAATATTAGAAGCTAATATAGTAAATAAAACTCAATTGTTTGAATTTTTGTTTTCTGTTTTTTGATACTTTTAAGAAACAAATCGTAGAAACCAACGATTGTTCATTTGTTTGAAAAGTGTAGAAAAGTAGAGACAGCTATTATTAAAACATTTTTTTCTAATTCTCAATAATTTATTTAGATTGTTGGGATATAAAGTTGAATAATTGAGAATATCTTTCAGGAACATCCAAAATCTACTGACAGCTGGGAAACATGAAAAACAAGCTGTTTATAATTATTTGATTGGTATCAATAGTAGAGAGTTCCTTTATCCTGCAGGGATATAACAATACTTTTGTTTCCTAAAATAAAATAAAGAACGACACCTGACTCACAACCAAATAAGTATAAAACATTTTCAAATAAACACGACTTTTATTTGCTTTATGGGCAAAAACACAAAATTAAGGGTTCGGCTTATTTTACTATTTCCGGAATATGACGGTGCCTTAAGACTCATCCAAATTATCATAATCCTATCTAATTTCAACAATTTTCCTTTCGTTACAGATCCTGATTGTGATGCAGTAATCAAAAAACTTTAGCATGTATAAAATCACAAAATGTCTAAAAGAAAACTGTCACCAGTTGTTTATAAAAAATGTAAACATTTTAAAAGCTTCATAGAAAAATCTAAACAAAAACTATTTCATTCCATTGGCAGTGACAGGGGCAATAAAATGTCACTAACAACACTGCTGACAAATGATGAGTGCAATATTGGCGAACAGCTTCAAATGTATGATAATGGTTGTGATTATTTCAAAGTGATGAATTCTAAAGAGGCCACAATGTCAACAACATGTGATGTTAACGATGTTGTTACTGATGACGACGATGTGTATGACGTTGATGATGGCGAGGATGATGGCAATAAACAAAGTGTTGCCAGTAGTTGTTATGCCTCTATGCCAACTGATAAAGGCAGTGAGAAACTTGCTGCTACAAATAATGTCAGTGATTGTTTTGATGATACCAATAATCACTCTAACAATAACAGAAATAATAAAAGGAGTTTGAATCTAAATGACAACAATACCAGTGTGGCCTCAAATGCAAACAGTCAGTGTAGCAAACAAATTCTAAACAAAAATGATGTTCGTAAAGAAACCTCAACAAAAAACACAAAAGTTACAAACAAGAAGCATCATAAACTTTCCAATAAAACCATTGACGCTGATGGAGAGCATAAAGTTGCTGTTGCCAGTGCTGCTGAAAATGATGCTGCTGTTGACGAGTACGAGGACAACAATGATGTTGTTGACAACAATAACGTTGACAATGTTAAATACAACAACGATAAATATCACAAAACTTCTGTAGACACATGTGAGTCTATAAAACCATTTAACATGCCACTCAAAATAAAACAAGAACATCTGGACTTAGTTCCTCTATTTTCATCTTCTTCAGCTGCGAATAATTCTTCTTCAACGTCATGTGTAACATCGTCCTGGTTGTCATTTGAAAATTGTGAACATCATAAAATCAAAAACTGTGAAATTCATCAGCAGCCACAATTAACACATGACCATATTCACAACTCCATTGTCCGGCAGCTGGGCACTTATGTCCTCAATAACAAGACAGTGTTTAAAAATGATGCTTCGAATTCAACTGGTGGCAGCAGAGAATCAACAACTTTATTTTCTAAATGGTAAGTGAAATTAATTGCGTTGTGTTGACTGTTTGCTAAAATCTTTTTTAATTTCAAGTTTTGCTTGAAGGAAGCAGAAGAAAGTGTGAAACCTTAGGCACGTAGAAATACATTAAATTAATACATGTAAAAGTAACGTAAGGTCTACTTTCCAAGAGGATATACGAGATCTAATAAAAAAATAACCGTTACTTGCAAATTTCGTGAGTAAGGTATGTTCGATTTTCGCAATTTTTTTCTATTCTGTACCAACAGAATAGGAAAAAATGTCTGTTGTATATGTTGGCAATATCAGCTAATTCGAATTGTCAGTTTGTTTTTGACAGATAGAAAGGTTAGTCGTGTTTAATGTGCTCTTCGACTTTTTAATATTCAAAAAAATGGATCAAAGAAACTGTATAAAGTTTTGTGTAAAAAATGAAATTAATTACGCAAGGACATTCGATATATTGACTGTGGCGAGTCTACTATGAGCAGAACACAAGTTAAATTGTGGTATAAGCGGTTTAGGGAAGGCCGAGAAGATGCCAATGACGATGCTTGTCCTGGTCGCCCGACCACGTCAACAACCGATGAAAACATTGAAAAAGTGAAAAAAAATTTTTGTGGATAATCGTCGAAATGCTATCGGAGAGGTCGTTGGTGATGTTGGCATATCGTTCGGCTCATGCCAAGCAATCTTTACGGATATTTTAGGCATGAAACGTGCGGCAGCGAATATTGTTCGCATGGACATCGCTTAGGAGCTGTTGAACATCATCAACAACGAACTAGACTTCCTCAAAAAGATCATAACTGACGACGAATTATGGGTGTATTGCTATGACATTGAAACCAAAGCCCAATCATCCCAATGAAAGCGTCTAGAAGAGCCAAGCCCGAATAAGCAGGTCAAGTTCGATCAAAGGTTTTGCTCACTGTTTTCTTCGACTGCAAAGGCGTGGTGCATCATGAATTCTTGCCTCAAGGTCGTACGGTTAGTAGAGAATACTACCTTGAACGCACAGAATTGTGGAAAAAACAATCATGACTTTTGCACCACGATAACGCACCAGCTCACACATCGATGATTGTACGTGAGTTTTTGGCCTAAAACCAAAACTGTTATCATGCCTCAATCATTGTATTCACCGGATTTGCCCCTCCACTGACTTTTTCCTGTTCCCAAAACTGAAGACACCGATGAAAGATAAGCGTTTTGCTATGATTAAGGTGATAAAAGAAAAATCGAAACCGGAGCTGTTGGCGATACCAAAAAGCGCGTTTCAGTGTTTTGTGGATTGGAAAAATGCTGGTATAAGTGTATTATATCTGAGGGGGATTACTTTAAAGGGAACAACATAATTAAAAAATAATTTTGGAAAAAATTTTATATATGGGTTATTTTTTTATCAGACTTCGTATATGGCTTAAACGAAACTCGGGGGGAAAAATCATGATCTCATCTTTAAAAGCATGGATACTGGCATCTAAATTAACTAAAGACAAAAAGGAATGTGTGTCATCATACCATCAATCCCTGTTTAATACAAAATACTACCCTATGACATTAGTGTAGGTTCTAGGAGAATCACGATAACCACCAAGTTAATGAACGCGTAAGAGCAGGCCCAGCAGTTTTTCAAATGGACAACTGCTCTCCAACTACGGAAGTATTCAAATTTGGATAGGAGTGTAACTGTAGGGAAATTGACCACTGGACAAAACAAAAGATCCTGGAGAGCAGCTAATGCCTTGCTAGTAGCATGAGTAAGTACTCCCTAACATGATTATTGATGGAACTATGAAAAGTCAACTACATATCATCTCTACGAATGGCGCAAAATCAAATACTTGGTAGACACTTTCTTGAGCTAATGATCTCCCTTTGGGTTGCATCATTGCCAAAGTCAGATGCTATGGCTAGTTCGTCGTAATTTGAAGTGTATTATTTCCAAGGCATCGTCAAGTTAATTTTCTTAAACCATGTGAAAAAAATTTAAGCTTCACTAGCATTCTAATCTCCCTCACCGCCCAGCGACAGGTTTTGCCTCTCTGTTTTCTTGTGCATAAGGGTACCAGTTCTTCGTTTGTTGTAACAAATAAGATTCTAGGAAGCCGCATGACTTATGATGTATTGCACTGCCGAAACCCTTACCAAGAGTTAACTGGCACAATTGGTATCAGTCTGCTTGCAGACCATCCCAGCGCTAGTCTTGGGTGAGGTTCCTATCTTGGCTGAAATGTTCTAACTGTGGTTGAAACCTAAAATCGCAGGAAGGAGAGTTAGTTTCCCTGATAACTATTTATTTTGGGGCAAATAACCATCGAAGTGCTGTTGTCTTGCAACAGACAACTATAATGTAAGGAACCAGAAGTGATGCTTACGCGGTTGAATTGGTTAATGACTGATGCTTTTAACAGATTTCGTGCCACCAACTCCTTAAGCCTTGTCATCCACTGACTGTCTGGGAAATTGCATACATGAGAGATTGGCAGGCCTGAGCTGTTCAACAAGGGGTTTGTCTATATGGCTACAAACTTATGTCAAAAGCGAGATGTGTAAACCTTGCAAGCCGCACGAGAACGCTGGTGAGTCGTTAATAGTTCACTCTGTGGAGTTGGTCCGACATCAGATAAGGCCTGTCAAAAGCTTCATTCAGTTAACTTTGGAAAGGTTCTACTCATTCTATCCACTCTGCAACTGAAAATGTAATATTTGAAGCGCTCATCATAGTGAGTAATGGAAGACTTGAAGTAAAGAAAGAAAAGATTCTTCCCTCATATTATCGTTTTTGCTACTTCTGCAGCTTTAAGTCAAGTTTTTTGTTTAATAAGCCCAAAATGGCTTTATACAACCTTCTGATCTTAACCTCCTTTCCATCGATTTCATCTAATCTTGATAATGCTATAACCATTAATTACCTTCTGCTAAAATCCTGCCTTCCTTAATCGAAGGCAGAAGAAAGTTTATCTTTGGCCAGTCTTGATAGAGTAAAATGGCTTTAGAGGTTTTGCAGTTTCTTACTTGTCTAACACAGATTTGCCCTACCTACCATTCTCAAATAGACTACTTGTGGTAGTAATCGTTTGATGACCTCATTGATCTCTTTTTCGCTGACTCTTCTAGCACTAAACCAGTCATGTAAATTCATCGAAAATTTCGTTGAAGCTTTTCTTCTCTGGAGCAAATTGCTTGATCACGGTCAATGATCACATGTGTTTCTTACGAGTATAATTACAATTTGACCACCGTGAAAATATTTTTGATCCACCTCTTTTTTGGTCTTAAACGCTTTTAAATCAAGTTTTTTCCCTCAAACAGGATTGCACACATCAGGATAAATCTTTTTTTTTTTAATTTTTCTTACAGAATCATACACACATCATTCTCATCTAACAGTCATCACTATCATATTTTTGCCTTTTATTGCCTTTTTTTCTGTCGGTTTGTAATAACTGTTTGTTTCTTTGTTTATTTTGTGGCACATTTATCACTCTTAACAATCATATTCCGAGAGAAAAACAAAATGTTGGTATGGAAACTATTTAACACTTTGTGTTGACATTCATTTACACACATACATACATTCTGTTCTATGCATGTAGTTTGTGCTAAATCTAATGCAACGTTCACTCAAATATGCAGATATGCTAAATTAGCAATACATTTGCATACGAGTCCATGCTATAAATATTTACTACAGCCATAAAATGATAGACTTGTAGTCAGTCAAAGATATGTTTGTTCAGCACTAACTTATCACTCATACACTGAAGCTTGCAAAAATGATGGCAAAAAATCCAGATTTACACAAACGACAACTGCAAATGTTGATGGATTTATAGAAATTTTCGGTTTTTGTGAGCTCTTAATGAATTTGAGCTTTCATTGTGTGATTTAATGGTGATAATTTTTAATAGGCTTCAGCCTTTAGCTGCTCAAGTATCATATTGTACAAGTGCATGCGCTGTCCCTATGACTTAACGGAATAAACTTTTTATTTGAAAGCACAAGACATACAAAAATGTTAATTTGTTATTTTGTTCAGTTGTGAAAAAGATTTACATCAGCACCTGCCTTTACGACCTTATGTGATGATTAACCAATTCCACGGAGGGAATTATTCGATTCACCAGCGCCCCCATGTGGCTGACTAGGTTCACACAGATAGCAGTTTTTGCCATGTGTTTGCAGCCATATGACCAACTTCTTATTGAGGAGTTCGGGCCTTCTGGCAATTTGCCAGCAATCAATGGAAGACAAGGCTTAATGAGTTGGTAGGCCGAAGCCCACTAGCAGCATCAGCCCTTAAACCAACTCAGCCGTCAACCATCACCACTGGTTTCTCACAGTACAGGTATCTGTAGTAAAGGCAACACACCCTCGGGAGGTTGTTAGTTCCCGAAAAAGCCACGCCAAACAATTATCAAGGATACTAACACCACCTTCCTGCGTTTTAGGTTTCAACCAAAACGTTTCAGCCAAAGTAGGCACCTCAACCATGATCAGCCTGGGTTGAACTGCAAGCAGAACCACTCAGGGCCATGATAATCCCCGTTCTGCTAATTTAAACCCTTGGTGAGAGTTTCGGAAGCCAACACAACATAAGTCATGCGGCTTCTAAGAGATTTATTTGCTGCAACAAAGGAAGGACCCCTTCCCCTCTTTACCCGTAAAACAGAGTGGCCTGGCAAGGAATTCGCCAAAGCAAAACCTGTTCCCCGGGTGGTGTTAAATGTTCAACTAGAATTATAATTGTACATGATAATCCAAAGCGGATTCATACAAGGCGGCTGCATTAGCTCATACAATTAAGAGATGATCTAGTTAGCTGTGTAGGAAATTTTCAAACTTTATATGAAATTAATGTAAAATATTAAGGATGGTTAAATTTTAAAGGCCGATGTTGATTTTGAACAAAACACAAATTCCGGTATGTTCTTGATTCTACTTTGAAGTGAAAATAGTTTGAAACCACTTCAGTTGGAAGTCTCGGTGTTCTACATACTACTCTTTACTTTTCATTTTCATTTCGTAGTGAATTGCCTAGTTCTTGAAAGTACTTTAACGCCAAAAGTAGTAGTTTGAAAACACTTTTAAATTTCATTGTGAAAATGAGAACTTATGCAGAAAAACTGAATATAATTATAAACCCAATGAAATAAAAGGATAAAATGGCGAAATATTTACAGTCATACTTTCAACATCTTCGATAATTCTTTCGTTATTGCACATTTTTCTTCTTTCGTTAATATATTTTTTACTTACTTACTACTATATTTCATTAAAAAAATAAAATAAGTTTTAAAATCATATTTTGTGTTTACAATAATGTTGTGAAAATCGTCAATTATTCAAAAGATATGGCAACAACGGAGAGAAAAAGAGTGCCAAAAATTAAGAGAATAAGAAAGTCCGCAATGTATATAAAATAAAATTTAAGGCCTCATTCAAGGCGAATTCATTACTAGGTGAACTTAACAGCACAGGTGATTATTTTTTGCTTCTAGCGTTTTTTCCAATTAGACTGTCAAATTTTTTTTCTTTTGTTCACAATCTTTTTCGTGCTATTTTAATATGAAGATTTTCGTATGATTTAGTGCAATTTCAAGAAATTTGTGTGAATTTAAAAGTGAAAAAGTAATATAATATGTGATTTTAATTACAAACAATTATAAAAGTTTATATTTAACGTTTATATAAAATTTTTTCCCGGCTGAACATTCTTAGGCGAATTTAGATTTTGACATTCACGATATGTATTACAATAACAAAATACATAGTACCGAATTCGCCTTTCCGCTTGCATTCACCTGTATAAATTCGCCTTGGCCTCGTTATGCGAACGTTGATGTTAGAAAAACTTAACGTACCTTAACGTACGGCTGTTTGTTTAAAAAACGTACAACATGTCAACAAAAAATAAACAAAACATTGCACAGCGTAGTGTTTTTTCTCAAGTGCAAATTAAATTTTTTGGTAAGAGTTCCAGCGCTGGTCTACGAGTGTCACGTAACAACGGCGTCAAATTCTATTTTAAACAGGTTGAGACGTTTCGGCAACGTGACAGTTAATTTCAGTAAGCACTTACATTATTAATGTATACTTAAATACTAACGACCGTTCAATAAACGCACGTGGACGTTCGTATAATTGTACCTTTAGAGTCTGAACACAATGTTTGCGGTGCGGCACGAGTTCCCGTTGCGGGAGAGAAAAATAAACATAATACGACGGAAGACGGTGACGGCAATATTGTCATTGTTAGTTTACATTTGTATTAATTTGTTTCGCATACGAGTACATTTTTATAAAAATTTCTAAAATATTTACTGTTCGTGTAAGGTATTTTGTAATGGCAGTAAACGAAAAATTATAGCTGTTACAAAATTATTAGTTTGATTTGTATGTGGAATTAGAAACTACGGCACATGCTAACGGGATATGGTGGGTAAGACGCGTTAATGCACTAATTGTCCTTTTACTTTCACTTTTTATACGTATCCCGTAAATTTCGAAATTTTTTTTCTTTTTGCTTCCTCAGCTAAAATTAAATAAAGTCTGATAAAAAAATCTTTGTCAATTTGAACCAAAAATCTTCTTTATATTGGAAATTATTGTAACTTCCCGACTGCAAATTATAACGACAGTCATACTTCTTCTTCCGTTAATATATTTTTTAAAGTTTTATATTTCGTGAAAAAAATAATAATCTCCAAAATCATGTTTTTTATTTACAATAATGTTGTGAAAATCTTCAATTATTTAAGAGATATGGCAACATTGAAGAGAGAAAGGGAGTAAAAAATTGATACAATGAGAAAGTCCGCAATGATAATAAAATAAATTTTAATTTTATGCCGCTCCGCACTGCGATTTTTTACTTCAAATTCGTATGGAAAATCGCAACGCAATAAATTATCGTTACATTGTGTTCAGACTCTTAATATTATGTTTTATGTTGTTTACTTCAAAATCGTATGAAAAACGCATTTTGTTCAGACTCTAAAGCCGGATTCACCCATTGTTTCCGAACAAAATTTTTGTCCGGACAAAAATTTTTTTACTGAGAGCTTTCTGCAGCACGATTCACCCATTGCAAAAAAATGTTCCGGAAAATCAGAGCTGCCATATATAAACAAAATCTATTAGTTTTACAAGGTGGCAGTACTGCTTGTTATTATTTTGGTTTATTTTCTAGCGTATTATAACGAGTGATTTTTTTGCTATTATCTTTTTGGCAACACTAGTTTTGACAGCTCACGCACGTTTTGTATCTTGTGTCACTGTCAAACATCTTCAGTTTGGTCTATAATTTAATCATGAATCGTCTTACAAACGAACAGCGCTTGCAAATTATTGAATTTTATTACCAAAATGCGTGCTCTGTTAAGAAAGTTCATCGCGCGCTTCTTCCATTTTATGGTCAGTTTAATCGACCTACTGAGGCTTCTATTCGGGCAATTGTAAAAAAATTTCGTACCAAATTTACATTGTTGGACATTAAACCACCAACACGCTTACGTAGAGTGCGAACTGAAGAAAATATCGCAGCCGTATCGGCCAGTATTGGTGATGACCGTGAATTATCGATTCGGCGCCGTTCGCAGCAATTGGGCGGAAGGATTTGGGTGTGAAGCCTTATAAGATACAGCTGGTGCAAGAATTGAAGCCAAACGACCTACCACAACGCCAAATTTTTGGTGAATGGGCTCTTGAAAAGTTAGATGAAGATCCACTTTTTTTTATCGAAGAATTGTGTTCAGCGACGAGGCTCATTTCTGGTTGAATTGATACGTGAACAAGCAAAACTGCCGTATTTGGAGTGAAGAGCAGTCAGAAGCATTGCAAGAGCTACCAATGCATTCACAAAAAACAACTGTTTGGTGCGGATTATGGGCTGGCGGCATCATTGGGCCGTATTTCTTCAAAGATGATGCGAATCACAACGTTACTGTGAATGGTGAGCGCTACCGCGCGATGATAACAAACTTCTCAATTATTAGTAAATATTGTGTGATAATAATGGAAAAAAGAAAACTGCTTTTGCTTAGGGCCATTGAAATATGACATAAAGCATTATTATTAGCCAAGTATATATATATATATATATATATATATATATATATATATATATATATATATATATATATATATATATATATATATATATATATATATATATATATATATATATATATATATATATATATATATATATATATATATATATATATATATTAAGTAGTATTTCGTTGAGTTTAAGGTCCTTTTTAGCTTATTTATTTCAATATCTTTGCCAATATTTCGCTTTCCTTCGGATAGCTTCTTCAGGGCAATAATATTTGTTACAATAACAAATATTATTGCCCTGAAGAAGCTATCCGAAGGAAAGCGAAATATTGGCAGAGATATTGAAATAAATAAGCTAAAAAGGACCTTAAACTCAACGAAATACTACTTAATTAAGAAATAGAGGTCGAATAAAAACCAAATACTAAATATATATATATATATATATATATATATATATATATATATATATATATATATATATATATATATATATATATATATATATATATATATATATATATATATATATATATATATATATATATATATATATATATATATATATATATATATATATATATATATATATATAAAAATAAAAAACTATTAAAAAGATTTGCAGTGAAAAGACTTTTAATGCAAAGAAGAGCAATGGGTTATTTTTACACATTATATCGTAAATACACTCTCTTCCTGGCTTTTTCATTTCTTCAATGAGTTTTTGGGCAATCAATTCATTTATTTCCATATTAAAATTATTACTTATTTTTTAATAACTATTAAAACTATGTATATACACATATCAAATGGCAGCCACTATTGAAATTTCATCAGAATAAAATTACTATAAAGATCTTTAGCTGGAAAATTTAGGAAAAAAAACAAAAATAATATATATACAAGATCAAATATTTAATATTTTTTATTCGATGGGGCAACTCAATACAATTTTGTATGTAAAAATGTATCCTATTGGCATCTCATTTCAATTTTGTCCGGACAAAATATAAAATTAAACCAATTCAAGTTGGGAGTTGTTGTTATTTTCTCTCTCTCAAGAAGAGAGACGTCAAACTACATATAAAAAAAATTTTGCCCGGAAACAATGGGTGAATCCAGCTTAACTCAAAGTTAGGTTTTTGGTCTTTTGTACATACCTACCCGTGTGTATATCGGGCTTTGGTTCTATTTTTTTCCTTTTTTAAATGTAAGAAAGATTTTTTTAACTTAATACTAATTTGCTGTAATTAATAATTTTGATTGAAAAAGACCAGAAAAATTATCTAACTTTTTTTTTTAGCTGGGGCACAACCAGCTGTTACGTAGTCGCTGCACTACTCCTCAGCACCCGTTTTTGAACTCGAACTAGGGCCATGATACATCTTGTGCGGTTTTTACTTAAGTTTGTAAATTTAAATCTGCTACCAGACACCCTGTAGGAAATTTTGATCAAGACCTGAACAGTAAACAAACGCGGGTTAACATATTTTGTATTAGTTTTATACTTAAAGCTTATTCCAAATCAAAGCAAAATGTTTTATAATTGTTTTTTACCTGTTTGCATTTAAATTAACACAAGTACAGAAACATGATATTTGCCCCCTGAAACTGTGAATATTTCAAAATGTCATAAGTCAAAACTAGTTGTTTGTTTGTTGGCGTTTTGTACAATTTTGAATCCGTCGCTTATTTATTGTATTTAAAATAAAATGGAAAAACAAAATGAAATTAACTGAAATGAAAATAAAAGAAAAAATCGCCAAAGGCACATAAATTGAAACTGACAGCTTAATATTTATAATTGCATACAATTTTTACTTGTGTGTGTATGTGTGTATGTGTGTGTGTGTTTTTTTAACAACGCTTATAATGAAATAAACAGGGTTAAAGTTCTTTTTGATATCGCTGTTTTGCAATTTCTAAAGGAAATTAGATAAAATGAACAAAGTGAGCATAAAAAAAGGAGAAAGTTTATTTATTAATTATTTGTGTGAGTTAAATAAAACATCAAAAGCAATTAACTAGCAGCATACATACAAACATTTATATGTGTATACCCAACTATATTCTTATGCATGTACTTAACGCCAAGTGCCTACACAAATTACGTATTTATAGGCAGACACAATCAAAACATTTTGCATTTGTTTTGTATTTTAAGCATTTGCTTTAAAAATCTTGTTAAAGACAAAATGAAAAAAAACCCCCCTTAACAAAATTATGGCGCTTCTTCAAACTGTGTATATACTCAATAATGATTTTCCGATACTTATGCGCAGTCAGTCATTACGCATGTTTATGGGTTTTGTAAAAATATACAACGCTTTCTGCTTCGTGTCTTCTTCAGTTTAGGTTTTCTTCGCCAAAAACTTTATGCAGCACCGACTAAAATCAAGTTGTATGGCAGTCAGTGTTTCGACTTTTGTGTCTGTGTATTTGAATACAAGTCAAGCAAAAACTTTAAGTCTCCATCAAATCATAAACTCTTGCGGAATTCCAAAGACCTCCACCAGATAGATTCAAACAATGCTAATGAACAAAAAAAAAGGAGAAAAAAAAAACTTTAAGCTTTTTGTGTAAATTTTTTTTATTGCAAAAATTTCTCACACCTAAAATCAAAATGCATTTTCCAACACTTGTTTCAAGCAAAAAGACTTACGACAACAACAACTACAACAAAACAAATGGACAGACATTTGGACATACGAACTGAAAAGACATTTACACATTCCCATACCATTTGGACAAATACTGCACGGATAGATAAATAAATAGCACAATGCATGTGAGTGCGAGTGCAAATGAATTTGCACATTACAAAGAAAGAAAAAAAGAAACATGTAAATGAAAAAAATAGCTGCAAAAAAGCCCACCTAAATCCACTTGACACATGGTTGCTTAACATGTTTAAATGACAATTGCTATGAAAACGATTGTCAAAAAATCACCATGTTTGATATGTATGCCTGCCAACCTACAGGCTATTGATTCATGCGACTAATAAGAAAAGAAAAAAAACAGAATTCAACCGCCATAAATTTTCGGCCAACCAACAAACAAAATAAAACTATTCCAACCAACAGCTCTCACACATACGAGAAAAAAAAGCGAAAATTGTAAATTTTGAACCACTTGCTAGAAAAAACAAAATCAAACACTTATGGAAATACACACACACACACACACACACTCATATAACATGCATTCATAATGCCATAAAGTGACATATTAGCCAGGCATGGAAAGGAATTAAATGTTTACAAAGCACAGTCCAACACTGATCGAAAAACTTTCATAGATATAACGATTATTTGCTTTAATGTTACGATTTTGTTGTTGTTTTTGGGCCAACGTAAAGCTGCATTTGGCTTACGAATATTGCTGCCAATCGAGACAGGAGTTTGATTTACGCCTCTGACATGCCAACGACATCTGGAATACACACTTCAACCTTTGCAGATGACACATGAGAACCACCAATTGGCTTCACGAAATTTACAGAAATATATTTCAATCAGCCATGTCACAGAGCTTAGTTCCGTTCGGAAACGGAATTGAAGTCTTTTTTAACTTCTTCAAAAAACGAAAAACTAAAAAACTTTTCGAAATGAAATCATTTCAAATTGGAAGATTTAAACTAGTATTATTTTACAGAATTGATTTCATTCCGAAAAAGTTTTAAATATTCCTTTTTTGAAGAATTAAAAAACCAATTCAATTCCATTTCCGAACGGAAGTGAAATCTGTGACATGGCCTAGTATTAGAGAAATGGCTAAAACTTTGGAAAATCAAAGTTACTGAACAAAAATGTACTCATGTCACGTTCACACTGTGTAAGGAAACATGTGCGCCTATCCAAATTAACAATTCACCTATTCCGCAGCACAATGAAGTCAAGTACCTTGGTATACACCTCGACCGTAGGCTAAAGTGGAAGTCTCATATTGAAGCAAAAGTCACTCAGCTGAAACTAAAAGCTGCGCAACTAAATTGGCTTATGGACAGAAACTTGACATTGAAGTTGGATTGCTAACTTTTGCTATACAATGCAATTCTAAAGCTCATATGGTGCTACGAAATTCAATTATGGGGCACCGCCTCAGCGTCAAATATTGAAAAAATTCAAAGGCCACAAAACCAAATTCTTCGAACGATTACTGCAGCTCCATGGTACGTAAAAAATTCACGAATTCATAAAGATCTGAGTGTTCCGCTGGCAAAAGAGGAATTTTCTAAGTACGCGACAAGGTACGTCAGGAAACTGGAACTTCATCGAAACCCTCTTGCGCGTAATATACTTAATTTTGGCGGCCATACTCGTCTAAGAAGAAGGAATACCATTGCCACCATCAGAACGTTCAATAGGTGATTTTACCGAAATAACTCCCGCATAATAAAACTTTTCGTCTAGCATTGGCCGGACTTAAGAATCCCATTTTTTAAATTTAGTGTTAAGATTTGAATACTTATTGTTAGTTCATTTTGAAGATTCAATAAATAAAAAATGCTTAAAAAAATTAAAGAAATAAGAATCGTTATAGAATAACATTTGTTTGTCTATGAGAGGAATCGAACCTGCGACTTCGAGACTACTGGTCCAGCAGTCTACCAAATCAGCCATCAAGTATATACGAGTAATGAAAGTGTTACATTTACATAATATCGATTGGTTAAAATTTAAGGCCCGATTTCGAATGTGAACCACACCTAAACGCGAACTTTTTTTCAGAAGTTCACTTGACATTTCTCAATTTGAAATTAATTCACTTTAAACCGTGGAAAGATACGCAATCGAGCAAGGCGTTAAAGTTATTAAGGCATTATAATCAAAATGCATATCAAGAACTATGTACTTTTTTGGTCAATTTTGTCATCCAAATGTGCTTATAATCGCAAAAATCGTTCAAAAATATGAACAAACTGGGTCTGTAGGAGATGTCAAACACCAGTCTATGCTTGTACAGCTCGTTCTGCAGAAAATATTGCTATTGCTCGCAATAGTGTGAAGCGACTTGGAGGCGTCCACCTTAACTCGTCGTCGTGCAAAATAGTTGCACCTCTCACGTTCGTCGTTAATGAACATTATGCATAAAGACTTGCGTTAACGCGCTTACAGGGTGCAATTGACTCAAGAACTAAAGTCTCTTGAGCATTCCAAGCGTCATTAGTAGATGATTACTTTTCGAAGAAAATCATCTTCCGTGAATAGGTACACTTTCACCTCAGTAGGTCCGTCAATAAGCAGAATTACCGCATTTTGGCGAATGATAGTCCAAAAGTGATTGTCGAAAAACCATTGCACCCACAAAGAGTGACTGTTTGGTGTAATTTTTGGCTAGCAGCATCATCAGGCGGTATTTATTTTTAATTAGACCGGTCAGGCAGCTACTGTGAATGGTGTCCGGTACCGTGAGATGATAATGAACTTTTTATGGCCCAAATTAGAAGATATGGTGATTGTCGAAAAACCAATGCAGTCACAAAGAATGACTGTTTGGTGCGGTTTAAGGGCTGGCAGCACCATCGTGTCATATTTTTTCCAAAATGAGGCCGGTCAGGCAGTTACCGGTATCGTGAAATGATAATGAACTGTTTATGTCCCGAATTGGAATATATGGATGTGTACAATACGCGTATGTGGATTCACCATGACGTTGCCACTTGCCACACAGCTAACGAAACAATTGCTCTTTTGCGTGAAAAATTCAGTGGCCGCGTTGTCTCACGAGAGAGCGTTGCGTGACAAATTCAATTGGCGTGTTATCTTACGTGATGGAGATGTAAATTGGCCGCCAAGATCATGTGATTTATCACCGTTTGACTTCTTGGTTTGGAGTTATTTGAAAGAGCTAAAGGATGAGATAATTCGGCAGATTAAGCGTATAAAACCAATTATTCCTCAGTGGCCTCGAAAATTTAGACCATGGGATGGAAGTGTGCTGTCGAGATCGTGGATATTTGGTTGTATAAAAAATTTAACCACAATAAAGAAATTACAATAATTCCTAAATAATTTGTACGTATATAGACGAAAAAATGACTGGACTGGTTATGCGGCCGTAGCGACTTGGAAACAGCTAGTTGTGCCCCAGCTTAGTGTTTTCAATTATTTTTGCTGACTTCTTTGATCAAGAGTTGTTGATCACGGCAATTATTGTTATAATTAAAATTTCTAATATTGTATGATGGTATTCCTCTGGCTAAAGTACAATCCTGGCTTTCACCAAAATTTTTAATTAATTTTTAATTATAACAATAATTCTTGGCAAAAGCCGGACTTGAACTTGAGGCAGTAATAATTTTAGAAATTTGTTTTTTTTTTTCTCCGCAAAATCAGCATTGGCCCTTAAAATTTAACCACCTTTTATTAGTATTGATATGAAAGTAGAGATGATAAAATTTATGATTTTCAATAAAAATCATTTTAAATTTGAAAAATATGAAAAAATAATACAAAAACGCCAAATGAAATATGAAGAAGTCGCTGCGAAATTAAGAAAAAAAATGATAAACTAAACAAAGAAAGAGCAAAAAGGGTTACACGCCGATAGAGCTACAAATGCCTGGATTTACTTTACCTTGCAAAACGAAAAGTAATGTTTAAATTCTTTAACATTCTGAATACGAGAAGAACCGCAAATAATAAGCAGTGGTCTCCGAATAGATTTAGCGGCTTTTAGGGACACAGCAACAACCAAAATACTTCGGCACACATAGAAAAAACTTGAAAGTATTTCGGTATATTTTTTCGTAGTTCGTGTGTGTAAGTACAAGTTTATTTATGTGTTTGTGTTAGCAAATGTATGTATGTAGATGCATACATACATCTGTGTGCATAACTGTCAAGCTTACTTGTCAAACTGCATGTGTGCAAGTGACATTTGTGGACCGTCTGACCAAAAGTTACACGCGGAAAATGTCTATTTTTTCCATTTGTTCGCTCATTCGCATACATTTATTCATTCATTCACTCAATCTATCGAGCGAACGAACGGCTCTGTCGGTCGTTCGTTTGTTTGCTTGTAGTATTTGTTTGTTGTTATTTGTTATGCCTTCTTGTTATTTCTATTTGTTATGATATTTTCCAGTGCACTCTTTTTGTTTGCTTGTTTGTTTGTATGTTTGTTTGCTTCTCCGCTCGGTTTTGTGTTTGCCATGCGTTTCCTAACGCGCCATAACTGTCATGTCCATTCACTATTGCAACATACAAACACAGCAATTTGCTGTTTTTTACATTTTTTATGTTCCTTCTTTTCCACTGCTGTCAAAAAATATGCATTTTTGTGTGGAGTACTTTTGCCAATATACTACACATGCATGAATGTACGTACGTACACACACACACACACACACTCACATATACACATAGTGAATTTAGAAATGACGTTATTATCGCAAAGACTTCAAACAATTTTTGACACCTTTTTGCGGTACATTGAATGACAGACAGCCAGTGCATATGAATTTCTTTTTGCTTTTTTTTTGTGATTTGTGTGTGTGTGTGTGTGTGCGTGCGTGTGCGTGTGTATGTCTTTTTTAAAAGAATCATTCACTTGCAGAAGCGTGTGGTTGGTTGGAGAGCATATTTGTTGCATGTGAAAAAAATAAAATATTTTTGATTACATATCATATTGAAATGTTGCTTTTGAGGAAACGTATCAAAGTGTCAGATAAATTCAAATGATTACAACAAAAGTACCAGCACTGACAATTGTTGGAATACATTTCTCAATTGTTTAATAATTTTGGGAAAGGGTTGAATAAATAAAATTTTATCACAACTTGTGATTCATCTTGTGAGAGTTTTTTGTACAAACTCTTGTAGTTAAAATTTTTCAAATTGTAAGCAGAGGTCTTAGTAGTTTTGTCTACAAATCGACGTGCCCCTTTTTTCTTTCAATGCCATGTTATGAAAAAACTTTTGGCCAAAAATGTAAACAAACATATATTTTAATCTTATTAATATGAATGTTCCCAAAAAAATACCATTTAGCGTTAATAAATAAGCATAAACAATGTGCCAAATGTGAGTGATACATGCTGTCAGGGGACTAATAAGGGTTGATTTCGCTTTCCTTTACAGTTGGCTCATAAAGTAAGCCCCATTATGAATATTTTCACCGAATTTATTGCTGACGAAACGTATTTTTCATGGAATTTATATCTCACGGAAATTACTTTTCTCAATTCAAATTAATGCTGGGAACATAATTGCGATGAGCGATGAATTTCGCCCATCGCAATGAATTCGCCGGCAAATATTCACTGTATAAATTCTACGTGTACAACTATATCAAAGAACTTTTAGGTAGATAACATTGTTTAATTACATTCTGTGCAAAGAAAAATTCAAAAAAAAACTGAATATATGTAAGTATAGAGGTGGCCATATTAAAAGTAAACCTTTATAAATACCAAGCGAAAGAGGAGTTTTTGAACAAATTATCTTTATATTTTGAGAGCATCTTCATAAATTTTTTTCTAAATGGATTAATATAAATATTATTTCGTGAAAAATACTTTTCTTTATATAAGAAACCTGGTCACCCACCTGATATTGATTTTTTCGCCATTCGCTGACGAATCAATTAGAAATAAATCTATATCAACTTTTATTCAATGAGCCGCCAAAATTGCTTAACGTCTATGTTTGGAAAAATATTTCTTTGTCTCCTGCGAAAGCGTTTGTGCTAAATCTTGAATTCTCAGTTGTTAGTTGATTGTTTAGTATCAGCGTGGCCATTTTAGCATTTTTTTAAGAGAAAACACGGACAATGGTGAAAAAGGAGAAAAAAAAGCACATGTACACATCTTGCTACCTATTCCGGTGCATTCTGGATTCATACCAAGTTAATAATGGACATATATATGCAGACAACTTGCTACCTATTGTGTGCAAGGTGAGGAGCAATTTGGTTTCATAGGAATTTAAATAACGAACATACATATATAGAAAATACGGATAGCAGTAAAAAAATACGCGTGTACAGCATGAGAGACAGAACACTACTCTATTTTTAAAATTATGAGGCTTTAAATTTTAAATTATGAGGCAACTGCAACTAAAGAAAATGCAATTTGTTTAAAAACATTATCACATATTTTATGCCAGTGGGTGATTACTTTCTAAGCCAACTGCATCGTTGTTAATTTTTTTCCACAAGAGCTCAAAATAATTTTTAATGCAAACTTTTGCTCACGTGCAAACTTGAGATTTTCTTTATTTGCTCCGCTTGAGTTTTTCTTTTGCATATTTGGCTAAAAGCACAAAGAAATGAAATAATACAGCAGGCAAAATATTAAAAATTATGTTTGTCGCACTGGGTGTATTTCAAATTTAGCACTTGTGAGATTAAGAATTCTTTCAATTTTTGCATATCTGTGGTATAAAATGAATGTGGCAAGTGTATTTTTATGCAAGTTGATATATGCTGGTGTGTAGATATGTGTGCACGAGTATATAAATATAAATACATATTTAAATAAATTTCAGCATTTTTTATGTTTGCCTTTTCTTCGTCTGTGAGCTGTTATATGAGACCTACTAGTTTACCGAGACTGAAAGTAAAACGTATAATAATATATAAGAAAAATAATATCATAAACTTAAACAAATTTTGGGTTTGCTCTAGTTCTAAAGGGTGGTTTTAAAAGATTTTAAGAGGCGATGTTGATTTGATATACAAATTATTATTTATTTATTTATAAAGCATTAGAAAATAATTACAAAATTATAGAATAATGATAAAGGGCCATGGTTACAAGACCTTAGGCTCTACAAATTATTATAATGAAATTATTGGTATGATTCAATTATGTATGGAGCAAAATATCGACCAAATGGCCGCCGCGATCTCAACGGTACACCTCCATCCCATGGTCCAAATTTTCGATGACGCTGAGACATAATTGAAGTTCTATGCTGTTAATGTGCCGAATTATCTCATCATTTAGTTTTTGAATTATTGATCGGTGTACACCTTTTTTGGGAGACAACTAGCTGTTTCGTAATCGCTATACTACTCATCAGCACCCACTTGAATTCAAACTCGGTATTAAGTAAACATTATCTATATTAATACGGCCGATTAACCAACTATACAAATGCAAATTATTTAGAAATTATTGTAACTTCTTTATTGTAGTTAAATTTTCTAGAGAGCCAAATGGCCGCCGCGGACTCGACAGCGCACTTCCATCCGATGGACGCCAAAAATCAACAGTGTTACGCTTTATCATGTTCAAACATGAAGTGGTCTGTCGAACTCGTTTTTGTGCGACACTGAGCAAACGCGGCACCTATCTTGCCGATCTTTTTTATATGCAAATGTTCAGGCGAAATGTTGAGCACACGTTCATACAATACGAGTATGTTCATCATTTCAACGATCTCACGTAACTTGACTCGGCGATCATTCATAATGATATCGAGGATTTTCTTCGTATTTTCTTCAGTAACCACCTCTTTTTGCTTTCCTGTCGATGGTATTGTTGCAGTGCTCGTTCGGGCCCGTTAAAATTCAGGAATCCAATATTTTATGATGTAATCTAACGGAGAAGACTCATCATAGCTCTTCTTTTGTCTTTTTCGCTGTTCTCCCTTTCAAATAATAGTGTTTAATTACTGTATGAAATTCACTTTTTCCATTTTTCTAGAGACGCAAAATTTGCTTACTTTAAACGACTACAACAAGTAAACTAATTGATGAATATAGGTGATATTTTAACAGCTGACGTTTAACAAATCGCGATTTAAAAATAAACAAACATCTAGCGCTAGCTAGTTTCAATATCAATCCGCCTACGTATTTTAGGGTATGTCAATTTAGCAATCGATGTTGTGCCACCGATTTTGCGATAGCTTTCGGCGTGAGGAACTAAACTTCCACTAAGACCTTGTCGGTCCACAAAAATGTTTGCGTAAATCAAAATCACTTTCTTTGAGTTCTTGAATGATTTAAATTTTAAAAGGATGGAATTTCAGATACTTTTTCAAATTTCATGAATATTCGCTCTTGGAAGTCCCAGTGAAAAACTGCTTCTAACCAGTTCAATGTTTTCTGGGGTCCTTGAAGGTCGACTGGTCCCTGGCCGTCGGACATTTATAGCAGAAGAGGTTGCGCGGATTAAATTAACATTCAGTACATCACCCATTCGCTGACTAAAGAATTTTGAACAAAATTGTCGACAATCGGTTAAATAAATATCGTTACTCTTAAAAAATGTCTCCACAGCGAACACGCGATGCTCCTTCAATCACTGTGAAATCGTGACTGACAAATCCGCACAATCGATTATTCCAAAGGCATCACCCTTCACCCGCTCCGTTTATTACTTTTTTAAATACCTAATCGTATTTAAAAATATAAATTTGCCTCCAGACACCCTGTACTTGTCATAATTGTCGCTAATGATAAATAGAGCGACGGATGTAGCGTGACATATCACAGCAATCCTTAGTGTTAAGGGGTCCAAAATGAGGGTACTTGCCACTGTTAAAATACATCACAGCTATAACGCTTTTTCTACGAGTGTACAGTTTACAGACAGAATTATATACGTAATTCAGGTGTCAACTTTTATTCGACGGATTGGCTTGCTCCAGAGTTTCAAAACTTTCAAACTTGTGAAATATTCCACCATCAAGTTAATTTGATAAAAAATAAAATAATCCAGCCAAGGAGGCACAGGATCACTGTGATATGAATGAAGTACTAAAAAATATTATAAAGAAGCTCGAATAGGCAAAACTATCATATTAGTCTTTTCTAATGTACATACATACATATGCAGTTGATATATAAAGTTGAGGACTTTAGTATCTAAAGCCTAAAAAATTCATAACTTTCTCATTCAATATAACATGCAACTTTTTCACCTTTAAACGAATTTACAATTTCTTAAAATTGCACTTTAAAGTTGAACATATTTGCAGTCATTTTATTTTGCTTCCCACACCCACCATATTTTTGCGCACACAACATAAATAACCTTGATTTAAAATATGCCAACAAAAGAAAGAAGAAGAAAAAATTGTTACAATAAAATTTTAACAGTCTTTAAAGGAGATATTTAATACAGGTTAACATTTTCCAACAGAGCTGTTAGTTAAATACAAGTCTAACAGAGCATAAATAACATAAGGCTCTAACAGACATGATAATGTCTATAAATGAAAAAAATAAGTACTAGAGTAAAAATGTTAAACGGTAGAACTGTTAAACAGGTTTAACAGTTGCAGGTTGATATAGGTAGCAGATATTTTTTCTTCTTTTTTGTTTTGTCTAGGATGTAAGTCTTGAGTAGAGTGGAGCTGCAAGTATTTGGCTTAAGATTGATGTCAACAGAAAACCTTTGTAAAGAGTAGAGACTGTTTAATGTTGTACTCCTTTTTAAATAAAATTTTAAAGAGGCTTTATTTGCAGCTATAAGTAATTTCAGTTGCAGTGTTGCAGATTTTTTTTTTTTGCTAATGAGCTGGGAGGAAAAGAAAAAAACTTTATGGTTTTACTGAGTTTGTATAAACAGTATAATAAATCAAAACAGAGAATTGCAATTTTATTACTCATACTTTAGTTGTACTAAACTGCTTTTGAGATTATTGGGCGCATGTTCAATTTTGTTTAAAAGAGAAACGGAAAGAGTTTTATTGAAAAATTGTACGCTCAGCAAAAGAAAAAATAAATAAATCATCCGGTGATTTTATTAAATGTTATTAAGAGACAGTTATTTAGAAGAGTAAACAATTTTATGTGAGGAGAACAAATTCCCTTTAGTTTTGCAATTGCGCTGTCTGATTTCGAGCAAACAAAAGACGGCAAACGAGATGTATGTACCCCAACCAAAAAGCCATTTATCATTTTAATGTTGTCTAAAGTGAAACTCATTTACCGTGTTATATACATATATTGAAACAATCTCTTTTAACTTAAAAGAGAAATACTGTTTCCAATATTAAGTAAGGGTGTGATTGTGTGTTTGTGTTATAGGTTTTCAGAAATCCCTCATTGAAATTGTTAAATTGAGGTATCGTTTAAATGGGGATATTTTACTTAAATCGGGAAATAATTCTTGCTCTTATTTGATTTCTATTTTTGTTAAGGGTATTTGTGAGTGTAACGTTGTTATTGTTTTTACAGTTTATGCTGTTAAAATACTTTTGTTATAGTTGTTATTGTTATTTCGTAGTATAGGTGTAGTGGTTGTTGTTTGATATTTCTTTAACAGTCAAGAGACAGACGGCCAAAACAAACCGAAATCGTTTCATGTGTGTTGTTTTTATTATATTTTCGTTTTTTTTGTGGGCTGCTGTCAAGCTCTCAACGTTGTCAGTGTCAAAAAGATGTTTTAGTCGACAACATAACGCTTCAACGAAATCATGTCGAGTGAATTATTTTTGTTGTTTATTTGTATTAAAAGATATTAAATAAAAAGAAATAATTTTTTTTAAATAAGTTTTAATAATGTTTAATATTGAACATAAAAGTGTGAAAAATGCTTTTTATGAATTAAGTAAAAACAAAAACGTTTTTTAAAACATAACTATATTATTTTTGGTGTGTTCGTCAAGTGTCATATTTTTTGATTGACGGCTGCAAAATAAAATTGCATTTGTGGTGTTTGTTTGTGTGTGTGTTAAACAATAAATAAACAATGTATGCACAGACGTAACAACAAAGCTTGTGTAGGTGTGTATGGTTATGTGACTGAGTGTTGTGGCCTCTCTGTTTTACAGCTCTCTGCTGTGCTGAGCTTAAAGGGCTCCTGATTTACTGCGCAACATTTTGAGTAATAGTACTTAATTGTTGTTCTTTATGGTATTTAACTATAAAGGATTTTCCTGTATTTTTAATTTTTTTTTTTTATACTTGCAAGACTTATAACACCGACATTATTTAGCTATTTTAGTCGCTTAAACGACTTGGCAAAGGCGACATCGAGAAGTCAGTAAATTATAAACGTCAAAGTGTTTTACACTTGGAAAATAAAGACAACTGTTACCTAGAGCAAACAGTAAAATATACGTAAATTTTAAAACGGTGTTTAAGAAAAAAGGAAACATTTCACTAGTCACCAAATTAAAATAAATTTGAAGTAATTACTCTAAAAAATATAAAATAAAAAATTTCGCTGCTGTGATTTATTTGTTATTTTAATTTAAAGAGCTCTGCGAGACGAAAGCAAAGCAACAAAAATATATGCTGACAAAAATAAAACAAACATATCTATCAAAATTATACAAATTATATGTTTTCCTAAAAAGTGCTAATAAATCATTTAATAAAAATGTTCTAAACAACAAATACACCCACCCACAAAAACAAAACAAAAACTACAAATAAATGCTTCTACAATATTGAAAACAAAAACTAAGAAGAAATGTCATTTTTAGTATGACCACTGTGACACTTGATTTATTTGCCACGCGTGTGTGTATTTAAATGTGTATGTGTGTGTGTGTGAAATTAAAAGAAATGTGGCTGCTGCTGTGTACAGGGCTCGAGTGGTAACAACGTCATTCATTTCTATAACAAAAACTTAAAGGAAATAGCAACAAAAAAAAAAAAAACAAAAATGATTGAATGCCTGTATGTTTTTGATCGAAAGCTTAAAATGTTTTTCAACAACAAAACAATTATTTTTGTTAATGACATTGACACAAACATTTCGCAAACGAACCGAAATGAAATAAAAAAAGAAACAGTATTTAAATGTTAAAGAAAATTTTGCTAATTAAGACAAAAGAAAAAGAAATTCGAAAATTAATATGAGCAACATTTTTAAAGCGTTTTAATTTTCTTAAATTAAAGCAAAAACAAAAAACTCCCTCCTTCACATATTCACACGCACAAACCACCCACCCAGCCTTCCGCAACCTCCTGTTGAATTAACAAGTGTTCTTTTTTTTTCGTTTGTTTGGATTTTTTTTCTGTCTTGTTCATTTGGTAGCATTGACTAAATGCTTGTTGATTTGTGTTGTACGTTGTGCGTGGCTGCAAACAGTAGTAAAGTGGAAGTATTCCGCGTGTATGTTTTTCTTGTGTGCTGTAGACCCCTCATTAGTTTTTTTGCGGTTTTGTAACAACATTAAAAAAACAAACAAACAAAAATCACTGTGCGATTTTTTCAAATATTAACTGTAGTGTTGTACCAAAACAAAATCACATTATGATGCTGCACGAGGCTGTGATGTTGGAAATCTATCGGCAGGCTTTGAATGCAAGGTGAATATTAAATAAAAATATTGTGAAAACCATTAAATTAAAATATTTTCAACTACATACGTACTTGAACACAGGAAAAATTTTTATAAGAAATCCAAAAAATTTTCGGCAGAATTTTTTTTTTTAATACATAGGTAAGAGTAATTTAGCTAATATAATATTTTACCAGTTTTTTGGGAGAATTGTAAAATCCTTTATATACATATACCAAAAAAACAAATTATAATCAGATTTTATTGTTGAAAAAAATAGCTAATTTTGTTGAGCAACAACCTTTTTTTTGAATTCGTTTTCAGTTCCGTATTCGAACAATTTATTAACTGATTCAGCAAATTCCGTTACTGACTACGAAAGAAAAAAATTCTTTGTAAATATTTTTAATTGTTTAAAACAGAAAATGTAGGATTTCATTTAAGCTATAGCAGTTCAAGATTTTTATTTTCCAGCTTAATTTTTTAATATTATTTTTAACTGCATATAATCATATAATATATGTATTGCCTTAACTCTATAAATAGGATTAATGTTATATAATTACCTAACCCTGAACTACTGTACAATTATTTTTAATATTTATGTATTTGAAAATGGAATATTTGATTTGAAAAAATAAAAAGTTTTAGTTGTAAAACTGATTTTAATGCGAAAAGAGCTTATTTTTAATACTCTTTTTACGCGTGAAACTCGGAACGTCCTCCCAACGTGTCTATATACAGGTTGTCTGAGAACACAACCTCAAGACCAATTAGAGTGAGAAGATTGATTGAGAAAAATTGGAAAAGAAAAACTTAAAAAAATATAAATAGCTTGTTTTCTATGTTTCCCAGCTATCTATATGTCGACATTTCATAGGAACTACCCTAATCATCAGTAGACTTTGGAAATTTTTGAAAGATATTCTCAAACACTCAACTTTATATCCCAGCAATCTAAATAAATTGTTGAGAATTTAAAAAGAAAAATGCTCTGATAATATCTGTTAAAACACAAAAAACAAGCTTTTTCATTAATACATGTCTCTAACATTTCTTTACACCTTTCAAACAATTGTTTGGGAAAAGAAAAACTTTTACTCAGTTCAAATGTTTTTTATTTACACAATCTCTTGCACTTTTTTTTTAGATTTTTGTTCTGATTTTCCTCATGGTCATAGCTGCTAGATTTGACGATAAATCATCATTATGACGATTTTCATGCCCAAATTTAGCAAAATGACGATTTGACGATTTTTGTCTTAGAAATTACGATTTTTGCTATACATGACAACATTAATTTTTTTTAGGCATGACACAAAGTGTATCTAAAAGCTCTGATTCAATATCTTACACGATCGTACGATTCATTCACAGAAAATGTTCCAGAAGTCTGGTTGACTTAACAATATCACTTCAAAATGAAATAATAATAGTAATAATAATTAAAAACTATTATTACTATAATAATGCTATGGTATTTCAATTTATTTCTCGATGCACCAATAATATTCTCATATTTGATTCTTCATAAAATTTCTCAAACCGCACGATTTGTGAAAACATCTGTGAGACAGGTGCATTTTTATTACATTTTCAGCACACATGTTATATTCCGTAGATATCCTAATTGTGAATCACGGCCTAGAAGCAAATTTATACAGTTTTTGCAAAAAAAAAAAAAAAAAAATATGAATAGAAATGCGCGAACTTCCATTATATTCAAAATTATTCGAAAATATAGTGAGATTGCACCTTCTTTTGCAACGTGGACATATCGCTCCTTTATTGCAACATAGTCATATCTCAAAAAAATGAGCTTTACGAGTTAACAATGCAGAATTGTTAACAGTACTAACTTTTATTTGTGGCACCATACATTCTTATGTATTATAGTTGTAAATCGCCAATCAGAAACACAATATTTTTTGTTATGTTTTATTGATTTATTCAAAGATAATACTGCTCCTTTATTGCAACATAGTCATATCTCAAAGAATGAGGTTTTCGAGTTAACAATGCAGAATTGTTAACAGTACTACCTTTTATATTGTGACAAAAATTTATTCAAATTACTTTTAAACTGCTTCCTTTAGAAGATATTTTTAAAAAATTTGTCTAAGATTTGTATGGAAGCTAAAGATTTTAAATGTGTTTTTCTCGAAACGAGCTTTATTGAATTATGACTATGTTGCAATAAAGGAGCGATATTTTTCGAAATTATATATATGTGTAAATCAACATGAACACTTTTGAAATAAATCATCTATCTATCTAACTATCTAATTGAAAAGTAGTAAAAATAATGGAAAATTTACAGGTAGATAAGAAAAAGAAATGCTAAATTTAGCTGCAAAAACGATAAAATGGTCACGCTGGTTACAATCAATAATTAATTGAATTGGAGGTAAAAAATCACAAAAACTTATTTAAATAAAATTTTCTGTAATAAAAATGACTTACATGCATGTTCTGAGAAACGCAAATCGCTTAAATTTAGCGTTTTCGATTTGAAAACGCCAATTAGGTGTTCTGAGAAACGTATAACGCAATAAATGTGATTTTGCGATTTGAAATCGCCAAATAGGTGTTCTGGAAAACGCATATATATCACTTAAAATTGGCGACTTCAACTCGCATGTGTATATTGAAGTGAACTGAGTGAATTTGCTAAAACTGTACTTGCAAAAGGCAATAAAATTATTCACAATTAAAATATAATATGTTTTCTTTTTATTTCAATAAAAATTTTAAAGAATTTTACACATTTTCATTAAGAAAACTAAATTGAAAAATTTTCTGTTTGTTGTCAAATTTTTTTTTTCGTTTTATATTACTACCACATACGTATGTAAAACACATATTATATTTTTTCGGAAGAAACTCCTAACCGCCAGTAAAACGCGTGTTCCTCAGAACACCTAAAAATCAATTAAGCGTTTTTCATAACGCATTGCGGTTTCAGAACGCGCGATCTCGGAACATGGATATTAATCTACTTACGAGTAATAAAAAAACGGCTTAATCTACGTAACTAACAAATAGAGTGATCGATTATTCGACTTTTTTCTAAAAAGGCAATTTAAAAATTCTAGTTTTCGGGAAAAAATTAAAGAGCAAACCGTTTAACCGGTTAAATAAAATAATTAGAAAAAAAAATTTGTTAATAAAATAACATTTGATTATGATGGCTAAAGTAACATGTGACCAAAAGCAAAGTAATTCTCAAAAAGAACAAAGCAAACAAGTTTTAAAAATTCTTAATTAATCTGTATTTTTCGTTAAAGATATGAAAAGATGCATAGAATGTATGTACTCAGAGTTTGATTCCAAGGTACATTGCACATGCATATGTGTATGTGCTTAGATCAGTGGTGCCCACAAAGAGCACTCAGTGTATACTACTATACTATGGGCGGAAAAGTCCTGGGCCTAACACATAGATGGCACTAGTATTATTGCAGTCAGCTTTTTTTCAGTTAACACTAACCTTCAAAAGACAGCTGTTAAAATTTCATCATATTCTATTCATTAGTTTGTGAGTTATTGTGCTAAGAGTGACGCTACTTTTGTTCTTTTCAAAACAATGGATCCAAAACAATTTCGTGTTTTAATTTTATTCTGCTTCTTGATGGGAAAAATACCGCTCAAGCGAAGTAATGGCTTGAAAAGTGTTATGAGCACTCGGCTCCGTCAGAATCAAAAATAAAACGTTGGGCTGCTGACTTCAAACGTGTTCTTAGCGACACCAATGATGCCAAACGCAGTGGACGTCCAAATGAGGCAGTGACACCAGTTGTGCGATTCTGTAACTTATATAACGATAATCGAATGATTAAAATAATTAAAAATATTTTATCGTATTTGCTATTCTGTAACATTTTCTTAACGATATTCGTAGTCGATCAAAATCAGCTGTTAATTTTACTGCCGATTGTCTATTTCTTAAAGACAAAAATTTTCTTGCTGTTTATTCAATCGTTAAAGAGTATTTTTTTTTTAAATTGTGCATCCATGAAATAAAGTGCTTACAATCAGATTTTTAAGACATAAAAATATTTATTATATATTAAATACATAAAATATTTATTAAATACATTTTCAAAAACAAAAATTTCAGTATAATTTTTTAACCGGTAAAGTGTTTTTTGTGTTGAAATAGCTATTGAACGTTTGTCATTCGGACTTGCAAGGGTTGAAACAAGTTGGAACGCTTCAAGGGATACTCATTGTGTTTATCGGGAGTTGGACAATTCCTTTGAGTTGACAATTAATGAATTTAAAAAGTTATATTGATTATCACCAGCCTTAGTTGTGGCCATTCTGAACATATAGAAATTATTACATACATGTATATACGAATAAATGAAACGTGTGAACTCATGTTTTATTTTACTTACCTTATTACAAATTAAATAATATTTATTGTCACTTAAAAACTAAAATCACAACAAATAAAAATCAATATGTATACATATTGTTATGGGAAAATTTATTGTTTTCTCTTTTCTTCTTTGTGGTTTTCGGTTTTTTTCTGGCAGAGATGCCACGTGATGCTTATATGAATGAACAGAAAAATACAGCTGTTTACCATCGTTAGAATTAAATTACAGAATCACTCAATCGTTACTGCAAGCGATGAAATTTGATGACAAAAGTTGCGATTATCGAATCGTTAAAAGTTAGAGAATCGCACTACAGAAAACAAAACAAAAAATTCACAAAATCGTTTTGAATGATCGAAAAATGAAGTTGCGTTAGTTAGCTGACATCGTAAAGGTGTCAAAAGAACTTGTTGGCTTTCTATTGCATGAGCATATGACTATGAGAAAGCTCTGTTCAAATGTTAACAATAGAATTACAGAAAGGCAAACATTAAAATATTTATAGAGAAACGAACTATAATTATGTACATAATACAACTTTTTTAACAATAATACATAATTACCGTATTCAAAGGGTTGCCATAAAGTCAGAAGTCTTGGAATATTAGTATGAAAAAATATGAATACTGTGAGCATTTTGACATAAATTATTTTCATGAGATGTTAATGGTTTTGTTACGGCAAACTCTGTCTTATCAGGAGTACTTTCTGACTTTTTTGTTCGAAACATAATATAAAATATTATCACATGTTTTGTATCTTGGACCAGTACTCAGGGGACGACCCCTACATAAACAAAAATTAAAAAAATAGCGTTAAGTAGCTTCCATATCAATCCGCTCGCGTAGAAATACGTTTAACTCGACTGTGTAAAAAAATCAGCATGGACAACAACCTGCAATCGTGTCGTCTGGCAGTTGTCAAAATAAAAGTTCACATTTAAATAGATCTATTTTATATTTGACATAGTGAAGTCTAGTATCTGCTGGTTTCAATGTGTTTAATGCTTTACGTCTAGCCTTTTCTCTCTACATATATGTTAAGTATTTTTTTCCGCTTAATGAGCATATATTGTTACGCACATATATAAAGAAAGAATATATACAAACAATTAAGTTTTTTATTCGCTATTTAAGCTTCTAACATTTATACGGATATTTGACGGATATTATTAGAGCATTTTTCTTTTTAAATTCTCAACAATTTATTTATATTGTTGGGATATAAAGTTGAATGTTTGAGAATATCTTTCAAAAATTTCCAAAGTCTACTGATGATTAGGGTAGTTCCTATGAAATGTCGACATATAGATAGCTGGAAAACATAGAAAACAAGCTATTTATAATTTTTTTTTACTGAAAGAATATATATTTTTATTAATAGTTCACTTAATCCTAATCGATTATAAGCTCAAAATAAGAAACGTTTTTAAAGCGGCGGGCATTGCAAATGGATTCTTTAGCATTTTAGGCAGCGTTGTCAACTCGGTGTATTTCGCACCGTTTTTGGTGCTTTTTCAAATTATTTGTGCGAAAAATTTTTTAACTGGTGCGGGGTGCGTTTTTTTTAATTTTCGGTGCGTTTTTAAAATTTCGGTGGCACAAAATCAAATTCAACTCAACTTATTATTTTAATGTTTATATGCACAAAGTAAGGCAATGCACAAAGTAAGACAATCTTGCTGTTGTATGTGATACATACTCTCGAAAGAAAAAGAAACATTTTGTTTTATAAAATTTGCTGCTTTTAGAGAGTGTTTTGCTATTAAACGATCAAGCCAAGTTTGTCAAATATTGCAATAAATGCAGTCTCTAAACAGAGAAGTTCGTATTTATGATGGTTCATGAATTCGTTACGGTTTGGGTAATTGAGAAATTATCAAATTCTTACATAAATTAAAAAGTTTTTCCGCAACGTTTGCATTAAATATTGACTGAAACTTCATTTTTTATTAGTTATAATTCTGGCAAATTTTCGTATATTTCAATAAATCCTTTTAAAGACACCGCTTACACTCTGTTTGATAGAATTGCTATTAATCGAATTTCTGTTTACTTTTAATGATCCGATAATCGTAAATTCTTTCGTCAGTAATGGTTGTAAGCTTCTGAAATATAATTTTGACGATGATAAGCAGGTATTTTGCGTTAATGAAAATAAGCTGTAAAAGTCACAGTTGATTTCGGTTCACAGCAAATAAAATTAAATGGCATTGCTTAATAATAAATTTTATAATATATCTTTATAATTAGTGTAAAAGTAACATTATCTTAATAAAACTAACGGAGTCGTGCTAGAGACCAAGTTTGACAAATACGAATTCAAGCTATTGAACGAATTTGATGGCACTCCATCCTAGTTTGATTTTAAAATATTGGCTTAAAAAGCTGTTTCATTATCGTGTTTTTAATATAAAAATATTGTACTTCTTAAAATATAAAATAGACTTTTAAAAACGAAAGGAAAAAAAAATAAAAATTCGGTGCGTTTTCGCTGAAATAACGCGCTTTTTCCCCCATTTCCGTGCGTTTTAAAATTTCAAAGTTGACAACGCTGGTTTTATAAACGAAATATCAATACAGATATACAAGTCGTTCCGTATATAACGAAATTGTGCGTTTTCAAGCAACCTAAAAAACAAACGGCTAACCGAACAAAATTTCTTTGGATTTCTGTCAATGATTTCGAAAGCCTCAAAGCAAACAAAACCGTTTGTTAAAATTTAATTCCAAACCGAAAAAAGAATGTTCACTGTGTTGTTAATGTTATTAATTATACAATAAGATATAACAAATAGTTTTAAACGTTTAACTAAATAAACATGTTCATGTCCAGCAAATAAGTAACTAAATTTGTTTTTTATTTTTTACTTGCAGTGAACTTGCCAGCCCACGCTGCCAGTCACGCGAATCGACTGCTTCAGTATCAGCCAACAACGATGTGCGCTGTCCGTCAAACGAATCTCATTATTCTGGCCATGAAGGTCATACACGAGAAGAAACACCCACACCAACATCGCCACCAGTTGGTCTACCGTTACCCGCCACATTGGCACCAGCTGCAGCAGCCGCCCTCTTACCACCGCAATCAGCTGCCATGGCTGCATATTTTAATGCAGCTGCTGCTGCAGCCGCACAACAGAATCATCATCTCTTATTAACAAACCCCTTAGCAGCAGCTGCTTCACTTGTGCAACAGGCAACCCAACAAGTTGCACATTCCCCCAATTCACAACAAACGTTGACACCAACTCCACCAAATACAAACGATTTAGTGGATACATCAGCCTTGGATTTTAGCACCAAAAGAAGCCGACGGAACTGTGATGATGAGACAAATGCCAGCGAAGAGGATGAGGATCATGCTGACGGTGAACGAAATGATAATGAGGCTGATAATGCAAATGATAATGAAACAGAAGATTTGAATAGTCCATTAGATTTATCGGTTAATAATGGACGCAAACGTCAATCAGATGAAGAGGAACCTGTTATAATAACCAATCGGAAATTGGCAAGATCAAATGATTACAAATCATTGCCAGCATCAAGCACCTGGGTGCCTCCAATAAATCCATATTTAGCAGCTGTGGCAGCAGCGAATATGTCACCAAAGACTCCCCTTTCTTTAGACTGGAATGCAAAAGCTAAAATTGCACCAAATGAAGCCACCAAAGCTTTAGAGAAAATGACTGAAATGACAAGACTAGGAGGATCAGCTAAAGCTGAACATAACGAAGCTTCAATAAGACACTCAACTAGCTCTGCTAACACTTCAACAACAACAACGGCCACATCAAATGGTCGTCACAGTGCTTGGCAATCACATTGGCTTAACAAAGGAGCAGACGCTGTCAAAGATGTTTTCAAATGTGTTTGGTGTAAGCAAAGTTTTGCCACTTTAGCATCTTTAACCACGCACATGAAAGAAACACAACACTGTGGAGTTAATGTTCCTCCTAGTGTTGGCTCAAATACAGCGGCAACAAATAGTGGCAGCAATCAAACGACACAATCTTCCCATCATCATTCTCGTCATTCGACCACGCAAAGTAGTGGCACAGCATCAGCTCAGCAAGCAGCATTGAATGCCAACAATTCAACAACATCTGGTGGCAGTAAATCTGATCTAAACATGCTAATCAAAGAAACGATGCCATTGCCACGCAAACTAGTGCGTGGCCAAGATGTGTGGTTGGGAAAAGGTGCCGAACAAACGCTTAAGATATTAAAATGTATATGGTGTAAACAAAGTTTCCGCTCTCTGGCCGAAATGACAGTTCACATGCAAGAGACGCAACATTATACAAACATAATATCGCAAGAACAAATCATTTCTTGGAAGTCTACCGATGACAAGGCATCACGAGATAATAGCAGTGGCAGTAACAGCATTAATAGAACTAACGCCAATGCTGCTAACAGCAATACAGCTGCGACACTTGCGGTTAATAGCAGTGCTACATCTCCTTCCAGCCATGCAACAAATCCCAATTCCACTGTGAGTGCTGTGCTAACGTGCAAAGTCTGCGATCAAGCATTTTCTTCCCTGAAAGATCTCAGCAATCACATGATGAAGAACAACCACTACAAAGAACACATGATGAGGACAGCAGCAGCCGCTGAAAATGTGCCGACAATGATACGCGGCAGAGGTAGACAGGCGCGCGAGAAACGTAAGAAGTCTTTGCCGGTACGTAAACTTTTAGAAATGGAAAGAGCCCAACATGATTTTAAGGCAGCTGGCTTAGATCAGGCCCTAAAACCTTTAAGAGACTTTGCCGTTTCTACAAAATTGTCATGTGAAACTTGCGGTGATAAAGTAGAAACTGCCCTGTTTGTAGACCATATACGACAGTGCATTGATCGCAGTTTAGTTTTGTCGCCTAGATCTCAGAACAATAACAATAATACACTTAAATCTCCGTACGGATCCTCAACGCCACAGGACCACTTAAGTAGTCCACAGACCCCGCACAGCCGCAGTGATAGTCACAAAACATCTGATGGCAATAGCTCGCCTTTGTCCAACACAAATACAAGAGCTGACATTTTGTGTCCTCTGCCTCCTAATGAGCCGGAGAAAACTACCGGCGGCACTTCTGTGCTCAGCGCTTTGGAACAGTTAATTGAAAAAAGTTTCGACTCTAGACCGCGTCACTCCTCGGCCTACGGGGAAACTTCTTCTGGCGGCACTCCATTGGGTTCGAGTATACTCAAACGTTTGGGTATAGATGATAATGTGGATTACACCAAACCTTTAATGGATCCACAAACAATGCAATTTTTACGTTCCTATTCGAATTATCCCTCAACTCGTGACCGCAGCGCCAGCGAATCAAGTTCAGTATCAGAACGTTGTAACAGCCGCTTGGAATCATTTACCCCCGAACGTGGCCATGATCTTTCTCGACAGCCTACACCACGTCTTACCCCAGATAAAATATACCCAAATCCCAAGGAATCTAGAGAAAACATGTACGCTACTAAAATCAAATCCGAGCCATTTGAGAGCAGTGAACATACAAGCGAAACTGACAATATACCGATCAATGAAATACCAAAGAAAATTTCTGTCAAAAAAGAATTTAATATACCCGAAGATCACGAGGAGCTTGAAGGTCATAAGATCAAAGAAACTGACATAAGGCCCAATTCCCTAACGCCCAGTTCGCGTGCTATAAGTCCCAGTATCAGTGAACGTTCTGCTACACCAAAATCAACTTGTTCGTCTGGTGAAAAGAAGCCCCTATTCGGCTACTCAGAAAGCAGTAGTCTTAATGCTTTATCATCCATGTTTAACAATCTTAACAACACCAACACTACTGCACTAGCATTGAGTAGCTCTAATATGGAAACAAATAATAACAACACCACCACGGCTAACACAGTGGCCAAAAAATCCAATGCCAATCCTTTGGCTGCTTTGCAGAAACTTTGTGAGACTACTGATACGCCTGCAGCCAATACACGTAGTTCATCTAGTAGCAGCAGCAGCAACAACAACAACAACAGCAATTTGTTACTACACTCGGCTTCAACTTCTTCGTGCACAACAACAAATGCTGGTGGTGGTAGTGCAGCCAGTGCAAGTGGCAGTAATAGTAGTGCCAGCATGTTAGCCTTTAGTTGGGCTTGCAATGATGCTGTGGTTACAGCAGATTCAATCATTAAATGTTCCTTCTGTGATACACCATTCAGCTCCAAGGGTGCCTATCGTCATCATTTGTCCAAGGTACACTTTGTTAAAGATGACCAACAGCCTCAACACGATTTGAATAATATGAAATCGCCAGCTGGCTTAACAGCCCTCTCACCCAAATCGGTGACTTCACCCAAAAGTATAACTTCGGCTAAAAGTCCAGCCACTCACCAGCGTTTGGAAGCAACGCCACCGTCCAGTGTTACAACAACGCCAACTATCAATCCCTATGACGAGAGTCCGCAGTCGAAGTTTTTGAAATATACGGAATTGGCCAAGCAGTTGTCGAGCAAAAATGCTTAAGTATAATAATGGCAAAAAAAGTGCTCCACAGAAAAAGTAGAGGTATGACTTAAGTAACTATTTTTAAAGCAAAAAGAAGAAAAAGTTGTCGAAAGCTGCTTTTAGAGAGATGAACTTTATCATTTTTTTTTCTTGTATGTAAAACTTGAAAGCTGACTGAAGAAAATTTCAGTAAATTATTTTCTAGAGAAGAGATGAAAAATAACGCCGAAATGACTAAAACAAAATTTAAAGATGTTTTTTAATATCAGCGAGTGATTCATTTGAAAAAACTTTCAGACTGTTCACACATTTTTTTGATAAAAAGTTCGCTTGTCATGTGGAAACCAGTTATCAATTTTTATTGAAGTTTTGGATTGCTCAAATGGGTTTTGATTATAAATTTTTTTTCTTTTTTAACATTTCTGCTCGAAGTCGGTAGCTTTCCGCATAAACGCTGTGAACATTTTACGCTTGAAATTGTTGAGCTTTTGAATCTCGGGCGCCATATAACCTCAACATTATATTCAATTAAATAAAATATGTTATCGTGTCAAGTGTTGAGTATAGAATGTGAACTGGCTCTTTATTCAATTCTTTATGTGTCAAGCCGAAGGTCCTTACCAGGCGTTATACGCGTTAACAAGTTCTAAGCGTCTGTCAAAAAAGTACAACTAATGCAATTGCATGAGACAAGTTACACATCACAAAGCATTGAACGCATAGAGGCGTGCGACGCACGCGTCATAAGCGTTATAAAAACTGTCAGTTGCTCATTTCACAATTCATTTTATTTTTTCAAAGTGTTCGTCAAGAATATTTGTGCCGTGGATTGTTATTTTATGTTTTTGTGCTAAAAAAAATGCTTTTATTTAAAATATACTAAAACACAACAAAAAAGTTATCGAATGAAAAGCGTTGTATGTAACTTGAGTTTAAAAAAGTGTACCGCATGTAAGGTGTGGTATGTACCTTCAGCCTTAGCCAATCTTACGTTTTATACAACAGTGTTGCCAGTACTAAATAATTATATTATTTTACAAATCCAGGGGTGGCACTACGGTTGCCATATTTGCCAATTTATCGTCATTTCGACGATTTTGGGTGCTGAAAATAGCACTTTTACGATATAAGGTCCGTTTTTGACGATTTCTGCAGATCATATTTTTACTGCCATATATTTCAAGCAATTATGGACTTACAACTACATACATACTTCCTGTTGTCGAGTTGACTTCAGTAGGAAATGAAAGTAATATATATGGTACGTAAATATGTACTTATGTATGTAATACCGTAAATGTTTGGGAGTATACATATATTCTTGATACTATTTGCTTTGACCTTTATTTAATACAATAGTTGCAACAAAATTCTTCAGCTCAAGGTCCTTTTTTTTATTTTTTAATTTTTTGATGTATTTCTCAATATTTCGTCTTCCTTCGGAAAGCTTCCTTAAGACAGCTTAGCATCATCTTCCCGACAACGAAAGATTGGGGCTCGAAACCAAGATAGTTACGGGATGGCTCACAAAAAGCTTCAGGTTGTAGGAGTGGGAATAGTGGGGCTTAGAACACGCAAAAAAATAACTGCTAGAAAGGTCACCACAATCAATCCTAGCAGAACTATACGCAAAAAGCGAAGCGGTGAAAAAGCTTTCCGATAGGCAATACGAGGGAGCAATGATAAAAATACTTTCCGATAGCCAATCGGACCTCCAAGCCCTAAGCAATTGTGTTTTTACCTCCAAGCTAGTACTGGAATGTCACAACAAGCTAAACGAACTGGCAAGACAGAACCAGATTACTCTAGCCAGGGTGGCAAGACTTGAGGGGCATTGTGGCAATGAGATGGTAGACATCTATGCCAAAAATTGAGCAGAGGGCCTCCTTAAAAGAGAGGTAAAAAATAAACTTAGATACAGCTACTACAAGCTCATACGTTGAGTAAACAGGACTTGCTATTAATCACATTGAAGGATTCAGTACATATTCTTGACATACTTAACCCATCGGGTGATAAGGGAAAGCAAAATAAAGGGTGGTTAAATTTCAAGGGCCGATGTTGATTTTGAATAAAACACAAAATATTTAGGAAATTATTGTAATTTTATTTTATTATGATATATTGGTGTTATTCAATTATGTATGGAACAAAATATCGGCCGTATGAGCGCCGCGACCACGGCGGCACACCTCCATCCGATGGTCCAAATTTTCGATGACCCTGAGGCATAATGGAGGTTCTATGCCGTTAATGTGCCGAATTATCTCATCCTTTAGCTGTTGAATTGTTGCTGGCTTATCGACGTACACCTTTTCTTTCAAATAACCCCAAAGAAAAAAGTCCAACGGTGTCAAATCACATGATCTTGGCGGCCAATTGACATCGCCATTACGTGAGATAACACGGCCATTGAATTTGTTGCGCAAAAGAGCAATTGTTTCGTTAGCTGTGTGGCAAGTGGCACCGTCCTGCTGAAACCACATATCGTCTACATCCATATCTTCCAATTCGGGCCATAAAAAGTTCGTTATCATCTCACGATAGCGAACACCATTCACAGTAACTGCCTGACCGGCCTTATTTTGGAAAAAATACGGCCCGATGATGCCGCCAGCACATAAACCGCATCAAACAGTCACTCTTTGTTTTTCGACAGTCACTCTTGGATTCTCATTCGCCCAAATGCGGCAATTCTGTTTATTGACGAATCCACTGAGGTGAAAATGTGCCTGATCACCGAAGATGATTTTCTTCGAAAATTGACCATCATTTTCATTATAAGTCTGGATAACTTTAACACGTTGTTGGATTGTGTATCTCTCCATGGTTCAAATTGAGTAAGTCTGAAATAGAGAAATGTCAAATAAAATTTGGAAAAAAAACTTGGCGTTTAGGTGTGGTTCACATTCAACATCGGCCCTTGAAATTTAACCACCCGATATATCAATGGCCACAGTTTTGGGTTTTACATCTTACTCAAATCAAATAATAATAAGTCTTAACTTTTTATAGGTACATTCTTTAATTTATGCTCACACTCCAATACTTATTTTGTCTAGCGCCAAAATAATGAAAAAGTTTTACTGAGACAAAAAAACGACACTTGTCTGGACTATAGAGGAAATATGTTCAAACTGTTCGAAAAATTTAAATGCTCGGATAACTAGGTAGTCCGAACTAGCGAGTGTTCAGATTTGAAAGGTTAGACTATATATAACTACGAAATTATATAATACTACTTTTTGATAAACAAAATCTAAGGACATGACGTCCAGGCAATAAAAAGTTATTGCCAATATTCAAGCAATGATTTTTTTTCTTCTCTATGCACAGCTGCCTGCCTTGATTTCTAAGAACGTCTCATTGCCTTAATTCTATGGCTTAACTAATACATACCGAAAGCTTAGCTTTTATGAGATGCCATCAGCGGCAAAAAAAAAATCTAATGATTTATTTCAATCTTGATAAATTGCAGCGGTATTTTTTTATAAAAGAAAAGAAACGATATTTGTATAAATTTCAAACATTGATCGGTTGGTTGTTTACCGCAATGATCTGCACGCCAATATTTCATTTCATCTAATCTAAAAACTATAAATTTTCGGCAAAAGAAAAAAAGCATTTCTAACACTCCCACCACATCAATGAAAAACTTTGATCGAAAAGGAACAACAACAAGAAACGAAAACGCTTAAATTAATATCTACTAAAACAACTACAAAAGCCAAAACGGCAAATATGATTACAAACGTATGTAGCACAATTAATTGCCACACTTAAACAACTTGCTCACCTTTAAGAAGATGAAGCAAAAAAAAACTACAACAAAAACAAATATAAATAAAAAACTCACTTGTTCTTTGTACCAGACTGTCGTACCTACATACACACATATAAACATATGTGAGTATGTGTACATATGTATGTATGTATGCATGCCTGCACTTGTATGAATGTGTGTTTGTTATAAGCAAATTTGTAAACAAACTGTAACCAAAACAGGTACCCACTCCAACCAACAAGCTCCTCCTTATTAAATTCTTTTTTTGTTTTTTTTTGTTTTGTATTGTTTTGCAAACCAACACATTTACATTTCGGCACTCATACTTTGAAACTTTCAATGGCTAAAAGAAGAAAAACTTACATACATGTGAACTTATGTTTGGTTGTGTTTTTATATGGCCACTTAATATTGACGGGCTGTTTGTTTGTTTGCTTTTTGTTGGCCTGGTCTGGTTTGGTTTGACTGCCACCAACAACAGCAACAACAACAACAACTAACTATTCAACCATTCAGCCAAGCAAGCCAGCCAAAACAAAAATTGTGTAGACTTAAACAACCATTCGATTTATTCGTACAAACGTATCAGAAGACGAGCGAACGAACACAAATTAATTGAAATTCATTTTCAATTTTCAACACAAGATTGTGTAGAGCAATCGACAAGTAGCTTGCATTGCAAATCAGACAATAAGCGGGGCATAATGATCATGGTTGCCAACTTCAAAGAAAGATAATAGCTTAAGGTAATAAATAATTGGGATTTTCTTGAAATATTTTCCACAATTTTGTCGCAATAGTCGTTGGAACTAGTCTAACAGAAATTTCTCAAAAATAGCAAATTTGCAGACTTTTTTTTATAATTTTAAACGGCAGTGATGCCAGAGATTTTTGTCAAAAAATTTTTTCTGCAAAAAAATAAAAAATCGTAATTTTAGGGGAAAAATCATAAAATATTTTTTTTTATGCCAAACTCAAGAAAATCTTTGTTAGTTATTACAAAAGGATGATTATTCCAACAATAAGATAAAAATAAAAATTTGAAACAAAAATTCAATTCAATAAAAAGGGCGTCTGACGAGCCGTGCTACACTAAAGCCCAGTTTTTGACTTCGTATTTAAATACAAAATTAGCTAATTTTCATTTAAATTTAAGTCGTATTCAAATGCAAGTTCAGGTTATCAGTCGTAAATAATTGCTCTTATTTAAATGCGATGAAAGTGTGGCAGCTTCACTTAAATTTCAATTATTATGGAAAGTCTTCCATAGAACAGCTGCTTGTTAGTGGAAGAATAGAAAAGTTCTTAAAGAAACATATTAAATTTATCAACGGCATAGAAAAAATCATGTCATGTGGCCATATTTTTAATTAAATATCGTATTGTGCTGTTTTTTCGTACGAAATTAGTGACTAATTTTAAAATATCTTCTTTAGGCAAAAGCTCATATGTGTGTTTTGTTTACCTATTTCGCATTAATACAAAAGCAAGCTCCCAAAAACCATATGATAAATGAACTAAACTTAAACACAACTTAAGTGAAGAAGATTGGGCATTTAAGTTTGATTCAAATTTGTGGTGAAAAATTGATTTTCGTACTTAAATGGATCTTAAAGCTAAATGACATTTAAATACGAACTAAAAAACTGGGCCTAAAAAAATCAATTCAATTTTTTCATCAATGTATTTCATTTATTTTTATTTTGTTATTATTATTATTCTTTTTCAGGCATGTTCTCTTTTTTAGGCATGCCTCGCAAGTTTTTAAGCACGCCTGGTGAAGGCAAAAAACCCGGGTTTTACTAAAACAAATAAACTAAAAAATAATTTGAAACTGTTAAAAATGCATTCAAGAAATTAATTCGTAGAAGTTTATTTCCATAAATACGAATAACGTTTGGCTAAAGTTTTAAGACCATTTTTTAAATTGCCTATAATTAGCAAAAATCGCGTGAAAAATCGTCTAGTTTTGATGGTTATATAAAGAAAACATATTTAATTTGATATGTACATAATTTTATTCTTTATTTATGGTTTAGTTTAGTGCAAATTCATCAGTTCACTTTGGTATACTCTTGTGAATTGAACTCGCCAAGAATCTGGCGTTTGTGAAGACCTCTCGTGCGAGTTCAAGTCGCAATCTCACAGGCAGAACATGCCCGTTTTCGCTCTTCAATAATGCCCTCTCAAATAAAATTCATAGTTTAAGCCAATACAGTCGTGAAAACCTACATCTGTTTATGCACACAAAGCTGTTATTTATTTGGTTACACTGGTTTTGCTTTACTTGTAGTTAGGTCAAACACATACACATATTTTGTTTGTCAGTGTTAATAACAAATTAATAGCCGTATTACTCCTAAAATACTGAAGAGATAAAAATGAAATTTTGGTCTCAATTCTGTGCAGAAAGAACTTTAAAACGATATATAATTTTTCTAAATCGGTGCAGTAGTACGGCTACAAAAAGGATTTTTAAAAACGTGTTTGCCCATTAATTACATAGATCACAAGAGCCCAAGCCCTATGCGCTTATTATATTATATAGCTATAGGCTGTGCGCTTTAATATACAATTGTGTGTGTAGATACACAAGTGCAAAGCAACAACATTTTCGCGACTTTTGCCTTTTACAACAAAACATATTAAATAAAATTCCTTAAATATATTGGTGTTTGCTCTTGCATGTATAACTTTTGGGCGCCCCTGATGTAGATATTCAACACTGCACAAATAAACAAATATTAAAGTTATCCTCCGCAGTCGAACACCTTGCCATACTTATGATTAAATTCTTTTTAAGCGTTTTTTATTTATTTAATGGTCAAAGTAAACTAACAATAAGTATTCAAATCTCAAAAAAAATAAAAAAATTTGCATTTCCGGCCAATGCTAGACATAAAGTTGTATTATGCGGGAGCTAAATCGGGATGATTAAATGTCAGCATGTTTTTAAATATTATTTTGCTGAGTATATTGTGATCAAACATATGTAGAATGGTGATTTTGTGAATACAGTGATGGACGAAACAATAGCGACACCTAGTATTGAGGGCACCTAGCATTAAAATTCATAAAGGCATATTTTTAAAACGAAATCGAGTATTAAAAAGAAATAAATAAAAAGCGATTTGGGGATTATTTTTCTAGCATTTGTTTTCGCCTAGTATGAACCAGATTATGTAAATTGTGCACATATATGCTACCCGGCTTGAACTGGAAAACCAAATTATTTTAATGAAGCTTTTAGGTTCTGGTTATTCAATATTTATATCTCGATTTTATTTTAAGTTCATAATTTTGTATTTTTAGTTTTATCAGTTAATATCAATTGTAGACGCGGCGTATGAATCTAAAATGGACATAATTGCAAATTCTTGTGCAAAATTGTAGCCAAAAATTTTCTTTGAAGAACAAGCTCTTGAGCACGAAGTCATATTGAAGTTGACGGATTTTTTCGAACAGCAGCAATGCTTTCGACGATTTTGCAGAAAGCTGTGGTCCATGCTTGAGTCTATCGTGTAGTGTATGATTTCTTTAACCAACAGTAATGTTTCGGTCTATCGAAGAAAGCATTCACTACACGGTAAATAGCGCGCTTTGTTGCCAAGCGGCTTTTCCCAAAAATTTCACGTAACTTTCCTATTATCACATCTTTTTAAATTTTGCTAAATAGTTTTAAGGATTAAAACACGTTGGTTTATCGAATATTTTTCCATAATAAATTTGCCAAGTGTCTACTTCACGACTGGCAAATATGAACTGCGAAGACTAAAGTTTACCCAAATGGCAAAAAAAAAGTAATATGCCTTCCCGGTGGACACCCGGTACTTTAGTAAGTTATTATTCTGTGATGTAGTCATTATAGTTTGTGGGACTAATACAAAATAATATAAAAATAATTGGATTTCTACAGTTCAATTTCTTAAATGCAGATTTATACACCCATTTAAAAAACTTTTCATACTTAAGTAAGAAAGCGCTAGATTTGCTGCTTTCCCATAATAAAAATGAAGGGTTCTGAAAATCTTAAACGCTGGCAACTCTAACTGGGCCTGTTAATTGAAAGCTTAGACCAGACAGACAATCAACAGACCCAAAGTAGCAAAAACAAACATATGCATATATGCTTAATCAATTAACTCCTTAGAATAAACATTTTACAAAAATCCCTGAAATTTCTAAACTTACTGCTATAGACTAAATTAACAAAAAATAAAAACCAAAGAACTATTTGTTAACAAGCAGCCGTTAGTACAAACACCCACTCATAGACAATTAATCAATTTTAATGATTTTTAAAACAAACACCACTGAACATACAAGAATATAAATACTATATTGCTCATGTAATGATACATACATACATACGTAAATATTTAAAGAAAAACATTGTAATAAATGTAATGAAAGATAAAACATTGTAAACTCAAGCAACGGAAAGTTTCTCTGCACCTGAAAAATCAATTCAAAGAGTATGTTTGTATTTGCACTAAAAATACAACTCTTTTACAATTCAAATGGGATTTAATCTCTTAAGAATTAAAAACGGAGCAATAATTTCCCCTTAAAAGCTTTCTTAGATTTTCTCCTTTAATAATTTGTTTCGTTCCTGTTTAAACTCTTAAAACAATAAAGGAAGGAAATGAAGAATACTTGCTAAGAAAGCAATACTCTCTAGTAATAAGCAAAAGCTTTCAAGTTTAGCAAGCTCTTTGATAAAAACTTGTTTTGGCATGCTCTCAATACAGTACAGTGCGGTTGTCCCTTTTCCACTTAATTACAAAAACCAAGAGTGCATTAATTTACTCAGCTACAAAATGCACTTTTTTTAGACTTTGAGAACTATATTTTCTTTTGTGTACTCATTTGATTTTGCTTAAAGCAAGAGACATTTTTCTCACACTCATGCTCTGGAAAAGTAATTTTTGAGGAGGGCTAAATAAATGGTTGACTTGTTTGTTTTGTCTGCAGTTGTTTTTGATGAACTGCTGTCCATCAATTTGTACAACCTTCAGCAAATGATAGAAAGAGAGCTCTAGTATGAAAGAGACATATACATGTTGCACTTATTATTTGTATAGAAAGAGTGATGAAATGCCAAATCATGTTGTTCGATGCTTCCAATACACTAACGTGTTTTATAATTTGTTTTTTTCCCGTTTTGTTTTTCAACAAGTTTCAACCCGTTATAATAAACAACAACAATGACGACAAAATGTAGATACGTTTTGTATATATGTAAAGACAAAAATACAACAACAACAAACAGACACATAAAGAAAATTTTTGCAAAACAAGTTGGGAAAAAAAGAAGCAAAGCAAATGAAACGAAAAAGGGGTGTGGGTTAAAGAAAAAAGGAAAATTCTTTTGAAAAACCTGTGTAATTTGAATTTTCTTTTTAAAGTTGGAGATTTTATAGGTACATATACATATATGAATATATGTAAATAAACGAGAACACATTTAAATAAGCATATGTACCTTACATAATCATACACATACAGCTATGGACATATAAATGGCACATCTTACAGAGAGTTCATTCGTATGCTACTATTGGGTAAAAACAATTAACAAGCAACAAGTTTTTAGTTTTTTTTAAGAGTTATTAAGTATATTTATTATTGATAAGAACTAAAATAAAAATTCATTAGTTAAAAAAAATTTTATTATTAAAAGAAAAAAACACCAGTGAAAAAAACTGGACACATAAATGGCACAATATCTAAATATAAGAAAAAAATGATTTTAGTATTGAATTATTTGGGTTTTTGGTATGTAAAAGTATTTTACTGTTAATATTTGGTACTGTAACCCTTATTTCCGATGACCGCTACACACCTACGACCCATACTTTCCACAAGTTTTTGGCATTTTGCTTTGGGTGCGGCATACCAAGCTTCTTGCGCGGCTGACCACAAATCGTCCATATTTTTATAATTTTTTTTCGCGATTTCAACCTTGAGTTCGTTCCAAAGGTTTTCTATTGGATTTAAGTCAGGACTCTGGGCTGGCCAATCCAAACCGTCGTTCTGCTTTGCACTAAATCAATCTTTTATTAGTTTGGAGGAGTGTTTGGGGTCATTGTCTTGCATGGATTTCCACTTAATTGGCATCGAATCGAAAGCGTATGGTTCCATATGGTTTTTTAAAATGTCTAGGTACTGAAACTTGTCCATTTTCCCATTAATTTTTACAAAAGGACCTACGCCATGCCAAGAAAATGCACCCCATACCATAATGCTACCTCCGCCGTATTTTACCGTCCTCTGAGTGAACCGATGATTGCATTCTTGTCCTTTAGGACGATGTACAAAGGTTCTGCCATCTGGTCATATTCTATTTATTTAAGTTTCATCACTCCATAATACGTTTTTTCAAAAACTAATAGGTTTTTCTTTGTGCGTTCTGGCGAAGACTAGTCGTTTGGAAATATTCTTTTTTGAGAGGAGTGGCTTTTTTCTGGAAATTCGCCCAAAGAGATTTGCTTCATTTAATCTTCTTTTAACAAGTCTGCTAGATATTTCCGCGCCCAAATATTCGTTAATTACAGATGCTATCTGTCGTGAGGACTTAAATGGATCAATTTTCGCCATTCTGACAATAGCTCCATCCGTACGCACATTTGTTTTTCGAGGCCTTGGCTTTCGAGTTTTACCCTTAATCAATACATCGGGGTTCTCAACACATGATTTGATTGCGTTATACACTTTTTCTCTAGAAACTTTCATTACTTCAGCAATTTCTGGCACTTTTTTCCGTCTTCATGCAGTTTCCATATTATTCGCCTTTCCTCAGATGTTGTATGTTTGCCTGAACCCATATTTAAAAAATTTTCACACTTACCGATTATTTTTTAACTAGGAAAAATAAGAAGTGGTTTGAAATAAATTTTCGCGAGAACTGCCTTCTTTAAGTAAATTGTGCCATTTATATGTCCACTTAAAATTATCACTTTTTATAAAAAAAATATAACGGTGAATTATTAACGAAATATAACGGAACATTTGAGTGTTGTTGAGATAATTAATCTTACAACGAATAATAAGAAAACAAAAAAACTTGTATTTTTGAAACTTTTTTGTTGTAAAGCGCGTGAATTTATGCTCAATTGGAGTTTGTGCCATTTATATGTCCATAGCTGTATGTATATGTCCATATGTATATATACATACATATGTGAATGTAAAATTGTTTGTAAGTAGGTATGTACCTATACCTATATTTTTTTTACTTGTAGATACGAGTATGCAAGTGTTTATACATTTACATACAAATGGATGTGTGGATAATTGCAGTTAGGCACATATATATCTCTGTAACTACATGCATGCATCATAGATGCCAGATAAACCTGGTTTAAAATCGTCAAATTCGACGGAAAATTGATTATTGCAAATCGTCAGCTAGTAAAATTAATTATTTTTGAATAAACGAGTTATTTCAACAGCGTAAAGTGTAGAAGAACATGTCATATGCTCCTACAAACATGAAGTTAACTTCGTAAGCACGATTAAAATTTTATTAAAATAAAAGGTACTATTAATATACTAAACACTTCTGTTAAATCGTAATCGCATATCTAAGTCACAACACAGTTGCAAAGTTTTAGATGGACTTTAGTATACAAATTTTTTTTCTTTTTCTTAAAATGATATCTTCAACTAGTTTTTTACTTTGGATTTGTTAAGTTCCACGTACCTGGATGCAAACTCACACATTTGCTGAAGACAATACGTTTTTGCTATAAACTTAGTTATAGAAGGAAACTTAATTCCAAACATCTAGCATTTTCATATTTATAGCGCAAAAGAAAATGTCCAAGTTTAATAGGCGTCGTTACTTTAACTCGTATTAAATTTCTCGTCTTTCGAATTCGAAATAAGAAAACTCTTTCATTATGTTATAAAAAAAAGAACACTTCTTTTATTATATTATAGGGTTCTATAGAAGTTAAAGCTTTGAATTCGTCTTCAAATTTAGTCTCCTTAAAATATGACGCTTTTACATACAAATTTGTATAATTTTAGCTTATAATCTTAAGCGGTATTCACATATGATATTTTAAATTCATCTGTAACATTTACTCTAAAATAACTATCCCATAATATATCAGTATTACAGATATATGTACATATACGAGTATATTTACGTACCATAAATGTTACTTTTATTTCCTACATAAATTAATTAAAAAAAAAAAAAAAAGGAAGAAGTATGCATGCAGTTGCTTGAAAGCTTTTTTGTTGCAAGGTTTGCTATATTATAGTTTTTCCTTAATTTAGTGAATTATTTCGTATAAAATAAATAATTTTGCTTAAATCAATAGAAAACACATTAAGTTATTTATTAATGTAATAAATTATGAACAATTACAATAAAGTACGTGCAAAAATTAGGATGTGATTTCAAATTGATTGCAAGTTAGCTAACCGGTTTAAAATCACCAAAATCAAAAATATTTTGTGTGCAGAACACCTTTTTTGTAATTTTAAATCACTTTCACAAAAAGTGATTTGCAGAACAGCCCTGTATAGCAAGTATTGTTTAAACAAAGGCAAATAAATAAAACTATGAAGAGAATATATAAATGAACGATAATATTACACAATATATTGATGACACCTAGTCATCATAGAAAAAGGAACTACGAGGCAAAAATAAAAGAGAAGAACAGAATACACGCGAATAAAACATAATAATGTTGCAATTATATTGATGACAGTGGGACATCGCTTATTATTATTAGAATATTTTTAATTCTCATTCATTTCTAAAAAATGCGAAAATGTAAAGTTACCTGCTTGAACATATTTTTGAAATCAAATTGAGTCGGAGTTTAATTTTAGTTAATGGTAATGGTAGTGGATTGATGATATTTTGTCATAAAATTTACTCCACTTAGTAATTTTTTTATTTTTTTGATGTTAATGAGCCATCACATGAATGAGATGTTTACATAAAATTAAATCCAAATTATAGTAGATGTTATGCTAGTGTGTCATTCTATTGATGATATTTTGTTGTTACATTGACTTCATTTAGTCATTGCTTCGATATTAAGAAATTACTTCGATATTGGTAAAATGTACGATCGACAAACAGTGCCAATTTCACGATAACGATGCTGTTCGTTCTTTCGCACAATTACATTTAAAATAATAACAAAATTTTGAATGTTGTTTTTGTTTTAAATGTCGTGAAATTGGCACACAGTCTCTCGATGTCGCAGGTTCGACTTATACCAAACACAATGCACAAACAGAAACGTCGAAGCAAAAAGCCTCGAAATTCTTCGATTTACGCTTCTAAAGTTGTTTTTAGATTAACTGATCATGCAGCAGAGAAATTTGAAAAGCTTCGAAATACTTCGATTTACACTTTTAAAGTTGTCTTTAGATTAACGGATCATAAAGCAGAGAAATTTGATTATACTTGCAGCTCGTTCAATATTTTTATGCATTTAATAATAAAGTCGACAGTGAAATTATATAAAGTTTTAAAAGCGTTTAGGAATGTAACATTTTTTAGCGGATTTACCCTCCAAGCGCACAAAAGGCAGACCAGCTTTTTAACACTTTAAAATTGATTTAATATGTTTATTTTACATCTTAGAAGCAGCTTCGACATATAAGATTTTATTGAAACAAAACTAATTTTTAAGAACCTTAAAAAATATCATTGAAAACAAAAATCTCAATTTATTTATTGTATAAAAATTATGTGCCAAAACTTTTTTCTTTCGAAAAAAAAAACAAGTATACCAAAATTAATCTTATAAAAACTTTACTAAAATTAATAAATACATATAAACAAAAGTACGAAATTGAAGTATACGTAAAATTATATATAAAAAAACCTCATTTTTAAGCGAACTTTATTAAGAATTACAAAAGGAAAATTAATATTTTATTTAGCAACTAAATTTAATTAAACTCCATTTCCAAAATTCAACAACATGAAAAAGTCTTCTATAGGATAAAAAAAAATTATAATAATAATATAACGTAAAAGGAAAATTAGTTTTAAAATAAAATTAAAAAAATGTTATTGCAAATAGAAAACGTAGTACTCTAATAAATAGTTTAAACCAGTAACTTAAATACCTTGAATGCAAAAAAAAAACATTTGATGTAAATACCTAATAAACTTAATTTATAAAATTAAGCGAAATTTAGAAATGTTTGTGATTTTTATGTTTTAGAAAAAAGTAACAATTGGAAATTGAAAATAATGGGTGATAAGTAGGAAGATGATTTGTTGCTTTAATTTGTAAAATTTTTACGTATTTTATATGCGTATCTTGAGGCAAATTTTCCAACATTTTTTAAGTATTATTGTTGTTTAATTGAATTTGATGTAATTTTTTAAAGCAGTTGCAAAAGTTACATCTAAAAAATAGACTTAAAATTCTGAACGAATCATGTTTATAACGATAGCCAGGGACAGATATGTATTTGATTTATTGTACATCAGCGATTTACCACAGCGAACTAATCTCACGATGAACCAATTCCATATCGCTCCTTTATTGCAACATAGTCATAACGCAAAAGAGCTTGTTTCGAGAAAAACACATTTCAAATTTTTAGTTTCCATACAAGTCTTAGACATTTTTTTTAGAAAATATCTCCTAAAGGAAACAGTTTAAAGGTAATTTAAATAAAATTTTGGCACAATATAAAAGGTAGTACGGTTAACAATTCTGCATTGTTAACTCGAAAAGCTCATTTTTTGAGATATGACTATGTTGCAATAAAGGAGCGATATGGTGAACTATATCAAGGCTCAGCAGCGCTCCCATGTGGCTTGCAGTAAATACTCACACAGGCGGCAAATTTTTGTCATAAATTTGAAGCTTTATAAACAGACCCCTTGCTGAAGAACTCTGGCCGTCACGTTCCTCTTGCATGCAGTTCCTCAGACAGATGGGAGAAGACTATACTTCGTGAGTTGGTGGCTCAAATTTCATAAAAGAAATATCAACCCTTAACCAATAGTGTTGTAGTGGACGAACTGGGATCGTTGAAATCCCGCTTAGGAGTTGTAAGAAATAACTACAGCATCAACTTTTTGCGATCACCCAAGGGAGATGGTCTAGAGAGGTCACCTGGCGAATATCCAGGCTGACATAGCCCAGATCTGACAATAGGAGGACAATTTTTATTTTCGATATCTCAATAACAGTTTGTTATCATCCACAAGAGAATTTAATTAACATTGACATTTTAATTTTCCTGTGGATGATAGCTAACTGTTAGCGAAATATCGAAAATAAAATTGTTAAACCTTTTTTATAACAAAAACAACAAACCCAAAGATCTTTACCTGGAAGAAATTAATATAAACAAGATCAAATAATACGAATATTGAATTTGATTTTCTTTTTTAAATCAGTGATGACCACACACATGCATTTGTAGTTATACGCTTGTATCAGTAGCACCATAAAACAAAGTATATTTTTGAAAAGCCTCGCAGTGTGACCTTACTCCTGTAAAGACAAGAGAGCAATTAATTTGATTATCATTGTTTAAATGTGAGCAAATATAAGTTTTCATGGTTATGATGAAGATGTTTTTAGTGTACAAGTACACAATGTTTTTTCAAATTTTATAATTTTATATAGTAGACACGTGACCATCAGAAACTCCCATTTCGGCCGACTTTGCCTGGTCAATCAAATGGCCAATAAAGTTTATATAAAAAGCACTCAACACTTTGAGTGATTTCTATACAAAATTTGCAGACAAATGGCTTGCTTGCTGCAAAAGAAAGTTATAAAAAATTTTTTTTATTTTTTTAAATAATTTTAATTTGAAAATAATAAATCAAAAAACTTGTTTTGTTTTGAAAATTTTAGTATTATATAATTTCCAAAACTTTGAAGTATTAAAAAATAGCCAACCCTGCATCAGTTTGTAATATCGGATTTGTACTAATTTTTTCATCCCTGGATACTGTTTGTGCTAAATGATTTCTTAGAATTTTTGCTAAAACTTAAAATAATACATTGCAGGAAGCATTGATAATACTCTCAAACAATGAAAACTTTGCACAAGGTCTTTATGGAGCACAATTTCCAATTGTTACATTTTTCCCTTTGCCAACTTTCCTTTTGATTGAAAATTACTATTAATTTCTAAAAACAAAATAACAAATAATGTAACCCAAGTATACGCAATTTTTAAAATAAAACAAAAAATTATTAAAAATGTACTTAAAATTATTACCATAAGATAAACATAAAAAATTACAGATAATTTTAGTAGTATCTAATTTTTAAAAGATTTGTTTTTGTTTAATATTAAATCATAAGAAAAACTGTAGCAATAAAGCAAAAAATGTTTAACATGTAAAACTTATTTATTTAAACATTTAGGAAAACAAAAAATAACTAATAAAAGAAATAAATATGGAAGATATATTTTTAAATATTTTCTTAGTTTTATTTTCTTCCTCTTTCTATTATTAAATAAATAAGATGATGACTCTTTAATTGAAAGGCTATTTTTGAACACCTAAAGATATGCTTCAGTTCTCAAACTATGTCTCTCCCTTAAAATATACTTTCCTTTGTTTGTTTGTGATATTATTTTTAATCAGTTATTTAAGTTACACAATTGTATTTTTAATTAACTATCAAAAGTATAAATAAATTAATATATAAACTGTATTTATATGTACAATTTCAATTATTTCAAAGCAACTATTTATTATGTTTCTATTTAATATATTTACTACATGTAGTTGCAATAAAAACGTATTTTGTTTAAACTATTATTATATTAATAAATAAAAAATCAGACTTATGAACAAAAATTCCAAATAATAATATATAAATAAATCAAGGCTCAACAAAACATCAAAACAAAATAAAGTTGTATGTTTTAAAAAATTATAAACAAAACATTCAAATTACAAGTGTTTTATTTCAAAACTTTGGTACATTTTCCTTAGTATTGTTCTAGAAAAATTAAAATGTTAAAACGAAATAGTAAGAATATCTCAGTTAGTCCATATTATGTGCTACATTTTGTTAACAAACAACATTGGGGAGTCACCTTCGGCATTTAGAATGTTCTTAGGTACTTCCCACACAATTGACAAATATTTTAATACACTTTTTTTGTGAATCCGATGACTTATAGTATAAAATAATGGCCTTATTAATTTTCAAGGAAAAATGGTTTCATTTGTTGTTTATTTATTTCGCAAAATTTTGTTAAATCCTCAGGGCCGATAAACTAGTACTACATAATACTTCTATCACACACAGGGCCATTATTGTTACTTACCGGCAAGGTTGGCGTTAGTTAAAGGTACCTTTAGCAGAAGTGAGCGATAAACTTACCGTTAACCATTTTTCGTTATTACAACTTGCCTGTAAAATTAAATTTATCTTTTTGAAAGTATGGCAACCAAACACAAATAAATACTACTTTTAGGAGGTAAAAATTGTAGTGGCAACAAGAATTGACTTTAATTGTAATTCTTTGAGTAAAACATGGTAGCATGTGCAAATATGGCAACTTCAAATACAAAACCTCCCATTAAAATTTACAGGTAGGATTGTTATCCCGGTAGCTTGTAGCTTACTTTAAGGTTCATAGAAAATTGTAATAATATAATAATCCCCCATATTCCATAAGGCGTCATAATCGTCTAATGAAGTCAACACAAACATTTTTGTACTCGTTTATTTACTCGTTGCAAAAAACAATTGAATGTCGTCGACCGCTTCTATCTATTGCTTAGGTCTAGGAAATATCGAAGGCCTATCAAAAAATACATAATTGCTTTTGATATCGTCTTGATGCGATGACGATGACGCCTCTTGGAATATGGGGGAATATGGTAATACCATGTTCAGACGGTAATATGAAACACTTGGTTCGCTCTCTGAACCACTATTGCGAAACTAGGTGTTCAGAAGGTTGTTTTTTGCATCACACTGATGTTTACATATTTTGTGCAAACGTTTCACTAATTCTTTTTTAAATTTTTATTTATATCTTTATGTAAGTTTCAAATTTTTACATTTTCAATGTGTATTTTGATAAAAGATAATAAATCTTTTTTTTTTCTTTGTTTAGAATATTTTGCAGCTAGTTCAGATAAACTAGCGATAATTTATTATTAAATTTGGAGATGATAATAGTTTTTGCTTGGTTCGCAACAAGATTCAAAATGAACCAAGTTGGTTCGCTCATAAAATTTTGTATGGCGAACCATGTTGGTTCAATAAAGATTGGGCCGCGAACCACGAATGAGAGAGCGAACCTCGAAAATAAGCCTTCGTGTGAACATGCTATAATATTATTAACGGCTCGATTATTGATAGCAACTGAACCTTAATTACGTTGCCAGCTGCTAAAAACGTATTACAGATAGCAACTAAGTCTGGCAACCAAAGTTGATATGATGATAACAAATTGTTATCGAAATATTGAAAATAAAATACCGTTAAGCCTTTTTTATAAAAAGCAAAAATCAATCAAGATCTTTAGCTGGAAAATTTAGAAGTAAACAATATAAACAAGATCAAATAATACGAATATATAAGTTGATATTTTAAAGTAATTTGGCAACCAAAAATTTTTAGTTGCTGTATGGTGCAAAATAAAGCGAAATGCACTGAAAAATAAAAAAAATTAGTAAACCTAGTTGAGTATTACTTCAATACACTAAACAATTATTTGAGTATTACTTTAATACACTAAACAATTATTTCTTATAAGCACATCCGTACTTAGTTACTTACTACGAAGTAACAGCTTGGCACCCTCGTAGAATCAATCGAAGTTAAACCTCACAGTGTTCGAGAAGTTCGGGCATTTGAAGAAGGTAAAGCAACTGCAGCTCAGGGTTGGAAAGTTTTATAGCATTGGTTCACCAGTTTTATAGTATTGGTTCACCAGTTTGTATACCAGAAGATTGGCAGAGAGTATGGTTTCGCTTAACACAAAGAAATTTGCATTCAAAAAAATATATCAACCGAACATGACACTTTCATCTTAGAAACACATTTGTGGTGAAATTTCCTCCTGCCCTAAATCGGTGCCCAAACAGATGCGTTTATCTACTTAACAACTCTGAAAGCGGTGTTATTACCTCCGCTAAGCGGTACCATAGTTATCATGGAAACTAATTCTCCTTGCTGTAATTTTAGGTTAAACGACAGCCAGGATGTTGAGGCCAAGGTAGGCCACCTAGTCGTGCTCAGCACCTAGATGGTAGACAAGAAGAATCTCCCTAGATGGTAGGCAAGAAGAATCTCCCGGTGGCTTTGCTGATCTCCATGATAAAATCTATTGTTGTTTTAAAAAAATTATTATATAAGTTATTATTGTATGCAGCTATCGGCCATGTCACAGAATTCACTTCCTTTCGGAAACGGAATTGAATCGGTTTTTTAATTCTTCAAAACCCGAATATTTAAAACTTTATCGGAATGAAATCAATTCTATAAGATAATAATAGTTTCATTCTTGCAATTAGAAATAATTTCATTCTGAAAAGGTTTTTAGTTTTTCGATTTTTTTAAAAGTAAAAAAAAGAAGTCAATTACGTTTCCGAACGGAACTAAGCTCTGTGACATGGCTTGAAATGTAGGTATAGACGGTAACAATAGAATTACAGAAATACAAATAATAACATGTTTATTTAGAAATATAGTAAAAGTGATAAAACACTGGTTTTAGCAATAATACACAATGTTGTAGCAGATATACTAATGTTGGCAAAACTTATACTTCAAACTACCTTTTCTTTGCGTGTAAAGGCCAGATACATAAAAGCCATTGTACGTTATCCGTCTTCTCTTTCACTTGGCATTAACCTACTCGTATACGAAGTATGAAGTTACCATAATCAGTACTTTGTTAACGGATATAAAATCAACTGTGTTAAATTTTTAAATTAGATTTTTGGTTTGTACATCGGGTTTTAGTTCAAGTTTTTCCTTTCTTAAGTTTTTTCTTAAGGAGAATGTTTTACAACACAAATTTGCTACAATCAATAATTTTTGATTGAAGGAGACAAGAAAAATAATAATCAAATCTTTAACTGCCTGACAATTAACGGTGTCGACTACGAAACAGCTAGTTGTCATTCCCATTGGGACTTAAACTTCCAACTTACTGCCACTTCCACTATTTCGAATAAATATTTTCATTCGCATAAAAACATATGAAACAAAAACAAAATTTGAAAATTTTTTTTTATGTTAAATGTATTTATGCGAATGAAAATATTTATTCGAAATAGAGGAAGTGGTAGTTAGTGTTTAATTTCGATTTCATTAAAATCTAGGAAAATTTATTTTTTTTTAACGAAAAACTAAATCAAAAATTAAAAAAATATTAATTGATTGCTGACAAAGTTCCCAACGTACATTAAAAATTGTTCAACTTTAATACTTTGCATTGACGGAGAAGTACTGAATGTGACAAAGCTCATAAGAGTTGACAAAGGCGTATACCGGATACAACAGATTCTCTTTACCCCGGCCCTCACAAAACTACTTATGTTTAATTAATTTATATCAAAAGGCCAAATTATATGTCCTGTCATTTGAATTCGAATCGATTTTTAAATAGATTTTTCATACCAAATTATTTGTTGTTACGTAAAGTTCTTCTTTCTGTTTCTGTTACCTTAAACAAATTAAAATATATTTTGGAGATAAAAAGATTTAGTTCAAATTTGTTTTTAAGCAACGTGTCTGTAAAACAAAACAAAAAATAATATACAATCTCTCATTTAAAATTCAAAAGTTTCTGCAATAAATCCTCACTTTGCAGCAAAACAAAATAAAAAATAAGGAAAAAAAAAACTATAGAAAAGCAAACCAAAATAAACTCATATACAATTTCATTCCATTTTTATTTCTCCAGCAAATCCATCCATATGTCCACCTACACAAACTTTACTTTCATAATCATAAGAAATTTATTTAAAATAGTTTTTTTCCTTTAATCATCTTTTTTCGGTTTTGGTTTCAATTTTTTATTGTTGTTGTTGTTGTTGTTTGTAATTTTACTTTTTCCCATCATTTCCACAAAGAGCACTAATTACACATCCCTCTACTCATACACAATAGAGATACACACTACAGTACATGTATTATGAGAGAAATTCCAACAAAAAGAAAAAAGTGCAAATAAAGAGAAAACTACAGCAACTACAACTATAGTTAAAGCATACACACACATATAGAGAGACTCATAAATACACATCGTATCCAATGGAATGAATAAAGAAAAGTGTAATAAAATTTGATTTATTGTAGACAAGATTCGAGCAGGATGTAGTAGTGGAAGTTCGTCTTTTTTTAGTTGCTGTTGTCTTCTCTACTCCTTCATTTCAAAAGCAACGTATAAATATTTATTTGTTGTAATTGTTGTGAACGTACATATGTGTGTATGTGTGGGTGTGGGTGGTATGATTGTATTTAACTCGAGCACAGATCCCCAACTGAAAAATGCCAGCATATTTCATGTAGCAAAGACGACCGGCTGGGCGTATGAGTAATGAGCGATCATTATAAAAGCAAAGAACAGTGGGATGAATTTATATAAGGTTACGAAAATTTAAAAATCATTTTAATTAAAAAAAACAAATACTTTTTTTCGGATATTAAAAATATATTTGAACAAAGTGATGGCAATTCGGATGTCTTTGAGCTGACAAAGAGAGAGGATCATTTCGTTAGAAACATTTTCTTGAAGATAACGAAAGTGGTTGAAGCAGTTGTGGGATCTCCAAGAAAAGGTTATTGTAATTATCTTGGGGGATGGGAAAATTATGATGGAGAAATTTTTTTTTTTTTTTTTTTTTTTTTTTTTTTTTTTTTTTTTTTTTTTTTTTTTTTTTTTTTTTGAGCATTTTTATTTATTGAATCTTCAAAATGAACTAACAATAAGTATTCAAATCTTAATACTAAATTTAAAATTAAAAATATGATGATGGAGAAAATGAATAAATAAAGAGCTAGGGTTAAGAATTTCCTTTTTAATAATATTTATTTACAGCTTTACCTGTTTTATAGTTACACGTAGAAAAGTTGATAATAAGACAATTGTGATGATGTCCAATTTGGTAGTTAGAAATAGCTCTATACCACACGGCTGATGATTTTCAAGTGCCATTTTTACCACGAAAATCGGGCTTCATATATGGAAGCTTTACAGCAGCCAGTGTGACCAGCTTGGCATTTTTTTTTTTGTAATTTTTAATAAAAAGTTGGTAATATTAAGCATTAGAAAGAAAGGTAAGTAAAAGATGTAAATATTTGTATAAAAGGATAATAAAAATAGGTAAATATAAAAAAGGTATTTAAGGCTAATGAAAGTAGGTAAATAGAAGAAAAGGGTTGTTGTGACAATACTTTTTGAATTCGTGTGATCTGAATGGTGAACCAGGATTATCGAGAATTCTTGGCAGCATGCTGAAGTATTCGCTGACTTCATCCAAAAAATTTATAACATGTTTAGTAGCTCTGGCTTTTATTATTACAAATTTGGTGAATGAGTCCACCATCACAAGGATGTGCTCGTTACTTTTGGCTAATTTAGGAATTGGGCCCCGGTCTTCCATATACACCGTATCGTAATGATATTCACCTTTGCGTTTACCAGCTGGAACTTTATTAAATGCGCATTTAATACAAACATTTCGCATTTGCAGGGATCGAAAACATCTTTGAATTCTAGTCATATTTTTTCTCGCTGTTAAATTAAGACGTATGACTTTATGATCAGCCTTTGAAGACCCCAAATATAATTTGTTTATCCTAGAAGGTAAATATGGTGCAGCAAAGCGCACCGGGATTCAATTAAAGTATGTATATAAAAAATGTATACTCACAAACTCTTAAATGATTTTGTGTAAATGTGTTAGTGCATCATAATACAACAGTCGCAGGCATGCAATAAGGATTCATCATTTTTTGACTAAAGGTATGTGTTTGCGTATGAGTGTGCAGGTGTTTATGTTATATGTATTGTTCTTGCCGCCCAAGTGTATGCGCACGCCATGCATCATCATTGTTTAGAAGGTACGTTTACATATCACATCCATCTTGGTTGTTGTGCTATAGCTCCTGCTCCCCATTCGTACACACATATTATATCTTGCCACTCATTGCACTCGTTGTTTGTTTTTTTTTCATATTTTTGTTTCTTGCCCGCCCACACATGCACAGAATTCATTTCATGCTTACTTTCATAAATTATATTTTCTTTTTTAGTTTTCAAGGATAACGACACCAGCAAAAACTGAAAAAAACATCCATTACAGCGCAACACATATGAAAAAAACCATCACTGCCAGCAGTGTTATTTTGCACAACTTAAACAAGCAAAAGTTGATAGTTTTGAAAACTCAAGCAACTGTTTGCAACATAAAGAGACAAGACACAAATAAAGTACGAGTACAATATGAAGAAGCGCAAGTTTGGTTACTATTTGCTTCTTGCCTTGATACTTGTGCTATATGCGAGTGTAAATGCTTCTAATAATAATGGGTTGCTTAGGGATCTGTTTTCTGTTTTCGTTAAAAGACTGCAGAAAAAGAAAGCAGAGAAGAGAAAAAAACAAACTTTTCTAGCAAAACATGTCAAGGATGGCAAACAGTATGTGATATGTTTTTCTTCTCTCACACATTAAGTGTTTAGTTGATTTATGCCGGCAAAATTATCTGATTTACTAATGAAAATCTATTTATTGCAAGGACTGCAACTACACTAGTGTTTTGTTTAAATGAAAGATATTTTTATATTTTATACATATGTATATATGTATATTGTAAGTATTTTTTTTTTAAGTTTATTATGCAACACCGGAGCAATAGCTCTGATGTTGAAAATTTTACATTTTGTTAGTAGTAAATAACGCTGCCCTACAACAGCGAAAACGTACTTTAAATGTTTATTAAAAAATCAGCAATAAAAGATAATCTTACAATTTGACAACACTGGTCAGGAGACTTCAGGCCTCATTAGTTTTCACTTTCTGTTGCCGTTCTGTGACGTTCATTTCTGTAGCAAATATTTTACAATTAGATTTTCCGTGAAAATAATCAGCTGTTTTCTACAGTAGAGCATAAATAAAAGAAACACATTGGAATGCAGAATAAAATATGTACATAAATATTATCTTGCGTGATAAAAAGGAAGAAATTAATAATTTAGAAATGGTGATCAAACAGTCCACTTCTATCTCACAATCTCCAGACTTTATGACACTTCTTATACAAAATATAATTTTTTACTTGCTAAAATAATATTATTTTAATCATTCATAGTTGCTTAATTGATAAAAATGTTTTAACTTTTCAAAATCTTTAATTGAAACAAATTTTTTTAGTTTCTGACAAAAAGAAAAATATATACATTTGAATAAAAAATTAATCTTTCCATACCTGAAAAAAGTAAAACATATACATATCTGACCATCATTTAACGTTGAATTCTATTTTCAACAGATTAGTCCGCAACAGAACAGAACGAAAAAGGGAAAACAAACCATGTACATATAGTTTATATTGAATAGAAACAAAACAGCTGATTCAGAACGGAACAGAACGTACAAACTAATTCTGTCTTTACTTGGTTTTCAATATTGGCCTTTCAAACTCATTTGGAAAATGTTCTTAAACTAAAGTGCGTGGAAATCTGTTTTTGTTTCCATAATGTAGGCATTTACAGGCCTCCAAAAACTACGCGTCGAAAACTTGGTAATGTGTTGCACTTACCTAAGAACATATTTTTCCATATCATAGTATTTACCACCTGCATTACTTAGAATTTGTTAAGAAATGACTTGTTTAATATCTGTTGTATATGTTCGTATGTAAGTAGTTGTTCTTGGCACATATGCTGTGCAATGTAAATTAGCGCATAAAGCGTAATTTATCTGCCAAAAATCCTCATGTACATACAAAATCTAAGAGACCAACCCAAATAGCGTGTCGTACCGCGCTGTAATTGGGAAATCCAATTTTGCCAGAGCGTAAGAGAGAAAGCTTTACTTGTCTCACATTACTTTAAAATAGAAGCTTTCGCTGGGTAGTCAGATACTCTAAATACAGAACTGCCCAAGCCCTATGCGCCTGATGCTCAATTGTATTTGTAAAAGTGCTTAGCTATGGCTTTAATACAGTATTGTTTTGCCTTCCGTTCTGTACGCACGTGTTTTCACTATCGTCCGTGTTTTCTATACCTATACTTATGTTTATTATTAATTTGTAAAAAGCGAAATTATACCGGAATAGGTAGAGTTTTGTTTTGTATCATGTGTGCACGTGTTTTTTTATTATTTTATTTTTTACTGCCATTTGTTTTTTCTCTATTTATTATTATTAATTTCTTTTTTATGTTCCTCTTATGTATTTATTATCTTACGGTGTTGAACTAATTTTTGTTAGTCTGAGTAGTGTCGAAGGTATATACACTGGGCACTGATCAGATTTAACTAATTTAATTTCAACATTTTAAATGCTGTGATAACGTTTGTTTTGGTCGTTCCGTGCGTTAAGTTCACAAACATCACTCCCGCTTTCCTCCATCTCATAATCTATTTTCCTAGTTCCAGTATTATGCACTGCATATGTAGGGGCTATCCCCTGAGTACTGGTCCAAGGTTATGTAATAATTTAGCAAAAATGAGTTTTGAGTGAGAAGATATTGGTATTGGCATGGTGGTAAGATAAGGCAGGAGAAGTCGGTACGGTTTTGGGGTTGCAAAACAAAAGTTGAGTGCAGGACAAAATATTTGCAACCAGGTTGGGTGGGCAATGGGGAAACAAAAACACCAGTTTCTCCCCTATAAGAGATCGGGAAAGTGGCAAGCAAAGCGGCTTGAGTAAATGTTTGGTTTTTCAGTATAAATAAATATTTTTTATGTCGGCGTACCCAGGGAGAGGGTTGGAACCCACTGAGTGGTCTGTGCTCAGCGAAAAGTAGCTAGTTGGAAACCTCCCTGGTCTCTGCGGCCGTAACATAAAACAACTTTGTCTTATATATTTTTTGTTTTTCTTCACTGTACACACACAAGAGTGACGCAACAACACTTTCGCATGCTTTGCTGGTAAACATTGATTATCGGTATAAATTTTATATTATTTTATTATTATCGGTAAAAATATGTTTTGCTTTTTACAACAATAAATATTAAATAAAAGTATTCAAGAAGAAGGATTATTTTTAATTATAACAATAATTGCTATGAAACAATAAGACCAAAGGAGAACAGAAAAATAATTGAATACCATTAGCTGGGGGACAACTATCGGTTACGTAGTCGCTACACTACTCACCAGCACCCACTGGGATTAGAACTCGGGATCATGTGAACATGATGTATTTTTAATACGTATTAATATGTTCGTCTTTGGATGTATTGCTTCACAGCAATTATTGTTATAATTAAAGATAATACTTCTTCTTGAATGCAGTTGGACTCGATTAGTTAATATCGAACATATGTAAATAACTAAAAAAGTTCACTGATTAATAATTTAAATTTAAATGAAAATAGTTTTTCTTTAATGTATTGGTGTTTGCTCTTCCATAAAGAATTTTTGGGCACCCCTGCTCTAAAGGATTTCGCCATAATTCGAGAACGGCTTCGACGAATTCAATACTAATTAAAAAATAAACATATTTCAAAGTACTCGTATATGCATATGTATTTCAAGTTTTTTAATTGTATTTTAACGTGCTTAGTGCACAAGAATCTCAGATTCATACTTATATTTACCTTTTTATTTTAATCTTATTATTATTTTATTTTTTTTTTGTGCAAACAACAAAACTTTGCTAACACCCCCCAAAACCTTCAGCATTCAGTGTCATTGGTTACCTTATCGGGTTGTCATTTTCTTCTAAGCAAATGAATTACGAGCGTTGCTGTTATATTTTGTAATTTTGCTACTAAAATAAATAAAATGTTTTGTCTTTTTTATTGTTTAACCCATTTCATTTAGGTGAATTTAAATACGAGTATGTAAAAAAGTGATTGCTTTCCGGCAGTGAAGGAGAAAATTATTGCAAACTATTTTCATATATTTTTGTAAAAACAATATCTTAAAATTTTTTGATTATGAACTTGTTCCAAAAGAAATAAAAGAGCGAAAATAGTCAAGAAAAATTCTTGCTAAATATGTGCACCTTGAGTGCAGCATAAATTTTACTTTTCACTGTTATTTTATTTGTGACATTTTTGTTAATAAATTTGATTACGCCGTCATCGCCTGAAGCTAAATGAACTTGATACTCTCATGCCGGTAGAACACCACATACATATTGCACAATATATACACGCTCATTTACCATTCAACCATGTTGTTGTTTTTGTTGTTACCAAAAAGTTTAAGAAGAGTTCTTTGGCTTATCAAAAAATAGCAAAAATACAAAAAAAAAGAAGAAATAAAATAATGTGCGATACATGACACATTTGAGAATTTATGTGTTTTGTGTCTCATTAAGAGAGAAGAAGCTGAAGTAGCAAACACAAGAACATTCATGCACATCCATAGACACAAACCCCCTTAAAAGCTAAATGACATCAAAAGTAAAAAAGTTGCTTTAAATGTTTTCAAACTACTCGAGTTAAATTAATACCGAAAAACTCACACACACACACACACAAATGTATACGTGTATACACAAACACACATATATGCATAAAAATTGACAACCACTTTTATGAAATGTGTATTTCGTACGAGTTAAATCCTTTCATTACTAATACACCTTCACATATACACACGTTTACACACACACATACACGCAGTCAAAAATGTCAGTGAAAAGTTTATAATTTTAAAATTATCAGTAAAGAAATGAATCCAACACCCACGTATCTCGAATATGACTGGAAAAACTTGAGAAATTTCTTAAATTAAATGACTTAACATCTATATAACCAGTCCTTCGCACAATGGGCTGACAAATTACAGTGTACAACACACAAAAAAAATGCACAAGTTTGCTATCGAAGTTAAAATAATATAGATATGAATGATTTTTATATAAGTTTGAACTATTTTCTTCATGCAAGATTTTTGGGGTACCAGAAAATAAAATTCTTAATAAATGCGGAACCCTAAGCTCTCTTTTGTAGTGTCTTATTTCTTTCAGAATTTTGCGTTTTGATGTATTCTGGGGCTTATAGTAAAATTTCACGGATCATATTTTAACCCCTTAAATCCGTATTTTAATGGTATTGTTTCTTTTTCTAAAAGAAGTACTAAAAGCACGGTTGCCATATTAGACGATTTTGGGTGCTGAAAATAGCACTTTGACGATTTTAGGTCTGCTTTTGACGATTTTTGTAGATTGCATTTTTACTTTCTTTCTTTCAAGCAAATTTGGTTTTACAACTACATGCATATTTCTATATTTTATGTAAGAAATGAAAGTAATATTTATGGTGTAAAAAACGGCCGTAAAATAAATGTGTACGTAAATATGTATGTAATACTGAAATGTTATGTGATATTTATTTGGGAGTATATATATATATATATATATATATATATATATATATATATATATATATATATATATATATATATATATATATATATATATATATATATATATATATATATATATATATATATATATATATATATATATATATATATATATATATATATCTTACACAGAAAAAAATTTTTTTCTTGTTCAATAACGAATTTCACTGAATCAATTAATAAATTGTTTGAATGCGGACCTGTAAAGAAATTCGTTGATTCAAACAAAAGTTTAGTAAAAATAATTATTGATCGAAAACAACCATTTTTTTAAACAACAACAAAATACGATATCCAAGGTTAATTTATGCATAAAAATTATTTTTACAGACAAAAATTTTTTTGATTTTATTTTTACTATAATTTTTTCTGTGTATGCATTTAAAAGATCTTATATAAAAGAGCGTGCTCATATTTTAAAGATAGTTAAATTTGAAGATAATTTTTTTTTTATCTGGTACCAGTACTAAGGAGATGGCCCCTACATATGCAGCATATTGTACTGGAACTAGGAAAATATCGTCTTCTTCCACAAATAAGGAAGTTCGCATCTAGGTACATGAACCTGAACAAAACCAAAGTGAGAAATTAGTTGAAGAATCCATTTTCAGAAGAAATGTTATATACCTAAAAAAAAAACTTTGCAACTGAGTTTGTTTTGAGTTAGACTATAATAAAATGAAATCTTATTTTAAAAATATATTTTGGCGATTTACGAAAATCATATTGACGATTATTTCTGCTGAATTTGACGATTTTAAGCCAGATCTATCTGGCAACTGTGACTAAAAGACCAACATCTTCAGGAGTTAGAGTATTAATATCTTCTATAAAAATGTTGTCCTTAACAATTTACATAAATTTGCTGAACACATTTAGTACCTAAAGTGTAAAGATCAAATGCCCATTAACAATAAGAATGTGCTACAGCTGGAAAACTTTAACCTCCCAGATGTAAATTTTCAAAACGCCGATAACCTGTCTTTGATTTATAGGTCGGACATTTAATTTTTTTTAAATATTGATTTTGTTGTACCGTGTTATTAATTAATAAAAAAGTTTAGAGGAAACGAAAAATCACAATATAAAATTTTAAAACTAAAAGTATTCTTCATTATGAAAGCTCGCCCCAATTTATTTGTTTTTGCATACAAATTTGAAATCTAATCTAAAATTTATATTTACAACAGCGAAAAGTAAATTTAAAAGTCTGTTGTATTTATGGGGGGGGGAAAAAAGCACGCGTTTCGAGCCCGTTTTACTCTTTACATGTTTACATAGTTTTCTGATTTTGACTTTCAATTTGAGTGTTTTCATCCGTGACTTAAATAAGCCTATAGAGGGGAAGCATATCAGCAATCTTTGCTTTAATTTTTTCAATAAAAAAAGTAACTTAGACACGATCCCTGATTAAACTGAGGAGTCGGCAGTTCCTGAACCTCCGAGTAGAGCACGTAGACTTAAATATGGCAGCACCTGAATCCGAAGCCCAAGAAACTTGTTGCTGCCCGGTTAATGTGCAGTCATTCGGGGTGTATCGTGGTGCTTGTAGCCTTTTAAAGTACGATATGATCGCTATAAACTGTCATATTGGATCGCTATAAACAGAAATTGGTAATGAAAAAATTATTTACATATCTTATATGTCGTTTATAACACAAAGTAGAGTGCATTACTCCATAAAGCTGATCAATATATACTAGCACATTTTGTTTTAGAACCATAGTGCGTTATAAAACTTCTTTTAAGTGTAAATGTGTTTTTAAAACTCGCGCCTCTGACTGAACTCTAAAATACGCTCGATAATCATATAACCATCTTTTTTTATTTCATTTTCTTTTCTTTTTTTGTTTTAAATAATTTTAGCGAATCACTAGCGCTAATGTTTGTGTAAATGTTTTCATTACTAAATACAACCTGTTTAGTATAGTATGATTGTATTTAGTTGGGTTTGTTGTATGTTTTGCGTGCTTATGTTTTACGTGTCGTACATTTTGAATCTTAATCCTTTGTTGCTCATAAATCAGCGTAACTCATAGTATTTATAGCGTTACGTAGCCATTCATATGTATGCAGTTATTCGAACACATACATGTGTACTCGTATACCCAATGACATACACATACTCGTACTCGTACATACGTAACACACTCTCAAAACATGGTCATAATTCAGCTTTAATTAACTCGTTTATTAGGCAAATATTAGTTTACAAGATGATGGGCATGTTGCTGCAAATCAACCAAAAACATGGAGGTATGTACGTACAAGTATATATGTGCACAAATACTTGTGTTTGTATGTGTGTGTATATATGAGCATATAATTTAGTAAGTATTGGTATAAGCGTGTTCAAATATTTTGAGATCTCTGTAAGGTATACATCAGTTTACCTGAGTGTTTGTTTAACTGGATAATACGAGAGGGGTTCGACAATGCCTGGTGAATTATACGGTTTGTTAATAGAGAGAAAGATAATAGTAAAAGTTAGGTTCTTTTACTAATGAAATATACGTTGCCTGTACTTCTTTTCACCCTTAACAGAAATAAGTTTGATATTTCTTTCCATTAAAGTATAAAGCAAGTATCTGTGAAACTTTTTGTTTTAAAATTATATTTTCTCTGTTTTTTTTTCTTTCTCGACATAGTTTATTTTTGTCTATAGCTCTAGAACTCGAAGTAACTTCTACCTTTTTAAAAATTCGTAGTAAATGACAGAACTCCACAGTACAACACTAGTTATTTTAACAATCGCGGCACACCTGCCGCAGCTAACTTCGTGTTGTAAAAAATAAACATTATACAGAGCTGCAGATATGATAGCAGCTCCCGCCCTGTCTGATACTCAAAATAAACTAAATTCAATTGAACCTTGTTTCGTTTTTACTTTTTGAAGGACACAATTGAAATTTTCGTCACAATCTGACAGGACACATTCGGTTTCACATGCACTACTAAATATTTTCGGAGGCCATATTTTGTTATTTTCGAGTAGATTTTTTTCGTAACAACTTTCTTCTTAATGTTTTTCTGATCTGTTTTATTATTCCAACATCTACGCTACCTGCAGTCATTTATCTTACCGTTCTTTGATTTATCATAAAACTTCGCTCTCTTGCAGGTATTTTGCTGTTTTTAATACAAATACGTTTAAGAAAATTTCTACATGCCGAAATATCAAACAAAAGTTTACTTTCACAAAGAAACTTTTCCATCTTGTTTTTAGGTATTTTTGGCTCAGACTTCAAAAGATGTCTACATTTTAAATGATATGTTAGTAGCATTTAAACTCGACTGTAGGTAAAGACGATTTCTCCCATATTTCCGTCAGTTTTGGAACTACAACGTCTTCTAAATTAAAAATTGTTGGTTTGTAGCTGTGAAGCAAGTGACACCATCCTGCTGAAACTACATATCGTCTACATCCATATCTTCCAATTCGGGCCATAAAAAGTTCGTTATCATTTCACGATAGCGAACACCATTCACAGTAACTGCCTGACCGGCCTCATTTTGGAAAAAATACGGGCCGATGATGCCGCCAGCACATAAACCGCACCAAACAGTCACTCTTTGTGAGTGCATTGGTTTTTCGACAGTCACTCTTGGTTTCTCATTCGCCCAAATGCGGCAATTCTGTTTATTGACGAATCCACTGAGGTGAAAATGTGCCTCATCACTGAAGATGATTTTCTTCGAAAATTGATCATCCATTGTTGCCATTTCTTGCCACCATTCTGCCCATTCACGACGTTTGGAATGGTCAAGAGGCTTTAGTTCTTGAGCCAATTGCACCTTGTAAGCGTGTAAATACAAGTCTTTATGCACAACGTTCATCAACGACGAGAGTGAGAGAGGCAATTGTTGGGGACGACGACGAGTTGAGGTGGACGGCTTTTCAGCCACACTATCGCGAACAGCAGCAATATTTTCTGCAGTACGAGCTGTACGAGCATGCACTGGTGTTCTCATATCTTCTACAGACCCGGTTTGCTCGAATTTTTCCACGATTTTTGCGATTGTACGCACATTTGGACGATCAAATTGACCAAAAAAATCACGAAGTGCACGATATGCATTTTGAATTGAACGCCCATTTTCACAATAAATCTGGATAATTTTAACACGTTGTTGGATTGTGTATCTCTCCATGGTTCAAATTGAATAAGTCTGAAATAGAGAAATGTCAAATAAAATTCGGAAAAAAACTTGACGTTTAGGTGTGGTTCACACTCAACATCGGCCCTTGAAATTTAGCCACCCAATACATATGTGCATCGGGTTTTAGTTCAATTTTTTCCTTTCTTAAGAAGGATTTTTTACAATACAAATTGGCTGTGATCAATAATTATTGATTGAAGAAGACAAGAAAAATAATAATCGAATCCTTAGCTGGGGGACGTCTAGCTGTTGCGTAGTCGCTACACTAGTCATCAGCACCCACTGGAACTCGGGTCATGACGTATCATAATTTGCTGTTTTAACCACTCAGCCACCGAGCCATTTAATAATTCTCTATCTATATTCATCTCATATTGAATCACATATGCATTTTTCTAATTGCCCGCATTGTTTGTACAGCGCATGCTGTGTCAGAATTAGCGGCTTCTATATCTTTATATGTTGCCTCATTTTTAGTTTCTCGCCCATATTTTAAGCTATCACATCTTCATAGGTTGGTAATATGTTATATTATCTTTTAAGTCACATAAAACACGTAATAAAGAACGCCTCCAAATATTTTTAGTACGCTGCAATTCTCAAGTAATAAAATAAATAGATGACAGAGCTCCACAATGCAACACTAATTAATTTAACAATCGCGGCGCACCTCCTGCAGGTAACTTCGTGTAGTAAAAAATAAATATTGTATGGGGTTCTCCTTATTTTGGTTTTATCTTGAACCGCTAAGTTTACATATACAAATGCAGAATACATATAAAAAAAAACAGAAAACTTGTGCAGAGAAAACTCAAATAAAAAGAAAATATATTAAAGCGATGTCAAAAATTTACTTTTCCTGAAAATTATATCGCTATCCGGGGCAGTAAAATTAAAAATAATGCAATAAAATTTTAAATGCAGATTAGCTGTACCATTTAGCACCTTTTTGTCACTGAGCCTCTCAAGAAATTAAAAATTTTATTTTATGCTGCCTATTATATATTTACAGTCTAGATATATCGCCTAACTTTAACGGTTTCCTTGTTTTTCATTGCTTACAAATCTTATCCCTTGACAATCTTATATGCATTTATATCTTCTTAAAGGGGTTTCTCTATCATTGATATTCCTCGTCAACCCCCCTCGTAGGGTTGGAAGTATTATGTATTCATTTTTGTATATAAAAACTCTTGTACATATGTAATATGATCAATGCGGTGTTTATGTATCATTATTATGGAGTACATTACAAGGGACATGTTTATTTGGCCATAATAACACAACCAATAACAACACTATTGCTCATTTGTACAATGAACATACGTATGAAGCTGCATATGTGTGTATGTGTAAACATATCTGTATATGTGTATTTGCATGGCTAATGCCATTATAACAGCTAATTTATTAATTATTGCTAAAATATTAAAATAACATTATTAACAGTATTTGTGACGGAATAATATTTACTTATGTACTTGTATGTGTGATTGGATATTATAAAAATGAAAATTAATATTTACTTTTTTATATAAAATGATAAAATGATTTTCAAGAGAAAGAAATTAAGGTTGTATTATTTACCATATCAGAGTATGTTAAATTATTTGTTCTTAAAACTACTTTTTTGTTATTTTTCTTTTTGCAGGATTAAAAGTCAAGCATTGAAAAAAATTCAGAGGTGACAAAACCAAATTCTTTGAACGATTACTGCAGCTACATCGTACGTAAAAAAACTCACGAATTCACAAGGATCTGTGTGTTTCACTGGTAAAAGATGAATTTTTAAAGTATGCGACAAGCTATATCAGCAAATTGGAACTTCAGCCAAACTCTCTTGCACGAAACATACTTAATTTTAGCAGTCACACTCGGTTGAGAAGAAAGGATACTCTTGCCACCATCAGAGCATTAAATAGATGACGCAAAAAATTTTTTGTCTAGCAGTGTCTAGAATTAGTTAATTTTTTTGTATATAGTATTAAGATTTAAATACTTACACGGCTTTCACACACGGAAAGTTTACTTTGCAAAGTTTTGAGTTTGGAGGTGGCAAGAGCAAATAAAGCGTGTAAGAGAGCTACTCTCTTTTCCCTTGCCACCAACAAACTCAAGACTTTGCAACGTAAACTTTTCGTGTGTGAAAGCTGTGATTGTTAGTTCACATTGTGAATTATTGTGATTCAATAAATAAATAAAAGCAAAAAAAATAAATAAAAGGGCGACGAAGAACAGAACCAAACAGGACCTCAGAATCAACATCACCACGAATAAAGACCAGAACAAAAAAACCGCCTAACATCAAGCATTAACATTTTAGTATTGGAAGTTTTATCAAGGCAATTAATCTATAATAGAAATTATAATCAAAACCCCGGCCGTAGAAAACTAAAAGTTGTTTTTGTAGCGATTTAAGACTAATTAATTATTATCATGCATGTTCTGAGAAACGCAAATCGCTTAAATTTAGCGTTTTCGATTTGAAGATGCCAAATAGATGTTCTGAGAAACGTAAACCTCAAGAAGTATGGTTTTGCGGTTTGAAATCGCCAAATATGTAGGTGTTCTGGAAAACACATATCGCTTAAAATCGGCGACTTCAACTCGCATGTGTATATTGAAGTGAACTCATTAAATTTGCTAAAACTGAACTTGCAAAAGGCAATAAAATTATTCACTATTAAAATATTGTTAATAATATTAATATGTTTTCTTTTTATTTCAATAAAAAGTTTAAAGAATTTTAAACATTTTCATTAAGAAAACTAAATAGAAAAAATTTTCTATTTGTTATCAATTTTTTTTTTCGTTTTATATTACTACCACATACATATGTAAAACACATATTGTATTTTTCGGAAAAAACTTCTTAACGCCAGTAAAACGCGCGTTCCTCAGAACACCTAAAAATTAATTAGGCGTTTTTCAAAACGCGCTGCGGTTTCAGAACGCGCGGTCTCCGAACATGGCTGTATGTGTTTTATTATTATTATACTTTTTTTTTTGGTTATATTTTTCATTAAATAAATATAGATATTGTATTGAACGCTTTTGCTGATTCTTTAATTGCAAATGAAATAATGACACATACACTCACTTGTTCGTAACACAGTAATTAAATAATGCACAACTTTATTTAAACTTAATATCGCTGTGTAATAAAACACTAGACTTGTTTACTTTTCTTACTGTCTTGCACAAGGTTTATTTTTAAACTGACTTATTGCCACAGACCTGCCTATTAGCTGTCAGGCACGTTCTGAGAAATGCAAATCGCTTAAATTTTGCGTTTTCGATTTGAAAACGCTAAATAGGCGTTCTGAGAAACGCAAATCGCTTAAATTTTGCGTTTTCGATTTGAAAACGCCAAATAGGCGTTCTGGGAAACGTATAACGCAAGAAGTATGGTTTTGCAATTTGAAATCGCCAAATAAGAAAACATCTGGAAAACGCATATCGCTTAAAACTGGCGACTTCAACCCGCATTTGTATATTGAAGTGAATTGAACTTACAAAAGACAATAAAATTATGCACAATTGAAATTTAATATGATTTCTTTTTATTTCAATAAAAAATTTAAAGAATTTTACACATTTTCATTTAAAAAAAACTAAATTACAAAATTTTTCGATTTGTTGTCAAATTTGTTTTCATTTTGTATAAATGCTATAAATAAATATTTTTTAAATATGTAATACACATGTAGCACTTTCTTGGAGAAAATTCCGAAACGCCAGTAAAACGCGCATTTCTTAGAACACCTAAAAATCAATTAAGCGTTTTTTAGAACGCTTTGTGTTTTCAGAACGCGCGTTTCTCGGAACATAGATGTATACTTCTTTATCGTATTCTACAATAATCATGATTTTTCATATATACAAATATAATTCTTAAGCATATACACACTCACACACATGCTTGTGAACAATAAGCAAGGTGCAACAATAAACAATAAGAAACGAAATACCAAGAATGCAAGAACAACAACAACGTTATTTGCAGTTGACTTACTTGGAATTTTGGGTACTTTAATTCATGCATGGTTGTTTGTTTGTGTATTATATTTTTAGTTTTATTTTGTTTGTAAGAATGTGCTGTACATTTATAACAAGCAGATAAACGGCTGCACACTGGGTTAGATGTGATACAAATTCGTAGCAATATGAATATATTTTTTATTCAACTTGTTAAATTTTTAAACCATATTTATTGTAAACAATTTACCACAACAGCATTATTTGCAGTTGACTTTCTTGGAATTTTGCGTACTTTAATGCATGTATGTTTGTTTGTTTGTGTATTATATTTATTATATTTTTAGTTTTATTTTGTTTGTGAAAATATGCTGTACATTTATAGCAGATCAATGGCTGCACACTGGGTTAGATGTGATACAAATTCGTAACCAATATGAATATATTTTTTATTCAACTTGTTACATTTTGAAACCATGTTTTTTAAATAATTTATCACTGTTGTTTATCTGCTCATATTATTTCTGATGCGCAGCACTGTCAACATGTGTTCTTCCTACAAAGTGATCAGAATTTCAAGATTATTTTAGACAATAATGCCAGTTTTTTTTTATCCCGATCGTAAGAGAATTAATTTCGCCTTATTTTAAAACTTAGTTAACAATTTCTAATTTGACAACCGATCGTTTATTTGAGATCATGTTGATGCAAGGAAAAGTTTCAGTTTAGGCTCTACTGTAAAGCTGGATTTCCCATCAGCGCCACAGTTTGCAAAATTTACTATAGCTTACGTCAACATATGTTGATATGAAATATAATTGCAAAACAGACCACTGCTCAATCAGATGTTTAATTTTTTATGCAGGCGGGGTTTAATCGAAATTGCATTTAATTCAAATTATTCTTTTTATTTAATTTTTTAAATATTTCATATTTAACTCAAGCATTTTCCATATATCACTTCCTAGATCTTTACAGTAGAGCCTAAACTAAAACTTTTCCTTGCATCAACATGGTCTCAAATAAACGATCGTCAGGTTAGAAATTGTTAACTAAGTTTTAAAATAAATTGTACGAGTAAGTAGGCAAAATTAATTCTCTTAATTTTTTTTGCAGCCGGGACTGAATCAAAATTGCATTAAATTCAAATATTCTTTTCTTTTAATTTTTTAAATTTTCCATATTTAACTCAAACATTTTCCATAATATCACTTCCGGTTCAATAAGAAATGTCACCATATATTTATGCGCTCTGCATACTGACACAAACACATGAGCTCTTTGCCACTAACTATTATACACCCTTCAATAGTAACGTTATTAAAACTTCAAATAAATTCCATTTCTTATGATATATTTAATATATTTTGTATGGTGTGAACTTTTGCATTATAACACTGAGCAGAATGAAAGAATAAATGAAGAAACCGAGAGAGAGAGAGAGAGCAAAAAAAAAACAAAAAAGCAAAGAAACGATACGAAACATAAATCAAAATTTCCATTACAAGCGAGTAAGAAAGATGAACCATAACAAAACATTTAGGGGCAGAAGTTGGGTAAATAGAGACCCGCAAAGGGTTAGCCACCCGAGCAGAGCCCCAACCATTTCTTGCCAAACAGCTCAAACTATCATCACAAATAAAACTTATAAACGTACCAAGACCAAAAACATAAACTGCAAGTAAGAAGAAAAAAAAAAAAAACAACGAACTGAAAATGATGCTTCCATGTTGTAAGTGTGTCTGCAGATGGGTTTGTATGTATTTTGCTCATCGTATCAAAGACATCCCATGCCGTGATTTATTGAAGAGAAAAAAGTATTTGTAGTTAGTGAAACGAGCTAAAAATGTATAAGAAATAGAATACGCTGGCTGTTCTGGAAGTGGTAGAGGCAAAAATAAAAAATAAAAAATTATATACAAAAAGACACAAAAATAATGTAAAAATGCAACATTTCTTTGATAAAAATTTTTGAACTAAATCAAAACTTCATTTCACATCGGTGCCATTTCTTGCGCCAACAATGCTCAAGTACAAACAACAACATCAGCAATATGAATATACATACTACAATATATGATATAAAACAACCCAGAAAGACACTTGCAACAAATGTTGAATGAACATTTAAAAAAGAAGCTATAAAGGAATATACACCAACCAATATATAAACACAAACTATAAATAAAAAATGCAACCATCGGATATGGGTTTGATGAGCAGTTGCATGTGAGGGCTTATGTTTTAAGGAAGTAGTCCTTTATGGAGAGAAATTGATTTAATATTGCTTTTTAAGGCACAAAAACTATTACTTGCTTTCAACCACCAAACAGTGCATGTACAAGAACCTTTGTAATGAACACGTTTGGTAGATGTCAGTCAATAGGCTGCAAGGATTTATATATATTAACTCGAATATACGAACTGGTTTATAGTTCCTTTAGACAATTCAAGGCCATATGCACGCTTTCAATGGCCAGGAAATCTAATCTATTTCTATTGCTTTATGACTGAACAATGTTAACGGATGACTTTCGGTTAGGTTGAAATAAATGTGCTGATGTTCAACGACAAACAACCCAAACATTATTAGGTAGGTTGAGCGCTTTTTTGAAGTTTAATCTTTTTCCTTCCCTTACCCTTTTCTTATAAAAATATATTTACTATCAATGCGAACTAGTCAGAGGTTTATAACCGTGTTAGTAAATCCTAAAAAGGTAACAAATTGTAAATAAATTACTCTTTTATATGAAAATACAATAAATCTCTTTTATTGTTTATTTTCCCAATTCTGCTTTAGACAAAGTAGAATTGTTTACCGCAAAATTGTTATTCTAGAAGCAAAACAATTTTGTTCATGGTCCTTCGAATTAGATCTCTACCACTGACCTATATATTACAAGCCGTATTATTTGTAAACATAACACCATGGAAATATTAGTCGATTTGCGACCATTCTCGATTAAACATGTCAGCATACGAGTCAAGCTCATGTCATTTGAAGGAGGTTTTAATTTTCTATTTTTATATGAAGAAATCAGCGGCTGAAGCTCATTGGATGTGCCGAGTGGTTTCAATGCTTGAAACCACTCTTCGAAATCCTTCGAAGATGCAGACTCATAAATGTTTAACGAATCATAAATGTATAGTGCCTAGATGGCGTTGAAGGCATAATTGTATTATATATACATTTTTGTACAAATAAACATAAAAAAAATGATTTACAATAAAGCTTCGAACTTCGGAAAACACACAGGCGGAAAGCACAAAGTTGTGCACCAATTTGTTGGAAATATTCGTAATAATCGTTGCGCGTAACGTGCTGTATGATCGTATTAGTCGTCGTAATATTCGAATTTTCACCTATTTTCGCTCTCAAAATTCCTATACGAATACATCTATCTGTACTTTGTTAGATGTTAGTAAGAGCTTTCAATATTGTGCGTCCACGTTAATAAATGCGAAAATTAAGTCACCAAAACGGTATATACTTTAGATATCTCCATCACGGAATCAATTAGAACTCGGCTGGGCTCAGACTCTATATTCTGAAGCCTACAATGTGATGAAAAATATATTATTAGAAGCTAATATAGTAAATAAAATGATTATACCAGGGGTGCCCAAATATTCTATATGGAAGAGCAAACACTAGTACATATAACGAAAAACTACTTTTATATAATATATATATTTTTTAAAAGCAAAACAGCTTACAAAAACAAAATTTACACCGATAATCGCTGTCATCAATGTTTACCTGTAAAGTATGCGAAAGTGTTGTTGCTTCGCTCTTGTGTGTGTACAGTGAAGAAGGACAAAAAAATATATAAGACGAAGTGGTTTGTGTATTTTTCATTGCTAGTGCTGAGTGCAGTATATGTGTATTAAAGAGCACAGGCCTGTAGCTAAGCGCTTTAACAAATACAATTGAGTTTTAAGCGCATATGGCCTGGGCACATCTGGTTATACTATACAACTTAAAATCCATAACAGAAGACATATGTATATCGAAACTGCTGCCAGTATTAACTGGAAACTGCGTACTAAAGAGCTAAACATATCGAATTCAGTTAGCCTGCAATGAATTATAGTTGCAATGACAAAGAGAACGAGGAAACTGTTTTCTGCCACCTGCGTGAATGTCTAGCTTTAGCTATCAGGAAGAATAGTTTTCTGGACAACTGTATGATTTCCAACCTTGCTCTCAGAATCCATAATACCGATCCAGTAAGATATCTCCCGCTGGATCTAGTACCATGACAATGCTACTGTGTTGTAACAGATATCTGTAATGTGAAGAACCAGAAGAAATGGTTAGACGGCTGAGTTCGTTAAGTACTGATGCCTCTAGCGGGCTCCGGCCTACCAAATCATAAACTTTGTCTTCCATTGGCGACCTAGGAAACTGTATACAGAAGGAACTGTAAGTACCGAGCTTATCAGCAAGGAGTTTGTTATGGCTACAATCTTATGGCGAGCTGTGTGAGTCTTGTAAACCCTACAGTGGCACTAGTAAATAATCCATCCCGTGGAGTTGGTCAATCATCAGGTAAGTTTATCAAGGCTTCAGCTGATGTAAATCTATGATATACTCTGACTCTACATTATTATTCAGCTTTACTTAGCTGAAACAAGCTTCTTATTTCATCTTCATTTGGTTTGCTCCACTCAAATTTAATAGTAAATCTAACAGATTCGCTTTATAGTATTTCATACGCGCTTACAATATAATTTTTTAACTCATTCTTTACGATATGCAAACATTTTGGCTTGCTCTGTAAATCTCTGTGCTCTCAAGAGCTAAGTGTTTGCTTAAAACATTATTGTATCATACTCCACGTCAAGGGTGCCCAGCCCTATGCACTTGATACTCAATTGTTTTTGTAAATGCGCTTAGCTATAGGGCTCTTTAATACACAAATACTGCGCTCAGTACTAGTAATGAAAAATACACAAACAAGTTCGTCTTATATATTTTTTGTCGCTCTTCACAGCACACACACACAAAAGCAAAGCAACAACACTTTCGCATGTTTTGCTGGTAAACATTGACGACAACGATTATCAGTGAGAATTTGGGTGTCTTAAAATTTATTTATAACTAATATAGTATTTATGACTCCCAGTGAAACAGTTAGGTGCGGAACTCTTCCACTGGGAGTTAAAACACATTTAATAATTACCAACCTTCCGCCTAAGCTTAGCAGACTTTTGAGGCAGGTTGAAGGATAAGTCAGTGTTTGTTGCTTCTTTAAAGTTACCAAGTCATCCTTCAACCTGAATTCATCTCATCTACAGCATGTACTGGTCTCCGAGTGCCTTCATCCAGAAAAATACCCCAGCTACTGGCGTAGTTTCTGATATTTGGTTTAATATTTCAGCTTCCGACAAGTATCCGGTAAAAGCTGTGAAGATTTGCTGAGGAGCGATCTATTCACCGGTTGCTTGTAGTTGTTTTGCTATGTGTGAGCCACTTGATAGCTTACCTAAGACTTGGAAGAAGAGTCTTTCCTTTTTCATTGTCTTCATTAGTGCAGTCTTGAAATCAATAAAAAAGGCCCTTTAAGAAAACCAATTTATCAAATAAAATTTACCACAAGAATATAAAAAAAGAAACAAAAATTCTGTTGACTCGTGTATCGAAGTTCGAGTCGACTCGACAAAAATTCACTACTACTGTCAGTTCAATAAATCATTTGCGTTTTGACATAAACAACGCTTCAATGCTACTGCCACCTCCTTATTTGGTGTCTTTCTTCACAAAACATTCTCTTTCTAACACTCATAGTAGAAACTAAAAAAAAAAAAATCAAACACACACACACACACATTCAAACTAACTGTACAACCTAAAGAAAGTGATTGTGAACACTCTGTGATGTTGCTATTTGAAGCCAACTTGCTACCAGCCAGCTTGGTGTTCCAATGAAAATCCATAAATATTGCAACAAAACAACACAAGCAAAAATGCCATCACAGGCGCATAAACACAAGTGAGCAACTAACGATATAAAGCAATGAAAACGACAGGACTGAAGCAGATGAAGAACCAGCGCAAGAAGCATTGTATAAAGAAGAAACTGAAAGAAACTGCCATAAATTCTAACGACAACTCAAAAAAAAAGAAAATTATATAAATTTATTTAAAAAAAGAACACACACACACATACATACACACATAAAACGAAACGTAACAAAATGTTCATTCTTTTAGTCCATAGATCAAAAATGCTATTTTAGTTTAAACACAGTGGAAACAGCCATCATCATGCATTTTATTGAACCCATGCTCCAGCATATCAAACATCCTAAAACCTTCGCATTCACATTTTGCCATCACTACCTTTTACACAGGTGAAATATCTTAAGAAAACCAACCCCCCGCTCTACATCCTGGTAAATTATAAACAAAATATTTTGTAGTGCGCTTTTAGGAGATTCTTCATTTCGAACTACTCGCATAAGGAAAGATACATTTTTTGATTCTTTTGCTGGCTGAGGTGGATGATTTTCTTAACAGTTTTTTTTTTGTTTCATTTGTGTAGCGGCATGTGATTGTGTTTATACGCATCACTGACATTTGCCACCATCTTAAGAGAAATCTGCCAGTTGGTGTGTATATTTCAAAGGAGTTTTTGTCACAGTTAGTTTTTCTTTTGTGAATTTTTAATATTAAGGTCGGTAAGATGATATTTTTAATTGAAATTATATCGAATAAAATAATTTTTATAACTATATTGTGCACTTTTTGTTCCATAAAAATTTAAACAGCGAATCAAATCCAATTTTTCTTTCTTAACTTCTTATTTTACGTTATAGTACTTAACAAAATAGCTTAACAATTAAAACTAAAAGTATTTGGTTTTTAGAGAAAAATAAGCTTAAACGAAACAATTCGCATATACTCAATTTTGCTCCATTTGAAAGTTTTCCGGAATGGTAGTACTTTTAGTATTTAGCCTAATATTCTTTGTTGCGTAAAACATTTTCTATATGTTTAAGGGCACTTTTAATCAATCAAATCAAAGTTGTGCGTAACTTCCTCTGGACTGTTTGCCCTATCGTAGAGAATTCGTGGCCAAAGTTCGTCTAAAAAAGTTTCAGGTGATCGGTAAAATACCAACCTTCTTTTCATGATTAACCAGAAATTCTCAGTCGGAATTAGGTCAGCACTTTGCGCTGCCCTTTCTATCGACCACAAAATTTCGACCTTTGAGTTTGTCTTCCACGATTTTGGATATCATACCGAAAAACTTCTTTTATCGCAGCATAGGCTGCTTTTGTCTACAAAAACGTTAAGATTGGTCTGTAAACTATGCAGTTAGTCTTTTTCCTGTATTATGCCAACAATTGACTTTTTTTCTTCACAAAGTTCTGAAATAAAAAAACATATAGACAAACAGAAAAGTTATTGAACCATAAAGGTAGTTAAAGTACGCTTATTTGTTTGATGTTTGTAGTTCTTGCCACCCATGCCGTGCGTTGTCAACTTTTACAGCCATGTGCCGAGAAACGCGCGTTCTGAAACCGCAAATCGTTCTGAAAAACGCTTAATTGATTCTTAGGTGTTCTATGGAACGCGCGTTTTACTGACGTTTCGGAGTTTTTTCCAAAAAAATACTACATGTGTTTTACATACATATATTTGTATGTGGTAGTTAAATAAATAAAAAAAATTTTTACAACAAATACACAAAATTTTTAATTTACTTTTTTTTTAATTGAACTTTTTATTGAAATTAAAAGAAGACACATTAAATGTTAATTGTATATAATTTTATTGCCTTTTGCAAGTTCAGTTTTAACAAATTTAATCAGTTCACTTCAATATACACATGGGAGTTGAAGTCTCAATTTTAAACGATATGCGTTTTCCAACACCTATTTGGCGATTTGAAATCGCAAAACCATACTTCTTGCGTTATACGTTTCTCAGAACATCTATTTGGTATTTTCAAATCGAAAACGCTAAATTTAAGCGTTTTGCGTTTCTCAGAACATGCCTGTTAAATTTTAAAACGTACCAAAATTGAGAAAAAACACGCTATTGCAACAAAAACACACCGAGTTTTGAACCCTTATTTTCGTTTTTAAAAACACGTTAGTGAAACAACCTGTTAAGCGACTATTATACAATCAAAATGGCAGGGTAGCACCGTCTAATGGCACGCCATCAAATTCGTTCAATAGCTAGAATTCGTGTTTGTCAAACTTGGCTTCAGTGACTTGCATTCAATTTTTACAATAATTATAACGATATTTTATTAAATGTGTTATTCGGCAACATTATATAATTATATTATATAATTATAATCAGCTGTTACATTTACTGCTTATTATCAGTTATACAAAACTACAGCTGCTTACCATCGTTAAAATTATATTGTAGGAGCACACAATCCTTACTGCAAGAAATGACATACATATTTCGAAGAAATTTACGAATATCGGATCGTTAAAAGTTACCGAACCACACTACAAGCCAACTAGCTCTATTAATAGCGATTCTATCAAACAAAAAGTAAATTTAATTTTTGTTCTCGGAAGCGAACAGTGAAAATTAGTGGGCTATAGTGGGTGTCTTTTAAAGAATTTATTGAAATATACGAAAATTCGCCAGAGTTGTTATAAATAAAAGGTGAAGTTTACTATAATCAATATTTAATGCAAATGTTTGGAAATTTAATAAATTAATTTAATTTTAATTAAATATCAATTCACTGCCTTCATAAGTATGAACTTCACTATCTTTGTCTGCATTTATTGTTATATTTGACAAACATCGCATGATCGTTTAATAGCAAAACACACATTAAGGCAACAAATTTTCAAAAACGAAATGTTCCCTTTTCTTTCGATGATATGTATAATACAGTAAGATTGTCTTTGTGCATATAATATGGAACGTTTTCCGCATTGTAGCTCCATGTTCTGATTGTGATCTGCAACCTGAAACGTAAAAATTTTGTACACATGAGTACTTTTTTCTTACATTAAAACACAAAGTTGAGTTGAATTTGATTTGGTGGCACCGAAATTTAAAAAGCGCACAGCGCAACGACTAAAGAAATTTTCGCACAAATAATTTTAAAAAGCGCCAAAAACGGTGCGAACCGTTCCGAGTTGACAACACTGATTTAGGTATATTAAATTGCAAGGTGTATTAACGTATACACGGTGGCAGCACTAGAGCAAAATTACAGCAATACAACAAAAACAGACATGTGGCAAGCCATGTTTGCCTAAGTTACTTGTAACTATTATCAGAATTATAAACTATGAATGTACCTTTTCATAATTATAAATTATTTTTATTTGAATTATTTTTATGTTCACAAAATAAGTTGTATATGTTTAGTTCAGAACAAAACACTAAATTCTCTTTCAAATATGTAAACAATACATTTGACATAAATAGCTTACCGTATTGCAAGCAGCAAAAAATTGTCACATGCGGTAGTGCTGCCAACGTGTATACGTTAATGCACCTTGTTAAATTGTATATGTAGTGTTGCAGCTTTAGTGCGAAAATTGAAGTTGCCGAATAGCTTCTTTGGCGATTCCTGAAGCCGATTTAAGGAACTACCAATAGGTTTGGACCTACTGCGCTAATCGGTTCAGAACCAGTTTGTCTGAACTATTAACGGTCTTTCGCGCTAGTGCAAAAATTCAAGTTGCCGTCGTGATTCCGAGAAAGTTCGATGATTTCGGCGATTTCTGTAGCCAATATTAGGAATTCCCAAAAAAAAAAAAAAAAAAAAAAAATCCGCACCTTTTCACGTTGTTATTGATAGGTTCAAGTCAAACGTCGACAAATACTACTTCCTCTTACCTCCTTCTCATAATCTATACAATCCACTGCGTATATAGGGGTCATGCCCTCAGTACTTTACCAGGATAAAAAATAAAAAAAGGTGTATTAAGATGACAAATTTACACGAAAATGTATTCAGCAAAGGGACATTTCATGTATCTTGTGTTATTAGCATTTGAAAGAATTTTGAAAATCGCTTCATTAAAGGCGGAGTTATTTAAAAATTTATTTTTTGGACCCCTTTTCTACACCTAACGGTTTAAGTTTTCAAGTACAAACGTTTTTATGTTGCTTTATAGACTTCAAAATATCTGCATTCTGCAGTTTGGAAGAAGTAAGAAGGTAAAAGACAGACTTTCACATTTACAATATTAGTAAGAATTAGACAAAGAATTTTCATCAAATCATGATTTAAATGTGTTAATTTTTTTCAACTAGAAACATACATATGTATGTATATAAAACGTCTGATTTTCATTCAGTCTAAATTAAATACATATACGAGTACTCTCTCACACTCAAAGGAACTCAGATATAAGAAATATATTGCATTCAAACACAAAATGTCCTTCATATGTTTAAGAAAATGCAAACAAATATTATAAAATGTGTGCGTGTATGTATTTGTGCATATGTATATGTGTGTATATGTATGTGTGTGTATATATATGTATGTGTGCATTGCGTTTTGCTGATATAGACAGGGCACAAGATTGGCGCATTTGAACGATACGAAAGCGCAAACAGAATTTATGTTGTGACATTTTAAACTGCGCAATTTTATGAATTTCTAGTTGTTGGCCGTTTATTTTTTTTTTCCTCTTCTGCTAAAGTTGTACTTTCTATTCGACTCTATATTTTTACGTTTTTGTTTAGCATTTTTCTACAATTCTTGGACTGTTTGTCAAGTGCTGTGTTAGTTTTGAGTCCAAATTTGTATCAAGTTGCACATCCTTAGACAAAATTTATAACAATATTCTGAAGCACATCTCAAAACAGAAGTACAGAAACAAAAAAACGGAAAAAATATTTTAACATACACACATACTTATACATATGCCCAGGAGTTATATGGGGTATTTACATACGTAAGTGGATGGTTTGATAAATTAGTGAATAGTATGAATTTAAAGCTGTTTGTTTTGGTCTTTTCAAACAAAAAAAAAATATTATAAATAATTTTGAATAGCTCTCTAAGAAAAGTATTCTGGAAGGGAATGTATTCATCTTGGACATACTCATAGGAAAATTACGTCTTCTGGTTAATAGTTTTGAGTTAAATGCTGTCATGTATTGATATCAAAAAAGCTCACAGGAAACATATAAGAAGTAACATATTGATTGAAGTGTGGAGGATGATATAGAGTTAATGGTTGCGTGCGAAATTCTTTCAAATTGCTTAGAAAATTGATTCGTACGAAATATTTGCAGAATAAGTTCGGAAAAGCAGTACTGACCCTACAGAAATCGAGACTACTCCTTACATGCGTGCAAAGAGTACTCCACGAAGGACCAGGACTAGTCCAAAAGTAATCCAAATATATGGGAAAAACATGCTCCATTTTACATTACAATGTCCTAGGAGGGGACCATGTAATCCAAAAAACATTACATCAGACTAATCCAAAAATTAGTTCAAGTAACTACTCCACAAATTATTAACAGAGGGTTAGTCTAGAAATTACTTCATGCCACTACTCCATGAATTACCACAGAAAACTAGTTTGGAAACCATTTTTAAATTACTCTGATGTGAATACTCCATGGAACACAAGAGACTACTTTGAAAACTATAATTTTTTAAAATTTTTTAGAGCACTTTTGGGGTGCAACAACAAAAAAATCAAATCAAATATAATCACAAAATTTTTCGTATAAATTTTTTCTTCATTTGTTAAAAGACTATTATAAACAAAAACAACATAAAAATATAAATAAATAATTGCAAACATAACAATTGAATTCATAGAATATACCTGGACTTACGGACTTACTAGTAACCCAAACCTTGAAATTCTTCCAAGATTCCAGTCAAAAATATTAAGAACAATAACTAGGGCTCCATAGTTTGTGAATAATAAAAATATTCATCGTGACCTTAACATATCCATGGTTAAAGATGAAATTAGTAAATCCTGTGCTAGATATTTATTTATTAATAATAAAAAAAGTCTTTCGGCTTGTCAGAAAACACACTAAACAAAACATGGCGTAACAGTATTACCATAGTTGTATTTTTTTGTAAAATATCTTTTTTTTAGTTATCATGGTCCATGTTTGCATTACATCGGACTATTTTGTAACTACTCCTTTTTATATAAAACGGATCATGTACTCCAATAATTTCTGCAGGGGAGTTCATTAAGCGAAAAATACTGAAATGTAAAATTTTTTTTTTATCTTGGACCAATACTCAGGAGATGACCCTACATATGTAGTGCATTGTAAAGCAACTAGAAAAATAGGTTGTGTGGAGGGGAAAAGAAAGAGTAGTGTTTGTGAACATTGCACTTGAACTTTCCAACCTTATAACAGTCAGGAAACATGTCTGCAGGCAACTTATTCCACAGACGAAGCGTACGGCTGAAAAACGAATTCTCTCTGTAATGTGTAGAACGATTCTCCGGGCAGTCGACCACAACTGGATGATCTCTAGACGCTGAACGAGTGCTACGTAAAAAAGTGCGAGTTTCGGGAGCAAAATCCCTAATCTCGTCAGAGCAAAATCCATTGTAGTAACGATAGAACAGACTAACGCACCCCACATCGGATCATTTGTATTTTCAACTCCGAAAATTTTCGAAATACATACACATATATGTACATGCAAGTGGAGCAAATTGCCTGCAGGTCCATATCCTGTCAATTATAACATTGGAGAGTTCAAGTCAAACGTACACAGGCACTACTCCCTTTTTTCTCCTTTTCATAAGCTTTTTTCCTAGTACCTACCGCTATAATCCACCAGCATCCCATGAGTACTGGTTGAAGATAAAAAAAAAAATAATACTTAACATCATGCGTTTTGGTTGGACCACCCTTTATGTTCCCAGACTCCATACAACCTTATATAGTATATAAAATTTCAGGATTTTAGCGCGCTATAAAGTATTTTCAACCCTGAAAGGGCTAAGGTTGCACCCTGACGTTTAGAAAGGCATCTATGATTGCTCTGAACACGGATTCATTTTTGTTAGCAAAACGCCAGTTTCCTGTGATAGTAAATATACTTTTTTCTCATGGTTTTCTAGAGCTATGGTTTCAAATTTAATTATCAATTAACCCAAGCTGCTATATATGTACATTTGTACATATTTTTTTCTTCTTCATTTTGAGCACAGAAAATATTTATTTTATAAAACGCAAAGAATTTTTTTTAGTACTGCCGCTGTCAAGTCATTTATTTATTTTAATGTTTACTTAAAACCTAAAGTCCAACAAGAGAAAAACGACCAGTGCTACAACAACAATTACAAGCAGCGAATAACAAAACTCATTCAAAAAATCTTGAAAGAAAAAAAAAAAGGATGCAGAAGGTACAACGAGTGAGTGCACAGGGTGGCAGCACCACCACCACTATGATTTACCGCTTTAAATGCAGTGTAGTGTTGTTTTTTAAGTGCAGTCTTCTTTTGTATGTGTTTGAGATTTTGTTCACACGAACATACACACATACATGCTTTTACATACACATAGATCTTTTTTAAGTTTCGGTTTATGGAGCTTTTTGGTTAATATTTTATACAAAATTTCAAGGATTTTTTATATGATATATATTCTATATTTTTATGATACTCGTATGTTTTTTTTCCGCTTACACATACTCGTATATAGTTTATTGTTGTGTTTTTGTAATTTATTAACAAATACTTTTGAGTGTATGTGTGTGTGTATGAGCTTAAACAATGATTTAGTTCATTAAGAGCATGAATCATTGCATTGTTTCATTACCTAAAGGGGTTTTAAGAACGATGTTGCAACATTTTTTCAAAAATGTCGATTTCTTTTCGTAACTTGTATATTTCGCGCCTTTAAGACTAATATTGAGATTGAATGTGCGAAAATTTTTCAGCAACATTACTTATTTCATACGGAAAAATTGAGATCTACTCAGTGTTGTCTATTTTTCTGTTATTCATGTTTCTTTTTTAATTTTCAGTATACATGTTTGTACTGCGTGCGAAAAAAGCTTATAGCTACGTACACACGGTTGTAAGATCTTACAATATTGCCAGTAAAAGTATTGCAACGTTGTCAGAAAAACCATTGTCAATCAATTGTAAGGCGATAATGTTGTCAGGCATCTGACAATCGTGAGAACACTTTGGTTGGTATTGTAAGCTCAGTTGTAATTGTCAGATGTATAAAATTAATGCACCTGGCAATGACATCATTGTCAGAAAAAAGTTTGATGGGCAACACTGCCAAGCAGATAGCTGTTGATATACATAAGTGGCAATGCCTTACCAAATGTCTGGCAATTTTTTTCATCTAACAATCTGACAACCGTGTGAACTGACAATGTTTGTTGTCAGATGAATTATTTGTCAGACCATAGTCTGACAATGAAATTGTAAGATTTTCTTACGATCGTCTGAACACACAATTTACTTCTGCGGGACAATTTTTCATTGTCACTACATTGTCAGCATGTTGCCAGATCTTACAATATTGTAACATCTGACAACCGTGTGTACATAGCTTATGTTATTTCGCAGCTGAAAAAACAAATATTCCCAGAAACAATTTTAAATGAAAACATGTTGCAGATACACATTGTGTGTTTTTCGCTTTAAAAACTCAGTACTAATTTTCTAAACTTATTTCGCAGATATTTCATACTTCACTTTTTTTCATATTTCACTTTTCTATGCAATTTGAAAGTATTTCGCACGAAATAATGAACTCAATATTAGCCTTTACTGCGAAAAGAATGTAGCCAACAAAGTACAAATTTTACAGTAGACGAGCTGTTTTACTTTTCCTAATTCCTCAATTTTTTTTTTTTTTAATTAAATTTAAACTTAGCTTGACCATTATCTTACGTTAAATTTTCATGTAAAAAATTTGCTGTCACTTATGGCCGGGGTACATAGAATCCGTCATACGTTATACGTTGCCTTCTTCAATTGACAACTAAACTAAACTAACGTTAAAACCACTCTCGACGCGTTTTTTCAATAATAGCTGCCTCACTAAAGTTATCATCGAATGTGAGCCTCAGTCACAGATTTTTTCATATTTCAGCAGAAAATAAAAACCTCCCGTAAATTACGAGTGTTTAGCATATGATATAATATATCAGTCAAACGGCCTCCACGGCATTGCGTGAACATACACAGAAAGAAAAGCTCATACTAACTTTAAGTAAAGAATGTCTGATAGCATATTATATCTTATATTTTCAAACTTATATAAAAAATGTAAAAATTGACACAAAGTTCTATTAAGAACATTGAACGATAGAATTGAAATGCGGATTTTATTTTTTAAAGAATATGTCCAGATGTCTTACATTGAGCCTAACACATTGTTCAGGACGGAGCTTTGTATTCTGCGCCATACGCTGCCAAAAACTTAGTTCGATTGAGCTGATCTCTGATTGTCATTATAAAACCTCTCTTGGGGGTAGCCTCATAAGCCTAGATCGGGCGAGGTGGCCTTAGGATGGATATCCTGAAAGGCGGAAATTTTTCCAAAGAATTTTCATCGAAGCTCTGGCTATATGTGCAGTCAGTCCATCCTGTTGAAACCAAGTTTGTGAAAAGAATGATGGGTGAGTTCTCAAGCTTGGTAAAGAAAATTCCGTAATCATGCGTCGATAATTTTCACCGTCGACATTTGTCGCCCGACCTCGAGAATTTTCGAAAAAAAGGTGTAACTATCCCATGCTTGGATAAGGCACACAATATAGTTGCTCTGGGGCAATGAAATGTGTTTTTAATGTTTCAATCGAGGGTTGCGGGTTCTTCTTATTGTGATCGTTTAAGTGAAATTGAGCCTCGTCGCTCCAAAAAGTGGGCTTTACAGTGCGAAAACTCTCCAACATCGTTTCAGCAAAATTTTTGCGTAAATCAAAGCTAATTTCTTTTAGTTCTTGAACGATTTGAATTTTAAAAGGGTGTGCCGGTGCCCAAAAGTAATTTTTGGGGTTACTCTATCGTGCGCAGGAGAGGGCAAAGAAGCTTATCGGTGACAGTAGGGGATCCAACTGTATTGACTCACTAGAGCATCGACGCAGTGTAGGGTGCGTTACTCTCCTCTATTGCTACTACAATGGACTTTGCTCTGACGAGACTAGGAGTATTCTTGCATCGTTCTAAAAACAATTGAAATATTTTTAAATTGAAAAGGGTTTATTTATTTCTAAATTTAATAATAACGAGCAACCCGATTGTTGCTCAAGTCAGTGAAAATTATAATTGTTCTTAAAACTAAAATTATATCTACTTATATACTATTATGAGAAGTTCTAGACGACTCATAATATTATAATTAATGTTTGGGAAACCAATTTGGTTCCCATGGCTTAAAAGGTAAGCTGATCAAACTTTACATATGTATACACAAATTGTCACTTTGGAATGTGCGTGTGTGGCGCGATTCAAGTATTTAGATTTAATTGTAACAGTGCAACACACATGCTTACGTACTTTCATAAACCATATCATTCGTACCTCAAGTGTATCTTCAAATGATTGCATTTGGTAGGCGCACTGTCGCAACTAGGCACACTGTGGCAACGGCCAATGACAGAAATGGTGTCAAGTGAAGAGGGTTATGAATTTAAAAGTAACTTAATATTCTTTTAGTTATTTCTTGTACATGCCTTTAATAGGATGCATTCATGCTATGGCTAAAATAATGAATTTATGTCGTGATCATGCTACAGTCCATTTCACAGTCCATTAACTTGTGGTCGATCTCCCAGGAAATCGTACAACACATTGCAAAGAAAATTCGTTTTCCCGCTACACGCTTCGCCTATGGAATAAACTGCCTTACAGGCATGTTTCCTGTCTGTTATAACGTTGGGAAGTTCAAGTCAAGTATTCACAAACTCCACTTTTTCTTTCCCCCTCTTCACAACCTATTTTCCTTGTTTTGGTGCAATATATGTGCCATGTATATGTAGGGGTTATCCCCTGAGAACTGGTCCAAGATACGAAAAAAAACAGGACTTTTCTTTCAAATTTCATGAATAGTCGCTCTTGGAAGTCTTGTAAGTAAAGCTGCTCACACTTTTTTGCCATTTCATGAATAATCTCTCTTGTAAGTAGGGTTGCTGTTTTCTGTATTGAAAGTCGTGGATTTTCACGTAAACTGATTTTAATCAGTTGAATTTTTTCGGAACTCCTTAAAGATCAACTGAGCCCTGACTATAAAACATTCATAGCCGAAGCAGTTAAGTGGAATCTATGCAGCCACGAACAGATTAAATTTATACTTATGACATCCATCACGTAATCGTCGAAAGCCGAACAAAACTGTGGACGAACAGTTATGTAATAATCATTACTCTTAAAAAATGTCTCCACAGTGAACGCACGAAGCTCACTCGATCACTGCGATATCATAACTGACAAATCCACACAATCCATAATTCCAACGGTGCCAGCCTCCACCCCCCACCATTTATTACTTTTTGAAATAATCGTGTTTAAAGATATAAATTTGCCACCAAGCTTCTTGTAGTAGTACCAACTGCCTGTACTGAAAGTTGATTTCACAGGCCTAGTCGAAACAAAAATACGTTTTCCTTTCTAAAAAATTCAAAAACAAAAAGCAGGCATTACGGTTTAATTTTGTCCAAACAGTTTTCAGCTAAAAGGTGGGTTTTGTTTTAAACCTTGTCCTGCAAATGCTTGTCACATTATTTTTTATTTCGTTTTTAATTCCGAACTTTCCATCGTTTGAACATTGAGAAGGAGAAAAATCTTAAAAGAAATTTTTAATAATTTGAAGTAAACCCAGATTAACTAAGTTTACACAATTTTACTATCCTGCCAGTTTGAGCAACATGTCTAATTACAAATTCACCACAACTTTTAGTCATGTTTGCATACACAAAACTAAACAACAACAGCAATTTCCACACCTTAAGTATAAACCCAACAACTGCAAGAAAATGGCAAGTGGCAAAATCTATTTTAAATAACAAAAGGCAGACACACACACTCACACTCACACACCAACACATTAGCGCTCACATATTTATTTATTTGCTTGAATGGATAAAAGGACTGACTGAGTATCCTGCACAAAAAAAAAAGAAAGAAAGAAGGGCAAGCAACTACAACAAACAACATCATGATGGCAACAACATTTAGCTGTAGCATTTAAATCAACAGCAACAACAATAGCCAACAGCAGCATCAAACAGACTTAAATATATAATAAAGAAACAAAAAAATATGCACACACACACACTCACACACATACACAAACAGCATCACATACAACAAAAATAACGAAAAATTAAGGAAAACCTCAGAATTTTTGAAAAGTATCAACAACAAAAAATATGAACATGAAAAGATGAATAAAAGAGGAATAACACTAGAGATGCAAATAAAATAACAGAAAGCAAAAAAAAAAAAAAAAAAAAACAACACCAAAAATATGAAAGAAAAAGAAAACAAGCTCAGCTTGCAACATTTTATGCTGATCCCTGTCAGGATACAAAATACACATAATCTTCAAAAATAACAAACAAAATAAATTTCCATACACATTGTTGTTGGTAACATATTATACAAATACACACGTACAAACAACAAAAATATTGCGGTGACTCTACAACAATAGCAACATCATTTTTACAAGCTAAAAAGGACATACACAACAGAGAACCATCATGGATGGCAAAGGTATGCTCCGGCTACAACAGTTCAACATCAAGTTTTGCCAACAAACATCAACCAATAATGCAGACGCGATTATGTCCAAACAGGACAGTAGTTGAACCATTCCATTTGCCTGCTGTGTCACACAATATTCGCTTTGCCCATTACTCTGTTGTTTCAGTATTCCTTTTCGTCTTTTTTTAAAGACAGTTTTTGCAAAACAAACATTTCGAAATAAAAAAAAAAAATAATCATAAATTTATATAACAGTGTTCTTTCTATTTTTGTTAAGGACGTTTGCTCAAAAGGGCAGCAAAAATATTAAGCATTAAAAGAACAACAACAAGTAAAAAAAGTCCAGATGTATAAACGTACACTTACACGTTAAAAACTTATTAAAATAAATAGTTGGAAAAATGTAATATTCTCTAAAGAATATTTTCATAGAAGATTATCAAGAAAATTTGTGCACACTGCTTATCCACTTTAATGGCAGGGCTGGCAAAATCTAAGATCAATTTAAGGATATACAGGATCTTCCAACAGATAATTCCTTAATATGATAGTTCTTAGCAGCCGTATTGTTGAAATGGGGTCTCATACGCTTCAACCATTTTATGGTTCTCAAAGTCATCATGCTAAGAAGACTTTACCAGCAAAACATCTTAGGATTTTTGGGAGCAGGATAACTTTAAACGCTTCCCCAGCGACGAACACTGCATCTCCTTAATGACGTGTACAATGCTTGTGTTCAGTGAATGCTAACTAACGATTGTAAGTTAGCATTCATTGAATACGATTAAGCGAAGTAGCATTCATGCCTACCACCTGCTTATAACGTAAGCGATATTGCCTAACGCTAACTTACAAAGTATGCTAGGAAAAAATTCAATTAGGCTTGTATCGACCTCAATGCTACATGTTTTTGAACCAAGTTTTTAAAAGTCATGACTAGAATTTATCGTGGTAGTGAAAAAGTGTGACAGTAGGGTGTCCAACTCTATTGACTCACTGATGCATCGACGCAGTGTAGGGTGCGTTACTCTGTTCTATTGTTACTACAATCTGACGAGATTAGGAATATTCGCGCAGCGTCCAGAGTTCTTTCATTTGTGGTCGATCTCCCAGGAAATCGTACAACGCATTCGTTTTTTCGTTGTACATTTTGCTTATGGAATAAGTGTCTTACAGACATCTTTCCGGCCTGTTATAATAATAGGAAGTTTAAGTCAAATGTTCATAAACACTACTTCCGCTTTCCTCCTCCTCACAACCTATTTTCCCTGTTCTATATGCACCGCATATAGAGGGATTATTCCCTGATCTGATCCATGATAAGAAAAAAAAAACTTCAGACCCTTTTTTGAAATTTCATGAATAATCTCTCTTGGATATCTTGGAAGAAGGGCTGCTCAATCTGAATGCTACATGTTTTTGAACCGAGTTTCTAAAAGTCATGACAAGAATTTACAGTTGTAGTGAAAAAAAGTTAAAGACAGAGTTACGAACCCTGATATATAAAATGTTATGGTCGTGCCAAAAATGGCGACACAGTGAACTAAATCTTAAAAGGGCGATATAGGCATGCACAAAATGCTAGAACAACTTTTTTAATTGCTTTTACATTATCTTTAATCCTAGACGGTGACTGACACAATTTTTTTTTGTATCGTAATGAACACTTTGTGTTTAAAAATGTATATTAGGTTCGTGTTAAATACATGCACTGGTGTAACAAAAAGCATTGCGAAAACAGTTTAACCAAGTTACTATGCATTACTTTTTGAACAAAGAGGACGATGATATTGTATGCTGCTGTTGTGCTTTACTCTGGCTAACACACATTTAATTTATCAAAAGAAGAAAAATATGTACGCTATTGCCTACAATAATATTTTTCTTTGTACTTTTCCCCCCTTTTTTCAAGATAACCAATTCTTCGCACAGCTCAAACGGCTTAAAAATAATGATAAACGCTAAAAATAGTCTTAAACTGCAAAAAAATTATACTAAAATGTTAACTGGATTATATTTGTGTTATTTTAGTTAACATATATTTAAAAATGATCTATTTTTCATAATTCTTCCTTATGAACAGCCATCAATAAAAACTGATTAGGAAAAAATTAAATATTTATTAAACATAATCTGAATACTATAAAACAAATGTGGTATATTTTAGAAAATTGCCGTGGGTATATTTTAGAAAATTGCCGTGTTCTCAAAAATATTGGAAGTTGGTCGTATATTGGGTACCTTTAGGAGCCCTCTGGGGCTAAAGAGAACGATTGGCTCTAAAATATTATAAACTAATGCTTTGTATAGGAGCCTCCTTAAGGATACGATACAAGAAATGTAAAAGAAAAAATATTAGTCATACTTTTTACCTATTTTACGCCCTAAAAGTCACTCAAAGTTAGTTATTGATTATGGATTTTCTGCTGTTTTACCCGATGTGAAGCCATTTTGGATCTCGTTAGAAAGATGTAATTCCCCTAATGTACATTGATAAAGAATTTAAAAAATATAAATAAATATAATATCCATAATTTTTAACGCCATTAAATTTCGAATTTACGTTTTTATGAAATGATTCACGTCATTAAAGATTCTTTGAACTTCGTATTTCTTAGTGGCAAAACTAGGTACTGCACTGCAAAAGCAACTAGTTCTTAGAATAGATTCTCATTTAATGCATTTTATAATCATATAAATTCATCCAGAAATAAAGAGTTGAATACTTGTTTAACCATTAATACGAGTATGATCATAGATTCTACCATTGATGTTTGAAGGCTTTTTTTTTATAGTGAAATCAATCCTTTCTTCTGTAAAATGCTAATTTGTAATTATTTTAGTTTCCAATTCAATTCAGTTCACTTTATTCATAATCTTTAAGCCAACAAAAAGGCTGCACAAAAAGGGTAGTATTTCTTATATTAAGATAAGATTTTGGTAGTCGCTGTCTAAGTTGCCATATTAATTGATCTATTTTGAATAATCTTAACTTCAATAACGCTAAAAAATGCTTAGTAAAGGGTGGTTAAATTTCAAGGGCCGATGTTGATTTTGAATAAAACACAAACTATTTTGGAAATTATTGTAATTTTATTTTATTATGATATATTGGTATTAGTCAATTATGTATGAAACAAAATATCGCCCAAATGGGCACCGCGACCACGGCGGCACACCTCCATCCGATGGTACAAATTTTCGATGACCCTGAGGCATAATGGAGGTTCTATGCCGTTAATGTGCCGAATTATCTCATCCTTTAGCTGTTGAATTGTTGCTGGCTTATCGACGTACACCTTTTCTATCAAATAACCCCAAAGAAAAAAGTCCAACGATGTCAAATCACATGATTTTGGCGCCCAATTGACATCGCCATTACGTGAGATAACACGGCCATTGAATTTGTTGCGCAAAAGAGCAATTGTTTCGTTAGCTGTGTGGCAAGTGGCACCGTCCTGCTGAAACCACATACCGTCTACATCCATATCTTCCAATTCGGGCCATAAAAAGTTCGTTATTATCTCACGATAGCGAACACCATTCACAGTAACTGCCTGACCGGCCTCATTTTGGAAATAATACGGCCCGATGATTCCGCCAGCACATAAACCGCACCAAACAGTCACTCTTTGTGGGTGCATTGGTTTTTCGACAGTCACTCTTGGATTCTCATTCGCCCAAATGCGGCAATTCTGTTTATTGACGAATTCACTGAGGTGAAAATGTGCCTCATCACTGAAGCTGATTTTCTTCGAAAATTGATCATCATTTTCATAATAAGTCTGGATAACTTTAACAAGCTGTTGGATTGTGTATCTCTCCATGGTTCAAATTGAGTAAGTCTGAAATAGAGAAATGTCAAATAAAATTTGGAAAAAAAAACTTGGCGTTTAGGTGTGGTTCACATTCAACATCGGCCCTTGAAATTTAACCACCCGATATATAAATGTGCAATGCTTAAAGAAAGAACTGCTAAATGAAAAATTTGCAAAAAAATGCAAAATTTCGCTTCAAAAATGCCAAAATTTCCACGCTGATCATTACGACTTAAATGACTTTGCTGCTTCAGCTTTGTTTACTTTGTGATGTGCTTTATTGAAATTCCATTAGTTAGTTAAAATCACAACTTGATGGTCTTGACAAGAGTTTGCAGCAAGTTGGGCTTTCTTTTGAAACAAATTTGTGTTTCTCTCGTCAGGATATACGAGTATTCATAAAAAAGTTTTGTGTCATACAGTCTAGAATACGAGTGTTAATTTTTCATTTTGCAAAATATTTTATTTTGACACGGTTCTTAATTACTTTCTGGTACAATTGAATAAAATAGCAAGAGAAAAGTTATAACATGAACCCCAACATAAATCTTTGTAAGCTTGCAACTATAAGCAAGCTGACTTTCTAGATGCTGTTGTGATACATGTCCATGTATTATCGTATTTTTTTTTTTATAAATTTATATATTTATATCCAAGTCTATGTGTGCAACATATTTAAATGGCTGTACCAACATTTCTTTGCATGTATGTATGTATATGTTTTATTTTATTATTTTATTTCAACTTTACGATCATAAATGTCCAAAAAGGGTTTGATTTATTTAGCAAACTTTTGTGCTTTATTGCCGAGTATGATGGTAAAAATGTGGTTGAGTTTTACGTATTCTTTGCTATAATTCGCTCGGTTTTTTGTATCTCGCTCTCTCTCTCTCTCTCCCTCTCTTTATACTTTTTTTTGTTTAGTTCATACGCTCATAAGTCGCAAGTAATACAAAAGCAGATTTTTCGACAGCAGACATAGACAAAGATTTAAGATGACACAAGGACACCGCTGTCGAGGATAAATGGGAGTTTACGGTTTTCGTTTGCAGCTACACACAATTCCTTTTCGTTTTGCTAGTTTTTTTTTTTTGGGACATTATATTTCTGCTTTAGTTGTATATACTCGTATTTCGCTATAAACCTTTCATAAGCTCCAATTGTTAGTAGAAGTTCTTAGAATGATTTTTAGAGGAAAATGCAGTAGCGTTTGTAGCACTGGATGTTGAGGACGTTGTTGCACTACAGGTTTGTGGGATTATTAATATAAAGGACTTTGTTAAAGAAACAAAATTTGAGTGCCAGAAGAAGTTAAGAGTTCTTAAGTTTGGTAAAAGACAATGACTTTAAGTGTGTGTGTTTCTTGCTTCTGTCAAGACTAATTTTAATTATACTGAAATATTGTTTAAACAAATTTTCTTTGTTTTTGCATGAGACCTTAAAAATATTAATACATATATCGCCATATATATAAATATTGTTACGTGTTTTTTTTTCTTTAAAAAACGTTTAAAGTACTCTTTTACTTGTATCTCAATGGTAAATGTAACGTGGGTTTTTTTTTTGTAACAATGTTTTGCAAGTTATACCCAAAGCGCCATCATCTAAAGTTTTGATACCACTTAAATAAGTAAACTTGAAAGGTTTTCTTTAGCTACGCTTAAATTCAAGTACTCGAGTTTATCTTAAATATGGTGCAGTAGCTTAGGTTAGGTTTAACAGGCTGCCAGCCATTGAAAAGCTAGCGCCACTTGCGTCCAATTCGGTCCCGTTGTGTGGCCTGAATGCAATATGCATCTCAGCAGATACACTGGTGCAGCTTGGAACCAACCTGCGGATCGAATAAAAGAGTCCAATCCACCTTAAATACATTTCTTTATTTCTGTCAAATCGTGCGGCATCGGTCTGCCTAGATACAAATCCTTTATATAAAAAAGAATTTGACATCGCCAGAGGAAGTGCTCAGCACTCTGTGTTTCCTCCTGGCTCATACAACTTCTAGAAAAAACATTAAATGAAGAATTTAATCTTCTCGCATGCCTCCCTATGTGGCCATAACCCATCAGAACCGCCGAAACCACCATCGGCACAGACCTCTAAGGATAATAGTCCTTCTATTAACATACCTGGGCCATGTCAGCCTTGATATACCACAGGTAATCTCACTAGACTATCTTTTCGGTGTGATCCCTAAAATTTAGCGCTGTCTCTTACAGGTCTTGAGCGGTATCCTAACAATCTCATCCATATATCTTTGTCGTAGTCGGACCGCGGCCCTTGCAAGTTCGTCTAACAATCTCATCCATATATCCTTGTTGTAGCCGGACCCCGGCCTTTGCAAGTTCGTCCATTACAACATTTCCGGGCATTTCACCGTGCTCTCGAATTTTTATATAATGCACGCCGGTTTTCGGCGAGGTGCTATTGTCTTGCAACTTGGGTCCATCTGTAAAGATCTCAAGTACGTTCACTCGGCGATTTATACCGAGCACATCAAAGACCGTACCTGGCAAAATTACATCAAATCCCTTGTCGGGCAGTACGGTGAGTAGCAGGAGATAAATTGGCTGCCAGTTTAGAATAGTGAAAACTGCTTTTGATAGCGTACTGTAGACAGCACCGAACAGCTAGCAGGGATCCAATGATTTATTCTCCAGGTCATTCCAATGGCCCTTCTAACCGAGAATAATTGAAGTACTATTTTGTCTTCCATCTTGTGTACGCGTGTATGTTTCATTGTCGCCAATTTTCTTTAATAATGAACATATATTAATTTATTTTCAATAAAATTCATTCCTTTGCAATGTGAGAGGTGTTGAACTGATTTTTGTTAGGCTGAGGTCGTAGGTACGTATATTTACTGGACACTAAGTAGTTGCAACTAATTTAATTGTAACATTTCAATTGTTTGGAATTAAGTAAGATACCCCGATATTTTGCACTCTCTGACAGCTTGAGCTCAACCACCTTTAGGGTTGGTAAAGCAACCGAGTGTAGTGTATATGCTTCGTTTTGTGGATTTACCCTTGTACACTATCCTTCAATAAGCGTTTATGTATAACTCAGTTACAAAAGAGTATATCCGACTTCTTACTCTACACAGCCACAGCAAGATCATCGGCGTATGATACGGTCTTAATCAATATGGAATCGAATTCCACCAATAACTAATTCAGGTTAAAATTCTATAGAAGAGAGGATAAACCCCCTCCCTTTGGAGTTCTCCTCCTAGCCATTGTGTGCCTAGCCTCATATTGGAAGTAGTGACGCACTTGATCAGTAAATTTCTCATGAAGCTCCTGATTGTCTGATGTATGTTCATTCATTATTATGATGCTTGGTAACACATTATGAAATGCTTCATCTCAATTAAGAAATACGAGTAATGTATACTCTCTATGCTCTAGAGCAGGGGTGCCCAAAAGCTCTGTATGGAAGGACAAATATCAATACATATAAGGAAAAATTAATTTTATTTAATAAACAAAGCATAGGAAAGTGCTGTTGCTTTGCACTTGTGTGTGTGTACACACATGTGTATATTAATGCCTACAGCTATGTGTTTTTACAAAAACCAAGCGCATAGGGCATGGGTACGTCAGCTCTACAGTTTTTTTTATATACCCTACTAGCGAGTGTAGTGCAGTCTCAAAAGATTTGCCCTTGGTAGTATTGATAAATGTCCTGGATCGATTAATATCCTAAGATGTGATTCAATTGTCTGTTCCAAAGTTATCGGGCCTGAAGTCCGAGTGGTGTATGAAGCCTCCCACTTTCGGAATAAAGACTAAAGCACACCTTCGCACACACTGAATATATTTACATATGTGTGTTTGGTATTTCATGTACGAGTATGTTCAGTATTTTATGGATATATGCATTAGGCATTACTTAAAGCATTACCGGCGTACTTAAAATAATCTTGGTTAGTTGCCACACACAAATATACGACTACATGTAAGTTGGTGAAAATCAACTAAAATTGTTGCTCTTATTAAATATAAAATGCATTTGACCAAAACTGAATTATCCCTTTGCAAACATCCTGCTTGATATGAACATCGTCGCTTTGAAATTTTCAGAATTTTTCCCAATTACATGGAACACGAATACTGCTGACGTACAGGAAATTCCTATGAAACTCTTTTCGTAGCAAACACAAGATTGATACAAAATAGAAAAATCCACTGAATGAAAAACATTTTCAATTACAAATATTTACATATATACACGTTTCATAGAAAATATGCACATGCAGACGTTGGTACAACTGAAAGGCAGAGAGGGCGGTATACAGCAGCTACTAATTACTGGTAATTTCCACATTTTGTTGACACAATACAGTTAAAGACACCTGCCGCCCAAGTAAATTTAATTTAACTTGTTTTGCGCTTTTTTTCGTCTTTTTCTTTCATCTTTTGGTGTTTGTTAATTTTGTAACTCTGTAAATCTTTTTAAATATTTGTGTGTCTGTCATTCGGTTTCTGTGTGTTTTTCGTATCGTTTTGTTTTTGTTGCTGTAGCTACATATTTTGTTGTGTGGGGGCGAACGATGTGCTGCTGCTGCTGTTACAATTAACCAACACCTGAACTGAAAATCGTACATGAGCAAACACTTTAAACGCGTTACAACAAGTAGAAGATATACTCGTATTTTTGTATATAAAAGTAAGAAAAATAAAAATAACACAGAAATGCATTTTACACTCGAGTTCTTTATAATGAACGTGCACGCTAAAACATGCACAAACATGGCAAGTAGGCAAACACAGTACTGGCATTATCTTGCGTTGACAAACGCTGTCAACATCAAACATTGGTGTTCCATATAAGGTGGCAACATCAAATAAGTAGCATTATTTGAACATTTAAATTTATACTAGACTATTTTTGTAGCCGAGATGTTCTGGCTGTGTAATTTTCATTTGTTTTGATTTCTTTCGAAGAATATTGCCTTATAGGTAATGCAAACATACATACGAGTATGTATGTGGAGTGGCAGTGTCTTGTACGATTGGTGGAAAAAATTCCTTTACATAAATACACATATTTTTCTGCATTAAAGGGAGAATAGTATGCACGTAATAATACTCAAGCAGGGCAGATTTATTCTTTAGAATTAAAGCCTAGTAGATATTGCTTAAAATAAAATATTTTCCAAAATTATAATCAAAAGCAATATGTATTACATATTGTAATCGTATCCTGATTTAAGTTCAAATCTGGCTTTGGCCAAGAAGGTTTTTTATTATCCAATTATAAAAATAATTGCCGCGATCAATAACTCTTGCTCAAAGAAGAGAGGAAAACATAATTGAATACTAAAGCTGGGAGACAACCAGCTGTTTCGTAGTCATTACAGTATTCATCAGTGCCCACTAGGATTCGAACTCGGTATCATATAAACATGATGTACTTAACACGGCCACTCAACCCATTCAACCACTGAGCTCTTTAATTATTTTTCGTTGATATCGTTATAATCCCAGTGGATTGAACAGCACTCGCTTCTCACTAAACAACCAGTTATTTTTTATTTTATCAACGTACATACCGCTCCATTATTGTAACATAGTCATAACTAAAAAAAGCTCGTTTCGAGAAAAACACATTTAAAATTTTTAGTTTCTTACACAATTTTTTTTAGAAAATATCTCCTAAAGGAAAAGGTTAAAAGTAACTTGAATACATTTTTCGCACAATATACAAGGTAGTACTGTTAACGATTCTGGATTGTTAACTCAAAAAGGCAATTTTTTGAGATATGACTATGTTGCAATAAAGAAGTATTACAATTACAATATCATAAATATTTATACGAATAATTTTCTGAGAGATGGACATATAAGATTCTCTAAGAAAAAACACTGTTCTTTGTGGTTGAGATATAATGTTAGAACATTTTTCTTTTTGAATTCTGATGATTAGGATAGCTCCTACAAAATATTGAAATATAAAAGCAAGCTGTATACATATTTAGGTTGATATAAATATCAGTAGTTAATAGAGTAGTTTAGGTTAGATTGTACAGGCTGTCAGTTTTATGAAACTAGTCAACTTGGGTGTTATCTTGGTGCCATTGTATTGCCTGAGGGAGGAGTGCAGCCTATGAGACTTACAATTCCTCCAACGGTTCAGACATCCAGTCCGTTCACTCCGCATTCCGATATATCTCTCTCATAGAACATAGAGCCGAACACCGATAGAGGAAATGCTCAACACTCCCTTCCTCGGCCTCATCTCTACAACGTCTACAGAAATGCACACGTGATTCAATACGAGATGAATATAGACAGTGAATAATTCAATGGCTCTGGAGCTGAGTAGTTAAGGCAGTTGTTCATGATGAGCCGAGTTCAAATCCGAAAATAGGTGCTGATGTGTAGTATACCGACTACGAAACAGCTACTTGCCCCCCAGCGAAAGGTTTGACTACTACTGTTCTTGTCTTCAGCAATCAAAAATTATTTTTTATTTATTTATTTATTTATTTATTTATTTAGATACACATGGGATAATCATATAACCAACCTAGCAAACTCATTAAAAAGTGCTTTAAATATTATAAAATTCTTATCCAGCTTCAAACTTAACTGCAACGTACAAAGCTTACTATCAGTTACTAATGCGTTAATCATATCAAAGTTAAGATATTCTTTACCATTCTATGGATCTTCCTCAAAACCAAAATTAAGCAAATTAAACACAATTTTAAACTCAGCGGTAAGACTATCTCTAGGAGCGTTCCGTACAACGCCATGCAATAATATGCTCTACGAAGCTAACATGCAACCTTTAAAAACCCAATTAAGCATATCCTTGGCTAAATTAGCTAGTTATTTTATATTCGGTTCCAATTCATTAATAGGCACCATAATGGGGAAGTTATATAGATCCCAAAAAACTCCAAAGATCCGCTCAACGCTTTATCTAATCAAAGAAACTATAATCGAAACTAAGATGTCTATAAAAACATTTAGGAAAAACAAAAACAATTATCCTCCATGGTTCCTAGATTGCAAACAAATAAATCTCTCCCTAACAAGGTATAATAAAAGTCAACATAATCCGTCAATATTCAGAAACTTATTCAATGAACTTCAAAAGCAATTCCATAATTATAGATTTATATACACTGACGGTTCCAAAGACCAACATGTTGTAGGTTATAGCATAACAACAAACAATGCCATTTTAAAAACATCAGTATTACCATCATTTAGCTCAATTTTATCTGCGGAATTAATCGCCATATACCAAGCTATCAAAATTATCGAACCAAAACAATCGAAATATGCTATTTGCTCAGATTACTTATCAGCCTTAAATGCTATAAGAAATATCGACAATAATAACCCGTACGCAGACTACATAAGAAACACATTAATCAGCAAAAAATTTAACTTAATTCTAATTTGGACTCCCAGTCATTGTAATATTAGTGGGAATGAATATGCAGATATTGTCGCAAAAAACTCCCTAAGATCACCACTCTTGTGTACAGATAATCTCAACCAAAATGACATTTTTAAACATCTTAAAAAGGACTTTATCAGAAAAAGCAATAATATCTCACACACATCCAATTGGTATCAAATTGTAAACAATCAAAAATACAACATCAATCTCTATATCAAACATCATATAAGCCAGCTAAATAGGCTGGAGATAGTAAAATTTTTAAGAATCCGTCTCGGACATACTAAATATACTCATGGTACTCTATTAAACATACATAACATACCGATATGCACTTGCAATATACCTCGGCCCACAACCCCAGAACATTTTTTATCACACTGTCCAGATTTAAACTTCTTTAGACAAAAGATTTTCTGTAACAAAAATCCACTTTCTCTTATTTCTAATCCAACAGTAGAAAATGTCCAGCTTATCATCCAATTTCTTAGGGAATCTAATATTTATAACTTTATTTAAACAGCCTTAACAAAATAATACTCAAATCGAGCTTAAGGCCTGAGTTGCTATAGCTCTTCTTCCTAACAATTAGCTTATAAATTTTAATTTTAAGTTAATTTATAATAAATAAATAAAATAAATATTTATTTATTTATTTATTTATTTATTTATTTATTTATTTATTTATTTATTTATTTATTTATTTACTTATATCTTTATTTATTTATGCTTATGGAGAATAACTCCATACAGGCAGAATCGGGATTAAGTATGTCCAACATTAAGTATTTAGTGCTTGAATAATCCTTACTTGGATCAAGCGCACCGTACTTGATTTAAGAGAACTCCTACTTACCGATTTGAGGAATGTGAATAATATTCCTGAGATTGGGCCGTCGATATTTCTGTTATAATTATTTATTAATAAAAAAAATCGGTCTTCTGCTTCAGACGAATTAATTTGATAAATAACTATTCTCAATTAATAACATGGCAACATGGATGATCTTGAGCAAAGGGATTGTAAAATATGGGGAATCTATAACAAAGTGTTATTATTATTATTCTCTCGTGGACTTAAAATTTACTATATTTTTTAATCAAATTTTTACTAATTAATTTACGGTTTCTTCAAGGTTTTTATAATAAAAACTGCTTCAGCTTCTTGCAATTTCATTTGATATCATATCTGTGAAGATTATATGCTCATTTTTGTACTGAGCCAATAAGAGCGCCGCACAGAGGAATGCATTACGTAATCGCAGCACATCAAACATAACCACCAAATGCTGAAAAACGTTCGTGAAAATACATTAATTTGTATATTTGTAAAAATGTTTTTTATTTCCTTTATTTACATGCATACTTACTTCTCCATCAACTCACTCGATCTGTCGACTTTATATGGAAACATAAGTTGGTTGGTTGCATTCCTTTTTTCATTTTGTACATTTTTACATGAATTGCGTTGAGTTAATTAATTAAGATTCAGATGCAAATGTTTGCTTTGCTGTAAAAAGAGTTGCCAGTGTTGTGAATTATTTAGGGCATTTTGTTTTTTTTTTTTTTTTTGGTTAGTAAACTTTTTTTGAGAAAATTTTATCAAATTTAGTTTTTTCGAAACCACAATAAAGCTTCAAAAGATTTGAAAAGTCTCTGGACTACATCTTAGAGCTTTATGTAAAAGAAAAAACTTTTCGGGAAAAGGATTGTGTTATCAATTGAAGTGAATTATTAATGCTGATGAGTAGTGTAGCGACTACGAAACGGCTAGTTAGCCCCCCAGCTGTGGTATTCAATTATTTTTTGTGTTCTTCTTTGGTATTATTGTTTCACAGCAATTATAGTTATAATGAAAAATAATCCTTCTTCTTGACTGAAGTTGGAGTCGAACTCACAACTACTTAAGGCCCTGATTCACTATCCTACACGATCGTACGATTCATTCACAGGAAACTGTTTCAAAAGTCTGGCCGACTTAAAAAAATCGCTTCTAAATGGCGTTGTAGGCCACACTAGTACACAAGTATGATTGAAATAATTTATATACACAATAAAACAATTAAAAACTCTTATTAACATAATAATTTTACATCAAATAAATTTTTTTCTTGAGGCACCAATAATATTTTTATATTTTTTCACAATATATATCACACTGATCGCACAGAAACCATAATGTTTTGAAAAGTTTCATAAAATTTTTCAAATCGCACGATTTGTCAAAAAGTCTGTTACACGGTTGCATTTTTAGTACTTTTTCAGCACACTTGCTTTATTTTGTACATCGCACGATCGTGTATGATAGTGTAACATGGCCTTTAGTTAATATCGTACATATGTGTATAACTGAAAGTTCACTGTTTAATGATTTATATGCGAATTATTAATGTTTGCTGTTGTATTCAGCCGAATTTAGAATTTTATTTTTTATTTAAAACAATCTACTAGCAGTTTTTAAAATATACGTTGAAGTCTGAACGCTTATTGTAGTAAAAGGCTTCAACAATTTTATTACGCTGCTCAATTGTGTACTTCTCCATAGCTGAATTTATCAAACACTGAAACAAAGAAATGTCCAATTATGGGCGCCAAAAACTTGACGTTAAGGACTTACTTTCATTATTTGTAAGCCAGTTTCAGAAATTTTAATTTATATTGCAAAGAATTTGTTTACAAATAATTTCAGCAACAATTTTTTCCGACTCAAAATGAAAAGCACATAAACGCTGTGTGGTTAAGGTAGCCGTTCATGATGCTTCATGACCCGAGTTAAAATCTGAAAATGGCTGGTGATGAGTAGTGTAGCGACTTTCGTAACAGCTAGCTCCCCAGCTAAAGGGTTGGCTATTTTTCTTGCCTTCTTCAACCGAAAATTATCGATCACCGCAAATTTTTATTGTAAAAAATTCTTCTTAAAAGAACTTAAGAAAGGAAAAACTTGAACCAACTGTACAAAAACCAAAAAGCACAAACGCTTTGTTTTATTTTCAAATTTTTGATTTTTAGAAGCCAGATGGAAGACGGGTAGAAAATCATTGAAATAATTCTCAATCAAAACCCGTTGAACACTATGCCCATCTATAGTGATTTAGCAAAGCGGGCGAAACAAATGATCGATCCCTGCAGCTTCAACTGTCGAAGCTTGGAAGACACTTTAACGCATTGGCATATTTTCACAAGTTCTGTTTTCTGCCCTGTCTATAGGGCACATAGACATCCAAGACTAACTTGAGCCTGGTGTGAAAAAACAGATTCTCCGGAATACTTTTTAGGTATAAATTTCGAATTTCCATAATATTTAGGGTATCCGCTCTTATAACTACAGTTGTGAAAAAGATTTACATCAGCACCTCCCTTGCGGCCTAATCTGATGAATTATTCACGATTCACCAGCGCCCCCACGTGGCTTACCAGGCTCACACAGGTAGCAATTCTTGCCATATGATTGCTGTCATACTTCTTGTTGAGGAGTTCGGGCTTTCTAATCCCTCCTGTATGCAATTTCCCAGCAATCAATGAAGGACAAAGCTTAATGAGTTGGTAGGCCGGGGGGGACTCTTATAACTACAGACAATTGTATATTTTTTAACATTCGAAAAAAATTTCTTTCGCCCCAAGTTATTTACTTGTAGCTACGCAAAACATTTTGCTATACTAAAGTTTTAACTTGTGGCAATATTGGCTTTTTTCATTATACAGCAAAAAATGCAAACATGTTCGCTGTAGTTTAGTATGTGAGTCTGTTAAAAGTAACCAGTGCGTTTCTTTTTTTTCCCCCAATTTAATACTAAAGCTGATGTTGTACGTTTCTCAATTGGGTGGTATTGAATGTTTGAAAATCGTTGCAATTGAGTTGGAGTGGAGTCTAGCTAAATGGCATACATCTGTTGCATTGCCGCACTCGTACTCAAAAGTCTGATTGGTAATTTTAAGGCAGCAGTATAAGGAAGAACATGTTCCTCGTAACACCACTGTCACTGATGTTGCTCCATTTTTGGTGTGCAAACAATTTTGTTCATTTGTTAATTTTGTTCCAAAAAAAAAAGAAAAACGAGAAACAGTTTTGTTGACTTCGGTATTTTTTTTTTTTTTTTCTTAATCTTCTTCGTTACAAAACCTGTTGATTTTGTCGGCATCACTATTTAAGATTTACCAGCTACATTATACAAATACGTTTTTGTTGTTTTCTTAAACAATATGTTGTTGTAGGGGTGAAGTTTGTTTGATTTTCTTATGCAACCACAAGTTGCCTTAACAATACCCGGAGATACTCGTATGTTTTATCAGACGTTGTTGTATGAGCATGAAGGCGGCATTATCAGCATGCGCCGCAGCATATATTAGTTTATCATTTGCGGTACGATTTTTCGTTTGAACTGCCACCGTCATCTATCAAAGGTTTAATTTTTGTTGTTAGTAATGTTTGCTCAAATATTATAAAAACGAAAAACTGTTTACCAGATTGAAATTGGAGCACATTGGAAGCGAGCGGGATGCAGTCAGTCACTTTACAGAAAAGGGACTAAATATCGGGTGGTTAAATTTTAAGGGCCGATGTTGAATATGAACCACACCTAAACGCCAAAGTTTTTTCCGAATTTTATTTGACATTTCTCTATTTCAGACTTAATCAATTTGAACCATGGAGAGATACACAATCCAACAACGTGTTGAAGTTATCCAGACTTATTATGAAAATGATGATCAATTTTCGAAGAAAATCATCTTCAGTGATGCGTCAATAAACAGAATTGCCGCATTTGGGCGAATGAGAAAAACCAATGCACCCATAAAGAGTGACTGTTTGGTCCGGTTTATGTGCTGGCGGCATCATCGGGCCGTATTTTTTCCAAAATAAGGCCGGTCAGGCAGTTACTGTGAATGGTGTTCGCTATCGTGAGATTATAACGAACTTTTTATGGCCTGAATTGAAAGATATGGATGTAGACGATATGTGGTTTCAGCAGGACGGTGCCACTTGGCACACAGCTAACGAAACAATTGCTCTTTTGCGCAACAAATTCAATGGCCGTGTTATCTCACGTAATGGCGATGTCAATTGGCCGCCAAGATCATGTGATTTGACACCGTTGGACTTTTTTCTTTGGGGTTATTTGAAAGAAAATGTGTACCTCGATAAGCCAGCAACAATTCAACAGCTAAAGGATGAGATAATTCGGCACATTAACGGCATTGAACCTCCATTATGCCTCAGGGTCATCGAAAATTTGGACCATCGGATGGAGGTGTGCCGCCGTGATCGCGGCGCCCATTTGGCTGATATTTTGTTCCATTCATAATTGACTAATACCAATATATCATAATAAAATAAAATTACGATAATTTCCAAAATAGTTTGTGTTTTATTCAAAATCAACATCGGCCCTTGAAATTTAACCACCCTTTATTTGAATTTATAATTTTATTACACATTATTACGAGTATCTAGCATACTTGTTCTTACCTTGAAATAGATTTTGCCGTTTCTGTTTCAGTTTAATGCTAAGAACACAACTGCGACGAACGACGAATATTTGGTCGCGAATATTCGTCGCCAAAAATAAAACTCATTGGTGTATAAATTCAAATTAAATTAAATCCAAAATGTTGAAATTTTAGTATGAATATTTTATAAAAAAACAAATTTTTTGTAAAGGTATCACATTGTTGCCGCCCGCTGCCGCCGTCCGCTTACATTGGCCTTTCATTATTAGTGAGAAAAGGATTGAGGGATGTACGATTTAAGCTTCTCCCCATTAAAAATACAACAAAAGTATCGGACAACACTTCTAGATGGAGTTTATTCTCTGCAATGTTTTACATGTTACGCCGACTTATCAACCTTATATATAGATGAAATCTTTATGAAAAACACTTGGACGTTTTTTGGTATCTGGAACAAGATCTCTAATTTATTTTAAATAAAAGCCTATTGCAGGAAAGATAGAACAATGGAATAGTGTAACGCATACCACTCTGCTATGATGGCAGCAGCAAGTCAATATATTTAGTTACCCAGAATTGCATAAAAGTTACCAGGGAAACCCTTACTGTGACTCTATACCTAAGTTATATTAGGTTTATACCACTGACAGGGCCAGCACCACAACAATTATCAGGACCGAGGTGGTCTGCAAATAGAACCTGCCAGAAGCTTTGCTGATTCCGTAGCTTTGCTGATAATGTTGTGAAAATCGTCAATTATTCAAAAACTATGGCAGCATGGGAACAAGAAAGAGAGTCAAAAATTCAGAGAATAAAAAAGTCCTCCATGAAAATAAACTAAATTTTAATTTTATGCCGCTCCACACTGCGATTTATTAGTTCAAAGTCGTATGAAAAACCGCACCGCAATAAATTATCGCTACATTGGATTCAGACTCTTAATTCAACCTTGTTCAGAGTTGATATCACATTTCTGTGTGTACTTAAATGCATGTGTGCCCAGCGCTATGCGCTTGATACTCAATTGTTTTTGTAAATGCGCTTTGCTATAGGGCTGTGCTCTTTAATACACAAATACTGCACTCAGCACTAGCAATGAAAAATACACAAACAACTTTGTCTTATACTATGAGAAGCAAAAGTGAGTCAACACCAGTGGTGTGTCTTATTTTTTAATACAATGAAATTATATTATACATATCGATTTTACTTACAATAACAAAAGTGAATAAATCATTATTTATAGCCTTATAATAGAAAAAATAGCTGAAATTAAATATAATATCTTTTTTTATACTTTACAACAAAGGCTCAATAACATATGATCAAAAGTGTATGTACGTCAATGTATAAACCAAATGTATGTACAGTCTTATTTCTCGAACACCTGACATTAAATTCATATTTATGCAAAGTCCGTCGTATTGTGCTATCACTAACTGCTTTATCAGAATCTGTAGTGATATCCTTGGCAATTTGTACCACATTAGAATGTGGTTTATTTGTAACTATGGCAGCAATCCTTCTTTCTTCGTCTTCAGTTAACAGCTTTGGACAGTGGAGTGAAGACAACACTTAAAATCGTTTATTTTCTTAAAGCTTTTTAATTTTTCCAAAATGCTTTTTAAGAAGTGTAGTGTCTTCATAAAATTTTACTAATTTTTCGAAATGATTTAGCTAAGAGAAAAAGCTCTATTATAGGTTTTCTTGTTTCTATTGAAATTTTCGTTTTCATCTTTATTCACGGCTTTTATAAAAACTTTACAGGCACTTCCACAACGTATATTGGTTATCAATTAACTAAAACAATTATTTTTTGTCTTTTTAAATAAAAATCATCATAAAAATAGCTGTAAATCTATCGGTCTTAACGAAAAAATTAAATGAGGAGGAAACTGTTTACTCACTTTTGAAGCGTAATTTTTGACAGTTTTAGTTAAAAGGTATTATAAAATTTGTCGGTCTTATTTTTGGAATATTTTTTGAAACTGGTTAAGTAAGCATTAGATAGTCTCTTAATTATAGTTACTAAGATTATTCTAGTGCGAATACTAGCAATGTAATAAAACGAAATATAAAATTATCATTAATGTTCACTCACTTTTGACGCTGATAGTATTTTTTTTTGTCGTTCTTCAACGCACACACACAAAAGCAAAGCAACAACACTTTCGCAGGTTTTGCTGGTAAACATTGACGACAGCGATTATCAGTGTGAATTTTGTTTTTGCTTTTTACAACAAAAAAATTTTTTTTTTTTTTTTTTTTTTTTTCTCATTCATTTGTTTATTGAATCTTCACAAAGTGAACTAACAATAAGTATTCAAATCTTAAAACTAAATACATAAAATTAATTAAGTCCAGCCAATGCTAGACAAAAATGTTTTATTTTGCACGATCAATATCGGTGAAATCACCTATTTAACGTTCTGATGGTGGCAAGGGTGTCCCTCCTTCTCAACCGAGAGTGTCCTTCGAAATTAAGTATATTGCGTGCAAGACGATTTGGATGAAGTTCCAATTTATTGATATGCCTTGTTGCGTACTTTGAAAATTCGTCTTTTACAAGAGGAACACAGAGATCCTTATGAATTCGTGAGTTTTTTTGGTACCATGGAGCTGCGGTAATTGTTCGAAGAATTTTGTTTTGTCGCCTTTGAATTTTTTCAACGTTTGAAGCGGAGGCGGTGCCCCATAGTTGAATTCCATAGCACCATATAGGCTTTAGAATTGCGTTGTATAATAAAAGTTTGCAATCCAGCTTCAATGTAGAATTTCTGCCCATAAGCCAATTCAGTTGAGCTGCTTTTAACTTTAACTGAGTAACTTTCGCATCTATGTGAGACTTCCACGTTAACCTACGGTCCAGGTGAATACCAAGGTACTTGACTTCATTTTGCTGCGGAATAGGTGAATTGTTGATTTGGATGGCTGAACATGTTTGTTTACGCAGCGTGAATGTAACGTGAGTACACTTTTGTTCATTAACTTTAATCTTCCAAAGTTTTAACCACATCTCTAATATTGAAATATACTCCTGCAAATTTCGCGAAGCTACTTGATGGCTTTCATGTACGCTGCAGAATGCTGTATCGTCTGCAAAAGTTGAAGTGTGGATTCCGGGTGTCGTTGGCATGTCAGAGGCATAAATCAAATATAAAGTAGGCCCCAGTATGCTGCCTTGGGGAACTCCTGCCTCGATTGGTTGAGTTGGGCTTATAAAGTCGCCTTCTCTGATAACAAACTTCCGCCCACATAATTAGCTTTCCAGAAGCTTGTGTGTATTTGCAGGCAAGTTCAACTTTATTTTGTGTATCAAGCCCTCGTGCCACACTTTATCAAAAGCTTGAGAAATGTCAATGAATAGAGCTGAGCAATACTTCTTCTCCTCAAAGGTCTGTCTTATGACATTGACTGGTCTGTGCGTTTGTTCTATTGTGCTGTGTTTAGCCCGAAAGCCAAATTGATGGTCAGGGATGCATCCCACAGTGTTCAACATTGGACTCAACTTTGCCATTAACAATTTTTCGAACAGTTTTGAAATTGTTGGCAGTAGACTTATTGGTCTGTATGATTCTACTTTAGTGGGATCCTTCCCTGGTTTGGGTATCATAGTAATCATGGACACCTTCCACTCTGCAGGATAATACTCGAGACGTAAAATAGCGTTAAAAATAAAAAGAAGAATTCTACGAGCTACACGAGGTAGCTGCTCAAGCATTTTACCAGTAATTTTATCAATACCTGGAGCTTTCCTAGGGTTTGTGTTACGAATAACATTTTCAACATCTTGAAAACTAAGTCTCAAAGGCACAGGTGGTCTAACAGCATATGGCGGAAATTCAGCAACATCATCCACTGTATCATTTGCAGTAAAAACGTTTTTCAAATGATTAACATACACTATCCCTTTTTCAGAATCGCTTCTTGCCCAATCTCCAGTTGAAGTTCGCAGAGGTGGCTTACCTACTACGGGTCTTTTCAGACCTTTTGTCGCTTTCCATAGAGAATAGTCGGTTTGAGGGCCATCAAGACCTTCCAGATAATTTTTAAGAGAAGCCATTTTTTGGATTTCGAGCAGATTTCTTAACTGAGCTATGCACTCTCGTAGCCTGCTTTTAAGCTGGGGAGACCTGCGAAGTTGCCACTCTCTTCTAACTCTTCTTTTTTCTGTTAGAAGTTGTTCAATTTCAAACGAATATGTTATGTTGCTCACATTTCTGGATCTTATATGGCTAGTGGTGGCATGTTGTACGGCTAGATTAAGGTGTTCAGAAAATTCGTTAATCGACACATCAATATCCTCAGGCGTTCTCAAGGCAATGTTTTCCGTACAATGTGTACTCAAATATTTTTTATATTTTATCCAATTAACTCGAGTGACGGTCAACGCCAAGTCACAAAACGGGGAACCAACCCCCTGGGGGAACGAAACAGAAACTATAGTTGGTGAGTGATCTGAGGACAAGTCCAATGAAGGCTCCACTTGCATCCATTCTGAGGGAAAATTTTTTGTAACTCCAAAGTCTATAACGTCTGGGATCTTGCGTTGGTCTGACGGCCAATAAGTGGGGTGTCCACTTGAAATCACACCTAAGCCCATTTTGGAAACGGTGTCAAAAAGCACACGGCCTTTCGGGGTAATTAAACGTGATCCCCAAAAAGTGTGTTTAGCGTTATAGTCGCCAGCCGCTAAAAATCGAGGACCAAGTGATTTGAAAAAAATTGAATATTGTCTTTCTGTTATTGAAAATCGTGGTGGTGAGTAAATCGAGGATATAACAATTTTTTCATGAAAATAATTAAGGCATATATTTGTAGCTTGGAGATATTCCTCACATGTCTCGTTCATTAAAAAGTGTTTAATTCTGGATTTTATTAGAATTGCCGATCCTCCGCAAGATCTTCCACGGGGATCTTTTGTGTCGTACAGTATGTAGCCATTAATTTTGAAAAAACTGTTAGCTGTCAAATGGGTTTCAGCAATCATCATTATATCGATCTGCTTTTCCATAAGGAAGTGCTCAAGTTCATTTTTGTGTTGGCGAATGCCGTTTGCGTTCCAGAAACATATTTTTAACCAATTCATTTTTTTAAAATTGCCTGTAAAATAGTGGATTGCATTTTTAGCATTTCCTGCATCATGTTGGTCATAGAGACGGTAAAAGTGTTAATGGATTGAACAAGAGTCTGCAGAGTTGCCTCTAGGTTACTAAAATTTGGATCGGAAATTTGGGGCTTGGGTTGCTGGTTCAAGTTTTGGTCGGATTTAACCACATTAGCATATGAAAATTGTTTGGTATTCTGCGTGTTTGTGAAATTGGTTGGATGGCCTACCTGGGGAAAATTGTTTTTGCCAATGACATTTGGCTGCTGGGCTGCTGGAGAAACCGATGACTTATTTGTCATTGGCCGCTTAAAATGAGTATAGACAGGGCAACCTCTATAATTTGCAGTGTGGTTACCTCCACAGTTACTGCATTTTTTAACACTTGCGTCGGCCTTTGGCTTATTGCACTGAGTTGTGCCGTGAAGTTCGCCACATACTACACAAACAGCGGGCAACTTGCAGTAAGCCTTAGTGTGGCCAAATTCTTGGCAGTTTAGGCACTGAACGGGTCCTGAACGCTTATGTGGCTCCTCAACGGTAACCTTACGATGCAAAAGATATTTGAGGTTATATATTGGGTGAATTTCACTCTTTTTTAGCAGAACATCCCCTGGTTCTAGTTCAACCCTAAACATGGGTTGAGGGGTCTTTTCACGGTTCCTGATGTTTACCACTGTTTTTATTTTAAAACCCTTATCTTCCAATCCGGTTTTTACATCATCAGTATCTACGCATGGGTCAATCCCTTTAATAACGACCTGAAGACCTTTGGCACTTTTGAGCTGGTAAGTGTAAAATGATCTTTTCTGTTTTTCTAAGACATCAGACAATTTTCGGTAGTCGTTTTCATGGTTTACCTGAATTTTTGTTTCATTGATGTTTCCGCGCTTAACTGATGTCACGTTGAAATTGTCCTTACCGATTACCGTAATAAGTTGTTTTACCAGCTCATTAGAAGTAGATTCTCTCAAATATATTGGTGGCGGTTTAAAAGTTTTTTTTGCTGTATTTGGCTCATCAGTCTGGAGGATTGCAAATCTATTACTTTGCGTTGCTGTAGCGGTATTATCCTCTTTGGATATCTTTGGTTGTGATGATATCTGAGCGGATTTCGGGCTTCGCTGACGTTTAACCACGGTTACATACCTGTCCATGCCTACTTGTGTTTTCGGCTTATCTGCAATAACTGAACTGGTAGATGGTTGGCCTTCTGTTGTAACAACAATGTTTGGCGAACACGAACGCGTGCGTTTTTTATCTCTTAGAGACAGGAGATTGTCCAACGATTTTTTCAATGATTCCTCTTCAGAAATCCAGAGGTTTTTTCTAGTGGAGCTAAGCTCCCTCTCAGAATTGCATCTACTAGGTACACTCATGCAATTTTTTATTTTTTATTTATATTTTTTTAAATTTAAAAGTATATAAAAATAATTGTCATAAAGATTTTCGGTTTTGCAAGTTTTTTTCCCACTGGGTAGGTAATCTTCACGCACAATAACAACAACAACAATGCACTGCCAAACACTGAACAAAAAAAATAAAATAAAATAAAATAAAATAAAATAAAATAAAATAAAATAAAATAAAATAAAATAAAATAAAATAAAATAAAATAAAATAAAATAAAATAAAATAAAATAAAATAAAATAAAATAAAATAAAATAAAATAAAATAAAATAAAATAAAATAAAATAAAATAAAATAAAATAAAATAAAATAAAATAAAATAAAATAAAATAAAATAAAATAAAATAAAATAAAATAAAATAAAATAAAATAAAATAAAATAAAATAAAATAAAATAAAATAAAATAAAATAAAATGAGTGATTGCTTAAATGTATTGGTGTTTACTCTTCCATATAGAACTTGTGGGCACCACTGGCTTAATGCAATATTTTTGCAATGCAAAATACTGCAGAAACGAGATGTGTGTTCCTAAAAAAACGTATTCCTAAAAAAATTTATATACATACATATGAGTATATGTATCAACAATGTTCTAAACTCATACCCTTTAAACTTCTTTTGATCAAATGATTCGAAAACTATTTTTTTCTGCTGCAAAAACACATTTTAGAAATTCTGCAAATAATTTGAATTTTCGATATCTCTTTATTAAAAATTGGCACACACACACACACACACACACACACATCTATACATACTGCTATATACCTACATATATTCAAACACATCTGTATGGCAAATCCAATAATACTAAATTGCAATTGGTAACATAAAATACAGACTTGGTCATGGAAATGAAAAAATATTAAACACACGCAACTACACTTATTGAAAACTTTGAAATTGACAAGAAAACTCAAAATCATTTCATCTCAAATGATTTTCTTTTCCATATGGCAAACAGAAAGCAGGAGAAATGTTATTTAAACGAAACGAGGAAAAAAACACCAGCAGATAACAAAAAACTAAAAGCAGAACCTGGCAATAAGATAAAATACACACTTGACTAAGAACTGATACTGGTTTTAAAAAGGATTAAAACAAAAATGGAAAATTTAGTAGTAGACCATCAAAAACATGCATGAAGTCCATTGGCTGAAAGGAATTTAAATGCGAGAGTTGCTTCTGGTTGCTGGCTGTGTGGTAAGCAATCTATGACTGCCTCTCAAGACTGCCTCTAGTTGGGATTATTGAAAAAAACGGTGTGGTGCGAATATGGTACTTTTTTCTTTCACACAGAAGAAGAAAAGTGCAGCCATATTGAATTGGTGGACCGAAAACCTGACTGAAAAGATTTTGGACTTTAAACAATGTGGTCTCACACAGAAAAAATTATTGTTGAAATATTTTCAAACAAACGTTTGTTTAATGAATTTTTAATTTTTAGTTATTATTTTTCTTGGTTCTATTCAAATTTTTATTTGAATTTACTTGGATTTTATAAGAAAAAAAAGGTTGGGTATCAGTGTTGCCAGAATTTAATGAGGTAAAGTCTGCAAAACTAAAGAATTTCTCATGAAAAAATCTGCACCTTATTTCCCAAATCTTCTAACTCTTATTAATATGTCTTTTTTATAAATCATTTTAAAAATATTAACAACATATTAAAAGAAATTATGCATTTCAGAATATTAAAATGCAAATAGATTTAATTAGAAAACAAACATATGTATATGCAAGTTGTTAAAATTATTTAATGCCTAAACACGTATACCGATGTACAAGTATATTCGGACTTCTGTCGTTAAAATTTACCTAGCTAAAGAATTAGCTGATTTTATTTTCGATGCAGCTCTGGGCTGGAGAACAGTTCTCGCGTTATCGTAATTATTTCTTAACTGCGGTCAGGCTTGTCGTAGTTGTTTGGCCTTCGAGAGTTTTACGTCCCGCTCTCACTGGTTAACTGTAATTGTATTAGTCAGCAGTTTTTTTGAGGTATTCCTTTGTAACCATGCGGCAACTTCTTATGTGAAGTCATAAGTCGTTATAGTTAGTCACAACGCCGCTGCAAATTACTCCGCCCATGATGTGCATCCTATACTTTACAAATTTATTTGCAACTGCACGAGTATAGTTCTTACATAACACTCAAAAACATGTGCATTTTGCACTTTGTTATTCCACTTTGTCTATTTTATAACATGAGCGATTGATATTTTCGTTCTAAATATAACGTGAACAAATGGTAGTAGAAATATAAGGGGGAAAAAATGCAAAAAGTTACTTTATTATTAATAATTTAAAAAATTTAGGCCAAAAATTTTCAAATCTTCATTTTCTGTTTTTAAAGAGGAAAAATCTGCAAAATAGAAGATTAATTTGCATTTCTGGCAACAGTCTTTACGCTTTATATGTGTACGAATACGCATACGTAAAATAAATAAACATATATATGTATAAGCCTCTCACGCAAATAAAACAACAAGCACACGACTTTGTCGCAAAAACCACCACCTTTTTACCTTTATTGAAATTTTTGTTCATAAGATGAGATTAAAATCTGATAATGAGAATGCTTATGCTCTTTTTCTCTTCGTGGTTTTTATGTTTGTGTTTTAAATTGCAACTAAAGGCTACATGCGATTTAGTCTTGACTAAATAATAATATGTACAAATAATGATTGAAGCTTGTCGCCTGAATCCTTAATTATAGTAGCAATGAGGTTTTTACAAGTCGTTGAAATAAACAGTTATATAAATTATGTATGCGTGTTGATATGTATCAAGTGTCTAGCATACAAACGGCTTGTAAGTTTGATTTTTAATATCATATTGAGCGTTAGAGAAGGAGTGCGAAAATTGTAAATAATAAAATACCTGTATACATATTAATATACGAAAAAAATCAGTGCAAAAAAAAACAAAAAATATTAATAAAAGAAAAGTATAATTTATAATCATTTGTTGGAAACAAGTAAGTACTACATTTTTTAATAAATCACACACATACGTACATACATTTTGGAGGCTGCCTGAAAATATGGAGTTAAAATGCTTTTTATGCGAAAGCTTTCATAAATCTCCGCAGCATTTATTTAGGCACCTAAATACATGTGGTCTACCTTCAAAAACTATGTACGAATGTACTTATAAAGACTGTTTTCAAAAATTTTGTCTAAAACGGTCTTTCCAAAAACATGTCTCAAAACATTTTAAAGATAACACTGGTAAGAATACCAATGCTACTATTAACATTGATTTTGAAATGAAGTTTCCGACGGCAAAAAACTTGGAGGAAAGGTGGGCACAATATGGAGCCAACATTTGCCATTTGCTTAAAAGCAAAATATCTAACTCAAATATCAAACGCAAATATCAAAGAAACTGCAAAGCATGGAAAACATTGACAAAGGTTTGAATAAAATGTTCAATAATAAACAAAACAGCAAAAGATATCTACTGAACCAAGTGGTTCTAAGATACGGAAAAAGTATTCAATTGCTGACTCCCAAGATGGCTTTGCTGTATTAGCCGCTACTAGCGACGAAATGGATGCAAAGCTTAAATTATTAAGACTGCAACGTCGCAATATACAACCGAGGCTTCTAGTTGTTGGCGAGCTATATAAATTACAATCAATATTTGTTTATATCGATGAAGTTAAATATCCATTTTTGACCTTTTTAAACGCATTTGACTTGTTGTTTAAAATCTTTTTTTTATTTAATCTTCAGTACCCTGAAGAAAGTGATGTGTTTTATAATTTTATCCAGCACTTCTTTTATGATTTACCTTCATCTAAAAAGTATTCTAAGGTGTCAACTATTAAACATGAAATATTAAACTTAAAAACATTTTAATTAATATTAAAACATGTCTTTAAATGCCTAATTATACAGTATTGTATTTTTCTAGTTTGTGATTAATATGTATTATATTTGCTATGTTTCAGTAAATTAAAAATAGAACTGAATTAATTATTTTATTTATTTACATTTAAAGTATTTGAATTAAAATGACTTGTGAAAATCCCTTTCGTATCACATTAAAACTTTTATACCTGTTTTCTAATAAAATGTTATTTTTCAATAAAACAAAAATATTTTATTTTTAACACTGCAAAAATTTATTGTTTTATTTAAAAAAAATGCTCACACAAAAAAAAAAAATTAGAAAATTTCGAACAAAAGAATTAATTATTTTAAATAACTTTTTAATTGATTATAATATTTCTTTTAAATAACTATTTGTTTAATTCAATTACTCTTTTTTATGGGGTATGAACAAAATTTCAGTTAAAATTTTTATTAAATCGATGTATTATTTCTTTGTCAAAAGCTGAAAGTTCAATGAACATTTTATTTAATTCTGTTAACTTTTTTTTTAAATATTGCTCACATATTCAGTTAAGATTTTTATTAATAACCTAATATTTTAATTAAAAAAATCGGAGTTTTTTTTCTAACAATTTCTTACAAATTTGTTCATTTGTATTTACAAATTCTTTTGTAGGACCTAAAACAATTAAAAAAATTACTAGTGCAAAGAATTTTGTGATTGAATTGAAAAATAAATTTTTTCTGTGCAGCAATTTTGCAGCCAAAGTCTTATTATTATCTTTCTTTATGTTGGACCACTACTCAGGGGATGACCCCTACATGTGCAGTGCATTCTACCATAACTAGGAAAATAGGTTGTGAGGAGGGGAAAAGAGGGAGTAGTGTTTGTGAACAATTGACCTGAACTTTCCGACATCATAACAGAGAGGAAATACGTCTGTGGGCTAACTTATTCCATAGGCAAAGCATACGCCTGAAAAACGGACCCTCTCTGTAATGCGTTGTACGATTCCCCGGGCAATCGATCACAAATTGATGTGCTCTGGAGGATGAACGCGTGTTACGATTGAATTTGTTTACTAAAATCTGTTTATTATTCAAATATTTTGCCTTTGTTCATAAGTATTTTTGGATAATTTTCAGATAAATATTACATCCGCTGAAATTATTGTGTGAATACAGATCTATGAAGAAGTTTCACAGATTAAATATATAGTTTGGTTGATGCTAAGTTGTACACAGAAAAAAAATTCTTTCGTGTTCAATAACGAAATTCGTTGAATCAATTAATAAATTGTTTGAATGCGGTCCTGTAAAGGAATTCGTGAATTCAAACAAAAGTTTAGTAAAAATAATTATTGATCGTAAACAACTATTTTTTTAAACAAAATACGATATCCAAGGTTATTTTTTGATATATACTTATGTATATTTATACAAATTATTTTTTCAGACAAAAATTTTGTTGATTTTATTTTTACTATAATTTTTTCTGTGTAAAGAATTTTTCAACCAAAAGGCACGATGTCAACCATAAAAAAAATATTCAAAGAAGAAAAGTTTTTTCTTGGATTAGGTTAGATTTGGTAGGTAGGAGGCTGGATTCTCCAATGTAGCTTAAGTTCTCTAGCTCACTTGGGTTCTGAAATCGTTCCCTTTGTATTAGCCTGGGAAATGGAAGAGTAGAGGTGAAAAATAGAAGTTAGTGGGAAATAGTGGAAGGGGAGGAGTGGGTAGGAAAGCTGGACAGCTTACTTTTTTTTAGATTTTTTGTAGATTTTTTTATACTAAAATATCTATAAAAACCAAAAAAGGTCGAATAGAAGCTGACTTTTTTTTTTGTTTTTTTTGAATTTTTTTTTTTCATTCATTTATTTATTGAATCTTCAAAATATGAACTAACAATAAGTATTCAAATCTTAATGCTAAATATAAATTTTATTTAAGTCCAGCCACTGCTAGACAAAAAAGTTTTATTTCGGTAGAATCATCTATTTAAAGTTTTTTTTTTTAATAAAATGAAAGGAACAACACATACAAAAAAGTTTTTTGGTCTAAAAAAAAGTTTGTTTCTCTGAAAACCAAGATTTTTTAATAGAAATATGACATCACTACTTTGCCACCACCAAACTCAAGACTTTTCGTAATAAACTATTCATGTGCGAAAGCTATGCTTTCATCAAACCATATCGCTGCTTTATTGCAACATAGTCATATCTCAAAAAATGAGCTTTTCGAGTTAACAATGCAGAATTGTTAACAGCACTTTTTTTATATTCTGCCAAAACTTTATTCAAATTGATTTTAATCTTAGTAGTATGAGAAATATTTTTTAAAAATTTTTTCTAAGACTTGTGTCGAAACTAAAAATTTTAAACAAGCTTTTTTTAATTATGACTATGTTGCAATAAAGGAGCGATATGTGTGAGGTTACTCTCACTAACATAGCAAAAATAGCAGGGTTTGAAGCATTAGTTTGATGTGTGGCTACAACGCTTTGCTATAAATCTGAGCAAATCTTAAAACAGATTTTATTTTCTGCAATAAAAAACTCGCTATTATAAGTTATACTTCAAGTTTGGCTAGGATAGCCAAACTTCAGCAAAAATTGTGTATTGTTTTAACATAATTTTTATTACCAGCTATTGGAAATATTAATTAATTATATTGGTGTCTTTAACCAGGTTTTAAACTCCGTGTTTGTATTCGCAAACTTCTTTAAATTTTAAATTTCGTGTTTCTATTCGTAAACTCTTTTAAAGTTGCAACTTCAATTAAAATGTTAATTAACTTAAACGTTTGATTTTATAAGTACTATTTTCAAGCATAGCTAAAATTAATGCATTTAAATTTCTCTCACTACCCTCCTACATTTCATGATGAACACCATACTTTTTGCCTTGAAACTATATTTACAACATCAAAAGTACTTTAAGTATGAGCATTTTGTGGACAAAAACAGAATCTCGTCCTTCTTTTATTTTTGCTTGCACATTTGTTGCAAGCAATTGTAGTTGCTATTGTTTTACTACAACAACAATATGATTTTTCCTATCAAGTCAAGTCATACAAAGTCATCAAGTTTTCAGTTTTCCCATTCGTTCGTTTCATGTGTAGAGCGGGAAGCTGGTGGCAAAGTTATTTCCAAAGCAAACAAAAAATATTTCATATTATATACCAGCTGCACATACACATGAATACATAACTGTATATATATTCATATATATGTAAGTACTTATGTATGTATACATTTCAACAAACAACTGCTGCAATATTGTTGTGTGTGCAGCTTTAACTTTTATATCACAATCTGTTGTTGATGCGCATCATGGAAATGCTTGACATCTACAATACTGACGAATATATTTTCATCACAGATACGCTCCCAAGTGTGTGTGTGTGTAAACGATTGCTTGCTCATGTACATTTTTATGGAAAACTCTGTTCGTAGTTATATAAGAGTAACATAACCTTAGGGTTTGTTGTAACTCTGCTTGACCATTGGAAGAAATGGAGTGCAACAACTTTGGTAACAACAAAAATAAAAGAAGAAAAAGAAAAACTGTTGGTGGCGCATCACAATGTACGAAAATTTCAGTTGGTTGATGAAACCACTTGCAATGTCATCTGTTTTCTTCTTATAAGCCGTTGCTTATAAACAAGGAGATTTAAGTTAAAAATTTACAGTAGCTAAGTAAAACAGTTTAAAGTTTATTTATATAACATCTTTAAAATTACAAAATTTGCAAATAAAATTCGATTTCGATTTTACTCTTAATAACATAAGCACTTTCCTCTGGGTTGCAGATTTCGCCTTGATAAATACTGTTCAACTTTCGAATTGTGCATTATCCTTAATCCTAGAGGATGACTCTAAACTAGGGCACTCTGCTTTCTGTGATATATATAGTGGTGGAAGTTCCTGGTTGGTTGTAGCAAATACAATTTTGGCAAGCCGCATGACTTATGTTGCTTCGGACTTTCAAAATTCTTACCAAGGGATAATAGGGAGAACGGGGATTGACAATGCCCCTGGAAAGTTCAGCTTGCTGTAGACCATCTCATCGCTGACCGTGAATGTGATGTTCGAGCAAAATAAAAGTTTTTGGCATTGGCTGGACTTAGTTAACTTTTCTGTATTTAGTATCGTTGGTCTCATGCAGAAAGGCATTTTTCAAACTAAAAAATCGTCAAATTGTGTAACCTATGACGGTGGTGCGCAAGCGCAAAATTTGTTTGCAATAAATAAACGCAACCTGTGTTTCTGACGCTTAGTAAAACTAAAATTTGTCTCATCTAGGCACAATCTCTTATGTTCCCAACACAAATCAAGGAAGTCTCTAAGGAAAACTTCGGCATGACCGACTAATATTCAGATTTTCCAAAAGCTGATGCGCATACCATGTAACAAGTGTCTGCCGAGAAGATATGCTATTTTTTGTCGTCATTTTGGTAACCATTCGTCTTGACAGTTCACATTTGGCAATCGCGAAGTAGATATATTGCAAATTTAGTATAAAAGACATTTGACAAAACAACGTGTTTTAATCGTCTAAACATTTTATCAAAATTAATTATCGATTTTTATGAAAATATCATAATAAGTATCGAAGCACATTTTCATATGAGTGGATATGTGAATAAACAAAATGGTCGGTTCTGGGCAATGGAAAACCTTGAAATTATTTATCTGCGACCTTAGCATCCAAAATGTTGCGCAATTTGGTCTGGAGGAACAGTAGCTGTGAATGGGGAGCGATATCGTGATATGATGAAAACTTTAAAACGCTACATTTGCATATTTTGGGCTTGATAAACATGTAGTATGCACGAAACGGTGCCACGTGGCAAACAGCATGAATTACTGCGAATAGCATACCTTCCCGAAGGGACACCCGTTACAAAACATTTACACTGCAATCTATTCTACAAGACAGCGATGCAGCCTGCTTTTAAACTCTACAACGGTAGAGAACAAAATCAAGGAAACCCTGGTGTATGAAAACTCAACTTTGTGCGAAATTTTAATGTTTTTGGCTCATAAGAAGACTTCTCAAACTAATTCTCACGCCTCTCTATTTATAGTCTGACTCTCCAGTTAGCTGAAATTCAAACGATAAACACTCAAACTAAAAATAAGAAAAATATTTGTCTTGCACTCTTAATAAAAATATTCTAATTAACTCTTTTAAGTCCACAATAATCCTTTTAATTTATTAAGCCAAATATCTCTATATGATGCAGAGAACTGATTTTCTTCTTAAAAAAAAAAAAACAAAAAAATAAAAACTGGGCAATAAATCTTATTAATTGGTCCAAAATATAATAAAAGAGAGAACTTAATCTAAAAATTTATAGTTGTTTTGAAAAAAAAACAAACAAACTCACAAACATTTGCAACTGTAACAAATCACTATTAAAATGAAAATGTTAATAAAAATGTTTATGTTTTGTTGTCTTGTCCTTTTTTATAATTTCTTAACTCCCAATCAAAATAGTTTTGAGTTTTTTTTTCTAAGCAAGCAAAAAAAAAAAGACTTGAAACCAAAACAAACTACTCCTACGTTTACAGAAGTTTTTAAGGCAAAGAAAAGGTCGGCATTGTTTGGAATAGAAAAAAAACGATGATATAAATAAAAATGCAAAGCAGAAGAAAAATCGGCAAAGAAGAATAACTGAGCAAGGAATATTAATAAACAGTCATGTCTCTGATAACGCTACAAACTCAAAAGAAATGTGTGAGTAGAAGAACAACCAATAAAAAAAAAAAAAAATAAAAAGTAGTTTTATTTTATTTTTTTTTCTAATAGTTTAATTTCACAGTTTGAAAACAATTTTAATAAAATTTCATCACTTCTGTATTTAACACAAACATGCCAAGTTAAACGAGGTTGTGGTGTAAAGAAAAACAAAAAAAAAAAAAAAACGCTGGAAACACAAATTTTACTGTAAGATATTTGCACATAAAACAACATAAATATGTGCTCGTATGTTGGTTCATTATGTTGCAGCATTGTATGATAGTGCCTGATAGTGTGTATGCATGTTAGGTTATGTTTTGCGGCAGCCAAAACAGTAGCAGATGTAACAAAACTCTATGGCACAAATGAACATAATTCGTATTAGCAAATCTACATAAAATTTACTGCGACTCTTCTCCCTCAAATGGTTAAAACTTAAACTTGCACTGCATTCACGTAACAACATGAAATGTGAATGTGTGCGTTTGTTGGTTCGTTCGTTTGCATGTGCAGAAAAGCATGAGTTTGCATGTATGTGCTTGTGTGGGAATGGATAGAAGTAAATGGCATGCAAACATTTCAATGCGTATGTGTTTGCAGTTGTAAGTCTTAAAATGTCCAGCGGTAAAATAGCGAAGCAGAACACAAAAGAAATTACAGGTTTTTACGCGGTTAGTACAGAAGTTTAATCTTCATCTTTTATATAGTAAGCCGACGGGGGAGGCGTTATGCATATCAGATAAGGCCACTATGCTTTCTAAAGACCCTGTTACACTATCCTACACGTTCGTGCGATAAACATAACTATAAATAAAACTTGTGTGCTGAAAAAGTATTAAAAATGCAAATCGTGCGATTTTTTTTAGATAGATAACGAGTGATTTTTTTGCTATTATCTTTTTGGCAACACTAGTTATGACAGCTCACGCACGTTTTGTATCTTGTGTCACTGTCAAACATCTTCAATTTGGTCTATAATTTAATCATGAATCGTCTTACAAACGAAAAACGCTTGCAAATTATTGAATTTTATTACCAAAATGCGTGCTCTGTTAAGAAAGTTCATCGCGCGCTTCTTCCATTTTATGGTCAGTTTAATCGACCTACTGAGGCTTCTATTCGGGCTATTGTAAAAAAATTTCGCACCAAATTTACATTGTTGGACATTAAACCACCAACACGCTTACGTAGAGTGCGAACTGAAGAAAATATCGCAGCCGTATCGGCCAGTGTTGGTGATGACCGTGAATTATTGATTCGGCGCCGTTCGCAGCAATTGGGCCTCTGTTACTCCACTACGTGGAAAATTTTGCGGAAGGATTTGGGTGTGAAGCCTTATAAGATACAGCTGGTGCAAGAATTGAAGCCAAACGACCTACCACAATGCCAAATTTTTGGGGAATGGGCTCTTGAAAAGTTAGATGAAGATCCACTTTTTTATCGAAGAATTGTGTTCAGCGACGAGGCTCATTTCTGGTTGAATGGATACATGAACAAGCAAAACTGCCATATTTGGAGTGAAGAGCAGCCAGAAACATTGCAAGAGCTACCAATGCATCCACAAAAAACAACCGTTTGGTGCGGATTATGGGCTGGCGGCATCATTGGGCCGTATTTCTTCAAAGATGATGCGAATCACAACGTTACTGTGAATGGTGAGCGCTACCGTGCGATGATAACAAACTTTTTTTGGCCCAAAATGGAAGAGCTTGACTTGCATGACATGTGGTTTCAACAAGACGGTGCCACATGCCACACAGCACGCGAAACAATGGACCAATTGAGAGGCGAGTTCGGTGAACAGTTTATTTCACGCTTGGGACCAGTCAATTGGCCGCCCAGATCGTGCGATTTAACGCCTCTAGACTATTTTTTGTGGGGCTATGTTAAGGCTAATGTCTATAGCGACAAGCCCGCTTCGATTGACGCACTGGAGGCCAACACTGCCAACATTATTCGTGAGATACCGGCCGAAATGTTGGAAAGAGTATGCCAAAATTGGACTAAGCGGATGGACCATTTGAGGCGCAGCCGCGGCCAACATTTGCATGAAATAATCTTCAAACATTAAATTATATCGACCCAACTATCGATCCAAATAAATATTTCATGCATTTTTCTGAATTTTATGTGTTTTTTTTTTTTTAAATTTCCGATAGTTCTTATAAAATTACCCATTAGATAGTCTTTATTTACATTTCATTTAGAAAACAATTCATTATTATTGTCCCAGCGCCCAGGGGGCATTGTTAAGACAAGCTGGCAACTAGATTAATTCTTAAAATAAATGTAGTTTCTTACTAAAATTGAAAACTGAAGTTCAATACATAGGATTACAATAATATGTAGATTATCTACGCAAAAATACTTCAAATTTTTCAAATAAATATTGTTTTAAATCTTTCTTAAATGTTGAAATGGCGTTAATCGTTTTTAACCTTACAGGCAAGCTGTTATATATGTTTGAAATCTGAATTGTGCGATCAGTGTGGTATATATTGTGAAAAATATGAAAATATTGTTGGTGCATCAAGAACAAAATTTAAATAATGTAAAATTATTATGGTAATAAAAGTTTTTAATTATTTTATTGTGTATATAAATTATTGCAATCGTATTTGTATAATAGTAGGCGTCATTTCGAAGCGATTTTGTAAAGTCGACCAGACTTTTAAGACACTTTCCTGTGAATGAATCGTGCGATCGTGTAGGATAGTGAATCGGTGATTTTAGTTAAGCGAAAACAATGTGTCCGTTTTAAAAACGTATGATCGTGTAGGATAGCGAATAGGGGCCGTAAGCTTTACACACGTATTGGAATATATGACTATTTGACCAAATCTGTGTTCGGCAGAACGGAGTTCCACTCCCAAACACATGCGTAAAGTAAACGTGCCTTATGGGTGCCCCTCTAAAGATAAAATGAGTTAATGATCTCACTATTTGATAGCCGGTGATAGCGCTTACAAAGTACTCAGTGATAAGAATGGAGGTTGACAACTGCTAGTCGACAATCAGTTTGTGATAAACTTTAGAACAAAAATCTGGTGTTGTTACTTTTCCTGGAGAATAACAACAAAAAGTACACACGGATGAAAAAGTGAGTTTTAAGTAAATATCGGAATTTTCGAAGAGTTGTCAGAATAGAGACAACTAAAATGTATTATCCCTGCAGAAAGTATCAGTAGCAAAACTGTAGTGGACACAGTCACCAGTACTAGTGACTTATGGTAGCCATAAACCTGAAAACCTACTACTTGGTAGTTCGTTTGGGATATTGTTAACCAGTGACTTAATGAACTAATCATTTTAGTAACTTTTGGAGTTTTATTACAAATAATTGGAAAGTTAAGAGGCCTGAATTTATTTTCTACTCAAGTCAAATATAAAAATGTAGACATTATTTGCTGACAATGTCTGACAAAAGTGGTGGCTCAGAGACACTAGGCGCTGGGGTTTGTTCAGGGACTTTTTTATTTTAGTTACGCATCCTTCTGATATCTCTTATTGAGATAGAGAAACATTTGAACTTGGAGACTTTCATGGGTAGGGTAGCACAGTGAAGTGGGTACGTTTATAGCAAACGAACGTAAGATGGTAAGACTCCTCTTTAAAAGTTCGAACTATACAATACAGATGTTTTTGTGGGGTTGCCAATCGAAAAGCAAGGCTAACAATTTCTGTATGGAATTATAGGTCTTCAGAGGTCTCCCTGGCAGCGGTGGCTTATTATGGTAGCTATTCTGATGGGACGTTGTCACATACGAGTAAATAAGATTTTCCGTTTAATGATTTCTGTACAATTTAGCGAAAAGGAGCAGCCAAAAGGTGTTGGAGACTTATTTTGTCATTGAATTATTTCTATAAAAGACTTGTGGTTGGGCCGACCGGTATGGTTTGGTGGACGTATCAGAATGCAATATAAGTGGATTGAATTCTTTTATCCGGTTTTCAGGTGCACCAAATCCTGAACCGATATAAATTATGTAGATTGTTTTTGCTAGCCAATCTACTTCAGACAACACAGCTGGACTAATAATGGTTGCAATTGGCCTGATTTTCTTAAAAACTGACCGCCTGCACAACTTTACTTGACTTATATATGCTTTTGAGGTTAAAACACACTTTACTTACGAATGAAAGTATGTTTGCATGTTGCAGAGCGAGAGAAAATGACAGAGAGACAAATGAATAGATTAAAGTTTTTCCCCCCTTGAGATAAACCTTGTTTATTGGGCGATAAGATCGAGAAAATATAATAACCATTACTCACTTAGATATGGAAATGTTGGTAGTGTGCTTCGGTGCCCTTCCTAGAACTTCTGAAAAATGAACCCATGTTGTAGCCTTTTTTTAAGAACCCTTAAAAATTATAGTTATATCATGTTATCATTAGGTACCTTCTTCTGATTACACCCTTGAACTGATTTAAATTAAATGGCAACAAAAACCTTATTATTACAGACATATATCATACTTTTACCACTGGGTAGTTATTCTTTTACATCTGTGTTAGTAAGTATGAAAATTTGTAGTCTGCATTCGGTTGTAGATTTTTATAAACTGATGAGCAGATAAATTTATTAAGTAAAACCATATAATTGTTCCTAAAGGACGGACAGTCAGGATCTATCTGGAAAATATATGACTAAAAATGCCAACAATTTATGCTCGCAGTTTGAATAAATAGTGCGATATTATTCTAAGGATGGGAAAATTCTTATAAAAATTGCAAGTATAATTAATATGAATTCTAATTAATAGATTGTTAAATTAATATTTAGATCTAATTACGACTGATTCAGTGAGTAATAAGACACAATATGTGACGTCCTTATGCTTTCTGAAAGTTGCTTTCACCATTTACCACCAGTTAGAATTAAGTAGATCATACAAATTTTTCTAAAATATTTTTATGTTTAAGCATTTTCTAATGGATTTTGTAGCTGCCAATATTGTTTGCTTTTTGCTATAATAATGATATTATTATTACTAATTGAGTGGGATGTGGCCCAAAACGGCCCATTGCACTGAAACCATTATTGATCTATTGTGCGTCCCCTTGCCTACTCATGGGATAAGTACGTTAGGAAAATGCGCTAACCCCTGCGTTGAAAGTAATAGCAAGCCCTGCCCACTCAACATATGCGCTTGTAGCAGGCAGGTGATCAGTTTTTCAGTTGACTCCTCCCCCTCCTTCTTACCGCAAAATCTGCAAATATCCGTATTGGAAATGTCTATTATGTACAGATGTTTGAGGTAAGTATAATGTACAATATATAGAATATATATGTTACAGAACTTCAGGTTAAACTAGACTAAATGAAGGTTGCGTTTTAGGCAATGGCTAATCGAGAAATGCTTCGCATTGTTTATTATTCGTTAATGACCAACTTTGCTTATTTCTGCGGGAATTTAGGCATCCATAAGCGTGGTTGCTGAAAAAATTGATCTCAAAAATAGCGTCAACCTAAATCTGTCCAAAAATCTCATGAAAAATGTTTTAATACTTTCAATATTCTTTATTAAATCAAAAATAATGTCAACCGCAGCCTATAATAAAATTACCAAATCATTGCTACACTAAAAGAAAAACGTTTTGTTACTGAAATGAAACCACTTCGTTATCCATTCTTTTGTTACTATCATTAAGAGGTTTATTTCGGTTATAAAAGCTTAAGTAAAGGGATGGTAATTGTGCATTGCATCACTTCTACGACTTCATTAATGTGACGAAAAATTGTTCATTCGTGTTACGAAAAACTTTTATAGGAAAATGTAAGAGTTTCGTTAGAGTTACTAAACAGTGCAGCAAGTATAATGAAAAAATAAATCAAAGAGCTAGTAGGCTAAGTTGGCTAACTGGTCGTATTAAAAGATATATAATGTTAACAGAGTCTCTAGATCAACTACTAGTGATTGCAGCTTTTAGTATGGAATTATTTTTTTTTTATCAGAAGCTATTGTTATAATAAAAAAATCTCTCTTGACTGAAAATGGAAGTGGATTCATAACCTGACATATAACATCATGTAACTTTTTTCACTAACGAACAAATTTCGTTGTATTGACGCTTGTTATTCTTTTAATAAAATATTCATAATCCGATGAAGCTTTACATTGGTCCAAAAATAACGACCAAATCGTAACAATACTGTAAAACATCGTTATATATACGAAAGTTTCTCTATCAGTGTAGCACTCCTTTTTCTTTAGATTTATATAAAACGTGTGAGTACTTAACCGCAGTTTTCTTAAGACATTCGCCTTATTCCATTAAGCTCTTGCTTATTTTACTCAAGTTTTAAAAATATATGGAATTATCGTACATAAATACCTATTGTCGTATGTATATACATATGTATATACATACGACATATATGCTTTTCTCTGTGGCAAACAATACATATGCAGACTGTCTGCACAGAATAACAACCACTAAATACAAATTAAACAAATCCATAAATAATATTTAATAACATTAACAAGGATATTAGCACAGACACCAACAACATGCAGCAGCAATATCAACAACAACAACAAAAACATTTACATTTAAAACATTCGTTTTATTAAATTTGCCACAGTTACAGTTAAACTGGAATAACCCAGTTGGTCATGTACTCGTATTTAAGATAATTTAAATAACGGGCACGAGATAAAAGAAAATCGTAGACGATATGTAGACAACACTTCAAATAAAGCGATGGCGAAATGTCCGGCCATGAAATCATGCAGCACCATACAAGTGATAGGTTTCCTGACCTTATTGTACAAAAAATTCTGCAATGTCGCCGATGGCTGTTAACTGCCTGCGAATAAAAATGTGTACTCAATACAGACATATTTGTATATTTTGTTTTTAGTCCCATTAATTTATTAAAACGTATTTAACGTGAACAGACACAGACTAGATTCACAACATTGGCCCTTATCTCTTACCCCACCTCCACTCTTAAAATAGCGTCAGAAAGGACGAATCGTGCATATATATTATCAGAAAGGACAGACTAGATTGACAAAATTGTCCCTCATCTCTTACCCCCCACCTCCACTCTTAAAATATTAGCAAAAGGACGAATCGTGCATATATGTTATAAGAAAGGACGAATAGTGCATAATACTATGCCGTCTAGGAGGATTTGGCTAACTGGGTTGTATGAATATGGGTATGTATCGTGCATTTACTCGCATCATCGGAGACTATGCCGTCAAGGATGATTTGGCTAACTGGGTTGTTTGAATATGTGTATGTATGTATGTGTGTGTGTGTGTGTGTGTGTGTGTGTGTGTGTGTGTGTGTGTGCCTGCATGAGTGTGTGTATTTGTTCATTTTTGTTTTAAATGTCTTAGAAGAGAAACTCACAATAATGTTGATTTTATACGCATTTTCCTATCTTATTGGCCATATTTCTGCACCACAGTTGTAAACATGGTAATTTTGTGAATATGTCTTGACACACATACTAACACACGGTTTAACTTTTGTACACTTAGCAAAGGATTTTGGATTTAAAAATCTTAAATTGTACCTTAAAGTGTCTCCAACTCACCACTTTTGCCCGAAGTGACTGTTTGGCGATATTGTCAAGCAAGTGCCTCCATTTGTATATTTGACTTTGATGAGTAAAAAATTTGAGTCTTTTAACTTTTTAATTATTTATAATCAAAGTTCAAAAGTTAACAAACAACATATGAAAGTGTAGACAGTATTACTAAAATCTACTAGTTAGTAACTGGTTCCAATGTCTACATATGGTCTCAAACGAACTACCCAGTCTGTAGTATCAACATCAGTAGTTGATTTTCAATGACACTCACTCATGTTAGTTGTCATTTATGAATACTATAAGTCACTAGTACTGACTACAGTTTCACTACTCATATTTTCTGCAGGCAAGCTTTTTAGCTTTTTTCACTGTTACCCTTTAAACCATGATCTAATATACATTTTTCATAACAAGAAAAGAGAGGGAGAGAGAGAGAGAGAGAACATCGGCATTAATCGGTATATATAACTGGTCAGTGATAGAAATTATATTGAATGGTTTTGATTACGTATTTTTGTCTCGACCGATTTTGTTTTAAACGATTTGCTTCATTCCGACATCCTTTTTTATATTTTTAAGTTAAGTGTAATAATATTGTTAAAAAAATATGGCAATATTGTACTAGTTAAACAAAAACATAATAGTTTTCCTCATGGAAACAAAAATGTCGCACCCCTGTTTAAGATTTGGATAACTAGTAGCATGTAGGCTGGCTTTAAACTCTATCCTCTCTTCAGGATTAATCATGAAAATCTGAGAAGTTCTCGCATGATTCAGTCCTCAAAAGAGAATAGTCGCCCTAGCTTCCACCTAATCCTCCACATCATTTTTTTTATCAGATTTTGACGCAGTGGTGGGCCTAAGTGACCCTGTAAGAAAAGAAATTTCACTCGTTTCTATATTTCAATTCCCCACCAAACACATTTTTGTAGGTCATGAACAATTTTGATCGGTATTCAAAAGCGTGTTCGTTTACTTTAAACTGATTGCATTTGTTAGCAAAAATTTAACTTTAGTCCTATAATACATGTTCTAGTAGACTTTATTATTATTATTATTTGAATGGGATGTGGCACAAAAGAGCTGCTTGCACTGCAACCATTATTGATCTATTGTGCATCTTCTGACCACCTCACGGGTTAGGTATATCAAGAAACCAGATTAACTCTTTGAACAGGAGTTATAGCAAGTCTTATCCACTTAACGCGCCACAGTAGATGATCGGGTGTCCCATTGCCTCCTCCCCACCCCAAAATTTGCAAATGTCCCTATTGTCTGTTCTGTACAGATTCTTAATGTCGGTATAATGGCTCCACAGTAGATGGTCACATGCCCCATTGCCTTCTCCTCACCCCCAAAATTTGCAAGTGCACCTGTTGGCTTTTCTGTACAGATTCTTAAGGTTGGTATAAAGCCTCGTTAGTGTTCTTAGACTTTTCCTGTCCAATTTTAAAGTTCGTTTGGCTTTCTTTGTATAAAAGCTTAGAAATTTCTAGCGATGCCTAAGACCGTTTGTGTCATTCCAATGTTTCGCCAAAATGGACTCAGCCCATTTCTTCACCTCCCTCTTAAGAAGAGTCTTGGTGAAGCCAAATATTGGAGTGGATCCAATAAAAGTCCCCTCTGCTCTATTGTTGGCACTTCTCATTGCCACAAAGCTTCTCATTTTCTGACACCCAGACTACAGTAATCAAGTTCGTTTAGCCTGCTGTGACATTCTAGTACCAGCTTGGACGTGTAAACGCACAACTGCTTAGGACTATGAGGAGCGACTAATTGCAAGAGAGTATTTTTGTTTTATAAAATAAACTCTATTCAATTTGGCTTTATTTTTTTCAGTGCACATATACGAATTAGTATTTGTGTCAATGAATATGTTTTGTATATGAGTGTTATGTGTATAATTGTAAAGTATGCGATTGTTTTAGAATTTATATACTTGACTCTTCATAATAATTTGTTGTCTTGAAAATTTAGTCAGACTTTGCAAGATTGATATTTCTCACAAGGTGTTTATAGCTTTAGCCAGTTGAGTATCATTTAGTTGTAATCATATAAAAAATAAATATGTACGTAATTAAAAAAAGGTATCTAAAAATACTGGAAATCTGCAATAAATATATTTATAAATATTTTTTCTTTTAAAAAATTAAAATGTTTCTGAGGATGATAACAAATTGTTATTGAAATATCGAAAATAAAATACCGTTAAACTTTTTTGTATAAAAAACAAAAAACAATCAAGATCTTTAGCTGGAAAATTTAGAAGAAAAAATATAAAATAATACGAATCAAATAATACGAATGTTTCATATATTTATAAATATATATATATTTTTATTTTTTACACCATCGAACGATCAAAAAATCAATTCCTTTTAGTTAAATGTCTCAGTTCTGATTTATGAAATTTTAAATTTAGTTATCAAGTAGCTTATTCTATGAGTTTTTTTTTTAATGTCTCATTAATTAAGTATAATTTTTTTTTTAATAAGGCCACATTATTGGTAAGCGACCTTATCAATTATAGGAGCTGTTATTTTTGCATCGTTGTTGTTCTGAATTACAGCATGACAATGCTCGCTCCCGAATTGCGGAAGTGGTCAAGACATATTTGAAAACATTGTGGTGTAAAAATCCTATCCCACCCACCGTTTTTTCCAGACGTTGCTCCCACAGACTATCACTTGCTTCGATCAATGTCATACGGCATTGATCGAAACAAGTGGGCTATCGATCGATGGCATAGCATCAGCCAGAAGGAGTTCAAAATGGGAGAGACTACAGGTGGCAAGCTATGGTGTTGGTAAGTAGCTATTGAATTATTAATAAATTTTTATTATTATTAGTATGAAAAAAGTGTCATTCACCCACAATTTTTCCACTCGTTCATTCCTCACAAACTGAAGGATGAAATGTTCGTTGTTGAAATATTCCTTTACACATAAAGTCAAGCCTAGAAATCAGTTTAAATTTCTGCAGAGAAATACATAAATAAATACTCGTACACTTTGTTTTTTAAAAAAAGTTGCTTAAGAAAAGAATACCAAATAAACTAAAAATGTAAAATAAAATATTAAAAAAAATTGCCAATATATCTCGGCCATAACTCTCTTCTTACATGCAAGTGCACATGCACTTCACCAGCATTTAAAAGGCAACATTAAATTTCACAACCAAATGATCACTGATAAATATCTCAATAAATAAAGCTTCTGATTTATGAACTCAACAATGATGATAACGACAAAACGAACAGAATGAAATTTATAAATAAATCGAATAAAATAAACTCAAGCCGAAGCCAAAAAAAAAAAAAGTTCTCCATTACGGGCTTTAGTTTCTTAAAAAATAAAAATGAAAAAAAGAAACACCATCAACACAAAAATTCAAGTAACTTGAACAAAAGCAGCCAACAAAGACAAAAGTATTGTGATTTTACGATACAAAACATTGATAAATGCCCCAGATCCCTTCAAAAAAAAAAAAAGCAAAAAATAAGTAAACAATAATGAAAAGCTTAAAAAAGTTCAAGAATAAAAAAAAGAAAAGGAATGAAATGAAATCCTAAGAAAAATTACTCTTTTAATGAACCAACCAACCAACCAACCAACCACAACATCAGCAGCCACCACAATGTCAACTTCTTGCCAGGGCCTTTAAAAGATATGGGAATAGTTGGTGTCTCCCTTCAGGTATAACAACAAAACAAACAACAATCTGGCATTTTTAAATGTCTACGCAACATTTAAGTTTCGCGCGCACATGAACGGAACAACACAAAACAAGTGTCGATGCAACAATTAATTGCGTCAAATGTTCACAATACCTTCAATCCCTTTTTCGCTCTCGGAATAATAAATGTGATTTTCATTTTTGTGGTTGTTGTTGTAAACAGTTTATCTACAAACAAGCACATATGTAAGTCTGTATGTACTTGCATATGAAGCAGACACATATACATACATATGTATGTTGTGTGCGTCCATGGAAAAAGAGTATGAAAGGATATTTTCTTTCTTTTCTGCTGTTTTGTTCTTTAAGTCTTTATGAGCGATAGGAATCATTTAATTAAATTGATTTTTAGGCAAAAGTTCTGCAGACATCCCCACAATTGATGACTTTCAATTAAACATTGTTTATTGGCTTTGGGTCTTGAGAAAGGAGCACTTCTATAGACAAATAAATTTGAAGCGGTAATAAGCTTAAAAAAATTGTATAGATGGAAAAAATATATATTTGAATCATGGAGCCTTATTGCTTGAAGATGTACGAGTATAAGCATTTGAACTATATACGATGCAAAATTTATATCATATTGAGAGGGTACCTTTAACGGTCATGTCATAGAATTCACTTTCGTTCGGAAATGGAATTGAATCGGTTTTTTTATTCTTCAAAAAACGAAAATTTAAAACTTTTTTGGAATGAACTCAATTCTATAAGATAATACTAGTTTCATTCTTGCAATTAGAAATAATTTCAATCCAAAAAGTTTTTAGTTTTTCGTTTTTTGAAGAAGTAAAGAAAACTCTGTGAAATGGCTGTATAAGTAGCACGAAGAATGAAAACAATAGAATTAAAAACTCTTTTTTTTTTTTTTTGTCTAAAACATTGCTCGGATGGGTCACGCTTACATTGTCAATGGTCTTAGATCGAAGATGTATGTGATAAAAATTTCACTGGGGAGTCACGTTAATTGCCCAACTTTTTCGCAACTTTCTTTTGAACTTGCTTTTAGGTTTCCAGACAAAAACTTTCTTCGGTAATTCTTGTGTTTTCTCTAGCTTTCATTCCTTACAACTTACATTATACACATAAATAGTACGTAAGAAACGATTATGGAATTGCTGCCGGCAATTAATTATCCGTTCTTATTATCCTCTACGAAAGCTGCTGTAAAATCCAGAATCGTCTAACTAGAATTGCACTTATGCCAGCGAAGCTCAATATTACGGAGCCTTATTGTTTGAAGGTGTATAAGCCGCCACGTGATATAATCACCCGCCACACATATGAGTATTTGGATTATTTACATTTCAATAACTATGTTACGTTAACTATTCTGAGGGATGCAGTTGGGAAGTTCTATTTCATGTTTATTTTTATGGTGCTATGGGATTCAATTATGGGGCACAGCCTCGGCATCTAACATTGAAAAAATTCAAAGAAGTCAAAATAGAATACTCCGTAGAATTACAGACGCTCCATGGTACGTTAAAAACTCACTAATCTGAACGTTCCTTTTGTGAAATCTGAATTTGTGAAGTACGCGACAAGATATATTAACAAACTTGAATTCCATCCAAATCCTCTTGCAGTTAATGTTCTTAACTTTGGTGGTCATACCCGTCTGAGAAGGAGGGATACTTTGGCTACCATTAGAGCTCTAAACAGATGACTGAATTCTGAAATAGTATTCGCATAAAAATAAATTGTTGTCCAGCACTGGCAGGACTTTAATCACAATTTTTTTTTTTTAGTATGAAGACTTGAATACTTATTGTCATTACATTTCTTATGTAGATTCAATAAATAAAATAATAAACTTAAAAAAAAATGTTTATTTTTAAGTTTTAATAAATATTGCACAATGTTATTTGTCAGGTTATGAGATCGAGTCCACCAAGAAGGATTTTTATTATAACAATAATTAATAACTTTTGATCAAAGAAGAAGGGGAAAAAAGTAATACTAAGCTGGGGGACAGCTAGCTGCTTCGCAGCTGCTAAATTACCCATCAGCATCCATTAAAACTAGAACTTGGGATTATGTAGTATATTTGTAGTGCGCCCGCTTAACCAACACAGCCACCGAACCCGTTTTTTGCGAGACACAAAAACGATAACCTGATAACAATATTGTAACCTGAGAATGTGCGTCTAAAAATATATAGGGTGGCTGATGAAAGCTACTGCAAAAAAAAAATAAAAAATAAAAAAAAAAAAAAAAAAAAAAAAAAAAACGTAATGACTTATTTTCTGTGTAACTAACTTGTTCCATTTTTACCGTATTTTATAGACTGATCTTTAAGTTTATAGAAAATGGAGAATTGGGACAATGAAACAAGAATTTGGATAGTGTAACGCTTTCACGGCTTAGAATCTTTTGTTTTCGTTCAAAGAAAATTTAGGGGCAGGTTTTGCGGTACTCCCCCTAGCAGATGGACTAACATATAATCCTGGAATTTCAAGGAGCTTATCAGCTGAGATGGGAGTCAGCAGACAGTCTCTGCAGACAACTTAAACCAAGATTTAAATTTATTTCCATATAAGATTCAATTAACAAACAAACTGAGACATCCCGATTCGCTTGGAGTTTTGTGAGAAGATCATTCAAATGGTGTCAGAGGATGAAAACGTTTTGAACTGCATTTTTCCGTCTGACGAAATTGTCGAATGTGGAGTAATTCTAAGCCACAGATTCCCAATGAGATGCAATTACATCCACTTCTTATCACAGTGTGGTGTGCAGTTTCTTCCCGGTTCATGGTCGGGCGTTACTTTTTTGAGGAAAACGGTCTTACTGTTACGGTCAATGAAGGCCGTTACTTAAAAATATTGAAAGAGTTTTTCGTTCCAGAATTACGCCATGAGATAAACCCTTTCAACTCTGTTTGGTTTCAACAAGATGGGGCAACTTTTCACATAACCACAGCTGTTATGACCAAATTGAGGCAAAAATTGCCCAATATACTGATTTCAAGACACTCCACATTCCGTTGGCCTCCCAGGTCTCCCGACCTCACTACGCCTCATATTTTTTGTTGGATTGTTGCAAACAAGAAGTTTTTAAAAAAAAACCCCTCATCATACTTGATATGATATATAACAAAGCAAAGAACACTTTCACTCAGCACACCAAGCATCATTACAGCCATCCCTAAACAAGAGCGGTAAGCGTTTTTTAGCTGTCAAAAGTTCCCATGTTCGTACATTTTGTATGGAGCATACCGAAACAACGCGGCGATAACGCAACGGCAACGCTTTGCAATTGGAAGATCCAATTTTGACAATGCGTTTCACAGTGAAGTAAGTTGCAAAAGAAAACAATTGTAAACAAAAGAGTGAAGAAAAAATATAAGAAAGGAAAATAAATAAGCAAATAAAAAATGTGTGTATTTCTTATTAGAAAATTGAGTTACAAACTATTTTCAATATGATATAGTAACCCTCCAACTTATCTAACTAACTCATTTTTAAAACTTTAATTATTTTATTTTAATATAATAAAAAAGTCTTAAACAATAATGCCATCCGTCCAGCTGTTAAGATTATCAGGGTTGTTTTATTTGTTTGCTTGATAACCCTGCTTTTATCGTTTTGACATAACGTTGCCGCTTTTGTTTAGGGATGGTGTTTCAGCGTTAAAGCTCAGCGGAAGAAAACGTTCCGCTTGCCGCTCTTGTTTAGGGATGGCAGTTACTTGAAAACCGTTTAACAATCAAAAACAAACATTTTTATCTGCTAGATGGACCAAGCACTTGTATGCGTATTACTATTGGAAAATAGTCTGATAGAAAATTGCTATGGAAGCTATTAGTATAAACACAGTTGGACAGAAACGTCCTGTCCTCAACATGTAGGATGTTTAGTTTGATTAGGCAAAGGACTTTTTTGGCCACCATATCATTTGCAAAGAGCAGAATGTGGCTTTCATCGTATCCTTGGTTTGACTACAATTTACATTTACTTTTACTATCTTATATTTTATCTCAAAAACACAAAACAAAAGCAGGAAATAAATGTACATACATAAGTATATAATTTCTGTTTAAACACAAATTTTATGCACTAACATCGTATTTAAATTGTTAAACGAAAATAAAAACATAAACAAAAAAATAAAAATGTAAAAATTAAAACACCATTTGATTTGTTAGTTCACGCTTAATGATTATCGATGGCAATAAATCTCATGCAGCAGCATGTTTCTTCTCTCTTAAACAAAAAAAAAAAAAAAAATCAAACAAACAAGTAACAAAATTTACAACAAAATAAAATCGTAAAATACAACAAAACCCACAAAAAAAGACAAAGATATAGTAAAAAACAAAATGCTTAAACAAGATGACAAAAATGTTAACGACCGAACGTCCAAAAAGGACCAAAAATACGATGACAGTAGAGGTAGTAAAACGACAACAACAAAGAAAAATAGCTAGACAAAACACGCCCCGAAAATGACATTAGTAAAGGCTGCTGCCAAAGTTACAGTGCTGTACGTATGTGAATACAATACTCCTATTGAGTTATTGCAACAACATTTCATTCCTGTTGAGATGTTATGAGGAAGAGCTAAGAACTCCACTGATAAAGGGGGATACTGGTTCAATTCATCTTCGCAATAGAACAAACATCAATATACCTAGCAGACAGCTAAGATCATATGTTCCACTGTATCTTCAATTTTATCGATCAAACTTCTTAAATTTTGACCCTTTCCGTAGGGTTTGTGGCGAAGTAAACAGATTTTATGATCTCTGGCAATATTCATATTACTAAAGGCCCTGATTCACTATCCTACACGATCGTACGATTCATTCACAGGAAACTGTTTCAAAAGTCTGGCCGACTTGAAAAAATCGTTTCAAAATGGCGTTGTAGGCCACACTATTATACAAGTATGATTGAAATAATTTATATACACAATAAAACAACTAAAAATTTTTATTAACATAATAATTTTACATTACTTAAATTTTTTACTCGAGGCACCAACAATATTTTCATATTTTTCACAATATTTACAACACTGATCGCACAGAAACCATAATGTTTTGAAAAGTTTCATAAAATATTTCAAATCGCACGATTTGTCAAAAAATCTGTCGCACGGTTGAATTTTTAGTACTTTTTTCAGCACATCTGCTTTATTTAGTAGATCGCACGATCGTGTATGAGTGTGTAGCAAGGCCTTAAGAGAAGACTTCTTTTTTGTATTTAAACTGTAGTGATTGTATTTATAACTGTTTGTAGTTTTCTAATGAAATTTTTGTTATATTAATTCAATCTATTTCCTTTTTATATATTGATTTCTCAGCTGTTATTAACCATTTAGCTGAAATAAATAAATAGATAAAAAGGAATATGCTGACAAACGCAACCGAATTTGGCTTCTAGAAGAATCGCCAGAGAAGAGAAGGAAAGAGTTTTATAATCTGAGTTCTCCTGTGCGTGCCACGAGACATTTTATTCCCATTATGATGCCTATAACATTCTCTAGCTTACACTCGCAAATGTTGCAGAGTCCATCAAGCACTTTGCTCAAGAGACTCGAGTTTTTTGCTCTTCTGACACAATCTATTTCACAAAAATCTGGAGTACTTTCCTACTCGTATCATATACAGAAAAATATTTGTTCATGTTCAAAAACGAAATTCGTTGAATCAATTAATAAATTGTGGATTCAAACAAAAGTTTAGTAAAAATATTTATTAATCCAAAACAATTATTTTTTTAAACAACAACAAAATACGATCTTCAAGATTATTATTTTTGTTTTGTTTTTTGATATTTATGTGCATGTACATTGTACATGCATATAAATTATATTTTCAGACAAAAATTTTGTTGATTTTATTTTTGCTATAATTTTAAGTGTGTACACCAATTCCAGTTCTAATAGTGTCTGCTCTCATTCCAACTACGGCTTTCAGCATTTTCTTGTCTGTTTTCAGCATGGAAACAATTCTTTCTTATTCCAAAGAGTGGCAAATCGTTCTAGAAATCTTGCAGTTACCTTTGAATAACCAGTATACACTGAAAAGTTACATTTCGGTTATGAAAGCATCATTATGTTCTCCAGCTCTCCTGCTCACTTGGGTCCTTACTTGTTTTCCCTTTTTATTTGAAACCAACATTAATAGGATGTAAATTTTACAATCATTGTTTCGTTCGTGTTACGAAAAGCTTTTGCATAAAAATGTAAGAATTTCGTTGTAGCTACTAAACAGTGTAGTAAATATAATAAAAATAAAAAAAGAAAGAAAGACTTTCGTAACAGCTATGAAACAATGTGTTTAAAATAATGGGCGTATTTCATTATATGCAACGCTTTTACCATATACCTGATGGCCGATTTCTTAGAGTGCTGGATCAACAGTCTCAAGGTCGCAGACTCTTTTTTTACATAAACGAACATTTACGATTGTTATTTCTTTAATAAAATTATATTCATAACCCGAATGAAGCTTTACTTTGGCCCAAAAATAACTACAAAATCTTAATATTAATGCAAAAAATCGTTATATCTATGAAAGTCTTCTATCAGTGTAGATTACATCAATTTTTAGTTCTATACAAGAGCTGCCAATATGGCTTTCTTGCGCAAAAGTATGCAACAGTTTTTGGAATATTGGTCGCCAATATTCTAATTTTAGAATAAAGTTATGTTGCCAGCTCTAATGGCTTAGTTAGCAATAAAATAAAATAAAAATAATAAAAGAAATGCTGCCAGATTATTCAGTAAGGAAGTAAAATATTAGCGTTTTTAAAACAAATTTTTTAGTTATTCCACGACCATCGCACCAGCTTACTCAGAATAGCTGAATGGTAAGCACGTGTTTTAAAAATCCCTTTTGTAGCCGTACTAGTGCACTGATTTAGAAAAATTATATATCGTTTTATAGTTCTTTCTACACGATGGGCTTGGCGCTTATAATCCGTCTTGTATGCAGATTCCCAGGCCGTTAATGGAAGACAAAGCTTATGATGTTGGTAGACCAAAGTCCTTTAAAGCCATCAGCCCTTAACGAACTCCGCCGTCTAACCATCCCTTCTGGTTCTTCACATTACAGATATCTGTTACAAGACAGTACCATTGTCTTGGTACTAGATCCAGGGGGAGATATCTTACTGGATCGGTAGTGTGGATTCTGAAAGTAAGGTTGGAAATTACACTGTTGCCCAGAAAATTATTCTCCTTGATAGCTAAAGCTAGACATTCATGGAGTAGGGGGAAAACAGTTTCCGCGTTCTCTTTGTCATTGCAACTATAATTCATGGCAGGCTAACTGAAGTCGACTTGTTTTGTCTATTTAGTACGCCGTGTCTAGTTAATATTGCCTACAGTTTCGATAAGTGCCTTTTGTTATGGATTTTAAGTTGTATAGTATAAACCAGATGTGCCCAGGCCATATGCGCTTGATGCTCAATTATATTTGTAAAAGCGCTTAGCTATAGGGCTGTGCTCTTTTATACACAGATAATACACTCAGCACTAGCAATGAAAAATACACAAACCACTTCGTCTTATATATTATTTTGTTGTTCTTCACTACACACATACAAGAGCAAAGCAACAACACTTTTGCATATTTTGCTGGTAAACATTGACGACAGCGAGTATCAGTAGGAATTTTGTTTTTGTAAATGTTTTGATTTTTCCAACAAAATATATTAAATAAAAATAGTTTTTCCTTAAATGTATTGGTGTTTACACTTCCATATAGAGCTTTTGGGCCAGTGGGCCTACTGTATTAATATTTCTATACGTCCCTATTTTGTTGTGCACTCCCTTTAAACATTAACTGTTCGTAGTTCAAGTACGGCTGTATAGTGGCATTAACGAAATACGCGTAATCTTATAAATTTTATTTAAACAAAATATCTAGATTTCTCCATTTTGCTGTTTTGTAGTTCGTTTTCTAAAGACTAGAAGCATTTAAAAAACAAAACAAACAAAACAAAAAAAGAAGGCAACACAAAAAAATGAAATTGACTTCATCTTCTGCTAACAATTCCCTACTGCATGCGACGACTTGTTGTTTTGAGAGAAAAAAAAAAAACGTACATAGATCTAGTATTTTCTTAAAGTCAAATTGTAAAAGCACTCGGTACAACTTGATGTCAGCAGCATATCCATACATACTGAATCCTTAATGATGATCGTGCACAACAAATAACATTTAATTTGTGTATCACTAGCAAAATATCTCTCTTTTATTTTTTACACAAACTTCTGCGCTCATTTTCCAATTGGTAAAATAAAACTGGCAAAAGTAAAATGACAATTTAGAAAATGGCAAGCAAAAATTTCAAATGATCTCATCTTACGATTTCGCAAGTCAACATGGTTTGTGGCAGTTTAACAAAAAAATAAATATATAAATAAATAAAAAAACGAAAAAAACAGCAAACGAAATTTAAGTTTTTCAAATATATTTTAAAGGTTTTTGTTTTTACCTTTTCTGCTTTGCAGTCAATGGGATCGTAATTTTTGTTTTAGTACTTTTCCGTATGCGACTTTTATAAGGGTCAAGTTTTCTATGATCAGTTTCAATCTAATTTACTTGACTTGGGCTTCGTTTCGTTGAATTTTTTTTCTTATTTGGTTAAAATTCCAAAGACAAGCAATTTACAACACCAACCAATTTTAACCACCAGGAACATGCTTCTTTGCTGTGATGACCTGTAATCTATGATGGGTTGCCAACGTGCAGTAGCTCACGCAGTAATTTGTTATTTGGATACGATCTTAAGAATTTGTTTGTGCAGAAAAAAAAAATGCAAACTGAAAAACGTGAATTTAGGCTTATTGTTAGAAATTAATTACTTCTTGTTAACCAAAAGTAAGCAATTCTATTGCATATATATATATGTACATGTATACACACACACACTCATGAAGGAAGTTGTTGCAATAAGTTCCATTTTAATCCTGTTTGAGAAATTAACCACTGTACAGCGAAATGAAAGTTTTTGCAGAATAATAAAAGGCAGCCAACAGATTCTGGCGGAAACATATAAATAAATATACGAATGATTTTTAACGGTTAGAGGACTGAATTTCCAAACTTATAGCGCATTCTAATGGTTGGTCGGCGTTCTGAGCTTGTTTTAGGTTTAATAACCCATGTTGGCTGTTGACGAACACATAATATACAACTTAAGAAGGGCCTTGAACCTATCGAAGAATATTGGTCACTGCTCACCGGCTCTACTGCCCAACAGGAGATTTGATGTAACTTTGTCAGGCACGATCTCGAAGATGATTGGTGCAGATCGTCAAGGGGATGTGCTTGAAGTCTTTACAGATGGATCCAATTCGGAGGAGGATGAGTTTCAGGCTGCAAAATGAGTATGGCGTAGCGTAGACCGAAATCGCGTCCATTATGAGGGCAGCCAACTGGTTAAGGTACTACAGGATATACGGGGAGGATATACAAGTTTGTACCGATAGTAAGGCTGCACTGTATGCACTAGCTGGGGTCTATACGACTTCCAGGTTGGTTCGTGAATGCCGGATATCTCTAAACGAGATAGCGAGACATTCGAACCTGGAGCTTTTCTGGGTACAAGGGCACAGTCAAGTGCTATAGAGGATGGACTGGCAAAGGCCGGTATCCAGTTACAACAAAGGGATATACTCGTAGATGGGATCGTCGGTATCCCACTTAAGAGCTGTGAGAAACCGCACAAGAGAGATTATTTAGTGAGGTCACCTGAGGCTGACATGGCCGAGATATGATAACAGGCAGCCCTGAGGGGTCAATGTCAGACAGAGTCGCAGGCGAGGAGATTAAGTCTTCCATTTAATGACTTCTGTGGAAAATGCAGAGCCGAGGAGGAAGTGTTGAGCACTTCCTTTGTCGATGTCAAGCTCTTTACTACGTAAGCGCTTTGTATCTAGGCAGACCGGTGCTGCACGACTTGGCGGAAGTATCGGAATGTGATGTTAATGGATTGGACTCCTTTATTCGATCCTCGGTTTGGTTCTAAACCAGTGATATGTAGATCTGCTGACAACACAACGGAACCCAATTAGACCCAAGTGGGCTGGCTTTTCAATGGCTGGCAGCCTGTTAAGCCTAACCTAACCTAAGTAGAGCCTTACAGCTCATTTACAGATCAACATTTTTTAGATTGCAATTAATATCATAGTCCAGTTTTCAGCTCTTCGTGAATTCAAACAAAAGCTATTTATTTTGTTCGCAAATATACTTCAACAGGAGATTTATCAAAGATTTTTTATATCTAAATAAAGCTAAAAGAATCTTGCAGACAAAAAAGTATTTGCCCAAAATAATCTTCTGTTGATTATCTGAAGAGTAACAATAACAAAAACAATTACTTTTTTATTTCATATATACAATTTTTCTGACACGCTCGTCATACAATCTCGGAATGATTGTTAGACGATTAAAAATTTTATTGTTTTTGTTTATCGTTTATGTTCTATAGCTTGTTTGTTTTGTTTCAAATATTGTTTTGAAATACAGCGGCAACTACTGCATAGTATTGAGCGGCGCTGTTTAGAACGTTTTGCGCAGCCTTTTAACTGATACCCTCATCTGGCTGCTGAGAGTCTTGATTATGCGCTTTTCCAGATGCCAGTTTGGCTAAATCCTAAAATATCTCTCTCCTTTTATAAGCTTTGCCGGCCATATCTCATCAAAAAAAATTTTTTTTTTCGTTTTTCAATAAAAGTTTTTTAATGAAAAATCTTATTCTTTGAATAAAATACATAAATTAAAACTTTCAAGTTATTTATTTCACTAAAACAGCAAAAAATAAGAAGAAAAATGCATATAATTTTAATTTATTGTATGACAAGATCAAAAAACCTCCTTCAATTTTCTAAATAAAAATAAAATACGACGACTTCAAAGATGAAGATTCAATAAATTTGAAAAGTTGCGATACTTGTTGTTGCTAAAATCTCATCTTTTCTTGCGCATCTCAAAAAAAAAAAAAAAAGAAACGCAAAATAACTTAAAATTCCATTAAGACAAACTTAACAAACGAATGGATGAACGGACGGACGGACGGACAAGAAATGAAAAAAAAAAACAGAAAAAAGCAGACAATCCATATGTCAAAATGCCTCAATGACATGCACAGATTCCATGTATTTTTCAGTCTCATCTGTTGCCATCATTGGTGGAACACATTTTCGTTTCTGGTCAAGACAACTAACACTGCTGCACATTGGGATTGGCTGCCATAAATCGTTGTTGAAATATCATCTTGAATGAAATCGATTTCGATCAATATGCTGTTGTGTTCGTCTTTTGCGTTTTTTTATTTTTATTTTCGCAGCATTATTGTTTATTGTTGGAGTACATATTCATTTGCCTGTTCTCTCAATACCAAAACTATCTACTGACTGTGTGTAATTACAAATGTTTCTTTTTACCTTCCTCCTCTTGTTGTTGTTGTTGCTGTTGTTGTTCAAGTTGAGGCGGTTGGTTGTATGTCGCTGTCGTTGATGTGTCGGTGGTCATTGTGGCACACAAATCAATTTTCGTTTCGCCCGTTTCTTTTTGTAGATTTCGCTTCAAGGAATTGCAAATGGTATGAAAAATTTTAAATATTATTTCATGGTTGTCTAACACACATACATACATACATATGTACAATACATAAATGTAAGAATGTAAGAAGAAAAACAAAACCTCACTTCAGCAACAACTGCAACAGGATTAATAAAAATTTATGTTAATCTATCTTATAGATTGAGTGTGAGAAAGATTGTTAAAAGATTTTTCAAGAATCTCTTTGGATAATTTATGATATTGATTCTTTTAGTTTAAATTGATTTTTCTTTTTCAGCATTTTAGAAAAAGTTCTGTGATTTACAAAATTAAAAATCAGTATATTGTTTTAACATAGAAATGTTAAAAAATTTGGCATACACTGAAAGTTTTCGGAAACAAGCTTATTGCAAAATTTACCCACAAGAAAAATCTATAAACAATCTTGCTGTCGCTACCAGTGCTGTCATATATTTCTTTTTTAATCTATCGGGTGGTTAAATTTCACAGGTCGATGTTGAATGTGAACCACACCTAAACGCCAAGTTTTTTCCCAAATTTTATTTGACATTTCTCTATTTCAGACTTATTCAATTTAAACACAATTGATACACAATCCAACAACGTGTTAAAGTTATCCAGACTTATTATGAAAATGATGATCAATTTTCGAAGAAAATCATCTTCAGTGATGAGGCACATTTTCACCTCAGTGGATTCGTCAATAAACAGAATTGCCGCATTTGGGCGAATGAAAATCCAAGAGTGACTGTCGAAAAACCAATGCACCCACAAAGAGTGACTGTTTGGTGCGGTTTATGTGCTGGCAGCATCATCGGGCCGTATTTTTTCCAAAATGAGGCCGGTCAGGCAGTTACTGTGAATGGTGTTCGCTATCGTGAGATGATAACGAACTTTTTATGGCCCGAATTGGAAGATATGGATGTAGACGATATGTGGTTTCAGCAGGACGGTGCCACTTGCCACACAGCTAACAAAACAATTGCTCTTTTGCGCAACAAATTCAATGGCCGTGTTATCTCACGTAATGGCGATGTCAATTGTCCGCCAAGATCATGTGATTTGACACCGTTGGACTTTTTTCTTTGGGGTTATTTGAAAGAAAAGATGTACGTCGATAAGCCAGCAACAATTCAACAGCTAAAGGATGAGATAATTCGGCACATTAACGAAATAGAACCTCCATTATGCCTCGGGGTCATCGAAAATTTGGACCATCGGATGGAGGTGTGCCGCCGTGGTCGCGGCGTCCGTTTGGCCGATATTTTGTTCCATACATAATTTAATAATACCAATATATCATAATAAAATAAAATTACAATAATTTCCTAAATAGCTTGTGTTTTATTCAAAATCAACATCGGCCCTTGAAATTTAACCACCCTTTACAACCTTCTAAGCAAAAAAATTTTTTTGTGGAAAAATCGCTTTAGGCTATATCTCGGGTATATATGGACCGATATCGGAAATTTTAATTTTCTGTATTTGGTAACCTCCTTATATTACCAGAACTGCTTTTAAATAAAAAAAGTTGTTTAAGTTCGCTAACGCAACATTTTCATGGAAAATCGGTTTAGACTATATCTCGGGTATATATGGACCGATATCGGAATTTTTCATTTTCTGTATGTTAGTAGCCTCTTTTTATAACCAGAACTGCTTTTAAGCAAACCAAGTTGTTTAAGTTCGCTTACGCGATATTTTCATGGAAAATCGGTTTAGACTATATCTCGGGTATATATAGACCGATATTTGAATTTTTCATTTTCTGTATTTCAGTAACCTCCTTTTATAACCAGAACAGCTTTTAAGCAAAAAAGAATTTTTCGTGGAAAAATTAGTTTAAGCTATATCTCGGGTATATATGGACCGATATCGGAATTTTTAATTTTCTGTATTTTAGTAACCTCCTTTTATAACCAGAACTGCTTTTAAGCAAAACAAGTTGTTTAAGTTCGCTTACGCGACATTTTCATGGAAAATCGGTTTAGACTATGTATATCTCGGGTATATATGAACCGATATCGGAATTTTTCATTTTTCTTATTTTAGTAACCTCCTTTTATAACCAGAACTGCTTTTAAGCAAAAAATAATTTTTTCGAGGAAAAATCGGTTTAGGTTATATCTCGGGTATATATGAACCGATATCGGAATTTTTCATTTTCTGTATTTTAGTAACCTCCTTTTAAAACCAGAACAGCTTTTAAGCAAAAAAAAAATTTTTTCGTGGAAAAATCAGTTTAAGCTATATCTCGGGTATGTATGGACCGATATCGGAATTTTTCATTTTCTGTATTTTAATAACCTCCTTTTATAACCAGGACTGCTTTTAAGCAAAAAAGAATTTCTCGGGTATATATGGACCGATATCGGAAATTTCATTTTCTGTATTTGGTAACCTCCTTATATTACCAGAACTGCTTCTAAACAAAAAAAATTTGTTTAAGTTCGCTAACGCGACATTTTCATTCAAAATCGGTTAAGACTATATCTGGTGTATATATAAACAAATATCCAAAAATTTTCATTTTCTATATAAATAAACTTCATTTATTACCAGAAATCAGCAAAAAGCAGTTATTTAAGTTCGCTTAGGGAAAAAATTTTCTTGCTTTTTACTCGCCATGCCAAATAATTGTGTCAAGTTTAAAGCAGAACACACAATTTTTTATAAAAAATTGCAAAAAAAAAAAAAATGTATTTTTTCGGAATTTTGGATATATCTCAGCCGATTTTAATGAATTTCGATAGCAGCCCGATGAATGAATGGAGTAATAGAATGGTGTAAGAAACCAGTTTCTAGGTCTAATGGTTTTCTCAGGGTCGCAAATGAAAACTGTAGAAATTACAAACGGAATCACAAAGATATATTTACCCTTAATACTAAAACATCCAGTTGCAAATATAGAAATGATTGTTAAAAAAATTAACACATATTAGGTGTGTTCCACGTAAATAACGAAACAGTCCGAACTAGTCCAAGGTAGTCCAAAAGCATTCCCCGTAACAATTTTTGTGCACTTTTGAGAGACAATGAGTGAGTAATTTTTTTCATTTCCTGTATAAATTAGTGCGAACTTTTTCGTTGGGTAAGTTCGGACTAGAGTTAAATAATCAGCTGTTTTATGTTTACATGCATATGAAACAGAAAATTGGCAAATTAAAAAAAAGTTTTTGTTTAAAAATTATTTAAAAGCAAAATGGAAGGTTGCCCAAACTAAAAACAACGTGAAGTTGTGAAACAGAACATGCAATTGTTATTTGGCTTTTAATTTTATTAATATGTACTATAAAAATCTATTGAAAATTTTACAATGTTTTTAATTTTACAGCTGCTGCCAATAATGCAAATCTTTTATTTTTATGATGTTATGCGTTTTAAGCGTTTAAAATCACTAAAATATACTTTAATGTAAAAAGTAAGCAGCACTAGTATTGCAAGATGTACAATTGTGGTCATGATATAAAAAACAAAGTAGCCGCTTCGCTACAACAATAAAAAAACAACAGGTATTTTGTTTGTGTAAAAATGCGAATTCGCACATCAGCTGTCAAAAGTTGTTGATAAAGAACAGGTACAATAATTTAATTGGCGCTGAAAAAGGTAAACAAAACTAGACAGAGGAAGTGCCGCCATATTAACCGAATTCACCTGAACTCGCCGATGCATCCACCTAATAATGAATTCGCCTTGATTGTGGTTTTTTGCATTTCAGCAGTTTTGAGTAGAATTTTAGAGAGTAGTTTGCTTTTTATTCTCATTAGTCCGAACTTGTCTGAGATCTCGTGGAACATACCAAGGCGAATTTATAAGGTGCATGCAAGCGAAAAGGCGAATTCGGTACTATATATTTTGTTATTGTAAAACATATCGTGAATGTCAAAATCTAAATTCGCCTAATATTGTTCAGCTGGGAAAACATTTTATATAAACTTTTATAATTGTTTGTAATTAAAATCACAGATTAAATTAGTTTTTCACTTTTAAATTCACAGAAATTTCTTGAAATTGCACTAAATCATACAAAAAAATCTTCAGATTAAAATGGCGCGAAAAAGTTTGTAAACAAAAGAAAAAAAATTGACAGTCTCATTGGAAAAAACGCGACAAGCAAAAAATAATCACCTGTGCTGTTAAGTTCACCTAATAATGAATTGGCCTTGGAACATACCTATTATGTCCTCTTCGTTTCTCTCTTATAACAAAGACTTGTGCAGTTGTATAGTGTGAGCCGCAAGCTTCTTTTACGCAGTGCCAGACTTGAGTACTGAACTTGTGTAGTGTATGGTCGGCATTAAGTAAAATGCAACATATACTCGTACATCAAGGTGACGTCGTCCTATTTCAAGCATTTACTAAAATAAGCGGATGGCCCACATCACCCCAAGTTACTCTACAGTGCTCTATTTAAAAACTGCTTAAAAACTACTTGCATGTGTTTATAAAAAGAAAAAAATCTAAAATCTAAAGTTATCAATTTATTATTTTCACAAACACTTCTAAAAATAATCAATACCCCGAAACAATAAAAACAACATCTGTTTCTTTTCCAACTCAAAAACTCATTAAACGAAAATCGCAACACAAGCCACAATCAACTGCACAATAAACATGATGATCATCATCATAACGACACAAAACCCAAAAAGGAAACAAATTGACAAAATAATTTGTTATATTGATAACACATTTTCTTGGTCATTAATCTTTAATTGGCGAACAAAAGGCGATCAACAAAAATGCTAAAATCAACAAATGCCAAAGTCATCAAAGTCTAAGCAATAAAAATGAGAAATGTCACATTGAATGATGGAAAAAAAACGTATTGTGCATTGCACTACATTTTTCACCGCAAAAAACATAATTAATAATTGTCATTAAGAAAAACAAACTGCATTAACTGGGGTTGCCGTTTAACGAATGACAGCCATCAATTTAAACAAATCAAATGTAACAAAAAAGAAAGAACAGTTTCGGCTTTCAGCTAAAATTGAAATAAATGTTTAAGCAGAAGAGAGACAGAGAGTGAGAGAGAGTGGGAGAGAAATAAAGATAAAATCAAGATAAGCCAGGTACCATTTAAGGGCATTCAGCCAGCCGCTGCCATAAAAGCATTTTTGGGCAAAAGTTACCTTTTTTTGCTTTGTTTGCTTTATTTTGAAATTCATCTGCATAAAGGCTTAACTTTCAATAAATAATCACTAGCTTGACATGATGACAAAGCCTATCGGAAAGTGCATACAATGTTACACCCGCATTTTGATTATATTGTTTTTTCTTTCTTTTTTTTGCTGTTTTCGTTTCGTATTTATGGCCGGCCAGTGCACGAATGTTGTTGGGCAACACGCGGAAAAAACTACCAAACAATATATGAAGTGAAATTTATGACAGTAAACGAAAAAAAGAAAAAAAAATGTTGCTTAACATTAAATGCAACTCTGTAAATAGTAGTGGTTTTTGGCGGCAGGATAGAAGGGAAAGCATTGCAAATCTATTATCATGCACTCACAATACAAAGCACTCCAAATTATGCACAAACACACAAACCCACATTTTCACATATTAAAGCTGCGAAAAGGAGAAAAAACAACTGAAAGCTGTAACAACAATACAAACGAGAACATGCGTCAGCATGTAAAGGATACTGCCAATACCTTTTAGCATCATCAACAAAAAAAAAAAAAAAACAGAAAAAATCTCCCGAAAATATTGAAGAGAAAAAACTTGCCAACAGTTTCCAAAAAAAAAAAAAAGAAAAAAAAATCAACCAAATTTCAAAAAGAAAAATAAAACGGACGATTATGAACATTGACAATTCTTTGAGGAAGTGCAAGAGAATGCATCGTGTTGTACTTATTGTTGTGAATTTAAGCGGCAGGAGAACGTATCATCAGGTTTATGTTTTTTCAACAGAAAGTGAAAAAACAACTCTGGCAAGCAGATAGATGAAGCTCTAGTTAAGCCACCGTGTGCTGTTGCATACGTATTTATGGTTGTTAAACTTAAATACTGCTGCTCAGTTTATATTTTTTAGGACATTTACGCCACAAAAAGTAACATTTTTTTGACAATGGATTTGGCTGTGGCAGGAGGTTGTGCAAGATAGAACCAGGAGCAAGTGTTGCCATATTATTAAATAATATTTGATAAATAAATTTTAGAAACCAAGTCAAATAAACTAATTTTCGAATTTTAAACATAGTTAAAACTCGTACCCCGGTAAATCGAAAATCTTAATAATACGTAACAACCTGGTAACTCCTAAAGAAGGGATCATTACTCGTGAATAGCATTAAGTCTATATAATTCAGTTACCTCGTTTACAATACAAAAACTATTAAATCTGTTAGAAATCGCATTAGGCGAAAAAGAAACAAGTAGTATATTCAGCTGGACCGAATCTAAAATACCTTTCACAATAGTCACATATATATACTATACTATATATATACTATATATACTATATATACTAATCATGTAATCGGAAATTAAAAAAAAAAACACATGAGATTCAGAAAAATGCATGAAATATTTATTTGGATCGATAGTTGGGTCGATATAATTTAATGTTTGAAGATTATTTCTTGCAAATGTTGGCCGCGGCTGCGCCTCAAATGGTCCATCCGCTTAGTCCAATTTTGGCATACTCTTTCCAACATTTCGGCCGGTATCTCACAAATAATGTTGGCAATGTTGGCTGCCAGTGCGTCAATCGAAGCGGGCTTGTTGCTATAGACATTAGCCTTAACATAGCCCCACAAAAAATAGTCTAGAGGAGTTAAATCGCACGATCTGGGCGGCCAATTGACTGGTCACAAGCGTGAAATAAACTGTTCACCGAACTCGCCTCTCAATTGGTCCATTGTTTCGCGTGCTGTGTGGCATGTGGCACCGTCTTGTTGAAACCACATGTCATGCCAGTCAAGCTCTTCTATTTTGGGCAAAAAAAAGTTTGTTATCATCGCACGCTAGCGTTCACCATTCACAGTAACGTTGTGATTCGCATCATATTTGAAGAAATAAGGCCCAATGATGCCGCCAGCCCATAATCCGCACCAAACGGCTGTTTTTTGTGGATGCATTGGTAGCTCTTGCAATTGCTTGTTTACGTATCCATTCAACCAGAAATGAGCCTCGTCGCTGAACACAATTCTTCGATAAAAAAGTGGATCTTCATCTAACTTTTCAAGAGCCCATTCACCAAAAATTTGGCGTTGTGGTAGGTCGTTTGGCTTCAATTCTTGCACCAGCTGTATCTTATAAGGCTTCACACCCAAATCCTTCCGCAAAATTTTCCACGTAGTGGAGTAACAGTAACAGAAAACATAATTCACGGTCATCACCAACACTGGCCGATACGGCTGCGATATTTTCTTCAGTTCGCACTCTACGTAAGCGTGTTGGTGGTTTAATGTCCAACAATGTAAATTTGGTGCGAAATTTTTTTACAATAGCCCGAATAGAAGCCTCAGTAGGTCGATTGAACTGACCATAAAATGGAAGAAGCGCGCGATGAACTTTCTTAACAGAGCACGCATTTTGGTAATAAAATTCAATAATTTGCAAACGTTGTTCGTTTGTAAGACGATTCATGATTAAATTATAGACCAAACTGAAGATGTTTGACACTGAAGATGTTTGACACAAGATACAAAACGTGCGTGAGCTGTCAAAACTAGTGTTGCCAAAAAGATAATAGCAAAAAAATCACTCTTTAGAAAGGCCCTAACAAACATAATTGCAATGTTACAGGACAAGGAAAAATCATAATGGAAACTGTATTCCTAGGTACATCTATAAGTAACTTTTTTTGTTCAATTGCTTGTGAGAGCGATACGTACGAAAATATTTAATTAAATCTTCGCGACACTGTGTACTTATGTGAAACGTAGTAAAGAAAATTATTTATTCCTGAAGTTACACACCTACATATTAAATCAACTGCTGGCAACTCTGTGCAAATATTTCATTCGAGTTTTTTGAATACGAATTGCGTTGAAAAATTATGATGCATTTTTATGGATTTTCGATGTTTTACAGCATTTACTTTAGAATTATGGACCATTTTTTTTGTTTGCAATGCCAATTTTTATTATTATTTTGTATGTGTGTAAGTGCATGATGACAAAGAGAAAGTTTTTTCTTGCATTTTTCAATTTTTGGCGGTATGTATGGGTGTGCACATGTTATGTCAACAGTGTTTGGCCAGGAGTGTGGGATATTTGGTTGGAGGTGGTGGCGTGGCATAAAAGTCATTTGCAATTTTAAAACAGAAGATTGCAAACACACCTACACATTAAATGCATGTGTGGTTGTTGAAAAAGCAAAACGTTAAAGTTTTGAACAAAAAATGGACATCCGGTGGTGTTTATATTGCGTGCAATTTTTCTTTTTGTTTGTTTATGTAAGCATCCAACTTGTGACTTATAGCTGATTTATGAGCATGATGGCATCAAGCTTTAAGCCGAGCCTGAATACCATAAACAAAAATTCACCAAAAAGGTGATTATTAGCCGCACAAGAAAAAAAATTAAATTTGCATTTGTAGTGCAACTAAAAATTTATTACATTTGGTAGTGCATAAAAGAAAAGAAATATTTGAATATGGGCTGGAAGGGAAACAGCTGAACAGAAAATCCTGCGTGAGAATTATTTTTGAAATTTATGCCGCTTTTATGCACTGATATACTACAATACAAAAAAAAAAAAAACTACTCGTATGCTAGAAGAGTTATAACACTAGAGAAATAAAAGCTGTGTAAAAACTCCTGCATTTACTCGTACACACTGTTCGAAGCGACAACCAATCGACCTCATGCAATTCTCGTTAACATCCGTTTCCGTTGCAGTAAACATTCAAAGTGAATGATGGCGACGAGGCTGTTTGTTTGCTTGTTTTTATGTGTATGCGTGGCTGGCAGATTGCGTTGTGTGAATAACGAAAAATTACAATACAGTCATGTTTGGCGTATTGAATTGCATAAAATGCACATCTTTTTTCCACATGGCCCTGCTCCACAGACAACAATTTACAACATGAGACAGATCGATTTATTGCTTGACAATTGTTCGTTTGCTCATAACATTCCAGCACACACAAACAAACACAAATATGAATGCAGACTTTCATATTCCTGCAATAACAATATCAATAACTCTAACAAGCTTTTTTTTCCAACATAAAATATCCCACCCTTTCCCTGCAAAAAAAAACGGGGAAGAATTATTATTTTTATTTGTATAAATTTTTGTCTTTTTGTTTTGGTTCGAAAAATGACGCCTAGAATTCCATCATGATGTTTGTTTCGTTCGATGGTTAAAAAACGCTGAGAATCTTGCAACATTCATGCATTTTTTTGCATTTATAGATGAAAAAAAAATGTATTTTTGGTGTCGTCAGCATTGCGCCATAAAACGCATCGACATTTGGCTGTCTGTCTGTCTGTCCCATATCGTCTGTGCGTTAAAGTGTCGTCATACAATAAATGAACGTTGTTGTTTGTCGTTTTTTGTGTGCTGTTCTTATTGCTGTTGCATCGTGTGAAAAATAATGTTTTAAATATTGACAACATGAAATATGTGAAAACAATAATCATAAATTTTTATTAACATTACTTCCATACACACACACACACACACACTACACTCATACATACATAAATGCTTTCAAATGTTCACGCACACATAAAACAAATAAACACTCCGCCAATTTTTAATACGTTTATCTACGAGAAGCCGCACTCGAAGAAAACTCAGGCTTATTTTAATAACAATCGGGATTGTGTGTTTTACAGGATCTCGAAAAGATCTTGAGTCATTAACACATAAAAGTGATTGTTTTTACAGCAATATTTACCTTAAGAAGTAATCAAGTTGGTGGGTAATCAAAACGCTGACTGATCATGCTAACCTGTGAGGTTACCTGTGAGGTTACACAGTTACGCCACCGTACATACGATCTGCATAATGTTACTGAATCATATAACAAACCATATCTAAGAATGTTTCTAGCAGCTGAGAAGCCAAGGTATGTTAGATTGGTTCACTCAAGTTCATTTAGAATAGAGACAGTCATAAAAACCAACTGACCGTCGAACTACTTCATAAAGTTCCCCCGAAAGACAGTTCCTGTTGCAAGATAAGATCACATGCAGCAGCAATTAATGTCTCGAAAATGTAATTACTATATAACAAATATCATAATAAAAACAGAATCAATTCATGATCCTGTTTGCTTTGACCTTTATTTAATTCAATATTTGCAGTAAATTCCTTCAGCTCAAGGTACTTTTTGTTTTCTTTTTTAAATGTTTCGTCTTCCTTTGGAAGACCTCTTTACAAAAAAAATAAATTTTCCTAAAGAAGTCTTTCAAAGGAAGACGAAATATTGAAAATTACATTGAACATTTTTTTAAAAACAAAAAGTACCTTGAGCTGAAGGAATTTATTTCAAACAGAATCAATAAAAATTAGATGAAAAATAATTTCTTTTCGATAAAAATTCTGCTTTATATCATTATATGTAAATCTAAATTCACATATAACGAAACTTATTGTCTTCACACGGAGATACAAGACTCTATTGTTTGCTTTACCAAATCAGATAGAGCGAAATATCTGGGCATCTGCTTTGATTCAAAACTATTCTGGCAGTGGAATGTCCAGTCCAGGCCAAATAAGGTGGCTGTTGCTTTGTAACTACTTGTGTCATCTTATTCTTTTGTTGCCTTGTTCTTGTGCAGAAGGGCCATTGGGAAAAGCTGGGGAATAAATCCTTTGAATTAGTACCGGCTAGGTGGCATGGTTGTCAGGGGTATCCTAACCTGGCTCGTGTGGTTCTGAAAGTGATTTACATCGGCATCTGTCTTTATGGCTTAATCTGATAATAGATCAACTCCAATGGGGTGAATTATTCACGATTCACCAGCGCAACCACATGGCTGTCTAGGCTTACATAGGTTGCAATTTTTCGCAATAACTTTGTAGCCCCTTGCTTCAGAGTTCAGGCAAGTCATTTGGCGATCTACATCGAATCTTTTGTCGGGTAATACAGCCGGTGAGCAGTAATCAATATTCGCGCACTTACAGGTAATTATAACTGGACATTTCCAACACAGATATTTGCAGTTTCTGCGGTGATGAAGAGGAGTCAATGGAGCACTTAATCACCCATTGTGGAGCACTGGGACACAGAAGATATAGGCTACTACAAGCTTATATGTTAAGTGAATGTGACTTAATATCACTCCCAATGAAGGAGCCTGTCCGTTTTCTTGACATACTCAACCCATAATGGCGCAAGGGGACGCACAATAGATCAATATTGGTCGCAGTGCAAATGGCCGATGAGGGCCATATCCCATCCACTAATATTAATAATCAATATTCGTCAAAAGGTTGACTATTCTTCCTACAACTGAGATATGACCATATGTGTCCTCCTTACACTTCCCGCCTGATCATAGCCTGAAATTCATGGCTGTGCCATGAAATCAGCCAGCAGCTAGTACAACATTGTGAAAAGTGCTTTCGACCGTTGTGGTGCCAGTAAGTACCAGTCACCATTAAAGTAGATGTGCGCATTATTATGATCTTGTGGCTTTCTCCAAGAACTTTTACCGCATGAACGCTCTCCCCGGGGAACATTTTTTACCTTGGGGTACACCAAACCAGGGCATTCTGCGTTCTGAGGCATAGAGGGTAAGAAGACGGGTGAGTTTGTTAGGGTTTGATGTTCTTAATAGACTTCGGCCTACCAACTCATTAAGCCTTGTATTCAATTAACTGTTGGGAAATACAGGAGGGATTAGAAGCAAGGGGTTTGTCTATAGGGCTACAAACAAAGCAAAAAGTAGACACCTGTGTGAGCCTAGCAAGACACACGGGGACGCTGGTGAATCGTAAATAGTTCACCCCGTTATGACAGGTGCTGATGTAAATCAAATTCACAGCTGCCACGTGTAACGTTGGAAAGTTCAATTCAAATGATCAGAAAAACTATTCACTCTTTCCTTATGCTATTATTTGCATTTTTTTTTTTTTAATTTTAACCCGTTTTAAAGCGATTTGTGCTGCAAATGTTAGTGCCAATTTCACGATAACGAAGCTGTTCGTTCGTTCGCACAATTACATTTTAAACAAAAACAATATTAAAAATTTTGTTATTGTTTTAAATGGAATTTTGCGAACGAACGAACAGCTTCGTTATCGTGAAATTGGACGTTAATTTCAGTTTTTATAGTTTGAATTTTTATTTTTGTACAAGTGAATATGTCTGTTTTCGAATTTGTCACTCACTTTAAATAGATAGCACAATGTTATATATTGTTACTGAATAAAGACAGTGTTGTACAGAACATTTTTGAAGTGTTTTGCTATAAAACTTATAGTTTGAGCTGTTTTCCTCTTTACAAAAATATGTGGGAAAACATGTTTGGTTCTACACGTACGATTTTACACGTAAACATCTGTATGGAAACACACTATTACCACATAAATTGAAGCCGACTGACCGACCAACGTCTTTACGAATTCCACACGAGGGTTTGCTTCTCATGCCGTGCTGTATATATTTGTTTGCCAAATGCGTTGCTTAACCTTAATTGTAGTTAAGATGGAAACCGATCGTTTTGAAAAATAGCATTTTGAGAAGGAGCGTTAGAAAACCACCGCTTTTGAAAACGTTTTATAGTCCATTTTTTAATGAGTTCTTTTTGAAAACCGCACTATTATATAAATTACATTTAGAATTAAACTAACAGTCAAAAATGCCTCTAAAGAAGTTAAGAAAAGTGATTAATCACACAATGTTAAATCTACAATATATTTAGATATATCATTAAAAACTTGCTTCACCATCTCCAAACCTTATTTTTATAACCTTTCTTTAAACTACGTCGCTCACTTGCAGAATGCAAGTTTTGAGCATATAAAATCAGAGTATCCACGATAAGGAAGACTATTAATGAAACATGCGAAGAAATGGAATGAATTGCAGAAGTCTATGTGGGTAATCCGAATACAATATCACCTTTTTATGAAAAAAACTGCTTTTGCTCATTGTTTGGGGGCCATAGAGGGCAAACACGTCAATATTACAAATATTTTCTATCCTGAAAGTTTTTGTAATTTCCCGACAGCAAATAATAAAGATATAATTTTTTGTTATTAACCATTTTTTCTTCTACAGTAAATATATTTTTTTAACTTTTACATATCACGACAAAAATGTCTAAACTTCCAAATCATGTTTTTTGTTTTATTGTCGTCGTGAAAATCGCCAATTATTCAAAAACTATGTCAACATCGGAAAGAGAAAGAGCGTCAGAAATTTATAGAATAAAAAAGTCCGCAATGAAGATAAAATAAATTTTAATTTTATTTTATGTTGTACTTCCAAATCGTATGAAAAACCGCACCGCATTCAATTATCGCTACATTGTGTTTAGACTCTTAAGCTGAAAGCAGCGAATTTTGTTTTGGTTCGAATAATCGAAAAGTAATTTTATCGAATATTTATAATTGAATATATTTATCACACCTTTCTTTTTTGAAACTAATCGTTTTGAAAATTAATTTCTATCACATACCTGATTCTGTTATATCTAATATTATGCTAAAGTCATATACTCTTCTATTCAAACTTTTCGAATCTTTCGGTTTTATTCAAACAACTGTCGCTGTAAATGAAACAAGTCCCTAAAAAAAAGACATCTCGAAAAAAAGTCATAGAAAATGAAAAAAAATAAATTGTATGCATCACATTGTAAAAATTGGCAACACGTCCAAAAACAAAAAAACTCTATTTAAAATTATGGCACTTTTTTTTTGTTGTTGTTCTCTTTTACGTTTGCCTGTAAACTTATTGAGCCGTTTTTCGGTTGCATTCAATATAATAAACATTTTGTTTTTTTAACTCATACATTTCGGTAATTGATTGAAACTACGATAAATGTATGTTTGTAAGTAATCCGAGGTTATAAATTACTTAGGTAATACCGAGGCATTAATGTTTAAATGGGTGGGTTATATGTATTTTGCACATATTTTTATGGCTCAAAACAGTCATAAATAGATGAAAAATTGTGTGATGTTAATTTTGTTCATTTTTACTTTCCTTCAGTTTTGTCTTTTTTTTTTTGTATTGGTGGAATGTGGTACCAGATTTATTTTTATTAATATATTATAAATAAAAATTTTGGTTTTAAAATAATAGTTAAAGGAAATCAGGGATTAGTCCACAATAATTCAAAATTGTTTAAAAGTGAGGAAAAAGTGAAAACTTAATTTTATATCAGAAAAAAAATATGAAAAAACGGAGAGGATTTGATGGTTTTAAAAATATTTAACTGTTATGCACCCCATACACGTTTCAACTCAGTTGGCAACTGAGTCGGTTGTTGTCCAAATCAAAGCGTGTATGGCTTTGTCAGTTGAATACGACCTTGTGGCGATAATTCATGATGCAGTCGAAGAAAACAGTGAACAAAACCTTCACATTTGATCGAACTTGATGTGCTTTTTCGGTCCTGGCTTTTCTGCACGTTTCCATTGGGATGATTCGGCTTAATAGCCATTCGCCTATGATTCATCACCAGTTATGACCTTTTTGGTCATGAGCAATGTCCATGCAAAGTTGTTATTGCTCAAAATTTAGCAATTTTGGAACAAGCTTTGCTGTCGCACGTTTCATGCCTAAAACATACGTAAAACTTGCTTGGCATGAGCCGAACGATATGCTAACATTATCAGTAATTTGTCTCATAGTGATTCGACGATTATCCACTATAATTTTCTTCGCTGCTTTAATGGTTTCATCGGTTGTTGACGTGCTTGGGCGACCCAGACATGCATCATCATTGACATCTAATCCGGTTATATTACGACTGAACTTGTGTTCAGCTCATAGTAGACTCCCCAAACGCCATCGCCAACATTTCAAATGTCCTTGCGCATTTAACTTCATTTTTTACACAAAACTTAATACAGTTTCTTTGTTGCATTTTTTCGAATAGTAAAAAATCGAAGGTCAGACTAAAATACGACTTACCTTTTTATCTGTCAAAAAGAAACTGACAATCCGAAATGGCTGATATCGGCAACATATGTAAAAAATGTATGCGTATGTAAACAGTAATATACTCAGGTAAGCACTAAGTTTTCTATAAGAATTATAACGGTGACGCTTCAAAGTTTAATAAAGCTTTGCAAACGCTTTAAAATTTCAGCTGTGTTTTTCCTCATGATTTATTACATGAGTTCTATTCTTTCCAATTGGTGGCTGCAGTTTCACTACAATCTGGAACTCGTCAGCCCCGCCAACTGAGGTGTTTGCAAACGTAATGAAATGCAGTTGTGGTAGCTAAACTCTAACTAAAGCGAAAGTCAAGATGTTTTTAATGTGTTGAGATGTTCCAAAGTAAGCTGATCCAAGATTTTAATTAAAACATAATAATTATTTATATATATAAAATATTAGTAAATCAAAATCACATATTGCAAAAATGGCTTAATGCTTATTAAAATCACAATGAAGTACGAACAAACAAACAAACACAAACATGTTAGATCATGTTGTAACATGACTTGCTAGCAAAGAAGCTCTTAACATTTAACGCACTCATACAATAAAACCGATTTATTAAAATAATGGCTAAGCAAAAAAAAATCCAAAAAGGGCAAATGGTTGACTAAAATCCAACAGATTTTTCTAATGTCTCCATTGGAATTGTCTTCGAGACACCATCACATGTTTAATGTTTAATAGAAAAACAAACGCATTAAATAAAAACAATTAAAACAAAAAGACACATAAAAATATTAAGATAATGTCTTTTAGACGCATGTTCACACATATGTATGTATATGTGTGTGTGTGAGTGTGTGTGTGTGTGTGTGTGCGCATAATTGTAGCATTGGAAACAACAACACAAAATTTTCCATGCCTTATGGAATTATGGAAAAAATGTAATTAAAATTACAACTAAATGTGAGTTATAATATTTATGGCAAAGGATAAGTAAAGGATATATGCATGAATTTATGTATGTGTGAGTATGTAAGTAATCTATTACTGCAAGTGCGCTAAATTTAAAAACGAATTTCCAGTAACACATGATAAATGTCATAAATTTCTTACACAAAAGGAAACACATACGAGTACATATATACATACATATGTACATAGAAATGAATTATAAGTTTAGAAAAACATATGCAAATGTGTAAGAAAGTACATTAAAAGGATTTTTGCAACACGGGGTGGAAATTGATGTAAAAAACAACAATATAACGCAGATGATATAACGTGAAACAAAAAAAAGGAAGTATGGAACGGCAAACGATATTAAGCTGAGAGATTTGAGCTCTGACAATAGCAGAGTCATAAAGATATCAGATAAAAATTGGCCTGTAAATATTATATTTCTTAAAATAAATTGTCACAACCAACTCAAAGGCTTCAACGAAAAATCATTAAGAAAAAGGTGTAAAATGTGTCTGAATATTGAATGACTTATTTGGTCATGAACTCATGAAATGTAATTGAATAGATGACATTTCCAAAATGATTTCCATAAATATTCTATGGATATTTCAAAAGCGTTTGACAGAGTGTGGCATAGTGCACTACTGGCGAAACTTAATGCTTTTGGTGTCGGTAACGATTTATCGGGCTTTTTCAGGGACCACACTATAAGAGTTGTTATAGATGGAGTCTCATCAAACGAGTTCAAGATTAATTCAGGGGTACCGCAAGGCTCCGTTCTTTTTCCTACTCTATTTCATATTTTCCTCAACGACCTTCTCTATCAAACTTCCCACCCTATCCACTCTTTCGCAAATGACAGCGGCATTTGTCACTCGTACTCTTTTGGTCATAGGCCCAGCCTATCAGAGATCACTGCCAAGAGGCTAAATATGAACGATTCACTGAATAGTGATCTTCTATTAATCTCCGAATAGGGTCGTAAAAACAGGGTCACCTTTAACGCTCGTAAGACCTAATGTTGCTTAATAACGCACAAACAAACGACCGCAAATGCTGCTTCATCTGTACTCATGGATGGAATAAATATTGAGGAATCGGATGCTCTTGATGTTCTTGGAATGAAGATACAGTGTGATGTTCGCTGGACTGAACACATTTTTCATGTCTCTAAAGAAGCATTCAAGTGCCTCGGTTTTTTGAAACGGTGTAAGATGTACTTCACTCCATCCGATCTCCTTACTATTTATACCACCTACATCCGACCGAAAACGGAATACAACTCTCATGTTTGGGCCGGTGCCTCAAAGTCTATTTTGGGGTTACTCGACCGTCTGCAGGAGAGGGCGAAGAAGCTCATCAGTGACAGTAGGGTATCCAACTCTATTGATTCACTGGAGCGTCGACGCAGTGTGGGGTGCGTTACTCTATTCTATCGTTACTACAATGGATTTTGCTCTGACGAGATTAGGAATCTTGTTCCCGAAACTCGCACATTTTTACGTAGCACGCGTTCATCGTCTAGAGCTCATCCATTTGTGGTCGATTGTCCGGGGAATCGTACTACGCATTACAGAGAGAACTCGTTTTTCAGCCGCACGCTTCGTCTGTGGAACAAGTTGCCTGCAGAAGTGTTTCCTGTCTGTTATAACGTTGGAAGGTTTAAGTCAAATGTTCACAAACGCTACTCCCTCTTTCCCCCTCCTCATAACCTATTTTCCTAGTTCTGGTACAATGCACTGCATATGTCATCCCCTGAGTACCGGTCCAATATAAAAAAAAAGCATTCGAGTGTCTCGGGTTTTTGAAATGGTGTAAAAAGTACTTCACTCCATCCGATCTATTTTCTACTTTCTACCATCTTTAACCGACCGAAAATGAAATACAACTGTTGTTGTAGTCCGTTTTTGGGTCACTTGTCCATGTGAAAGAAAGAGCAAAGAAGCTTATCGGTGACAGCTTATCGGAGACAGTGGGGTATCCAACTCGATTGACTCACTGGTGCATAAACCCAGTGTGGACTGCACTATTCTGTTTTTTCTATGCTACAATGGGTTTTGTTTTGATAAAATTAACGATCTTTTTTCCCAAACCCACATATTTTTACGTAATACACGTATATCATCCGTATTATACGTATATCATCCGGAATTTGTGGTGAGTAGTCTAGTGAATCACACAACGCTTTGTGGAGAGAATTCGTTTTTCAGACGTACGGTTCGTCTGTTAAATAAATTGCCTGCAGACGTGTTTCCGGTTACATATATCACATTGGAAGGTTTAAGTTAAACGGAAGCACTACTCCCTACTTTCCTTCGCCACATTACGGTACAATTACAGCCATACCTTGAGTACTTATCCAACATAAAAATAAAAATAAAATAGGATCACCGGCATCGCTAGCGTCAGAAAACGGTTTTACTTCTAATGTATTATATTGTATTTATAACTATACAGTTGCAAATGAATATAAAAAAAGTATAGGATGCGCAGCATGGGCGGAGTAACAAAGACCTTATGCCCATGGTGGTATTAACAGTAATTTTTTGCGGCACTGTGGCTAACTGTTCCGAAATATGCCTTCGCATAAGAAGTTGCCGCGTGGTTAACAACAAGATATCTCAAAAAAACTATAAACTAATACAGTTAGTTGAGGTAGACAGTTCACTAATGAAAGTGAGACGCAAAACTCTCGAAGGCCAAACAACAACAACAAGCCTGACTGCACTTAAGAAATAATTACGATGCCGCGATAGTTGTTCCCCAGCCCAGAGCTGCTTTACGACTGTGTTTCCAAAGTAATTTTCAGCCACAGTCAGAACTTTTCAGTAGAGATTGACACTTTAAGCCTGCACTAGCCTAGCATATCTTTTAAAGCAAACATCGTTTGCGTCTTGCTGATAAAACACTGTCATTCTACATACGCCAATATTTTTTTCAAAACTGAAGTAAAGTTATGTTATAACATAGAACAACTATTTTATGAAAAAAATTCAAATATTTCATAACACTTCATCATTTTGAAACATGGTTTGCAGTTAATTTCGACTTTAGTTACAAAAAAACAACATAAAATTACCTTTAAAAGAAACAAAGGAAACGGAAATACAATAAAAATTATTATGATGCTGCAACATATCAAGCATTAAAAAAATACACAACTACCGAAGACACTACAACTGATTTAATGCAGCATTAAAATTAAAAAAAAAAAAAAAGAAAAAACTTCCGAACATAAATAAGCACAAACACATACACACACACACACATACACACACACACACGTGCTTAAGTGAACAAATGGTGCAACATTCAAATAAAATTACTCGTACAATCATACAAACTAATAATATCTGCTTGGAGTACGAGTAGTGTTTTTTACGTTTTTGCTCAATGTTACTTTTTAATGGGCCATAAATTACCTAGACAACAATGAGATAGACAGACAGACAAACAGACATACAGACAAACAGACAGAAAAACAGACTGATAGATAAACCTTTATTTTACACATTATCCTAAGGGATAAAAAGTTTGATATATGTATGTATAAATATATATATTTTTTTCTTTTTGTTATTAAGAAGAACTTATAATTACATAAAATACGAGCAATTTTACAAGATTTTCACTTCTTTTACTAAAAGCTGGGTTTTGTTATCGCTTCTAATACCTGTACTGCCGTAGATGATAGTATTATTCTAAAGGGAATCAGAGAGTGAATATTTACATTCAAAGCAAGGCGAATTTTTAAGGTGAATGCAAGCGGGAAGGCGAATTCAGTACTATGTATTTTGTTATTATAAAACATATCGTGAATGTCAACATCTAAATTCGCCTAAGATTGTTCAGCTGGGAAAAAATTTTATATAAACGTTAAATATAAGCTTTTATAGTTGTTTGTAATTAAAATCACAGATTATATTAGTTTTTCACTTTTAAATTCACACAAATTCCTTGAAATTGCACTAAATCATACAAAAAAATCGTCAGATTAAAATGGCGCGAAAAATTTGTAAACAAAAGAAAAAAATTTGACAGTCCCAATGGAAAAAACGCGAGAAGCAAAAAATATTCACCTGTGATGTTAAGTTCACCTAGTAATGAATTCGCCTTGATTCAGAGGAAATATTGATTGTAAATCATTCGCCGTATGAAATAAGACTTTCGGTTTCGGGAAAAAAGAAAATATTATCTCAACGATCATTTCGTCCGAGTGCTGGGATGCCAGAATGAAGATTTTAGGAGATGTTTCATGCAAAATAAAAACTTTAAAAGTTTGCTCTCAAAATTAGGACAATTGAGATTTGATTTTGCTCTCAAAATTAAGACAATTGAGATTTAGTATTTTATAAAATAAAATTTGTTTTATTTTCCAAAATCCAATAAATTTGAATTTCTTTAATGATAGAAACTATCATATAATTTTTACGTGTTAAGGCAGGATTAGTTTGTACGTTCTTTTCCGTTCTGAATCAGCTGTCTTGTTTCTGTTCAACGTAAACTATATGTGCATGGTTTGTTTTTACTTTTACGTTCTGTTCTGTTACGGACTAATCTGTTGAAAATAGAATTGAACGTTAAGTGACGGCCAGATATGTGTATGTGTTACTTCTTTCAGGTATGGAAACATTAACTTTTTATTCAAATGTACATAATTTTTTTTTGTCAAAAACTAAAAAAAATTTTTTCAATTAAAGATTTTGAAAAGTTAAAACATTTTTATCAATTAAGCAACTATGAAGGATCAAAAGAATATTATTATAAAAAATTATATTTTGTAGAAGAAGTGCCATAAAGTCTGGATATTGTGAGATAGAAGTGGACTGTCTGATCACTATTTCTAAATTATTAATTTCTTCCTTTTTTTCACACAAGATAATATTTATGTACATATTTTATTCTGCATTCCAATGTGTTTCTTTTATTTATGCTCTACTGTAAAAACAGCTGAATATTTTCACGAAAAAAGTAATTGTAAAATATTTGCTACGGAAATGAACGTCACTGAACGGCAACAGAAAGTAAAAACTAATGAGGCCTTTAGTTTGTACGTTCTTCTCCGTTCTGAATCACCTGTTTTGTTCTTGTTCCATATAAACTATATGTGAATGGTTTGTCTTTTTCGTTCTGTTCTGTTGCGGACCTCTTGAAAATAGAATTCAACGTTGAGTAACACCCAGATGTGTGTATGTGTTACTTTTTTCTGGTATGGAAAAATTAATTTTTTATTCATATTTTTTTTGTCGAAAGCTAACATAATTTGTTTTTGTTAAAGATTTTTAAAATTTAATATATATTAACCAATTAAACAGCTATGGATGTTCAAAAGAATATAATTTATAAAAATAAAAACATTATATTTTGTATAAGAAACGTTGTAACCATTTTATATTTTTCTCTTGCTTGTGCTTCACTGTAAAATCAGCTGAAAATTTTCACAGAAAAAGTAATTGTAAAATAATTGCTACAGAATAGAATGTCACAGAACGGCAACTGAAAGTAAAAACTAATGAGGACTTTAATCACAATACTTATGTATGTATATATGTAAGCATGTATCAGAGATTTGCAACCGGTGCCATTTTTAATGATCTAAGTACACCGTCAGTATTTGACGTTTTTGTTAACCACTTTGTTGTTTTGAAGTATTATATTAATAGGCCATTTTGCCAGTTACGTCCTTTTGAGTTTTAGGTGAGAATATACAACTTTTATTTTTATTAAATTTAAATGCATATGTAAAATAAATTATGTTTCTAAAACCAGAGAGGTACATTTTTATGAGACTGAAATGAAAAAAAACTATTTGTATGTTTTAGTTGTATTTTGTATTTGAAATACGCAGCTTGAAAATATTTTGTGTTTTGTATTTGAAATACACAGTTGGAAAGTATTTTGTAATTGATATACATAAAGTGAGTATTTTGTCTAACCATGGAAATGGAGTTAGATTCAAAAGATCATCTACCAGTTGTTTGGGTAGGTCTTATCGACCTTGTGATATACGAGTATATAGATGCATACGAAATGTAATCACCTGTCGCTGTGTTGCCGCTCTTATAAGAATTGGTAAGTTTGATTTTGCGGAAAGCTTGTTCGTAATGGTTAGATCCAGTTTACAAAAACATTCAATAAAAACCATTGTGTTTTGAGTGAATCTAGCTTAAATGTCGACAGCATTATTGATATTTTTCTGGTAATTATTGGTTCCAATGCCTATATACGAGTATGTATACGGTCCTTAAAGAAGAACCTTATCAATAGTCCGCATTATATGTTTAAATTTAGTTAAATACTTCAAAAACCCATTTTTTCAAATTAGTGCAGTTAGAATGGTATTGTATCGGGTGGTTAAATTTCAAGGGCCGATGTTGAATGTGAACCACACCTAAACGCCAAGTTTTTTTTCCGAATTTTATTTGACATTTCTCTATTTCAGACTTATTCAATTTGAACCATGGAGAGATACACAATCCAACAACGTGTTAAAGTTATCCAACAGTGTATGATCAATTTTCGAAGAAAATCATTTTCAGTGATGAGGCACAAAGTATGAGTATGAAACCAAATTGCACCGTAATAGGTAGCAAGTTGTGTACACGTGTTTATTTTTGTTTTTTTTTTCTCTTTTTTTACCGTTGTCCGTATTTTCTACATATATGTACATATGTTTATTACTAATTTCATATGAAATAAAAGTGCACCGGAATAGGTAGCAGTATGTGTACACGTGTTTCTTCTTTTTTTTTAATCGTTTTTTCACCGTTGTCCGTGTTTTCTTTATATGTTCAATATTAATATTATTTTTAATGGATTTCATTACCTTGTAGTGTGGAAGGTGTTGGACTAAATTTTGCTAATCTGAGCAGTGTCGAAGGTATATACACTGGGCACTGATCAGTTTTAACTAATTTAATTCCAACATTTCTAGTGCTGCAATAGAGTTTGTTTCAGTCTTTCGTGTTGTTATCGTTAATATTTCGCGAACACTACTCCCTCTTTCCTCATCATCATACCCTATTTTCCTAGTTCCGGTACAATGCGCTGCATATGTAGGTGTCATCCCCTGAGTACTGGTCCCAGATAAAAAAAAAAAAAAAAAAAAAAAAAAAAAAAAAAAAACATTTTCACCTCAGTGGATTCGTCAATAAACAGAATTGCCGCATTTGGGCGAATGAGAATCCAAGAGTGACTGTCGAAAAACCAATGCACCCACAAAGAGTGACTGTATGGTGCGGTTTATGTGCTGGCGGCATCATCGGGCCGTATTTTTTCCAAAATGAGGCCGGTCAGGCAGTTACTGTGAATGGTGTTCGCTATCGTGAGATCAGAACGAACTTTTTATGGCCCGAATTGGAAGATATGGATGTTGACGTTTTCTATCTTTTCCCTTATTAGGAATTGGAAAATAATTGCACGCGGTTTTCAGTCTTAGTTCATTATTTATTCACAAGTATTCTTACAAAACTAAAAGAAAGGAAGTAAACGAAAATGCAATTAGACATTTACATATTTACAGTGTTGCCATACAATCGTAATTATTAAAGGTTGTAACAAGACGATATGTGGTTTCAGCAGGACGGTGCCACTTGCCACACAGCTAACGAAACAATTGCTCTTTTGCGCAACAAATTCAATGGCCGTGTTATCTCACGTAATGGCGATGTCAATTGGCTGCCAAGATCATGTGATTTGACACCGTTGGACTTTTTTCTTTGGGGATATTTGAAAGAAAAGGTGTACGTCGATAAGCCAGCAACAATTCAACAGCTAAAGCATGAGATAATTCGACACATTTACGGCATAGAACCTCCATTATGCCTCAGGGTCATCGAAAATTTTAACCATCGGATGGAGGTGTGCCGCCGTTGTCGCGACGCTCATTTAGCTGATATTTTGTTCCATACATAATTAAGTAATACCAATGTATCATAATAAAATAAAATTACAATAATTTCCTAAATAGTTTGTGTTTTATTCAAAATCAACATCGGCCCTTGAAATTTAACCACCCTTCAGTTTTGATTTTCTGAAAAATGTTGGTTATTAAAGCGGCCCATACACGTTTCAATTCAATTGTGAATTGAGTCTCTCAACTGAATTGATTATTGCCCACAAACTTCATAGACTGAATTGAAAGATTTTCATTCAACTATTAAATGCAATGAAATTATAGACAATTTTAAAAATATATAACGTTCTCTTTGTAAAAACACTACAAAAATAAATTTTGAGACCTGATCAAGGGACTCGAACACACACAACACAATCGAATTGAAAGACTTGCTAGTCAACTTGAAAAAATCAATGCATTTTAATTTTTGTTCAACCAACTCGACAACTGCCAAACTAATCAACTGACAAAGCAATGCTTTGATTTTGACAGCAACCGACTCAGTTGCCAACTGAGTTGAAACGTGTTTGGGGTGCTTAAACGACTAAAAACTGTTCCACCTAACCTGAACAAGATTTCTTTTGTTTTTTTTTTTTTTGAGTTATGACGATGTTTCAGTAAATGAGTAGTACACAATAGTGCTTGTTTTTATGATTATTGCATGTCCATGAGTTATTGCTTTGGCTCACTCGTACAAAATTCAATTTGATTTGAATAGGGGTTGATTTACTTTCAAACTGATAGACAGATTAACGATTAAAGAAAAGTAACATTATTTTGATTTATTGCAAATTAAAAGTAATAAAAATTTTTCATTTATTTAACTTGGTGGCAGTTTTTAATGATTGCTACATATTCTGGAACTAAGAAAATGAGTGTGAATGATGGTGTAAGATGGTGTCTGATAATTCTGGGTAGTTTTTGGTTTTAAGCAAAATGCACCCTTTTTTAATTGAAAATAAATCAATTTTTTTTTATTCTTCAACGTGTGATATGGTGTCACAGAAGTGTAAGTGCTTGATGAGTTTTGCAAAGTTTAATTTTGGGAACAAATACCGAAAAAAAAATATACAATACAATATAAATTTAAATAATTCTTGATTTCGTAATGTTGCTGCTGTATTGTTGGTACTTTATTCCTTTTATACTAAATGACTTCCTGCGGTTTGTTATTTGGGTTATACATTACAATTGTTTACGTTTTATTTGTTTAATAAAAAAAAACGGGTATTTGTAAGTTTATGTTTTTATTATACACTCAGAAAATTTTTTTCAGAACATATTTACGTTTTTAAATGGGTTGTCATGAAGTCATAACTCTTAAAATATTAGTATGAAAATATATGAATACTGTGAGCATTTTGACATAGATTATTTTAAATTCTAACGAGTGATTTTTTTGCTATTATCTTTTTGGCAACACTAGTTTTGACAGCTCACGCACGTTTTGTATCTTGTGTCACTGTCAAACATCTTCAGTTTGGTCTATAATTTAATCAGGAATCGTCTTACAAACGAACAACGCTTGGAAATTATTGAATTTTATTACCAAAATGCGTGCTCTGTTAAGAAAGTTCATCGCGCGCTTCTTACATTTTATGGTCAGTTTAATCGACCTACTGAGGCTTCTATTCGGGCTATTGTAAAAAAATTTCGCACCAAATTTACATTGTTGGACATTAAACCACCAACACGCTTACGTAGAGTGCGAACTGAAGAAAATATCGCAGCCGTATCGGCCAGTGTTGGTGATGACCGTGAGTTATCGATTCGGCGCCGTTCGCAGCAATTGGGCCTCTGTTACTCCACTACGTGGAAAATTTTGCGGAAGGATTTGGGTGTGAAGCCTTATAAGATACAGCTGGTGCAAGAATTGAAGCCAAACGACCTACCAACACGCCAAATTTTTGGTGAATGGGCTCTTGAAAAGTTAGATGAAGATCCACTTTTTTATCGAAGAATTGTGTTCAGCGACGAGGCTCATTTCTGGTTGAATGGATACGTGAACAAGCAAAACTGCCGTATTTGGAGTGAAGAGCAGCCAGAAGCATTGCAAGAGCTACCAATGCATCCACAAAAAACAACCGTTTGGTGCGGATTATGGGCTGGCGGCATAATTGGGCCGTATTTCTTCAAAGATGATGCGAATCACAACGTTACTGTGAATGGTGAGCGCTACCGTGCGATGATAACAAACTTTTTTTTGCCCAAAATGGAAGAGCTTGACTTGCATGACATGTGGTTTCAACAAGACGGTGCCACATGCCACACAGCACGCGAAACAATGGACCAATTGAGAGGCGAGTTCGGTGAACAGTTTATTTCACGCTTGGGACCAGTCAATTGGCCGCCCAGATCGTGCGATTTAACGCCTCTAGACTATTTTTTTACTATATTCTATTCTATTATTACTATATTCTGAAGTTGAAAAAAATGAAAAAAAGTTTGAGGCATGTATGTATATTAATATTATCTACTAGGCAACTTGTGGGACAAACTTGATTTCACAAAGCAGCACATCGTTCAGCCTGATGCAGCACATTCAAAAAATTCATTGATTTTTATGGAATCACTTTTTAATGATATGTGAATACTGTGTGTCTGTCGGTGAGTTTTATTTTGAATGTTCAATAGTAAAAAATTCATGGTTGCAGAATCTGGGCCCAGTCATATTTGCTTTTAAATCTGATTTGTGAGATGATGGTATTGTCTTTACTTTATAATATACTTTTTGGCATCAGGTATTGTTGTCACCATTGTATTTTATTTCATACACTACATCTATCTGACCTTATGCCTATTTTTGATTTCATGCTGCTGAATAATTTTCCTGTTGTGTTTTTTGTTCTTATTGCAAATTTATACGCTTCATTATATATGTCTGAGCTTTAGTCTTTCTGATAACCCTAGTATATAGATCCCCGCTTTATAAGTTTTATTACCTTCTAAAGCAGGGGTGCCCAAAAGTTCTATATGGAAGAGCAAACACCAATACATTTAAGGAAAAACTACTTTGATTTAATATATTTTGTTGTAAAAAGCAAAATATATTTACAAAAATAAAATTTACACTGATAATCGCTGTCGTCAATGTTTTGCAGCAAAGCATGCGAAAGTGTTGTTGCTTTGCTTTTATGTGTGTACAGTGAAGAACGACAAAAAAATATGTAAGACATAGTTGTTTGTGTATTTTTTATTGCTAGTGCTGAGTTCAGTATGTATGTATTAAAGAGTATAGTCCTATACACAAAAACACTTAAGTATCAAGCGCATAGGGTTTGGGCACTTCTGTTCTAAAGGATCATTTCAGGCACAAATGGACAAATATAATTGCTACAGAAGTACGTAAACGCACATACAAATAAGCTTGTAAGACAATGACATCGCAACAACAATAATCATTTACTTAGCATTTTGCATTCTTTAGATCATATACGTTGTCTCGTTGTGTATTGTATTTTTAGTTTTATATTATATGTGCGGATGTGTGTACATTTGTAAAAAGCAGATCAACGGTTTCGCAAAGTGGATTAGAAGAGATTCACATTCCTGGCAATATTATAAAAAATATTTTTAACGAGTACATCGCCATTAAGCATCCAAAAAAGTCGAAATTTAATGCTTGCCTTATCAGAATCGAGGCTTTCCAAGTGCATGAACTCGAGGGAATTACATATAACACACATATCTATATCTCAAATGAAATCTTAAAACTGAACCAAAAAAGAATATCATCTTCCAAAACTAGAAAAATTAATGTTATACCCTTGTGGTTTTTTGACGACAATATTTTACTTAAAGTGACAAATTTTTCTCGGTGCATTAGACTTGAAAAATACCAAGAAAAGATGTTTCCTTTTTTTCATTCGTTTGATCATTTATTTTGTTGTGTGTTTGTCTGTTCATTTGGTCAACCAATTTTTTTTTTGGTTCATTTCTACATCCTTTAATGTCCTTTTGAATACAATCTATTTTTTTAACATAATATTTTTAATAATCCTTGTAAAAAATAGGAGAGAAAGAAAAAAATATAGACTAACGCATCTACATCCGTTAATATTTTCCAATGTAGAACATTAAGTACCTCTTGGTGAATTTTTATTGTGTAACTTTGCAAATTCACATTTTGTTGTGTTGTTAAAGAAAAACATTTATATATACATTTAAAATAAAAAATAAAAAAATATATAAATAAAATAAATAAACATTAAAATATTTCTTTATACAACAGCTATTGTACTGTAAGAAAAATATTGTTATTAAAAAAAAAAGTCAAGGGACAATTGTAAGGACACTGTACACACACACAACGCGAAATAAACAGTGACCTGCAATTCCTTTTTTATAAAAATACAACTGCACAAAGCAACACAAACACGCAAGCAAATCAACTGTTGTACCCCAAACTGGCTTCCGCCAAAACAAAAAACGCACAACAGCAGCATCAACTACTACAACAAAGCAGAAACAAAAACAAAACATTGAGTATTTATTGTGATCCTTTTTCTGATGTTTGTCAGCAGTGTGTAGGTGTGTGTGTGTGTGTGTGGCAGTGCCGGAGCGCAAGTGCGTGTGTGCGTTGTTTGGTTTATTCAAATTTATATACTTTTATTTACTTTTTCCTCCTTTTTGTCTAAATTATTGTTATAATTTTGTTCTTTTATGTTATTAAAAAGTATTTTTGACCATAAATTCAATTATGTTGGCGATTTTCATATCAGCCGTATTAAGATTTGTTTTCAAGGGTTCGCACAACAACTTTTTTTTACAAAAACGTGGTGAAATATCCTCTCTAAGCAAAAGTAAAAACATAATAAGTAAACACGTTTTAAGGGAAGGATTCAGTAATAAAGGAATTAAGGATTGAAACTCATAAGTAATTAAGCTAGACGCAGTTTGCTGACACTCCTTTTTCCCCTCTTTGAGGCAATAATCACGTTCAATCAAAAGTCGCAACTTATGAGGGGAAAAAAGTAAAGAGTGAAGTAGAGATTAAACATAAGTCTAAAGGATAGGTTAGGTAGGCAGGCCGCTGGATTCTTTGATATATCTTAGTTTGCCCAGCTCACTTGGGTCCTAAATCATTACCTTTGTGTTTGGCTGAAAAGTGGAAAGGTAAAAGTGAAACTGTGAAAATGATTTACATCAGTACCTGCCTTGACGGCCTAACCTGATGGTGGATCAATTCCACGAAGTGAATTTTTCACGATTCACCACCGCCCACAGCCAGAACGTTTCAGCCAAGGTAGGCACCTCAACCATGATCAGCCCGGGTCGAACCGCAAGCAGAACTTCTCGGGGGCCATGCTGATCCCCGTTCTGCCAATTTATACCCTTGGTAAAGGTTTCGGAAGCCAACACAACATAAGTCATGTGGCTTCCTAGAGTTTTGTTTGCCGCACCAAACGAGGGACCCCTTCCCCTCTTTTCAGCGAAAAACAGAGCGCCTAAGTTAGGAATACGCCAAGGCAAAACCTGTTCCCCGGGGGGAGGTAAAAGTGAAAAATAGAAGCTAGGCGGATATAGTGGTCGTTGAGAGGGGAGAAAGGCGGAAAACCGCTTAGTGTAGCGTTACATGCTACTGTACTACCCATCCACTCCTCCTTATGAAAAATTCTAGCGTGGTAAGACTAACCGAGGCCAGACATGATAGGCTATTGAAGCTCCACTCGCCTAGATATCTTCGACAGAGTTGCTCCAATGCCGGGCATGTTTCGGGGAGGTGAAGAATTGTCTGCTTCTCTTCTATGTCATCGTTATAGAGTAAGCCTAGTCTCCTGGCATGATCCCCGAACGGGCAATACCCAGTGATTACAGCTACAGCGACTCTTAAATGAGATCTGGATAATTTTAGAAACTCCATTGTTCTATTAAAGTTAATATAAGGGCACAGGTTACTTGATATATGGCATGTGAGTGATAAAGGTTGTCCGCGAAACAGTTCCATATCCCTATTCTCTAGGATTGTCTCTGGTTTGGCTGAATCGTCAGCGATGTTATTGCCATTATTGGCAACCGTGTCCACGCATCCCTTTTAGGCTTAGTCTAGAATGTCTCGCCACCTTATATTAAGATGTCTGGCATTCCTGGACTAAACTGCAATTGGTGTGTATTCCAATCAGAGAAGTTTATGGCAGCATTGTTGTCCTTTATTATTATGATATCTTTGCCGAATATCTTGTTCAACGTCAGTCATCTGGACGCTTTATGTATAGCCGATATTTCAGCTAGAAGAACACTACATCCGTCAGGTAGTCTGAAGAATATTTTCGTGTTAAATTCCTCTATGTGAACAAACGCCAGCCCAAACTCTTTCTCCCCTTCTAGATCCATCCGTGTAAATATTGAAGGATCCAGATTCTAAGCAAGATTTCTCGGTTAGGAAGCTAAAGCTCCTTGAGATGAATGGTTTCGAAATGCAGTAGTCAATTAGATCGGGAACTAAGTCCTTCCCAATCTCGAGTATATTAGCGTATCCTCATGGTCTGTAATATTCAGACTTTGATACTTTATTTGATTATTAGCTTCCCTCCTTGCCGACCGAAATTCATTTTTTAGAGACTCCGTCTTAAAGCGCTTCCAACGCGAGTGTGCTAAGTCTCTCCGCTCCTGTCGCATTCAACCTGATCGTGGGTTTTAGTGCTAACTGCCTGGCTTCCATCCAGCTCGTAAGTGCAAGAAGTGCTTTAGTTGGTGTTGTTTTTAAAGTCCCTGTGCTCAATATTGCCATGGTTCGACTGACTCTCTCAATATGCAGTCTGTTTGTTACGGAGTCCATAGAAAATTATCGGTTTTCTAACCATTTCATAAAGTCACACAACATACTCGTATATAGATGGCTGTTGTAGCCTAAGTTACTCTAGCCTGTATATTCTTTTTCCATGATAAATAGCTGTCGAGAATTACATAGAAAAAAAATTTTTCGTGTTCAATAACGAAATTCGTTAAATCAATTAATATATTGTTTGAGTGCAGACCTGTAAAAGAATTCGTGGGCTCAAACAAAAGTTTAGTAAAAACAATTATTGATCGAAAACAAAAATTTTTTGAAACAACAACAAATACGATATTTTTTTTTAATATTTTTTCAGAGAAAAATTTGTTTGATTTTATTTTCACTATAATTTTTTTTGTGTACGCCCTAGTATTTCACCTTATCCTTTAGGATAAGTGTGGTTCATTTTAGGTGATGTGAAATATGGAATTTTATATATTTTACTGCAAAGTACGATTTTCGTTTTCGCTGGGTGTGTTCTTAGTTCTTAGAATAGGGACTTACCATCTGTAGAGCGTATTCTAACTGCTGAGTTATGGTGTCCAAATGGGGTCCAGACCCTGTAATCGCTACGGCATAGGCATATGCTGCAGTCTCCATCCTTTTATAAGCCAGGTCTTTGAGCAGATTAGTAACTACAGCGTTCCACAAAAGAGGAGATAGTACACTTCTCTGGGGTGTACTCTTGCATACTTTTCTCGTGATTCTGGTGTTCCTTCTTGTCAGTGTTATAGTTCTGCGCTTTAGTATGCCTGTAATTAGCATGATTGTAGGTCGATACTCGTAAACTTGCAGACCATCTAGTGCATCTATGACTGAATGGGTCTCGACTTTATTGAATACACCTTTGATATCCATGAAAGCTACTAAGGTGTAGTTTTTGTATTGGTGGAAAGTATAAAGGATAAAATATATTAAATCAGTATCCTTAATACAATTCATGAACGTAATACAAAAAATTATGTGCGAGTATTAATAAAACTATTTTAGTATTTGTAAACAAGGCACGCCAGCCACAAGTCCTAGTGACTCCCACAGGGATCTTGAATAAAACACACAATTCGATTTCACTGTGTATTTATATTAAAATTCCTATATTAAATGTAACAATTCAGAAATAATAATAATTAATTCAATCTAAATTATAAAATTGAGGCGCATACTTTTTTGGTATGGAAATCACTAAGAATTCTTAGGTTTAGAAAAGACTGCTTACTAATATTGAATATTATACATATACAATTAAAATACAATTGAGCACTACCAACTCGTACGATGTCTTATTAACAATAAAGATGGCGGTCAAAGGGCGCTAGTTATTACGCTGACTTTTAAAGATAAATTCTTTCGTTAAATCAGAAAAATGTTACAATCAGAAAATTTTCATCACAGAGTTTGGTGGTGCCAGACTAATTATAAACAAAAAATCGTTTTATTTTGGTGTTAGCGGTAACATTCCCCCCGCAGTATGGCAAGAAGATTATTCGCCGCCAGACTCTGATTTAGGAGCGACATCCAAAATTGCTAGCTTAACCGCAGGCCTTTCAAGAACTCCATGTTGTGTTAGCACTTTTGCACTTCGAATCTGCCCATCACTCGCCAATCTTGTCTCCAAAACTTTTCCGCGTATCCAGACGTTACGGGGAAGAGAAGGGTCAACTATGATCACAAGATCCCCCTGACTCAACGGCTTAGGACGATCGTGCCACTTTGACCTACAAGTTAAAGTGGGAAGATACTCTGTCAACCATTTTTTCCAAAAAATATTCGCATATTGCTGAGACGTTAACCAAATTTGTTTAAGTACGATGCTGCTATCATCACAAGTAGACATAGGTTTTAATCCTGTGGAACTTCCCACTAGAAAATGATTTGGAGTTAACGCTTCATCGTTTTCTCCGTCAATGGGAACGTAGGCCAGGGGCCTAGAATTTATGACGTTTTCCACCTCAATCATCATGTTCAATAGAAGCTCGTCACTTGGTGCCCCCGAAGGCTTAATTTTATAAAGAACGGTTTTAATAGAACGCACGAGGCGCTCCCATGCGCCGCCCATGTGAGGAGATGCTGGAGGATTGAAGTTCCACTTTGTTGTTGTTGTAGTGAACGTTTTTACTAACTCATTCTTATCGACAACTGCTAAAGCCTCCCGTAGCTCTCTCTCGGCTCCAACGAAGTTAGTTCCATTGTCGCTGTAAAATTCATGTGGAATGCCCCTTCTAGCCATAAAGTTGCGAATGGCTAGAATGCAAGAACTTGTTGTTAGAGTGTGTGCGACTTCAATATGGACTGCCCTGACTGTCAGGCATGTAAACAGGCAGCCATATCGTTTCTCTTTATGACGATTTACGGTGACTAAAATAGGCCCAAAGAAGTCAACGCCAGTATGAGAAAATGGCGCCGAATAGGATGCAACCCGAGCACGAGGTAGTTTGGCCATTTGTGGGCTCTTAGGCATGGCTTTTTTGATTTTGCACATTTGACAATTGCGGACCAATGACTTAAAAGTAACGCGCAGCTTTGGAACATAGTATTTTTGCCTTATTTCATTGATAACCGTTTCGTGGTTCATGTGGTAGAATTTTTCGTGGTAATACATTAAAATCAATTGAGTGACGTAACTCTTTCTAGGAAGTATAATAGGACGCTTTTGGTCTAATGGGATATCAGCGTTATCAAGCCTACTTTCAACTTTCAGGATTCCATCATCTAGACATGGATTTTTATCATAAATTTCACTGCCTTTTGGTATCATTTTACTCAATTTTAATAAAGAAATTTCATTAGGATATTTTTCATATTGAATGTGTACATACAACAGTTTTTCAGCCTTTTTTAATTCTTCCTGAGTCAAGTAGTCCATTTGTTTGTTTTGTTTGCGACAGTTATTTATAAATCGCAAAACATAAGCTGCGGATCGTAATAGACGTGACCATTTTGAAAATCTCGAAAATTCAAAAATCTTATTACTAAACTTTGTTATTAGTAATGAGTGATGTACTCGCTCTTCTTCAGTTGTCTCAGGTAAATCTTCTTCTTGAGGCCACTGATTTTCGGGAAGGAATAGAATTTCAGGACCTTTGAGCCACCTGCTCGTATTTGAAATTTTAAAAGTCTTTGGCCATTTCGTAGCATCATCAGCTACATTTAGTTTACTTGGCACCCACTTCCAATCCTTAAGTGAAGATAGTTCTAAGATTTCCGTGATTCTAAATGCTACGAACTGACTATATTTGCGGTGATCGGAGTTCAGCCAACTTAAAACTGTTCTTGAATCACACCAAAAATAAGTTTTTTCAATTTTGATATCGTGATGTTTACATATAAACTTGGCAAAACGAGCACCAATTAACGCAGCCATAAGTTCTAACCTTGGAACCGACATTATTTTTAAAGGTGCTACTCTTGTTTTTGATCCAACAAGTGAGCAATTGATGGCATCATCTTTTTTTTGCCTATAGTAGCAAACTGCTGCATATCCATCTTGACTGGCATCTACAAAGGTATGTAATTCGACTTGAACTCTATCATAATTCTTGAAAAAATTTAAATAACAACGTGGAATTTTTATATTCTGTATATCAGGTAGAATTTGAACCCACTGCCTCCATTTCAGCTCTAGTTCAGGAGGAATCTTTTCGTCCCACTCAATTTTTGTGCGCCACACTTGCTGCATGAATACTTTTATGTACATGATAATATGTCCTATAATACCAAGAGGGTCATAAATTGACATTATGAATCTTAACACCTCCCTCTTCGTAGGTGTTTTACCGCCAGCAAATATTTCGCTTTCCATAAGCCACGTAGATAATTTGAAGGTTATCACATCCTCATTATGGTCCCAAAACACCCCTAATATTTTCTCAATTTGGTTTTCTTCTGTTAAATTGAGACACTTTGCACCCGTTAGCTCTGATGATAAATTTGATTTTAAAATTGATTTATCGTTAGAAATCCAGTTTCGAATGTTAAAACCGCCTTTGCGATGAATGTGTGATATGTCTGATATAAGTCTTAAAGCCTCTTCTGCTGTATCAACTGAGTCAAGAAGATCATCAACATAATGATTTTCTTTTATAGACTTAGCCGCTTTTGGAAATTTTTTTTCAAATTTGCTAGCGTTTAAATTTTTCACGTATTGTGAAATACTAGGAGCGCAGGAGGCACCAAAAATCATAGCATCCATTACATAGATATCAGGGGGTCTATCTTGTAAACAATCTCGCCAAAGAAATCGCTGTACGTCTCGGTCTTCTGGCCTTATATGTATTTGATGGAACATTTCCTCAATGTCTCCACAAACAGCCACGGACCTCTGCCGGAATTTAAAAAGAACTGAAGGCAAATTAGCTAAAAGGTCCGGTCCCTTATATAAAAATGAATTTAAGGAAATACCGTTTGCTTTCGCAGCCGCATCCCAAACAACCCGAGATTTACCCGGTTTATTTTTATTGAAAACTGCAAAAATTGGAAGATACCAAACTTTTCTATCAGCGCGGTTTATTTCTGAAGGCCCTAATTTTCGAATATAACTTTTAGATAGATATTTACTAATTGTGTCTTGAAATATTTTTAAAGTTTCATGATTTTTTTCTAACTTATTTTCGAGGCATCTCAAGCGTTTTACTGCCATTTCGTAGCTATCTGGCAACTCTACGACGTCATATTTCCATAAAAGAGGAACTTCATAATGTCCATCTTTTTTGTGTTTGGTAAATTTATTTAAAAGATCCAATGCTCTTTTATCATTTTCAGCAATTAAGGGGTCTTTTATGCTTATTCCCAAACTTTCAAGTGCATAATAACTACTGACCAAACGTTCCAATTGATCATCACCGTTGGGCACAGAGCACTCACATGCATGAAAATTTAAACTCTTACCTTTGTTCGTATTCTCCTCTGAAGCGCCATAAATAAGCCAACCAAGCTTTGTGTATACTGCTATCGGTTCATATAGAGCACCATCACGAATTCTGCGTGAAACCGCCAAATTAACATGATTCAGGCCAATTAAAATTTGTGGCTCAGCATTTTCAAAACTTTCTACAGGTAGTTGTCGCAAATGACGATAATGTTTCGAAAACAAATCATAATCCAATGATTGAGCAGGAAGATCTAGTCTACTTACTGTGTAAACGTTAATATTAAATTGTTTTTTATTACTGCCGGCAATGGTAATGTTAAGGCTTTGTGAACTTTTTTCTCTCCTCTCCATACCACCCGTCCACCGCAAACATAGTGAATTGGGCACTCCACTGACTTCCAACTCCTTTGCCAAGCCTTCATCCATTAGACTGATGCTAGACCCCTCGTCAATAAACGCAAAGGTATTAATTATCTTGTTTTTCCCATATACTTTAACAGGGATTACTTTAAATAAAATAAAATTTTTAAGTTCAGCAACATGGCTGTTGCTTATCACTTCTATTTCAGATTTTTTCAGAGTTTGTTGTGAACTGTCAGTTTGCTTATTAATTGGCACTGAATACCGATGCAATGATGAGTGGTGAAAAAATTCGCAACCTTCTTTACCACACTTCTTTTTCTTATTGCATTCTCCTCGATGTTTTGATAAACAATATTTACATAAATTGTGCTTTCTGACTACACTCCATTTTTCGGCACGATCCATCGACAAATATTTAGAACAATTAGCTATTGTTTTACATACATTGTTGTTGTTATCACACACGATGCATTTATTCTCACTGTGAGAATGAACAAATGCTTTTTTGTTTGTTGCTATTTGGATTGAGTTTGAAACGATCTTTTTTTCATTATTTTTATTTGCGGGTGGATCAACTGTTATACTACTAGCTGTTATACCGACGTTAAAAAGCCAGTTGTCAAACTCAATCAAATTCGGTTTTTTGTTTTGGTTAATTAGCTGAACTTTTTTAGCAGCCCATTGCATCTGATATGAGGTGGGGAGTTTTTGTAGCAGTTCAAGAAGAAGAGATGAATTATTAATTTCATCGGACAAATTGCAGGCGGTTATTATGGAAATAAGATTGCGCACGTTAATAGAAAAAGAGGTAAGGGTTTTTAAATTATTATCATCCACTTTTAGTGTACCTTTTATTTTATTTTTAATCGAATTTATTATCTTTTCAGGTTGCCCATACAACATACAGAGTACCTGCATAACATTCGGAACATTTGACGGATGTATAAGCATATGCTGGACGCTATGCAAGGCTTCTCCTTTTAAAGCCTTTTGGAGGCGAACGAGGTTTTCCATTTCGGAAAAGTTGCATGCGGCAGTGGACCATTCATAAGTGGTGTAGAAAATAGGCCATTCTTCTGGTAGGCCAGAAAATGTCGGCAATTCTTTTGGAAGAGATTGCCGTGCATTTGTGTGAATTTGTTGTAGACTTTGCTGTGTTGAAACATAAGGCAATGTACAAGTGGACGCATTTGGTGCACTATTTATAAAATTTGTATATGTTGGAAATGACATTGTATTCCAAGTTTGTTGTGGAACTGAATAAAATGAGTTTTGTGGAAAAGTGTTGTATTGATTATTATCATAGCGAACGCTGTTATTTTCAGGCAATGAAGTATTTGCTGCTCGTTGAGGATAACTTGAGGCGTTTGACCATGTAGGTTGCATTCGAGGTTGATGTCCACTGCTAGTGGCGGTGGTCGTAGTACAATTTGGTACTGCAGTTGTTGTCAACGACGAACTTATGGCAGGACTGGTAAACGTTTGGGTATGAAATTCCACTCGATTTCTTGACGCTATTGAGGTTGGGGGCAAACAAGTTGATTGCTGATTTAATGTCTTGTTTTGAGTACTGTTTAATGAATTTTGACGTAAGTTAGAGTTAGGATCTAAAGATTCTAACCAGTTTTGAACGGACTGAGACTTTATAGATGAAGCATCAGAAAGAGCTTCGGCCTCTTCAAGAAGCTGGTACTTTTTATCCAAATAACTTTTGTTCAATTCGCGTTCTTCTTCTAGCCTTTGAAGTTGCAATTGCAGTTTTCTCGTTTGAGAAATACGGGAATGATTTGAGCAACGGCTTGCCGCACTCGAAGCGGGAGAAGTTGGTCTTATGATTGAACACTGATCACATTTGTAGGTTATGTCTTCTGTGACCGTAACACAGATTTTGTGAAATTTTTTACTGCAATCGATGCAAGTTGTCATATTATTGTCAGGGGGATTGTGGCAGATCGAGCAATTGTGATCATTTCGTTGTTGACCCTCTATAGTTTGCAAAGACATTTCTTACTTACTGTGAGATTGACTGTGGATTGGTATAGATGTGTGTAGAGACAGGTCGATGGAAACAGCAATTTACGCTCACCAGGGAAGCAGAAATAAGCCACAAAAAAGAATTTTAAGATGTAAACAAGGCACGCCAGCCACAAGTCCTAGTGACTCCCACAGGGATCTTGAATAAAACACACAATTCGATTTCACTGTGTATTTATATTAAAATTCCTATATTAAATGTAACAATTCAGAAATAATAATAATTAATTCAATCTAAATTATAAAATTGAGGCGCATACTTTTTTGGTATGGAAATCACTAAGAATTCTTAGGTTTAGAAAAGACTGCTTACTAATATTGAATATTATACATATACAATTAAAATACAATTGAGCACTACCAACTCGTACGATGTCTTATTAACAATAAAGATGGCGGTCAAAGGGCGCTAGTTATTACGCTGACTTTTAAAGATAAATTCTTTCGTTAAATCAGAAAAATGTTACAATCAGAAAATTTTCATCACAGAGTTTGGTGGTGCCAGACTAATTATAAACAAAAAATCGTTTTATTTTGGTGTTAGCGGTAACAGTATTTGTATACTCAAGACTAAAAGTATTTTATTAAAGCGTTGTCGCTAAACTCATTCATCTTTCTCTCTTTAATTTTCCTGCTCTTTTTAGCAATTAGAATACCCCAAAAAAACCAAAAAAAAAATCGTTTTTGAAATAACTGCAAGATACACGAGTACATATCGCTCCTTTATTGCAACATAGTCATAACTAAAAAAACACATCAAATTTGTAAGTTTCACACAAGTCTTATAAAATATTTTTAGAAAATATCTCCTAAAGAAAACATTTCAAAAGTAATTTAAATAAATTTTTGGCACAATATAAAAGATAGTACTGTTAACGATTCTGCATTGCTAATTTGAATGGCTCATTTTTTGAGATATGAGTATGTTGCAATAAATGAGCGATATGCACATATATAAGTACACACGATTGTATGACTGAAAATACTGCCAAACCAGAGAAATATTATAAATCTAATATTTGACATAAAGACGTGTGTGTGTGTGTGCACTACCGCACAAAAGACATGAATTTATAGATGTTAAGACATCCTTTCTAACGCTCTGCCATATGTTTGTTTTTGTATTTTCGGTAAAATATTTAACTTGTGTGTTGGTACATAAGTAAGGCTGCGTGTTGTTCGGTTTTTTTTTTGTAGATGTATGCACTTTTGAGTGAATTCACTATTTTTGAAAAGTTTCTGCCACTGAAAGCAGATATTTAAAGGAACTAAAATGTGATTCAACCATAATGCACGGATATTAATTAACGACAAGTTATTGCCCAATTTAATTTGGCATTTCTGTGTTCCAACGTTTGTTAAATTCTACCATAAAAATGTATACAGTTAATCAGCGCGTTAAAATATATTGTACAAAAATAGGCGCTCAAATCAAAATGCATTTCGTGATTGTTTTGGTCAGCATAGTCGGCCAAATATGTCCACAATCGGTATATCTGTGCGTAAATTTCAGCAAACTGGGCCTGTGGGAAAGAAGAAACCACCTGTGTATGCGCGTAGTTTGTTCGTCGCAAATGCGGTAGGCCAAGCAGTTACCGTGATGGTGGGACTTCTAGGACATGTTTATATCTTGATTAAAAATTTCTCGAAAAATTTCTTAAAATTGAACATAAAGATATAAAAATGTTCACCGTTTATATAGGTGTGCAAATTTGCTGCCACCGTTTTGTAATAGATTGCTGTAGCGTTAAGACGTAGTCGCAATACGAAGATGGCACATCTGATACAACAAGCCTAGATATTTGTAAACATAACACCATCGAAATATTAGCCGTTTTGTGTTTACATCATAAAATTATTCTCTATTAAACCTAACCACAGCAGTTGTAATACCGATCTGGTGTGAAGAACAGCTCTCGCGTCATCGTAATTATTACTTAAGTGCGGTCAGGCTTGTTGTTTTTGTTAAGCGGTCTTCGAGAGTCTTGTGTCTCACCCGCACTGGTTAACGATTTGCCTCAACTAACAGTATTTTAGAGGTATTTCATTGTTAGCCATGCTGCAACTTCCTATGTGAAGGCCGCTATAGTTAGTCACAGCGACGCTACAAACGTACTGTTAATACCATCTTGGGCAAATGGTCTCCGTAGGATGCTGTGCATCCTATGGTTAGCAAATTTACTTTGCAACTATATGGTTAAATTAAAATAGAAACCTGTTCGCTATGGAGCCAAATTTTCGTCATTTGCGGGAGGTTTTAATTTTCTGCGGCTGAGGCTGATCATGAATTCTGTAAATATTGGGTGGTTAAATTTCAAGGGCTGATGTTGAATGTGAACCACACCTAAACGCCAAGTTTTTTTTCCAAATTTTATTTGACATTTCTCTATTTCAGACTTACTCAATTTGAACCATGGAGAGATACACAATCCAACAACGTGTTAAAGTTATCCAGACTTATTATCAAAATGATGATCAATTTTCGAAGAAAATCATCTTCAGTGATGAGGCAGATTTTCACCTCAGTGGATTCGTCCATAAACAGAATTGTTGCATTTGGGCGCATGAGAATCCAAGAGTGACTGTCGAAAAACCAATGCACCCACAAAGAGTGACTGTTTGGTGCGGTTTATGTGCTGGCGGCATCATCGGGCCGTATTTTTTCCAAAATGAGGCCGATCAGGCAGTTACTGCGAATGGTGTTCGCTATCGTGAGATGATAACGAACTTTTTATGGCCCGAATTGGAAGATATGGATGTAGACGATATGTGGTTTCAGCAGGACGGTGCTTCTTGCTCTTTTGCGCAACAAATTCAATGGCCGTGTTATCTCACGTAATGGCGACGTCAATTGGCCGCCAAGATCATGTGATTTGACACCGTTGGACTTTTTTCTTTGGGGTTATTTGAAAGAAAAGGTGTACGTCGATAAGCCAGCAACAATTCAACAGCTAAAGGATGAGATAATTCGGCACATTAACGGCATAGAACCTCCATTATGCCTCAGGGTCATCGAAAATTTGGACCATCGGGTGGAGGTGTGCCGCCGTGGATAATTGAGTAATACCAATATATCATAATAAAATAAAATTACAATAATTTCCTAAATAGTTTGTGTTTTATTCAAAATCAACATCGGCCCTTGAAATTTAACCACCCGATATCTATGGTGAAGCCGTTTCTAGTGGAAAAACGTACCTAGAGTGGTTTCAACGCTTTAGCAACGGTGTTTCTGGGGACCAAGAGACTCATCGAATGCTTTAAATATCTATGATGAGGCTGTTTTTAGTGGAAGAAAGTACTTAGTGTGAATTTATTGAATTTCTGTTGTACTTTATAATTTTTTAATTAAATTTTTGGTTTGCACATTTGTACAACGGGTTCAAGTTTTTTCCTTTCTTAAGTTTTTTCTTAAGTGTTTAGTGGTTTCAACGCTTCAATAACGGTGTTTCTGGCGTCCAAGCATGTACTCTCCACAGCCAGCATGGCGATGAAAGAGAGCCGTTTATCGCAGATGTAGAACTGAAGGCATTACTTAATCAAGACTTGTGTCAAATGCAGGATCATTGGAAGTGATACAACAAACCTATTTCAAAATGGCTGTAAATCACGACAATGATTCAGAAACAAGAAAATTGGAAAACTTTCATACGAAATGAAGCCGAGAGATTTTGAACGGCGTCTTGTGAATAGCTGCTTTCAAGGTAAAGACAAAAGGGAATTTTGCATTGCATTGAGACTGGGGAGGAAAGGTGGGTTCATTGCGTTATGCATGGAGATGTCGCGGAAATGCTTCCATGTCGACGCACAAACCGAACAATCACAGTACCAACTCGGCGTAGTGTATAATTGAACATTGAAATACAAACGGCCACAAAACAATGACAATGACTTGATAAAGAAATTTTACAAAATTACAATCCTAAACCCCACGTTGCGAAGGTGGTCAAGTCATACTTGGAAAACCTTGCAATAAGAAGATCTACCGCACCCGCTGTATTCTGCAGACGTTGCTCCCTCGGACTATCACTTATTTCGATCAGTGGCACAGGGTCTGGCCGACTAGCACTTCCGGTCTTATGAGCAAGTAAAGCAGTGGATCGATTCGTGGATCGCTTCAAAAGATGACCAGTTTTTTAAACCGGTTTTTGTGGCCAGCGATGGATAATACTTTGAATCATAAATGTATTATTGCTTCGTCCGAAATTCGGAAGAAGCAAATTTGTATATTGAGAAGAACCCTTATTTAAACCCGTCAAACAGTCACTTTCCTCTTATACCAAGTTCAAAAATTCGAATCAGTCGCTTTACATAAGTTACGTGGCATTAGAGCTTTGCTATAGAATTCATTCACTTTAGAAACTAAGTTGTGAACTGTTTTCACTCCTTTAAGTCGCTGCAGACCTGCAAATATTTGTGTATTTTTCAAAGGTAAAAGACCGGTTGCCAATCATGCCATAAAACAAACCAATAAATAGTGGTCAAAGATGTTCAACAACTAATAGCAAAAAATAAACACAAAAAAAAAAAAAAAAAGAAAAACACAAACAACAATTTAGAACTTAAAAGCAGCGAAAGAAATAAACCAAAAGAGAAAAATTAAAAATAAATGTGCATTAAAGCAACGGAACACGCTCGTTGGCAATAAATATTGTTGCTGCTTTCTGTTTTTGGACGTCTTCCACTGCTGCTGCAATTATAGTTTTTTTTTTCTGTACTTGTTTCTCTACCCCCAACCCATAGTGCAGTGCATAGTTCTGTTTCATTTGAAACTGTGTAGAGAATAATCACCATTTCACATGAAATCATTTTTAAGGTTTTGTATAACAAATAGAAAAAAAAAACGTTGCTGCCCCTCAAGGCTGCTGCTCTTCGTCATGTTCAATGTTGAGCAATAATTTCATCTTTTTGTGGCAGTTTTAATTCTTAAGTGTGTGAATGATGGCCAGGCGTTTTCTTATTTTTTCAGTAGCAGAGTGTTTTTAGGTTTTAGACAAAAAAAAAAAAAAAAAAGAAAGTGATTTCTAGCAATTGCTCAAACGCTGAAAACAAAAAGGAAATGCTTGTAATTCAAGTTTACAAGGTTATAAATTAAATGCTCTATTTTTGTGGCAAATATAAAATTCATTTTTTTTTTCTTGTATATCAAGGAAATACAAATCAAAACCAGAGATATATTTCTATCACTATTCCATTTTTATCACTTCGCCGATTGAAATGCTAAAGAGAAGTGATCGATAATACCGCGTTACAAAAACGAACCATGAACCAAATATACTTTTTCGGAAAGGGGGAAAAATAACACCTGTATCAGCGATTTTCTTATATAAAGGGTGGTTAAATTCCAAGGGCTGATGTGGATTTTGAATAAAACACAAACTATTTAGGAAATTATTGTAATTTTATTTTATTATGATATATTGGTATTACTCAATTATGTATGGAACAAAATATCGGCCAAATGGGCGCCGCGACCACGGCGGCACACCTCCATCCGATAACAGGGCCTGCCTGTGTGAAAGACTTTGGATACGTTTTACACAAATTCGAAGTGTATTTCACATACACTTCGAATTTGTTGATGATCCACCTTATAGGCCAGATTTAGCTCCTAGTGATTTGTTCCTGTTTCTAAACTTGGACAAAAGGCTCGCAGGAAAAAGATTCATCTCAAACGAAAAACTGATTACCAAAACTAGCGCGCATGTTTAGGGGTTCCCAAAATCGTATCATTCAGATCGTATAAAAAAGTTGGAATATTGTCTCACTAAGTGTATTCAGCTAAAAGAAGACTATGTTGAGAAATAAATGGTTCCGTTTCGGACATTCGCTTGACGGTGAGTTTTAAAACACCTTGTATGTATTCATGTTAACAAGTGTAGTAGAAATCTCATATGTATGAAAACTGCAGAGGGCCATAATTCTTAAATTAAACGACCTTTTCCACTTTATATAGGGTGTCCGCCGGGAAGGTATACTACTTTGTTAAATTACACTGTAATCCTGGGGGTTACTCTCTATTGCGATGCGAAAGAAAAAACGAAGAATTGGTACTCTGCACCGCGTTTCCGAATTTTCTTTTCGCATTTAATTTTTCCCTTTCGCAGATATTATTTTATAATTTCTCGCCATTGTTTACTTTGTAGTACCAGTGTTGCTTCATTTTTAAAGTGTTTCGCGAAAAAGTTTGCGTAATCGGCACAGAGTACCAAATTTACTCTTATCGCATTTACTTTTCGTCACGAACTTACTTTCTTAGTGCAGACATTTACGGAGGATACATTTAAACATCTAAATTCGGTTCGCTTTCGTTACCCTCAAAAGCAGCGAATTCAAATCTTAGTGCAGAGTTTTACGGAGGATGCATTCAAACATCTAAGTTCGGTTCGCTTTCGTTGCCCTTAAAAGCAGCGAATTCAACTCTTAGTGCAGACTTTTACGGAGGATGCATTCAAACATACTTTCGCATCGCAATAGAGAGTAACCCTCCTGGCTATATGCGATGTGGCACCGTTTTGTTGATACCACATGTTAATCTGGTATTAAAAAGTTTTCAATCATATCACGATATCGCTCCCCATTCACAGTTACCGTTTCTCCTGACCAAATTACACACCAGACTGCCACTTTTAATGAACGGATGAATAATTTGAGGGCTTTCCATTACCCAGAACCGACTACTCTCTTTATTCACATATCCATTTACATCAAAATTTGCCTCTTCACACATTATTATTTCTTAATGAACCGCTGGGTTATCATGGCCGAGCTGTAATATCCCACTGACATATATTCAGTGGCGTAAATGGTGTTCTGAAAGCAGCTTTTGAATCAACTGAATCTAAAATGGAAACACATGCAAATTCTTATGCAAAATTTGTGGTCAAAATTTTTCTTTGAAGATCAAGCTCCTAAGTATGGCATTGAGTTGAGGTAGATGGATTTCAAAACAGTCCATCAACCTCAACTCTTCCGTGAACAGCAGTAATGCTTTCAATCGATCTTGCAGTACGTAGTGGTCCATGCTTGGGCTTATCACCTACAGAACCTGTTTCTTCGAAATCATTCACTACACAATAAATAGTGGGTTTTTTTTTTTTTTTTTGGCACATTATACGTAGCTTTCGCATCATCCCAGTAATCGATGATTGATTTTTATAATCTGTTTTAACGATTAAAACACGTTGGTTTATCGAATATTTTTCCATAATAAATTTGCCACGTGTTTACTTCACGAGTGCCTGCGAAGGCTAATGTTTGCCAAAATGGCGGGCAAAACAAAAGAGTATAACTTCCGGCGGACACCCGTTATTTCTTTATATTTTGGAATTATCTACCACACCCTGCTTTTTTGAGGTATGTATGTTAAATGGATTTAAGCCAAAGCCAATTGTTTTGATGGCATCAATAGCTTTTGTTCAAACTTTCGAAACTATTGATGGGCACGACTATCGGTAGTTTTGTCGCTCTAGTCACTGGTATACATTTCTTTTTCTTCTTTTTATTTGCCACTCTCGTTAAGGATTAACACCGCAAATAATTAATTATTTGCAAATCCATTTATAAAATCAAATGCAATTTAGATACTTTATTTAATAAATAGTTTAGGTCTACATTTACATATAAATTGTACACGTAGATATATATTTATTTATTACTTACCAATAACAGTAACATGAAATTGATTTATGTTGTAATAAACCAACAAGTACAAAAACTCACACATACAAATAATTCACTTACACAAAAACACATTTACATAACCCTACATAGGTTTATAGCAATTACAGTTATATACATGAGTATGTATTAAATATATGTATGTGTACGTATGTAAACTAATATATATTTTTTCTTCCTTGTTTTTTTGTAATATTTATATGCAGCAAATGCTCACATTTTTTTTTCCTGCATTCAGCAGAAAAGTCATAATTCATCGTTTCAATATTTGTTATTGTCGCCAAAAATATATTGTATGTATGTGCGAGTATTTGGAATAGTAAAACCAGTTTTATTTTTATGTATTTTCTTTTTTTTCAATAACACATTTAATCATATACAACAGTATTGATGCATCCAACTGCAGCGTAACGTCATTGAAATTTATTTGTTTTTCGGGCAGGAGGTTTCTCTTGAAAATTTGATGGTTTGCACATAAATTTATGTATTCAAACATACAGACTTACATATTTTTTTGTTCTCTTCTGCAAATGCATTAATCTCTTTTGTTTTCATAGTTTTGTAATGTTTCAGCTGTGGGGGTATCCTGTCATTACCAAATGAAAAAAGTAAAAGTTGCATGTGACAATAAATCAAAATATCACACGTGCCGTAACTCACAAGCCAACAGAAGACTGCCAACCAACCGAACAGCCAACCAACCAATCGATGTAAACCAGAGAACAGCTTTGAGCGCTTGCAAAAAATCATACTTGTTCAACAACATATTCCATTTCATTCATATAAGATTTTGTATTCAGCCGCACAAATTCGCAGTTGATACTTAATCAGCAAACACAATGAGCGGCATCTGTGCTATGTGAGTGAAGTCATCGTTAAGGTTCGTGCATGAATATATATATGAATGCGCATATAGTACGGCGTTCATTTCTTGTGTTTGAATTTTTGTTTTGGAAGAAAAAAAATTTGCAAAAACCAACGCAGTGATGTATTCAACAAGTTTTCTGTATGGTTCTTTTGAAAAAAAACCAAAATAACATACACATAGAAACAAATGGCTTTCGTAGAAAAAGACAATGTACATACATATGTATGTATGTATATGCATACATACATAAATATTGCTCTTTACAACTTTCTTAAAAAACAATTCAATTTAAATTTATAATAACATTTTAGTTTCTCCTGACGACAAACAAATTGTTATCTAAATATCGAGAAATAAAAGATTTTTCATAGTTAATTTTTTATAAAACAAAAAACAAAGATCTTAAGGTGCAAAAATTAAATTTATTTAATTACATTAGACTTAAAATACAGATATATATATATATATATATATATATATATATATATATATATATATATATATATATATATATATATATATATATATATATATATATATATATATATATATATATATATATATATATATATATATATATATATATATATATATATATATATATATATATCATAAAAAAAAAAACACTTAGAACTATTTATATAGATATAAAATTACTCTATTAGGTACGTATGTACGTGAAACATAAAATGGAATTTAAGAAAAACGAAAAAATGTATGTATAGGAGTATATGTTTCAAATACATACAACTCACTAACACAGCAACCTAAATAAAGCTGATTTTATTCAACACTAACATAAATGCACAATGTTTACAAAACAAGTTGATTTTACTCAGCATTGAACTTTATTGCTTGATTTTTGTTGATTGCAAATTTTAGTGTATGAGTTAATCAAGAAAAAACATGATTTTTGGTGTTCTCTGATGCAAACCATACAAACTCGTGCAACAACCAACACTGCCACAGTTAGCCAATATCAACTTTTGTATTGAATTTTTATAAGAGGTGATGTCCTTTTTGTAATTGACTTTTGTGTTTGTAATTGTTGTCGTTTTACAGCTGATATTTCGTTATTGAGCCGTGCAAATTTGTCAATGCCATCAAAATATAAGAATTTATGAATTGTATATATAGATCTCTATAGTGGATTTTTCTTATATTATTACATATTCAGTGAAATACAACTTGAGTATTCTTTTAAGGCAAACTATTTATACTAATCAAAAAATTATAAACAGCTTGTTTTCTATGTTTCCCAGGTGTCTATATGTCGACATTTCATAGGTGTCCTAAGCATCAGTAGACTTTGGAATTTTTTGAAAGATATTCTCAAACATTAGGATAGATCCTATGAAATGTCGACATATAGACACCTGGGAAACATAGAAAACAAGCTGTTTATAATTTTTTGATTGGTATCAAGGTTAAAAGCTGATACAGTGATTAAAACTCATTTGTTTAAAATATTTTTTTTTTTTATATTTAGACTTTTTTTATACTATTACATTATTTTTTCCGAGTCACAGGAGTTAAAGCCTGATTTAAGTCTGTTGATGAATGCTCTTTAAAGATGAAATGATACCAGTAGGTTATCGATACTTGTACTCAATACGATATCGATATACTCGGTTTTGAAAAAAAGCATCGATACATACTTGTATCGTAAGCGAAGATTTTTAGAACGCAGGAATTCTATTATAATAGTTCTACTGCTACGTTCACCCAATAGTTGGTCTTGTAACTGTCTGACACATTCAATGGAGGAAGAAAAACTTTGCAGCTTAAATGTAAGACAATTTATGATTAGTATAATCTGGGACAAAGTCACATATCAAGGCTGACATGGCCCAGATATGATAACAGGACGACTATCATCCTTTGGGGCTGGCCCCTACGATGGTAGCGTTTAGCTTTCGCGGTCCTGACGAGACATTGGATATAGAGACCCGGGGAACCCATTTAATGACTTCTGTAGAATTTGCAGAGACGAAGAGGAAGTAGAGAGCGTTCAGCAATTCCTCTGCCAGTGTCCAGATCTTTCTTAATAAGGACATTGTACCTAGGCAGACCGATGCTGCATGATTTGGCGGAGGTATTGGAATGTGATGTAAGGGGCTGGGGATCCTTTATCCGATCCTCGGGTTGGTTCTAAGCGTGTATGCAGATTTATTGAGATACATATCTGCAGCCAAGTGGGCTGGCTTTACAATAGCTGGCAGCCTGTTAAACCTAACATAACCTAACATAATTTTCGCCTGAACATTTTTTATGGACAAATTCCAATGCTTTTCTCAAGATCGTGACCACAATCTTATGGTAATTTTTATGAAATGCAACTATATACCCAATTTTTGTACACCCATTTGCCTGCACGGGTTGCATAGATTTGTTTTATTAAAACTTCGGAAACAAATAAAATTATAGTAAAAATTGTGACCAACTAAGTTTTTTGGTTGTCAATAAGAAACGACCGATTTCTATTTCTGACCTATAATAGTAGTTTTGACCGATACCTACTTAGTACTCGATATTAAAGCATCGATACCAAAAAAACTTCGTATCAAAAGAAAAGTATCGACTATTTACTTGTATTTACCCGTATCGTTTCATCCCTATTGTTCTGAAACAAGTTGATTTTTGTACGTCTGTAAGCTAAAATTATGGAGTAAATCATATCATCAGTTAATAGCTTATAATATGTACATGATCATATTTTTCACAAACTGCTGCTAACTTTGAGCTAAATGTCTTCTAGTCAATCGCATGTATCACATGGAGTCTGGAGTTTGTTGTGGTTTTATTGAAAATGGGTTCCACAGGTCACTGATGCTCACAATATGTGGTTGCAATAGTTTAGGGCAGTCTTCTTACGAAACGGTAATTTTTATTGTTGTGCTGGTTTTAGTCTTTCCATGATAGATTGCTGAACAATACTGAATGTAAGCCCAATACTCAATCACAAAGGAAACGGCCTTCAGGACCCAAGTGAGCTGGAGTATCCAGGTACTCTTTGGATACTCCTAGATTATTCATGTTGGACTTGAAATTGCATTTGGACTTAAGAAAAAATTTTCCAAATTATTTCTTATTATCAAAAAAGCAAATGCTTGTGCTTATCGAAAACTTAAATGGTTGAATATGAAAAATATTTGTAGACAACAGTTTGTTAATTTAAATGGAGTTCCGACTAGAAAATATTCGATTTTATTTGTAATGGTCCATCATCACATTTCGTGATTTCCAGATTCGACACTGTGCCATCTTGTGTATTTTTTACCATATACTACTGGAACAAGGACGAAGAAAGATGATCAATCATCCAATAAAACAAACTTCGTTGAAATGCAAGAGCCAATTTATTTCTAAAATTCCGCCACAAAATTTTTATATAATAAACTTTTATATTATTATATAAAAATTAGATGTTTAAACACATGTGATCCAACTCATTTGTTCATTCTATTCGCCACTTGAATTTAATGGCTTCAAACAAGAGCAACAACATAGAGCAGACGAGTGGAAGGACGGACATATTTAAAATCTGCAACTCATTAGATTCTAAGCAATGAAATATATGGAAAAGCACATCTAAACGAAAACATATAAGAAGCTCCTTGGACACCAAGTACCACCAATGACAAGACATACAAAATATGACAATAAAAAATAAAACAAGAAAAATTAAATAAAGAAAAAAAAAGCACCGAATGGCCGGACAACAGACACATCCAGTTAAACGTGCAACAAAAAAAAAAAAACTTGAACAAACGAAAGACAAACAGTGATTGGATGAAGTACATGATAGAAGAAATATTTATATATGTATATATGCGCAAGCATGTGTAATTACATATATATTGTTCCCTGGACATAAAAGGATAAGCATCTGTGGCTGTATGCATGCATGTGTTTGGATGTGCTTATACTTATGTATGCTAGATGGCCATGTCAGCATCATTTCCTGATGCTAAATGCCAGCTTGGAAAAATTACCGGGAACCAACTGGCCCGAGAAATGGTTGCTCGTGTGTGTATGAATTAAAGAAACAAACCAAAAGTAAACAAAAAATAAATGAGGGCAACGCATACATGCATACAAGTAGCCAAACACACACACACACAAACACACTTTCACATGTACCTTCGTTGTTTGAATTAAATACATATTAACGACAAATACTAAAATCTAACTCCAACTGCCGTCTAAGAGTTGCACACTCTTTCGCTTTTCGTGCGGCAGCTTCAGCCTTAAATGAATTTAATGAATGACCGACTGAATGTATCACTAGAGTGCCACATTAGTGTAGAAATATTATGCGACGCGTTTTGTATTTTTTATGTCCTTTTTAGCGTACATTTGCTATAGCTGTTGTTGCTATTGCTGTTGCCGTTTTTTGCACTCTCAGAAAGCAATGGCAATTTAATGTTGCACATACACACCTGTTTTGAAGCAATTTATCTCGAAGAATTATGATTTCAAACAATTTTCGGACGCCACTATTTACGGGGAGCAGCAAAACGTCAGGGTTAATGTAATGTCGTGTTAAAGCAAAAAAAAAAAACACAAAAACAACAGCAAAAACACACCATGCTAAAAATGTTAAATGTGTTCAATGCTGGTTGCTTGTATATTTTTGCACTTAAACAGTCAGCTTTTTCTATCTAGATAAAAATGTTGGTTAAGGGAAAAAGTCATGCTGACATTATACTAAATCAAAAATGTTCAATTTCCTTGTTGAGGTATCATCTCAAATTAAATATATGTGCAGTTGCTTACTAAAAGTAAAAAACTAAAAAAAAGAAAACTTGAGTTTTTCTTTTTTTGTCTTGGACAAGTACTCATGGATTACCCGTACATATGCAGTACCCTAATCTCATCAAAGTAAAATCCATTATATAAATTTATTGAATTTTTGATGAACTTTTTATAATTTTTTAAATTAAATTTTTGGTTTGTACATTTGTACAACGGGTTATAGTTCAGGTTTTTTCTTTCTTAAGTTTTTTTTCTTAAGAAAGATTTTTTACAATACAAATCTGCTGTGATCAATAATTTTGATTGAAGAAGACAAGAAAAATAATAATAAAATCTTTAGCAGGGGGACAACTAGCTGTTTCGTAGTCGCTACACTACTCATCAGCACCCACTGGGATTTGAATTCGGGACATAACGTATCATGATCTACTGCTTTAATCACTAAGCCACCGAGCATTTAATTATTTTCTATCTATATTCATATCATATTAAATCACATACATATGCATTTTGTTAATTGCCCACATTGTTTGTACAGCGTTTGCTGTCTCAGAACTAGCGGTATTTATTTTATTTACTAACATACATATTTTTGTATTTTAATATTCTCCGTACCGAGAGATGTAAAATCCATTATAGTCTTGATAAAAAAGAGTAACGCATCTCACACCGCAGTAATGTTCAAAGCAAAAGCAAACCGACAAAATAAACAGTCCTCCACACTGAACAGATTTGGATAGCCAACTGTCACAGGAAAGTTCCTCCGCTTAGTCTTGCACACGGCCGAGTAACTCCAAAATAGATTTTTAAGTACCATCCCAAACATGATAGTTGTATGCCATTTTCGATTGGCTAAATCTGGTATAAAAGTTAAACAGATCGTATATAGAGGGTGTTTTTTTAAGCCCGATAGAACTTGAAATTGTAAAAAATAACACAAAAAATTTAATTGTAATCAAAATTTTTTTTTATTCGAAAGATCAATACGTGACATTAACATTTGAAAATGATTTCGGGCATATGGGCACCGCGGCTGTTCTTGACGAAGCGCATTCTGGACGTCCAATTTTGGGCCACTTTTTCGAGCACTGCTGGCCGTATGTCACGAACAACACGAACAATGCTGGCCTCCAAGGCGTCAATTGTTGCTGGTTTATCAGCATAAACCAGTGACTTCACGTAGCCCCACAGGAAATAATCGAGAGGTGTCAAATCGCACGACCTTGGAGGCCAATTGACAGGTCCATTTCTCGAAATCAACTTATCGCCAAATTTTGATTTCAGTAAGTCGATGGTTGCGTTCGCCGTATGGCACGTAGCGCCATCCTGTTGAAACCACATCTCCTCCGGATCAATGTCATCCATATTTTCAAACAAAAAATCATTGATCATGGTGCGGTAACGATCTCCATTGACCGTAACGCGAGCTCCGGCCTCATTTTTGAAGAAATAAGGTCCGATGATGCCACCAGCATGAAAACCGCACCAAACAGTGCATTTTTCTGGATGTAATGGAGTCTGTAGGGTCTCTTGTGGATTGGTCTCACTCCATATGCGGCAATTTTGCTTATTAACAAACCCGTTAAGCCAAAAATGCGCCTCATCGCTGAACACAATTTTGCGATAAAACAACGGGTCTGATTTTCAAAGTAAATTTGGATAATTTCGTAGCGTTGTTCAAGCGTGAGTCTATTCATGATGATTTGTCAGAGTATACTGAAACAAATAAAAAAAATGTTTCATCAAAATTTAATTTTTTGTGTTACTTTTTACAATTTAAAGTTCTATCTAGCTTAAAAAAACACCCTATATAAGTATATCTTACAGCATTTCAAAAAATCGAGACATTCGAATACTGCTTTAAAGGCACTGAAAATGTATTCAGTCCAGAGAACATAACACTAAATATTCATTACAAACCGATTCCTCAATATTTATACAGGGTGTCTGGAAGCATATTTATATTTCAATTTTACATCAAAAGTGCAAGAATGCACAGAAAGTTTTATTAAGAGCATTGAACGATAGAGTGGAAATGTGGACTTCATTTTTTTTGTTAAGTATATAATCCCGACGTCTTCGATCAAGTTGAACACACTGTTCAAAACGGAGCCTTGTATTCGGTGCCACATGCTGCAATAAACTACGTTCAATTGACTTGATTTTTCGAAGAATATTTTCCTTTAAAGCTACAAGACATTAGGAATTGCCATTATAAAACCTCTCTTGATATATTGATATAACCGCATTAGGAAAAATCTGTGGGAGTTATCTCGGGTGACCTCGGTGGCCATGGAATGTTTCCGAAACGACTGAGCAGTTTTTGGGGGAAAATTTCCCGCAGCAAATTCATGGAAACTCTGGCTTTGTGTGCAGTCACACCATCTTGTTGAAACCACGTGTGTGAAGAGTACCAAGGATGAGCTAGCAGCTTTGACAAAAAGAATTCCGTAATCATCCGTAGAAAGTTTTCACCGTTGACATGCGTCGCCTTGCCCCGAGAATTAAAAAAAAAACGCTTATCTCATACGTGGACACGCCACACCAAACAATTCTTGACAATTTAATAGAAGGCTTCGGGTTCTTGGATGCCTAATCCTAATCTGGGGATGGACCAACTTCACGGAGCAAAATTATTCATAATTCAGCAACGCCCTCATGTGGCTTGCTAGGCTCATACAGCTCGCAACTTTTTGCTATAAGTTTTTAGCTCCAAAGACGAACCCCTTGCTTAAGAGTTCGGGCTTTCTAATTCCTATTGTATGCAATTTCCCAACAGTCAATGGAATGAGTTGGTAGGTGGAAGCCCTTAATCAACTCAACCAGCTAAACATCACACCTGGTTCCTTGCAGTATAGATATTTGTTGCAAGACCAGCATGCACCAAAGGTATCAGAGAAAATACTTCCCCCTCCTGCGATGTGATGTTTAAACCACAGCCAGAATGTTTTAGCCAAGGCAGGCACCTCAACCATGATTATTAGCACCGAGAGATCTGCAAGGCAGAATCTCCTGAGAGCTTTGCTGATCTCCGATTTGCCAATTTTAACCCTTGGTCCAAATTTGGGAAGTCCAACACAACATAAGTCAGCCGGGTTCCTAGTGTTTTACGGTCTTATTTATAAACAAATTTTCATGTTTATTTAGCTCTTACTAAACAAATTTTCTATGGAAATCAGCTTAATAAACTTGTAAAAATGTTTGTAAATAAGGCAGTTATTTGCTACAATAAACGAGGGACTCCTGTCCAACTATTCCCCAGAAAACCGAGTGTCTCGCTTTGGTCTACGCCAAGTCAAAACCTGTTCCCTGGGGGCTGGTATGTGTATATAGTGTAGTATCAGTGGTCTATAATTCTTGCAGGACGATGTTGGTCTACAATTGGTCAAAACCTGTTCCCTGGGGGCAGGTGTGTGTATATAGTATAGTATCATCGGCTCACAATTCTTGGAGGATGATTTTGGCCAGCACAGTTGTCAGTTATATTTCAAAATCGGTCAAATTTGTTTACCTAAGTTAGATGAATGCAATACATGCGCTATGAGAATTAAACACAACGGCTGCGTATTCTACAAAGCTCATGCTTGCTCATGCATTGGATATTATACCTTAGCGATCTAAGAAAGAACAGAATGACCTTCCATGCGGGTTACGTTAACTGCCCACGCCAATCGTGGGATTTGATTGCGACAAAATTTTTCTTGTGAGCTTTTTTAACTCGCTGGTTGCGAGCAGAGCATAATAGCGCTGGAGCATAATAGTGCTGGACGTTTGTAAAGGTCTGAAGTGCTCTGGAGACGATCAAAAAAACACGTCACTCAATGCATATGTGTGAGTGTCGTATTTTTGTCGTTTAAAGGGAGACGTACAAATAAAATCGTCAATCATCGTTTGTATTTGGACTTCACTGCGTTCGTTACTAAACAAGTCATCATCGGATGATGAATTTTTGTTATCTTGTGAAATTTTATTAAGAAAAAAAAAAAAATCATAAAAAGAATAAAAAAACTATGTATGAAAAGTAGTAATAAATAAAAATAATAATAAATGTATAGTATATAAGAATTCATAAAAACAAAATAAAATTCATAAATCATAATGAATATGGAGGTAGTTTTTTATTTTACTTATTGTTGTCCCTTTCGTTAGCAAAACGGACATTTTCTATCGTCAATCACAACTGTAGACTATCAGAATAATTACACGTCAAAATAAAATATCAAAACTTTTCGATTTTCATCAATCAGAGTCGACAACCTAGACGTGTGTACCCGAAAGGTACACACTTAGAAAGTTGATGTGTTTTTTTGATCGTCTATAGGGCACTTTAGAAAAGTCGTTATATCAAATACGTCGATATTTTTTTATATTAATGAATACTACTAAGCATTTAAACGAGTCCCAAACTTCAGAAATATCTCACCGCCACTGTATTTGTTTTAGGGAAAAACTAAGAAGTTTTTAATGAAAGACTCTTTATACCTTTTTATCATATTTTGATGTAATGCGCATTGTCCAGGCCGCCTTAATTTCTTAAAGAAACAATTTCAAAACAGAAATCATTTTAACTCCTAACGCACAAAAGTTTTTGTTTTTGCAATTAAGGTGCTTTGGAAATACTTTAATACCGGACCCCGTCAGGTTGGAGGTAGAAATAGAAAATAAAAGGGTTTTTAAAAATGGTCATTTGATATGAATTATGCGCGCATTTTTGTGCAATTACATGATGCTGCTCTGCTTACTTTTAAAATGGATGGATGCTGGTAAAAATCAAGTGCTACCAAATGTTCTGTATTTTGTCAGTGAATAGGAAATAAAAAGCAAAGCAAACTTTAAGAAACTTGCTTAATCAATTCTAATAATAACAACTTTTATGCCAAATATAATACAAAATTTGAATTAAAAACAGCAGATTTTGTCTTTAGAATTACAAAAAAAAAAATGCTATAACAAATGGCAACTCTTAAAAGCATCGAAAGTTTTGTAGGTTTTAGCTCTGATTCTGCATGCGGCAAACGTTACTCGTAGTTGATGGAGTTACGTTAATCGTACTCCCATCCAGCATTAACAACGTTCAACGTTCGCTTGTTGTGCTTCATGCCACACTGGCATCTGCCAGGAATAAATATGTTTTGTTTATGACTGTTTATATAACTCATTCATTCATATTTCATATTCGAAATAATGCAAGACTGTTTGAACGTCTATGTGTGAGTTAATGTGTTTGTATGGGCGAGTTAAACAAAAACTAAGAGTACACGAAACCTTTTGTTGCTTTATATAAATATTGTATGAATGTTTATGTGTTAAGCATTTGCGCCACTCGTTTGGCCATTTATTTCTTTTACCAGGATATTTAGTTGCTACTAAACTACTTGTATAGTGTGTGTGCCAACACTCACACTCACACACATACACATATACTATTGTGCATCTGATATTGCTGCATAGAGATATTCTAGGATGCTCATTTCTATGTTAAATAATTAAATCAGTTGCGAGACTAATATATTTTACTTAATTGCAGAAAAAAAAGTGCAAAACAAAAAAAAAAATATACGAGTACATGAAAAATATGGAAAAGACAAAAGCGAATACAACGAAAATAATAGAGCAACTAAGCATCACATTCATTCATAATCATTGTAGCATTTGTATGTTGTACCCCTTTTTGCAAACGCCAAACACACACACACACACACACACACATGTATACTAACACCACCACGGGCACTCACTCAGGCACAAATCTACATTAGCTGGATACATGAAAAATTATTACTCAACAATGCGCATTAATGCAGAAAATTTTTCATATTGCAGTTTTGAAAATTAATTTTAAAAATTCATTTTGACGCATAATTTTCTAAAAATGGCCAAATCTGTATTTATATTGTTGTTTATATTTATGGAATTAATAAGGAATAAATACGGGCAACAACTACTACAGCATTTTAAGTAGTCTTCTTTTGGGAGCTAGCAAAAGAAAAAGTTTCGCATTTAGAGGATTTTATTTTAAGAGAATTTGTTTAAATAAAACAAAATTTATATGCAGCTGTATTTTGGCTGTTTTCTATCTATTTATCTGTCGACAGTACGAACATTGAACTGAACTAATCATCGGTAGATATGAAATCCTTTTAGACTTGTGTCATTCATGAATGCATTACTTTAAGTGAATGTTTCTGTCAAGTGAAAAAAAATTAATATTTCCTTGTTCTTTCTCTGTTTCATTTATTATTTTCTTTCTTTCCATATTACTTCATCCATTCATTGAATGAACCCTAGAGACTTCCCGATTCGCTTGGAATTTTATGAGAAGATCATGCAAATAGTGCCAGAGCCACATTTTGATTTAAACGGCAGTGTTAGCAAACAAAATTGTCGAATATAGAGTAACTTTTTTCGATAGTTGGGTCGATATAATTTAATGGTTGAAGATTATTTCATGCAAATGTTGGCCGCGGCTGCGCCTCAAATGGTCCATCCGCTTAGTACAATTTGGCATACTCTTTCCAACATTTCGGCCGGTATCTCACAAATAATCTTGGCAATGTTGGCTTCCAGTGCGTCAATCAAAGCGGGCTTGTCGCTATTGACATTAGCCTTAACATAGCCCCACAAAAAATAGTCTAGAGGCGTTAAATCGCACGATCTGGGCGGCCAATTGACTGGTCCCAAGCGTGAAATAAGCTGTTCACCGAACTCGCCTCTCAATTGGTCCATTCCATTGTTTCGCGTGCTGTGTGGCATGTGGCACCGTCTTGTTGAAACCACATGTCATGCAAGTCAAGCTCTTCCATTTTAGGCAAAAAAAGTTTGTTATCATCGCACGGTAGCGCTCACCATTCACAGTAACGTTGTGATTCGCATCATCTTTGAAGAAATACGGCCCAATGATGCCGCCAGCCCATAATCCACACCAAACGGTTGTTTTTTGTGGATGCATTGGTAGCTCTTGCAATGTTTCTGGCTGCTCTTCACTCCAAATACGGCAGTTTTGCTTGTTCACGTATCCATTCAACCAGAAATGAGCCTCGTCGCTGAACACAATTCTTCGATAAAAAAGTGGATCTTCATCTAACTTTTCAAGAGCCCATTCACCAAAAATTTGGCTTTGTGGTAGGTCGTTTGGCTTCAATTCTTGCACCAGCTGTATCTTATAAAGCTTCACACCCAAATCCTTCCGCAAAATTTTCCACGTAGTGGAGTAACAGAGGCCCAATTGCTGCGAACGGCGCCGAATCGATAATTCACGGTCATCACCAACACTGGCCGATACGGCTGCGATAGTTTCTTCAGTTCGCACTCTACGTAAGCGTGTTGGTGGTTTAATGTCCAACAATGTAAATTTGGTGCGAAATTTTTTTACAATAGCCCGAATAGAAGCCTCAGTAGGTCGATTAAACTGACCATAAAATGGAAGAAGCGCGCGATGAACTTTCTTAACAGAGCACGCATTTTGGTAATAAAATTCAATAATTTGCAAGCGTTGTTCGTTTGCAAGACGATTCATGATTAAATTATAGACCAAACTGAAGATGTTTGACAGTGACACAAGATACAAAACGTGCGTCAAACGTGTGTCAAAACTAGTGTTGCCAAACAGTTAATAGCCAAAAAATCACTCGTTATAATTTTCATTTAGTTTTTTTTTTATAGAAAACGATGTTTTTTTTTTTTTTTTTTTTTTTTTTTTTTTTTTTTTTTATAATAAGAAGTTTTTGGGTTGATAAAGAAACCAAAAGACAATTAAATTAAAATTAAGCAATTAGGGAGTGTTTGCAGAAATCAAAAGGTGTGTTAGTACAAACAGTAGTTTAAATTATTGTTTGCTTGTTGAGCTAGAGGTCACTTAAAAAAATTTCGCACCAAATTTACATTGTTGGACATTAAACCACCAACACGCTTACGTAGAGTGCGAACTGAAGAAAATATCGCAGCCGTATCGGCCAGTGTTGGTGATGACCGTGAATTATCGATTCGGCGCCGTTCGCAGCAATTGGGCCTCTGTTACTCCACTACGTGGAAAATTTTGCGGAAGGATTTGGGTATGAAGCCTTATAAGATACAGCTGGTGCAAGAATTGAAGCCAAACGACCTACCACAACGCCAAATTTTTGGTGAATGGGCTCTTGAAAAGTTAGATGAAGATCCACTTTTTTATCGAAGAATTGTGTTCAGCGACGAGGCTCATTTCTGGTTGAATGGATACGTGAACAAGCAAAACTGCCGTATTTGGAGTGAAGAGCAGCCAGAAGCATTACAAAAGCTACCAATGCATCCACAAAAAACAACCGTTTGGTGCGGATTATGGGCTGGCGGCATCATTGGGCCGTATTTCTTCAAAGATGATGCGAATCACAACGCTACTGTGAATGGTGAGCGCTACCGTGCGATGATAACAAACTTTTTTTTGCCCAAAATGGAAGAGCTTGACTTGCATGACATGTGGTTTCAACAAGACGGTGCCACATGCCACACAGCACGCGAAACAATGGACCAATTGAGAGGCGAGATCGGTGAACAGTTTATTTCTGAATTTTATGTGTTTTTTTTTTTTTTTAAATTTCCGATAGTTCTTGTAAAATCACCCATTATATCACCGATTAAAATTTAAAAATACATAATGTTGAACATATAATTGTTACATGTGAATAAGCGTATCATAACATAATGAACAGAAAAATGTTGGAATTGGGTGGGATAAACACTATTGTTATGTTTAAACACACTTTTATACAATACTAACATTGTATACAACCATATTCCGAAAATAATAGATGATAACAATAGATTTACAAACACGCAAACGAAAATTATATTAATGGGGAAATAAACTATTAATTACAGTTTCGACAACAGGTTGTTTTAACAAATAGTACAGACTGTTATGCGTACTCGTATATTCATTTATAAATTTTTATTTACTTCTTATTTTATTTCTTGATTTTTGTTAAATATTTTTCTTTTTCACAATTCTTAATGTAAACTTTAAAATAACTATTAGTATACTTCTGCTACTCTAAGACTTAAGTTTTGTTGTAGAAGATTTCAAAATAAATAAACACAATACAATATAATATACTAATGTTGCTGTAACCATATTTCATGCTACCTTTTATTTGCAAGCATTATCATGCTTCTTCTCTGCAAAAGTTGATTCTTTATTTTTTTGTACAGTTTTCAAGATAAGCTTCAATATATGGATAATATTTCTGAACAAATCAGTTAGCAGATTGCTACAATTTGCGCTAAAATAACTTTATTTAGAGCCCATTCATATATATTACTCAGATTGAGTATTATATATGTAGGAGTTGGAGAAAGGAAAACAAACAGGGTAAGTATTTGTTTTAATTTAGGGATTTTTTATTAATTGTGTTACCTTTTTTCACAAATTTACAATTGCAGGTAAGTATAAAATTTTATGTTGGTAAATACAAATTTGGGTTGCTACGATGTGACTCACACTGGTACTCGATCAGAAGTAAAAGTAATAATCAATTATTTTGCCAAAAGACAATGTGAGAAGTTCGGCCTTTGGAAACCCGAACTTAAAACAATGTCAATGTGAGCAACATTTAGTACAGTGGTGAATAACTTATATGTTAAACATCAACATTACAGGTAAGTAAAAGGGTGAACAGATAAGAAAAAATGTGAACAGGTAAGTATACCATACTAAATAACAAATGTAAAAGTAAGCATAAATGTATAAATTCATTTGAAATTCACATATTATGTATTGAAAATAAGAAGGTAATTTTAAAAATTCAAATAAAAATTCACTTTTATAACAAAAAAAAAAAAACAATTTAATTTAAATTTAAAATAATTCAGCAAATAAAATATATTGTCCAAATTAGTTTGGACAATTTCCAATCATCGCTTTTACTTTTGATTTCAAAATATGGAATTTGAATACAAATACTCGCACAAATAGAGTAGAACTGTACATACCACTCGTCATGGTTCATGAGTTTGCATTGCCTTTCCCACCAAGAACACTAGCACGCCCTGGCAAGTTTCTTTATTAGGTTGTTTTTCTTTGTAGTTTTCTTTAATTTTTTTTTTACATCACTTTCAGCAACATTTTCCAGCTCTTCTCTTAAATAATCATCAATCACTTTTTCCAACTAAAATCTGAAATATTTATGACTTAATGATTATGAAGAATATTTGTGTGTGTATGTGTGTGTGTATATTTTTTTGTTAATACAAAATGCTAAAACTTCTTAACTCTTTAGGATTTCCTTGATAAATAGACACACATTATACGCTTCATTAACACCTACATATCCTGCGATTTATAACATTAACATCAAGAACGGCACAACAACAACAACAACACTAACAACAACACTTACACAAACTAAAGCTTCAAGAGCAATCAAATACCAACAAAACCAAGAACTATTTCCGTAAATCGTTGTTGGAAACAAGGATAACAACAAGATTAATGAGTGGCAAATCCGGTAACAACAATAGAAGCGCAGAGAGCCAGCAACAATAACAATAAACAGCGCCAACAAAATTCACTAGAAAACCACAATGAATATTAATGAGATGTCATCAGTCTTTCGTCAAATTAAAGCATTTCACGACACATTTACCACAAGTAACGCCAAACAACACAAAAACATAAACACAGAAACAGACGCACAAACAAATAGTTGCAATAGCAGGATGTGAACACACAAAGACACCAAGCAGGATATTTTGAACGTGTGAATTCTAACACTGCCACCACCAACGCTGCCTTTGGTTATCTCATGAATGTGTAAGTTTGTCAGTACGCAAGTGCTTCTGAGTGTGTGTGTGTGTGTAAATGTTACTTTGTATCTGTGTAAATGTCAGTTTAGATTGTGTATTTAACTTTTCTAATTGCTGACAAGCCGACAACACAAATAAATCAACCCTTTTACAAGTTTTGCCTTTTCCCCTCTTCAACCAAAAATATAAAACAAAAATAATTCACTTGGTTTTGGTGTATTTTGCATTTTGAGTTTCATTAAGTGGAAGATATAATTTAAGCGCAGTTGAGTGTGGCATGCAAATGATGATGAATTAAGTTAGCATCTCTTGCTTCCGTCACTTTCAGCAGAGCGCTTTTTTTTTTTTTTTGAATATTTTCACAGGCAACAATCTGGTCTTTCTTTATGAGTGATGATTTTTTAACCAATTTGTCAGTTGACTTTGAATAATTATGAGTCCAAGCGACTGAAAAAACATCGTAAGCCATTTTATCATATAATTCTTGCTTTCTTTAAAAAAAAATATGTTATAATTTAAAGAAAATTATATTTCAATTGAAAAAAGCCCTTTAATTGGTACTAAAAAGAACTTTCCAATGGGAGGTTTTATAAAAACATATTTTATTTTTCGAGAAAATGCCTATCGCAACTTAGATACGAGTTCAAGATTAATTCAGGGGTACCGCAAGGCTCCGTTCTTTGTCCTACTCTATTTCTTATTTTCCTCAACGACCTTCTCTATCGAACTTCCAACCCTATCCACTATTTCGCGGATGACAGCAGCATTTGTCACTCGTACTCTTTTAGTTATAGCCCGCTGCCAAGAGGCTAAATATGAATGATTCACTGAATAGTGATCTTCTATTAAGCGGCCCATACACGTTTCAACTCAGTTGGCAACTGAGTCGGTTGTTGTCCAAATCAAAGCGTGTATGGCTTTGCCAGCTGTTGGTTGAAAAAAAATTAAAATGTTTTGATTTTTTCAAGTTGACTAGCAAGTCTTTCAATTCGATTGTGTTGTGTGTGTTCGAGTCTCTTGATCAGGTCTTAAAATTTATATTTACAGTGTTTTTGCAAAGAGAACATTATATATTTTTAAAATTGTCTATAATTTCATTGAATTTAATTGTTGAATGAAAATCTTTCAATTCAGTATATGAAGTATGTGGACAATAATCAATTCAGTTGAAAGACTCAATTCACACTTGAATTGAAACGTGTGGGCCATACACTTTAATCTCCGAGTGGAGTCGTAAAAACAGGGTCACCTTTAACGCTCGTAAGACCCAGTGTTGTTTATTAGCACACAAACTAACGGCCGTAAATGCTGCCTCATCTGTGCTCATGGATGGTATAAATATTGAGGAATTGGATGCATTTGATGTTCTTGGAATGAAGATACAGTGTGATGTTCGCTGGACTGATCACATCTTTCATGTCTCTAAAGAAGCATTCAAGTGCCTCGGTTTTATGAAACGGTGTAAGATGTACTTCACTCCATCTGACCTCCTTACTATTTATACCACCTACATCCGGCCGAAAATGGAATACAACCCTCATGTTTGGGCCGGTGCCTCAAAGTCTATTTTGGGGTTACTCGACCGTGTGTAGAAGAGGGCGAAGAAGTTCATCAGTGACAGTAAGGTATCCAACTCTATAGACTCACTGGAGCATCGACGTAGTGTAGGGTGCGTTACTTTCTTCTATCGTTACTAAAGGGTGTTTTTTTAAGCTAGATAGAACTTTAAATTGTAAAAAGTAACACAAAAAATTAAATTTTGATGAAATATTTTTTTTATTTGTTTCAGTATACTCTGACAAATCATCATGAATAGACTCACGCTTGAACAACGCTACGAAATTATCCAAATTTACTTTGAAAATCAGTCGTCGATTCGCGCAACTTATAGACGACTTCGTCATTTGTATGGCGTACATAATCGTCCATCTGAACAAGTCATTCGTCGAACTGTGGATAGATTTCGTACCACATACTCTCTAGAGGATGCAATAACACCAGCACGTCGAAGGAATGTGCGTACTGAAGAGAACATCGCCGCTGTAAACGAAAGTGTGGAAGAAGATCCAAATTTATCGATTTGTCGTCAGTCGCATGAATTGGGGCTCTGTCCGTCCACTACGTGGAAAATTTTGCGCAAAGATCTCGGCCTACACCCGTATAAGATCCAGCTGGTGCAGGAATTGAAGCCACGAGACCATTGTATGCGTCGTTCTTTCGCCGATTGGGCTCTAGAGCAGTTGGCAACTGACCCGTTGTTTTATCGCAAAATTGTGTTCAGCGATGAGGCGCATTTTTGGCTTAACGGGTTTGTTAATAAGCAAAATTGCCGCATATGGAGTGAGACCAATCCACAAGAGACCCTACAGACTCCATTACATCCAGAAAAATGCACTGTTTGGTGCGGTTTTCATGCTGGTGGCATCATCGGACCTTATTTCTTCAAAAATGAGGCCGGAGCTCGCGTTACGGTCAATGGAGATCGTTACCGCACCATGATCAATGATTTTTTGTTTGAAAATATGGATGACATTGATCCGGAGGAGATGTGGTTTCAACAGGATGGCGCTACGTGCCATACGGCGAACGCAACCATCGACTTACTGAAATCAAAATTTGGCGATAAGTTGATTTCGAGAAATGGACCTGTCAATTGGCCTCCAAGGTCGTGCGATTTGACACCTCTCGATTATTTCCTGTGGGGCTACGTGAAGTCACTGGTTTATGCTGATAAACCAGCAACAATTGACGCCTTGGAGGCCAGCATTGTTCGTGTTGTTCGTGACATACGGCCAGCAGTGCTCGAAAAAGTGGCCCAAAATTGGACGTCCAGAATGCGCTTCGTCAAGAACAGCCGCGGTGCCCATATGCCCGAAATCATTTTCAAATGTCAATGTCACGTATTGATCTTTCGAATAAAAAAAATTTTGATTACAATTTAATTTTTTGTGTTATTTTTTACAATTTCAAGTTCTATCGGGCTTAAAAAAACACCCTTTACAATGGATTTTGCTCTAACGAGATCAGCGGTCTTGTTCCCGAAACTCGCACATTTTTACGTAGTACGCGCTCATCGTCTAGAGAGTTTCGGGAACAAGATCCCTAATCTCGTCAGAGCAAAATCCATTGTAGTAACGATAGAACAGAGTAACGCACCCCACACTGCGTCGATGCTCCAGTGAGTCAATAGAGTTGGATGCCCTACTGTCACTGATAACCAAAATAACTTTGAGGCACCGGCCCAAACATGAGAGTTGTATTCCATTTTCCATTACAAAATTTTAATGTTGTTTGAAAATTACAATGTTGTATATAAACGCATAATATTTTTGTATCTAACTACTTCAAACGACTACAACAAATAATCTAATCAATGAATTTGGGTCAAGTTTTAACAGTTGACGTTTGACAGATCGCAATTTCAAAAAAAATCGTGTTTGTGCTGCCATCTAGCGCTCAGTAACTTTAATATCACATAAAACTGTATGAACAGTGTAGCTGCTTTACTGCGAAAATTGGAGTTATCGTATTGCTTCCGTGAATGTGGGGGGATTTTGGAGATTCACAAATTCGAATTTAAAAATTTCCAAAAAAAAAAAAATTCAAAACCACTTCGCTGACTGGTTTGGAACCGGTTTTTCATATTCAGTGCGCATTATTGCCGTAAACATGCATCTAAATATAATATATAAATGGTTTCATTTAGCTTTAGTACGAAAATTGAACTTGCCGTATTGCTTGTAAGCAAAACTGGGGGCGGATTTTACATTTCCTGAGCCCTACTTTGGGCATTCGCAAAAAAGATTGGATTCGCTAAACGAATCGAAACTGATTTTTCATATTCGGTCCGCGTTTTGGCCGTGGAACGTGTATCTGAACTTTTAATCGTCACTCGACTTAGTGTGAAAATTGAAGTTGCCATATTATTTCCAGGGAAGTGGTGGATTTTGGTTATTCTTGAAGCCGATTTTAAACATTCCAAAGAAAAAAAAAACTCGAAACGCGTTATACCGATAATTATCTTGTTTTATTGATAATTATTTTAGTTTGATATTGAAGCATGTTTTGTAGTGTTTTTAACTGTATACATATCGCTGCTTTAGTGCAACATAGCCATAACTAAAAAAAAAGCTTGCTACGAGACACATATTAAACATAACATATTAAAAATTTTTAGTTTCCAGACAAGTCTTAGAAAAAAATTTTGAAAAATTTAGGAGATATAAAGGAAACACTTTAAAAGTAATTTGAATAATTCATGTCATTGTCATCTTTTACAATATCTGACCAACAATGGTTACTAATTATTTAAGGGCCTCCTAGGTTTTGTTACTCTTGTCTTCTTTTTTTCCTCTCTTTCAATATTGGTTGCATGTGGTGATTGAGTGATGCTAGGATGGTATGGAAATGTCATGTTTAGGATCTCTTTTCTGCCTTTTTATATGTATCTATATAAGTAAATACAATTGAATTCCGCTCTTTTCTATAGTATACTTGATACTAATTCTGTATTGGCCAATAGGCCACTTGTATTAAAATGGAATAAAAAAATATATTTTTGGCCCAATATAAAAGGTTAACAATTCTGCATTGTTAACTAGAAAAGCTAATTTTTTTGAGACATGACTCCGTTGCATTAAAGAAGCGATATGTTATTAGAAATTATAAAAGTTCAACAAAAAATTAAGTTTTTTATTCGCTATTTTTAGCTTCTACCATTTATACCAATAAAAATTATAAATAGCTTGTTTTCTATGTTTCCCAGCTATCTATATGTCGACATTTCATAGGAACTACCCTAATCATCAGTAGACTTTGGAAATTTTTGAAAGATATTCTGAAACATTCAACTTTATATCCCAACAATATAAATAAATTGTTGAGAATTTAAAAGAAAAATGCTCTAATAATACCTGTCAAAACACAAAAAATAAATCGTAGCAACCAACGGTTGTTCATTTGTTTGAAAGGTGTAAAGAAATTATAGAGACGTGTATAAATGAAAAAGCTTGTTTTTTGTGTTTCGACAGGTATTATTAGAGCATTTTTCTTTTAAATTCTCAACAATTTATTTGGATTGTTGGGATATAAAGTTGAATGTTTGAGAATATCTTTCAAAAATTTCCAAAGTCTACTGATGATTAAAGTAGTTCCTATGAAATGTCGACATATAGATAGCTGGGAAGCATAGAAAACAAGCTATTTATAATTTTTATTAGTTCAACAAAAATTTAACATATTAGAAATTTTATTCGATGATATCCATTCATCTTTACATATCGCAGTGAGACATAAAACAACTAATAGCGCATTTACACCAACTCAAAATCTAGTAGATGTGAATTGAAATCTAAAATGAAATCTATATCGTTTACACCACCGTTTTTTGACATCTAGCAAGATTTCATTTGCTCAAAAATAATTTATGCATGCGGGTTTGACAACACAATATTATCAGAGACTGAATACACCAGCAGTATAATGTATATTTTTGTGCCCAGAGACTGCATACACCACATTACAAGGTGCATTAATGTATACACGGTGGCAGCACTATGGCATGTGAACATTTTTTGCTACTGGCAATATAGTAAACTATTTACGTCAAATGTATTGTTTACATTTTTGAAAGTGAATTTAGTGTTTTATTCTGAATTAAACATACACAAATTATTTTGTGAACATATAAATAATTCAAATAAATATAATTTATAATAATGAAAAGGTACATTCATAGTTTATAATTGTGAAAATAGTTACAAATATTTTTGATAAACATAGCTTACCAGATGCCTATTTTTGTTGTATTGTTGAAATTTTGCTCTAGTGCTGCCACCGTGTATACGTTAATGCACCTTGCCACATTATAGTGCATTTTTTGTTGCAGCGTAGTATTTTTAAGTACTTTTTGCAAGAAATCACAGTTGCATCGCTTGGTATTGAGTAGATTTCAGGAGATTTCGTCGAAATCTACTCATAAAGTAGATTTCATTTTGTATGGGAAATCTTCTCAAAATCTACTAGATTTGGCTGGAAATCTCGAATGAGCAGGTTTGGCTTTGGTGTAAATAGGCTATAAGATATTATTACGAAAGTTAAGGCGTTTTTTATGCTCTAGGCTAAAATTAAAACACTTAAATGCTAAATAACTTTTGATCTTTTCCTCCAAAAAAAAATATAAGCAAATAACAAAAAAGTCCTGTCTGACTATTAAAACGATAAAAGTATGTATGTATGTACGTAGATACACAGTTTGATAAGATCTGCTGAAAAAATAAGCAAAAAAAAAGAAGGGAATTAACATACACATGAGTTTAAGTTATATGGAGTTTAGTTTCATTTAATGTCGCATGCGAGCATTAAGACGTTGCAAATGTTTGACAAAAATTTCTTTGAGGTTAGATTGAAGCAATAATGCACACGTTTGCTACTTTTGTTGAATGTTATTTTACCGTTATTGTGGCAAACAAATAATGATGGTTTATCTGTGTTGCAAAGTGCCGGTTATGTTATCTGGCTGAAAGAAGCCATTAAAAGAAATTATGCTTTTGAAAGTGTAAGAAAAACTAAAATTGGAAAACATTTCATACAAACTCACGCACACTCTCACATTTAAATATATATAGACCTACATACTCGTACTTGCAAAGAGATTATAATGCAGACAGTTGTAGAAAGTGGCATTTAAAATGTGGCGTTTGTAATGGGTTTTTGACGCTTCTTGTCGTTTTTGCGGTACAAACGACAAACGTACATACCGTAAATGTATCTAAGTTTGTCGTTACTTTTGCCTCCACTGAAATCAGCAAACATAATTGTGTTGGCTTGAGCAGCGTTAAAAACTAAAATAAACCAGCAACAAAATAAGTTTTCTTTACATTTTGTTGTTGTATGCTCAAGTTATTTGTTTAGTATTTACAAGTCCTTTGGGATAATGACTATTTATGGCAGGAGTTTTACACAGCAAAAAAAAAAAAACAAAAAACAAAAACGAAACTCATGGCAGCAAAGTCTTCTTCAAGGCGTCATATTTTTTTTTGTAGAACTGTCTGTTCTACAGGTCTCGTGTTTCTTTTACCATTTCATTATGGACTGTTTGTTTTCCGCATTGCTGTTATTTGCGTAAATTTTAAATAATTTTCCATTTTTCTTTTCTTTACATTTTAGTGTCTTAATCTGGCATGCTTTTTTTTTTTGGTTTCCTCTTTCTTAACAATTTGTTGTTATTGTTATTTATTATATTATCCAATGGGTAAGGTGAGTTTTGGAATTACTTCCACTTTCTTTTTTTTTTATGTTTTGTGGCAAAGTTGACGATTATCTGTTTCTTCATTGGTTTCGTTTACAAATGAGAATATTAGAATTAAGTCAGCAGATGAATTTCCTCACCAACAACAAAAGTTAGTTTCATGTTCTAATAAAACGTGAGCCAAGACTGCGATTTGGCATTCATCTATGATGGTTTCTTTTCTAACCCAACTGTTAAAATTATGCTGCTCTTTGTCCAGTTTTATGTTATCCTGTAAGAAGTATGTAACGCATTTTAAGCGGGTTGGACACGGTCATAATATGTTGCTATTAACTTAGCGTACGTGTGCTTGATGCTTTGTAATTTCATGCTTGGTGGTCCATCAAGCACTCGTTTTAATATTTATTTTGTGGCATTCGCGTAGCAGGCAAAGACCGATAAACTTGAATAAATATGTACGAGTAAAATCCAAAACATATTTGTTGAATTCTTAAGCTCAGTCGTATCGTGTATCGATGTATTTGGAGAGACAATTTCAAACACAAACATTAAACTCACAAAAAATATATTTGAAAATTGTTTTAGCTTTAAAGTTTTGTGTTTGAAATTTTCTCTCCAAATACATCGATACACGATACGACTGATCTTGTGAATTCAACACTTGACTTTTATTTCTTTTCTTTACCTATTTTTTAAATTTATAAATAACAATGCAAATTAGTTCACGCTTGGAATTCAAAGGGTTCTTTTTTATTACTTCTTCATATATTAGGTGTGTACCACCAGATCTTGGACAAGTTCGGACCAGTGAGAGTAAAAAGCAAATTGATCTCTAAATTTGACCATTTTATCCAAACCTGCCTGCAATTAGTGGTATAGGTGTGAAATTCTTTTTATTTAAGGGTAAGACAAATTTGTTGCCCAGTGATAAGAACCATTTTGTTTCCAATTCAAATTCGATATTTGTAAAATTAATAAAAATTAATATGTAAATCATTAATGAGTGAACTTTTTTAGTTATATACATATGTACGAGATTAACTAGTTGTGAGTTCGAGTCCAACTTCAGTCAAGAAGAAGGATTATTTTTAATTATAACAATAATTGCTGTGAAACAATAAGACCAAAGAAGAACAGAAAAAATAATTGAATACCATTAGCTGGGGGACAACTAGCTGTTTCGTAGTCGCTACACTACTCATCAGCACCCACTGGGTGTATATAACTAAAAAAGTTCACTCATTAATGATTTACATACAAATACGTCTCACAGTTAGGAGAATTATTTAGTAAATAATAAAAAAATTAAAAACTGGTTGTTCAGTGACAGAAAATCCTGTACAAACAACTGGGGTTATAACAATTGCATATATGTGATCAATATGTAGCAAACATTAACGTAAGAATAATTAAAGGGCTCGGTGGCTGAGTTGGTTAAGCGGCCGTATTAAAAATACATCATGTTCACATGATCCCGAGTTCGAATCCCAGTGGGTGCTGATGAGTAGTGTAGCGACTACGAAACAGCTAGTTGTCCCCCAGCTAATGGTATTCAATTATTTTTTCTGTTCTTCTTTGGTCTTATTGTTTCACAGCAATTATTGTTATAATTAAAAATAATCCTTCTTCTTGACTGAAGTTGGACTCGAACTCACAACTAGTTAATCTCCTACAAATAAAAATTAATTTTTAATATTTCTAATATTAAATGATGATCACAGTCGCTACACTGATCATCAGCACCCACTAGGATTCGAACAACTGGGATTATAACAAATTTCATAAGTGATCAATATGAGACAAATATAGACGAAAAAATAAATGAGGGCTCAGTGGCTGAGTTGGTTAAGCAGTCGTATTAAAAAATACATCATATTTACATGGTACTGACTTCGAATCCTAGTGGGTGCTGATGAACAGTGTAGCGACTGTGAAACAGCTAGTTGTTCCCCAGCTTTAGTGTATTCAATTATTTTTTCCTGTCTTCTTTGATCAAGAGTTATTGATCGCGGCAATTATTGTTATAATTATAAATGAAAATATTTCTTGGCTTTAGCCAGGATTGAACTCGAGCGAGACGAATGATACCAACCCATCATCACATAATATTAGAAATATTAATAAACATCTTTACGCTTCGTCTGTGAAACAAGTTGCCTGCAGACGTGTTTCCTGTCTGTTATAACGTTGGAAAGTTCAAGATAAATGTTCACAAACACTACTCCCTCTTTCCCCCTCCTCACAACTTATTTTCCTAGTTCTGGTAGAATGCACTGCATATGTAAGGGGTCATCCCCTAAGTACTGGTCCAAAAAAAACAAAAAACAAAAAAAGAAAAGAAAACATCTTTAAATAAGCTGGCGAGGTATTCTAACACAACCCTAAAAAGGGTACGTGGATATGGGATTTTGCCAAAACAGGGACTGCCCTAGAGAATACGGATAGAGATCTCTTTTGCGGTCAACCGTTATCAGCGTGTGGGAAAATAATAGAACTCCACACGCTAAAACGTGCCCCAGAAAACTGGCTCATGTCACGCCTTATGTCAAGACACCTGTGGCCGCATGTAACTCTAAGAGAACGTGGGAGGTATTGAAACTACCCAGATCTCAGCAAAGAGTGACTGAAGCAGTCATCAGTGGACATTGCCTGTTGGGGAACCACGCCACAAGTCTAGACCTATCCCATAACGACATCTGTAGAAGTTGCCAATACAAGGAGGAGGAGGACACGATCCTTCATCTCCTCGGCACATGGCCGGTATTGGAGCATCAATGTCTAAGATACTTAGCCGACCGGAACTTCAACAGCCTATCACTTGAACAGGCCTCAGTCAAACCGACCGCGCAAGCCTGTTTCAAAGAAGCAGCGGATGGATAAGTACAGCAGTATGTAACGCTACACTAAGAGGTTCCCGCCTTTCTTTTTCATCCCCGTCCAACCATTCCACTCACACTATATTTCTATAATTTCTTTTCTTCACTCCACTATCCCACCAACCATTATGTTTCCAATTCAAATTTGATATTTGTAAAATTAATAAACCAATCTTCGCAGTAAATTATATTTAGTTCTTTGAATTTGCTTTTTTGCAGTTTATTCAGTTTCTTGTTTTTGTGTTCCTTTTTTGGAATTTTGTCAGTTCTCTTTCTCTATTTTTAAACATTTAATTATACAACAATTATATTTCAATGTTTTAAATAAAGTTTTGAGAATTATAAAATGGAAAGCCCTCCTCCATTGCATGATCTCCTTACAACTTCACGGCATTAATTTTTTTGTTTAAAAAAAAAATCCCTATTTTCAAGTTTTCTAATTACTATTTCAGTTGCATATACAGAATGTCTCAGACCTCAAGGTCAAGCCGAAACATGGTGACAAGATTGATTATAACCATCATGAGAAAAATCAGAAAAAAGGGCTTGGGGGAATAAAAAACATTTGAACATTTTTAGATTTTTTTATAATTTTTTTAATGATGGTTGCAATTAATGCTGTTACCCTAACACATGGGCTGAAAAGTCGCGGACCTAACAAAAAAAAACACAAATTTTTTTTGGTCCAAAATTAGCTTTATTCATCACTGTAATCTTCATCCAGAGCAACGCAATCATTCCAGCGCCTCTCTAACATTTCAATACCACTTTTGTAGAACAATTTATATTTTGCATCAAAATAGGCCTCAGTTTCAGCGATAATCTCTTCATTCGTGCGAAATTTCTTTGCGGCGAGTGTTTTTTCAGGTCTGCGAATAGCCAATAGTCGCTGGGAGCCAAGTCTGGCGAATACGGTGGATGTCGGAGCAATTCGTAGTTCAATTCATGTAGTTTTGCCATTGTCTTGATTGACTTGTTACACGGCGCGTTGTCTTGATGAAACAAAATTTCTGTTCTTTGCCATATGCGAACGTTTCTTTGCAATTTCGACCTTCAAAAGTTCTAACAACGCTATATAATATGCGCTGTTATTGGGTTTTCCTTGCTCAAGATAGTCGATGAATATAACACCACGCACATCCTAAAATACCGAGGTCTTAAGCTTTTCAGCCGATTTTTGTGCTTTCGGGCGCTTTTTACAAGGTTCAGCAGTTGCTGTCCACTCAGTTAACGATCGTTTTGATTTCGCTGTGAAGTGATGCAACCATGTTTCATCCATTGACCGGTTTGTTACGTTTAATCAAGGCCAAACACTGCTCAGAATTATCAACATGTTATCGTTTTTGGTCGACAGTGAGCAAACGTGGCACCCACTTTGAATAGAGCTTTCTCATAGTAAAATGCTCGTGCAATATAAATCCAACACGTTCTTTTGATATCTTTACGATGTCGGCTAATTCACGCAACTTCACTGTTGGATCATTCATAACAATTTTGTGGATTTTTTTATGTTTTCTGGTGTTACCGCCTCATTTGTACGTCCACTGTGTTCTGCATCATCGGTGCCTCTACGACCACGTTTGAAGTCAGCAAACCAACGTTTTAGTTTTGTTTCTGATGGAGCGGAGTGCCCATAACATTTTTCAATTGCTTGGCTTGAACGATATTTTTTCCAAGTTATTTGCTTATTGTATATACTCAGCTGGTAAGGCCTAACATTCTTTATGTCAATAAAAATGCAGAATTTTTATTACATAACTATATTCCCAACGTTTCGTGACTGTCATGTTCACTTCTTCAGGTGATTCCTTTTTTTTGCCATCAAGAAACAGCGTAAAATTAAAACATGAAATTGTTTTTGATCCATTGCTTTGAAAATAACAAAAGTAGCTCACTCTTAGCGCAATAACTCACAAACTAATGAATATAATTTTAACAACTTTATTTTGAAGTATAGTATTAACTGAAAAAAGTCACATTTTATCTCTATTTAATACTTTAGCTCCACTGTTATTAAGTGGATTTCAAACCGAATTTATATTCAAATCTCCATAATTGCCTAAAATAAAAATATACTTCAAATCTATTATCACGTAAAAATAAAACTATTTCAAAAGTTTATCATGATGTTGCTGTTCGTTCCTGTTTTTGTTTTTAATTTTTGCACATGTATTGTTATTAAAACTCGACAATCTAATAAAATTTGGTCTCCAATTGTGAAACAATCATAAAATTTGATCAAAAAGTGATTTTAAATAAAATTTACGATTTTTCAAACGCAACACACATCCACACACAAACACACATGCAAATGTGTGCTTATGCAAATATGTGTACAGGGTGGCCCAAATAGCACCTACTAATGTTAAACAATCACGGATTTGACAAAGAGGGCAACTTACTATTGTTGAATTGGATGGTTAAGTTGTGTCCCATTGTGTTGAGAATTATATGATTGAAGACAACAATAAATATAAACTATATTTATGAGCAATATTTACAGCCAGTTTGCCGATGTCGAAAGGATAACTGCATTCGCATTCTAGGCGAAAGAAAATTGATTTGGATTTTTCTAACTTTGTTCTATGCGAACGATGTGTCAAAATTCAATTGAAATACATAAGTTCATGCGAACGAATAATAGTGACATAGACGACCCCAATTGATTCAGATGTTAGTGACTAGCTTTCTTTCGTATACATTTCCATTCGATATCGGCGAACAAGCTGTTATTATTGTTGTAAAAACACGCCGTGACATCAAACTAAAAAGTATGAAATAATTATAAGAATAAGCTTAAACAATAGTAAATGAAAAATTGTAGTATTATTGTAAATTAGGCGCTAGTATTATTAAAAATGTCAGCTTTGTATCACATTTTACGTATATCGAGCGCCCGACGCTTAATTCACAACGATACTAGTATTTTTTTATTCTTAAAATTATTTCTTACCTTTTTAGCAGGGTTTTTTCTAGATTTTTAAACTATAATTATATTTTGCATTTAAGTTCAGTTCCGAAACGTTCAACGGGGAAGTTCAAAGTTTATGGGGAGTTCCCAACATCAGTTTCGGGAATCGCCTAAATCCAACAATTTCCCCGGAATTAATATGGCAACTTTTGCACTAGAGTAAATGATCGTTAATAGTTCAAATAGTCGTACATGTTCCACCGCAAAAACGCAAACCGGATATGAAAAATTTAAAATGAATTCGTGGCCACTGGTTTCTTTATGTGAGGCTTGTGGGATCTGTGAAGCATCTTTATTGGGCACATTTACTTGTGTCTCTATATAAGGCATGTGGGATCTGTGAAGCATCTTTATTGGGCACATTTCTGCGTGTTGAGCTTTATTCTTTTCCAGCACGCTGATAGGGGTTGTCCGCAAAAGAGATCGTTGTACCTATATTCAACGGTTGTCACTTGTTTGGGTAGTTCATATCAGCTATGTTGTTGCCGTTATTGGATCCGTGTCCATGCCCCATTTTAGGGTTAATATCTTATCGTCTGAAATATGTTCCGTTTTTCCGGGCTAGACTGGAATTGGTGTATATTCCGGCAAAGATGTTGATGGCGGCCTTGCTCTCCGTTGTTATCATGATTTCGCTGCTGACTATTCTGTTTAACATCAGCCATCTAGCCGCTTTATTTATAACCGATATTTCTACCTGCAGAATATTACACTCATCCGGTAATCTAAAGAATATTTTGGGGCAGAATTCTTCTATATATATGTGCCTCCCCCAAACTCATTCTCCCTTTCTAGATCCATCCGTTTAAACATAGAAGCCTCCAGATTCTAAATGAGATTCCTCAGTTTCATAGCCAAAGCTCCTTGAGAGGAAAGGTTTTTGCATGCAGTAGTCAGATTATGAAATTGATTTACATCTGCTCCAGCCTTATCGGCCTAATCAGATGATCGACCAACTCCACGGGGTTAATTGTTCGCGATTTACCAACGCCTCTGGGTGGCGTTCTACGCTCACATAGGTCACAGCTATTTGCCATAAGTTTGTAACGATATAGGCATAGTGTGGATATAGTGGCAAGGGGCACTAATCCCCCTTGTATGGAATTTTCCAATAATCAATGGAAGACAAAACTTAATGAGTTGATAGCCCTTAACCAACTCACCCGTCTAAACATCGCCCCTAGTTCGTTACAGTACAGGGGGGTTGCTCTCTATTGCGATGCGAAAGTAAGTTCGATGCGAAAGGTAGATGCGATAAGAGTATAATTTGGTATTATGTGCTGTTTGCGCAAACTTTTTCGCGAAACAGTTTAAAAATTAAGTAACACTGGTATCACAAAATAAACAATAGTGAAGAATGATAAAATAAAATATACGAAAGGGAAAATTAAATGCGAAAACGCAATACAGGGTACCAATTCTTCGATTTTTCTTTTGCATCGCAATAGTGAGTAACCCCCCAGGTATCTGTTGCAAGACAACAGCAATGCGGGTGGTTATTAGCCACCGAAAACTGCCGTGCACCAAAGATATCAGGGTAACAAGTTCCTCTTCCTGCGACTTTAGGTTTTGAGTAGTCAAGGTCCTTTCTGAGCGTAAGTATATAATCGCATCCTCATAATTATGGGGTGCAAGTTCCTATCGCGTTTAGCCTGATTGCGGTTTTTAGTGCCAGTTGCCTGGCATCTAGATCACTTGGCAATCAGCTTATAAATGCAAGAAGCAATTTGGCTAGCATTTTCCTCATGCACCCTGTGTTTAGTATTGTCATGGTTCTACTGGCTTTTTCAATTGGCAGTCTGTCGGCTGCGTAGTTCAGTGATTTCCACCATACTGAAACTCCGTAGAAAATTATCTGTTGTATAGCCACAGAACTCCTTTTGCTCGTATGCCCCATGTTGAGCCCTAAAAGAGATCATTGTTATAATATTCATACACAAGGCAATGTGTGAGCTGTGCGGCAAAGTGTTGAAAATGCCTCATTTGCCTCAACTCGTCTTTCTTCTAACATTATAGATAATTTTAAAATTAGATTTAAAACCCCATGTCCATATATGATTGAAAGTGATCAAGCACTGCTATCGCCAAAACACCAATAACTATTATATCGATAAACATTGAAAGCTGTTATTCTGGGTCACCCGGTATATGTGCATATGTACGAGTATACAAATAAAACAAACGATTTGAATGCGATTTGTGTAACAATGAATGTTTATGTTTCAATATATTTCGCATTTTGATTGCTGTGGAAAATTGTATTGCTATTGTTGCAGTTACTGTTGTTGTTGGTGTTGTTGTTGTTGTTGGCGGCGGTGTTATTGTCGGTTTCGAGAAGGTGGCAGCAGAGCTGTTGAGGTTGATATGGATTGAGTGAATTGTATTTTACGGTGTTTTGTTGGACTCTGTGGCTTTGATTATATTGTGCCAAAAGCGCTTGTTGTTGCAGTTGTTGTTTACTCTATTGGGGCTTACCAATACAACGACACGCTAAACAGCACAATTGATAAAAACAGAAAAATCAAATCCAAAATCTATAAACACAAACACACTTTCGTACCAACAAGAAAAACAAGAGAAAGAAGAAAAAAAAAACAGTCAATATGCAAACATCAATTGTGTACAAAACTGTGTGATTATATTTGCTTACGTGTGTTTGTATATGTATGTAGAATATGTACTCGTGTATGTGTGTTTTGTGTAGGCAGAATTATTGTTTGCTTTACGTGTGTATGTGTGAGTTGTGCAAGTTTTCAATACAAAATGAAATTATTGGAATTTTCAAATTGATACACAGGCTTGTTGTTGTTGTTGTTGGTACATATGTACTATTTTTCTTCCACATTTTTTTTTCAATGATGTTTTTAGTCCATAAACCAGTGTTAGTTATATATGAGTGTGTGTGTATGCATGTGTGTGCGAGCGTTTGCCATTGTGCAGCTAAAAAGAGAGATCATCATTAATAACAACACACTTTGCAAACAGATTAAAAGCGATAACAGATGTGCAATAATTTTAACCAGGTTTTATATGTAAATTAGTTTATGGTCTAATCAAAATAGGATTTCAGCCGCTCTAAATGTTTTTATTTTGTTGGAAAAAAATAACATACAATATAATATATATTATTTCCCAGTTTTTGCTCTCCAGTTATTAGTTTAGTAAATTGTTTAAATTTGAAAAATATTATTATAGGTATTATATGTTAAATATTGAGGTTTATAATTGCACCAGCAGAGCAGGTTATTTTAGTTTTATTTGAGCATTATTTGAATTTGAAAATAATAAAATTTTTATTTAGAAAAGTTTACGATATTGTTTTGTAAATTGCTGCTAAAAATTTAGGGAAATAAATTCAAAAACCTTAAAAAAGAAATGGAATAAAAATATAAACAAAGTTGCCATAAATAATAATAGTAGTTTCTTTGTATTGGCGTACTTGTTTGTATTCACACATAAGAAAACAAAAATATTAACATTTCATTTTATAATAATAAAAATTTAGTGTACGGGGCACACGGGGGTTAGAGGGTAAAAAGGAACAAAAGTGGACTTACCGAAAGAGCTGCTGCTAGAGGAATATTTTGGCCAAAAGATTTACTGGAGTGGCTGATATGTTTTTTGATTTTACAAAGGCATTTGGTCTTGTTGATCACCAAATTTTACTTCAGTTCTCCTGTGATTCTCCAACCGCACGGTCATATTAAAAAAAAGCGAACAAAAAAATAAAATCATTGTGCTTAAATTCTTTTAAAATCAATAATATATTGTATTAAATAGTAAAAACAATAACAAATTATTTAAAAAAACAACGGGAAAATAAATTCCTTACATTTCATTAAGTAAACAATAAAATCAATTTGAATAAAACACGTGCGGTGGCAGTGCATTGTTATTGTGCGTGAAGATTACCTACCCAGTTGGAAAAAAACTATACATTAAAGTTTTGTTTTCTTGGAAAACCGTAATAAGTGGAAGAGCGAATTTATACAAAAGAAAAACTTTATGCCCATTATTTTTATATACTTTAAATTAAAAAAAATATAAATAAAAAAAAAATTGCATGAGTGTACCTAGTAGATGCAGTTCTGAGAGGGAGCTAGCTCCACTAGAAAAAACCTCTAGATTTCTGAAGAGGAATCATTGAAAAAATCATTGGACAATCTCCTGTCTCTAAGAGATAAAAAACGCACGCATTCGTGCTCGCCAAACATTTTTGTTACAACAGATGATAAACCATCTTCCAGTCTAGCTATTGCTGATAAACCGAAAACGCAAGTGGGTATGGATAGGTATATAACCGTGGTTAAACGTCAGCGAAGCCCTAAATCTGCGCAAATATCATCGCAACCAAAAATGTCTAAGGACGATATTATCTCTGCGACAACGGATAGTAATAGGTTTGCTATCCTTCAGACTGACGAGCCAACTACATCAAAAAAAAAAAACATTTAAACCGCCACCAATATACTTGAGAGAACCTACTTCTAGTGAGCTGGTAAAAGCACTTATTACGGCAATTGGTAAAGACACCTTCAACGTAACAGCAGTGAAGCACGGACAAATACGTGAAACAAAAATCCAAGTCAACTGCGAAAATGATTACCGAAAACCTTCTGCCGCTCTAGAAAAAGAGAAAAGATCTTTTTATATTTATCAACTTACGAAACTGTCATGCTATGGCGTCCAAGGCCGAGAGCTATTACTTTTCAAAAGTTATTTCGCCAATAGAAAACAATATGTCCAAATAAGCAACGAAAAAAGTTTTGTTGGCAATGTGGAATATGGGGTTCCGCCAGGAAGTGGATTGGGTCCATTACTGTTTTCAGTCTATATAAATGACATAAAAAATCTTGAGTTATGGGGTCAACTATACATGTTGGCTGATAACGTATGTGTATTGTATCCCTACAATAATGATCTAAAGGTTAAAAATAAATATTGAAAGAGACGCAACTCTTATTTTTGAATTTGCTCGCTTAAATCTGCTGATACTGAACGTGAAGAAGACTAAACTTATTCGTTTTGGACCACAATTAAATCCTAGCAGCTTTGCAGTAAACGTTGATGGTGAAGAAATACATGAAGTATATTCACCTACCTATTTGGGAATTACCCTGCAATCCAACTTGAACTGGAATTTGCATATAACAAGTCTAAAAAACAAAATAGACCCTGCAGTCGGAATATTATATAAGCTAGGGCGCAAACTAAATGTAAAAGCATAATTGATGATATACCAAGCCTTAATTCAGTCGCATTTAAATTATTTAACTGTTGTCTATGCACATAATAAGAAAAATTTTCAAGTTAAAGCTCTTCAATGTTTGCAAAATAAGGCGCTAAAGATTGTGTATAATTTGCCTTTAACTTACTCAACAATAGCATTATATAGAGATGTATGTAAGACAATACTACCAGCTTATGAATTGTATAATTATCAAATTCTCAACTATGTTTTTAAATCAGTTCACAATATTGGACACCGGACCATTTCTTTTCAGCAAAATCAAGCGTTTTTTAATACTCGCAATAGTTGCAATTTGCGTGTTCCAAGATGTAGATTGGAGAAATCAAAACAACGCATTGACTACATGGGTGGAATTTTGTATAATGAACTACCGAATGCATTAAAATCTTGTAACAGAATGTCAATATTTAAAACATTACTCAAGTAATATTTATGTTCATCGTTTGAAGCGCTTTTGATATAATTTTTGTATATTTTAGTAATATAAAAAAATGCATTTCATATAATCTGCCAATTATTTTTTTATAATTTAAATTTATTATGCCTAAAAGACGCTGAGATCAAATTTATAGAATTAATTTAATTTTTGTACAAATAAATATTTAAAAAAAAAGTATATTGTTGGCGGTAGAGTAGCTTTATGTATGTTATCGTCTTCTAAAAAAGCTGTGGATTAAATTACACATGTAAATTCATTGCAAATATATAAGCATTAAAGAACAAAGAAAAATATTGAATCTTTATAATTATGTAAATAATTTATTTACAAAACCCCAAAAAAAATGTTTTTGATTTATTTTCCTTTTGCTCGAAGATAGATATCGCTAAAGCGAGTTTTCACTGTATTGACTTATGTACTCGTATGCATGTACGAGTACGTATGAGTAATATATATTCGTATTGAAAAGCAATAATCAAATGTACACATGACTAAAAACAACCCGTCATAAGATTAAGCGTCAAGTCTAATAATCACTGGTGAAATAATTGGAAGCAGATACTGGAGCACAGTTCAAAATGGATGATATTGATGTGACCAATATGCAGTGTTGCCAGGCGTATGGATTTTTCCCTTTTTGTAGGGATACATTTGTTTATTTCCATATCTAGGGAAAAAAGGACAGATTTTGTATGATTAGGTCTATTGTAGGGAATTTTTAAATTATCACGAATAGTTAACGGCGTTATTTATTAATATGCTATTATAATTTTTCCGACTATGAGGAGAAATCATTGCCCCAATTGGATATCGATAAAAAGTAAATATTTTAACCATAAATATTTTCCCATTACGCCAAAATTATTAAATTCATATTAAGACTGATAGGAGGGGTATTTTCTATAGCTACCAACGGACGTACAAAAAAAGGAAACAACTAAATCGTGAAGTTTCAAATTCTATATGGATCCTAGAATGAATATCATTTGCAAGCTTTTTAATTAACCTCTTTAAAAACTTTAATCACAAAGAACTCTTAACTAAGCATACTAAAATATTGGATATCTATATATCGTTCATCTCAGTAGAAAGGCCCTAACTCGCATTTTCCCGATTTTGAGTTCTTTAATGATTTTAACAAATTTCACATAAATACACCGCATAGCTAAATACATCCATACATTTTTACTCATATGAATCGTTTATACTATACTTTGCACACTAACAAGGCGAATTCATACCAGGTATATAATACAACACTACAAAAAATAATTATTTTTCAAAAGTCAAGGGAAGAAGAGAATTCAAGAAAATATAATAAAAAAAAAATTACAAGAATCGAAAAACTTTTAATTATATCGTGAAACTTTTAATTATTATTGCTGAATATGAAAGTCTCAGATCAGAGAGCTTGAGAAAGGGAAATGGCGCTCAAAATACAATACATAATTTTAAAAATTTAAAATTCTTTTTTTTTTTTGTGACATTTCCTTTAATTTCACCTGTTATGAATTCGTCTTGAATTTATTTAATTTAGTTTTAAGTAAAAAGTTCTACCTGTTTAAATTTACAATAAACAGAAAAATCGTATTTAAATAATTTATATGCGCAAAATTTAAATGAAAAATTGCGTAGGGAAATATTTTTTTGATGGCAGGGAAAAATAACAAGTTTTATGCGCTATGGTAGAGATTTCACAAAAAATCTCCTGGCAACACTGCCAATATGTGGTTTCAATGAGACCGGTGTTATTTGTAATACAAAACACAAAACAATACAATTACTGCATAAGACACTTCCCGGTATTTAAAAATATAAATTTGCCGCCAGACACCGTGTACAATATTCGTTGGTATAATATTTTTCCCTTTTAAAGGTAGTTAATGAGCATTATACCGTAAAAAAACTGTCATCATTTTTTTTTTTTTTTTTTTTTTGCTGCCCAACACAGCATTACATTCTTTGGAGCCGCTTCAGCCCACTACTGTTTTTCTCCGGACTGCTGGTTTTTCTCCGGATTGTTACGGTGGCTGCAACTTTCATCTACGGTTATAAAACGGCACAAAAACTCGTCCATATTGCAGTTGAACAACGGTAAATATTCCTGCATTCACGGTTAAGTTTGTGATCGATTGTAACCATACGCCGCAACTGCCCTGAGGAAAGCTTTCTTATATTGGTTTCCAAATTGAAACCATTGAGTACATAACTCAATGTTGATGCTTGTGGCATCAACAATCTCTCTCATCTTCAATCTCCGATCTGTTAAAACTATATCGTGAATTTGTTCACGATATAGTTTTTTGTTCACGATGAGGTCTAAAGACCTTAACTGGGTTTCCACAACTTTCGGCATCTTCCGTGCTGGCATGCCGAAGCTTTCAGTCGTGAATCAGCTCTGGGCTGGAGAACGGCTCTCGCGCCTTCGTAATTTTTTGTCTCAACTAACTGTTTTAGTTTACAGTTTCTTGGATGTATTTCTTTGTTATGCTCGCTAAACTTTTTATGTGAAGGCATAAATAGATTATAAACAGTAATGCAGCAGCGCTGCAAATTACTATTAATACCATCGTGGGCATAATCTCTTCTTTATTTTACAAATTTGTAGTATAGTTAAATAAACAAATAAATCTTTACATTTATTTGACAAGATGTGTTATTTGTTTTAATAAATATAAAATATTCCCAGCTAGCATTTTCAATCGTCGTAGACTCTGCTGGAAAACTCATGAATAGTGTTTTTGATAGTTGACGAGCTCATTTTTTAATCATAGACGATCCCTAGCACGGAAGCAAGTGTTACAAACGCTGATTCTTCTGGGAGACTCCTACACAACTTAGCAAAAGACTCTTATGTTAATCGTATAGGGAATTATCTGAAACTCATGTAGATATTATCTTACAACTCATCAAGGAATCAGCCATGAAATCCTTGTATGACTTATATAGGGAACAGAACAGTTCATTCGATATTTTCACACTGACTTACCAGTACAATCACCACCAGCAATTTTTATATTCAAAAATAAAGAAAAATCGTACGCTGCTTCTGTTTATCTGCTATATAAGAATCGAATCAATTAAAAATATAAATATATAAAAGCAACAAAATTTTTAATTGTCTAACAAACATCCCAAGATTGTGTGACGAGCGTTTCAGAAAATTTGTAAAAAAAGAAATAAAAAGGAGATGTTGTTGTTCGTTGATCTCATGTGGAAAGGCCCTAAAAAAAATAATTGCAATTTTACAGGAGAAGGAAAAATCTTAATGGAAACTGTATAAATACATACATCTAAAAGTAACTTTTTGCTCAATTGCTTGTAAGAGCGATATGTATGAAATTATATAATTAAATCTTTGTGACATTGTGTACTTGTGTGAAACGTAGTAGAATCCCTAAAAGAGCTCAATTCAGGGAAAATGCGAGTTAGGGCCTTTCTACGTGAGACTAGATTCTTTTTGGCTTTGTAATGGGTGCTTAAATTTCAAGGGCCGATGTTGATTTTGAATAAAACACAAACTATTTAGGAAATTATTGTAATTTTATTTTATTATGATATATTGGTGTTATTCAATTATGTGTGGAATAAAATATCGGCCAAATGGGCGCCGCGATCACGGCGGCACACCTCCATCCGATGGTCCAAATTTTCGATGACCCTGAGGCATAATGGAGGTTCTATGCCGTTAATGTGCCGAATTATCTCATCCTTTAGCTGTTGTCTTGTTGCTGGCTTATCGACGTACACCTTTTCTTTCAAATAACCCCAAAGAAAAAAGTCCAACGGTGTCAAATCACATGATCTTGGCGGCCAATTGACATCGCCATTACGTGAGATAACACGGCCATTGAATTTGGAAAATTCGGAAAAAAACTTGGCGTTTAGGTGTGGTTCAGATTCAACATCGGCTCTTGAAATTTAACCACCCGATATATTGAACGCAATCGTTTAACAAATAACGTATGTTAGCTGGGTTATTTATGAATTTATATATGTATGTATATTAGAAGCTCAGAAACATTTTGAAACAAATAATTTCCAATTCAATTCTTTCATATTTTAAACTTTTTCTTAATGAGCAATCGCACCTCACATCCACTCTCCAAAAAAAAAAAAACCGCCCAAAAAGTTTAAGAATATTGAGAAATATTCTATTTCTGATTTTGGCTAACTTTTTATAAAACCAGAAAAAAAAAACTCCATCATGCTTTACTTTTACAATTACAATACTTTAAGCAATAACTCCCTTGCAAAGCTAACAAAGCTTAAAGGGGAATTTCATGCTGAATCATTTTGACAAAAATCAAAGAAAAATGAGAAAAGAAATAACATTGCAAAATCATTTGGTGAAATCTGTCCAATTGTTTTCCCTATTCATATGAAAATGTTCACAAAAATATGTTAAATCTAGAAAGTTACTTAAAGACTCGTGCAAACCCAATTTGGAACATGAAGAGAATAAATGTTTACACACATTTTAGTCAATGTATGAGAATTTTATGAGGTCTTTGCATTATTGAAGTGTTTGTCACAAAAGTACTTCGCATGGCAGCTTATAAGCGCTTAATTTATTTAATCAGATCACGTTTACAATTTATATATTCATTTATTTTATACGATTGGAAAAATCAACTTTGGCTTAGATATTTTTAGCATATTTTTGTATTTTATTTTAACTGAGGCTTAGGAAATGATTTAATGGAATTCCTGTTACATAAGAGATTTTCTTTAAAATCGTTTCCTTCAAGAACCGCTTTAGCCGAACAAAAACCGTCAAAGCATCTAAATAATTGAATATATATTTCTTTTGCTTTAAAGCTTTTTCATTATTACATCCGTTTTAAAGTCGAAAAATTGCGCTGCAAAAAATCATCAACAGAGCAAAGAATGATCACACACGACGACAGCAAAGAACACGTTCATATAAAACTCTTCCCTTCCGTCTGAACAAAAACAATTGACTATCAAAATGGCAATTGAAATAACTTAAATTTAAGATCTAATCAAGTTTTTGGCTGGCTTATAATCACTTTTAGTGTAGACAATTACGAAAAGCCATACACCATATCGCATTGTAGAGTCCAAAATCTGCCACCAAACACTACACAAGCACTGTAACTGACGGTAACTGGCCGTATATCAGAGACATGACTTAAAACTGCAAAAATTCAAATTTCAATACGAATACTTATATGCGCGTATGTGTGTGTGTGTAAGTTTTGCTTGATGATATAAAACAGTGGCACTGGCTGGGCAATGAAAAACCAAATCACAGAACAATCATAAAAATTAGAATTGATATCGTGTATATTTTTGTTTTTAATTGCCTAAAAATTGCACAACAACGCAATCACTGCTTGCACACATATTTATTCATTAACTCCAACAACCACATCAATATCCTTCTCATCTGTATCTAATTCCTGGTCATTTATTTGCATACACAAACACATCCTTCCTTTACTTCACTTAATTTTTTTTTATTTTTCTAACTAAACAAAATGTGTGTTGGGGCATGCCTATAACTCTGTACAGTCGTGTACATATGTACATCTCCACTGGCAGTCATGAGTTGTCAACACATTTGAGTTTTGTGCGGCTATAAACTGTGTTTTATTTTAGAGCAGACAATTAGTTGTTATACACTTGAGAAAAAAATGAGAGAAAAGGTTTTCGGGAATATATTTTAGATGAAAAATTCACGTCTATGGAAAATACTAAATTTATATGATAAGATATTTTATATAAGGTACAGGTAGAGTCTATTATATTATAACATCATAATCGCATTCATTCAAATCTCTACTTTAATACGAGTAGCAGTGTGCCTATTTTATTTTTGTGTGAAGTTTAATACAATTGTCACTCAGTTTATATGTAATTTTTTTGTAAGTACAAAATAACTTATTATCAACCACTTTAAGCATTTTTTAAAATATTTCTGAACAAAAAAGTTGTAAATTCAAATCCTACTGATGCTATCTAGGATAAATTTGTATGTGATATTTAATTTAAAACCTGAATTATTATTTGTTGTGGTGTTTTTAACACTTTTTATGTTTAAAAAATAACTTATTGTTTAAAAAAATTGTGGTTTATTTAATAGAAATAAATATTTCTAAGGCAACATTAGCACAAATGTTAAAACTCTTTGCTTAAAATTAACACATTTAAATTTTAGCACTATGTTTTAGTACTTTTTAGTACTATTTTGGTGCCAATTTAACTCCAAAAATTTTTTGAATCTGGTCACACTGAACATATCATATAAGCACCCGCTTATATGATATGTTCAGTGTGACCAGTAAGTAATGCTTTGATTTAATAATTCAGGAAATTTTTGGTTTTTGTTTTGTTTTCTTAGAACTTTGAAAAAGCTGGGAAATTTATTATGAAAGCACACAACAAGTAATAAAAGTAGCGAAATTTTTTACTGAAAATCAGATTTCGATTATTCATAGACAAGGATCACATCACATTCGCCCATTTAATCGGCTCACAGTGTTCTTCTTTGGGGGTTTATAAGATAAAATATAGCTAATAAGCCAAAAACTATCTAGCAGCATAAAACGAATATCAAATAATAAATAAGAAGACTGAAAATTACTATAAAAATTATAGAAAATGCTGTGGAAATAGCACGTCAAGTCGTAACGAACAGTGGGTACCATTTCAAAGATATTATATTCATAATGTGCAACAACTTCAAAGCAAAAATTAAATTTTTTTAAATGACAATGGTAAATAAAAGAAAAAAGCTTTGCAAACTAATGCGCAACTCTTTAGAAAAATAAAATTTTCAATTTGGCCTCAGAGCGGTCAATATTTACGACCATATCTTTCAAAGGTTTCGAAATCTATTGATGATTAGATTAGCACCTATGAAATGTCGATATATAGATATTACGGTTATAATCAAGGCACAAAATTTTTGGAAATTTCATCTACTTGTGGTTGCTATTTGCTTGCACACCGTGAATGTCAATCAGTGGAACTGCCAATGCGACTAGTAAAATTATTTTATTTCCAATGATAAAGAAACACATAAAAAGTATTACTAGTCACGACTTAAATAAAGAAAGTAAGTGCAAATAAACGTTAAGGACTGTACGTGAGTGTATACACGCGTGCCTACAATAATTTGTAAAATCTTAAATACATCTTTTTGTGCTTCGAGAAGTTGAGTATAATATCCTATAATATTAAAATAAAGCAAAAGAGCAAGATATGATAAAATATTCTTATTTGCGCAAAAAGTACCGCGCGTAGTACCATGGTTATACTGTTTTCGAATTACTTTCATTTACACTAATGCAAGCATTTAATAGATAGCTAGGAAATAAAACCTATAACTATATATTTATTTGATTTGTATAACTATTAATCGCTAGTAACCCAGCAAATATTTCTATAGCAAAGTAATGTGTTAAAATGTTAATAAACATAATCTGCACTACTTCCACTATGACATTTTAAGTCATTATTCTAACATGGCGATGGCGATGTCATTACAGACAAGTACATTTTCGCTTATGAATAACTATTTTAAAATTTGATTACAAAAAAGTCATTAAAAAGCTTTTTTATTAATTGCTTACAAGTCCTCGATTTAAAAATGGCTGCCGATTAAAACTATCAAAATGGCTGCAGATGTTTTATATGTATGTATTAAATGTAATGGATAACTTTATATAATATAAAAAAAGGCATGACTTAAATTATGGTATAAATGCCACCTTTGTAAATGCTTTCTTACAAACAATATTTCTTGAAATATATCCTTTTCTGTACGTGTGTCTTTCCAAAAAGCTCCTCTTCATAAAAGTACCACATATCTTCAATACTTTTCCCACAAAAAAAAATTATAGCTAATATATTTGAACGTACCCGGTAGTACATATTTACACACGTAACAAAATGAACGACACGAATAGTAAAATAGGTAGAACAGCAAAATTTTGTAATAGCAAATATTGATTTACTACATTTTCTATTTTGTAAAAATTCCAGGAAATCCAATTATAACTCCATTCTTTTATTCAATTTTCATTCATTGCACATGTACTTATATTTGCCAAGAACAACTACTTACATACGTACATATACGACTACAATAGATATTAAACAAGTCATTACTTCAGTACTACTTAGTAATGCAGGCGGTAAATATTGTGATATTGAAAAGTATGTTCTTAGGTAGGTGCAACACACTAACAAGTTTTCGCTGGGAATGTAAACCCAGTTACTTATATTTCAACAGATATCAAACTTCGCAGTGTATATGTCCACACCACATCCATTCTACTAGCAGCAAACGTACAGATACAATTTGCTATTTTTGTTTGTTATTGATATGAAGTGATTTCCAAAAATACATATGAGGACATTGATATCATACCACAACTCGTACATTTTCATACACGAGAGCATCGATCTAAAACCATTTAGAAATTTTAGTTGTTCGAATCAGTTTTGTTTTTTCGTCTTGTTGTTTTTGTTATTGGTATTCGTGCTGGTCACTCATCACCCATTTTATTGTTGACGCCAAATACTTGTTTTAATCCAATCAAAAGCCGAATTGTGGTTGTTATGCATTTTTTCTCAGTTGTTTGTGGGGTTTTGCTTCATGGTTTGATATGTTTGGTTTTAAATTTTTCTTTTCTCATTTTAATTTTTACTTATGGAAATTTCATTTGGCAGGCCTTGCCATGCAGTCACATGTATTTATCGTTGGATTAGAGGACTATATTGTGTTATAAGCTTTATTTAAGTAACTGCTGTATTTAGCAGCTGTCAGGTAGTTGAATTTTTGTCATTCTTGCAATGGCAGATGCGTTATTATTTTAAGTGTAAAAAAGCGATTTTTTCAAGTTTTTGTTTGAGTGCAAATTTTAACTAGACGTATCCTGGTTTCAATTTTAATCAAAATTGGTCAAACTTTTAAGTGCATAAAATAACAAATGTACAGGGAATTTGTAAGCAACTGGTAGGTATAAAAGTTTTTGGTCTTGTGGCAAGCCTGGTGCAAATGAACAGGATGAGTAATTGCAAGTATCCGCACCGTTTCGTAATTCATGCCAATCAGTGCCCTTTGCTGACTTTGAAGAGTTTTTTCCAGCTCATAATATTATTGTAAAAAAAATTCTTGTTTATATTCAGGGTTGCCGTTTTTTGGTTATTTAAACCAATATTGGTAATATTTTTTTCCAATATGAAGATACGAATATTTTTTCAATTTAGCTAATTTTTGCCAAAATAATAATAATAATATATATGATATTATTTATATATCATTTGTTATATCCTTTGAATTTTCCTGAAAAGATTTAAAATATCTTGACATAACATTACCTAATAAAGAACGTTTGACTTGCAATATAGAGATTGTTCAATCTGGGGAACAAATTTCGAGGCACAAAAATGGAATGGAGTGCTTCGAAGAACTTCATTATTTCGTATAAAATTTACTATATATACCACAAACGAGTAATTAAGCTGCAACCGAAATAATGTTTTCACAGCTTAATTTAATAAAAACCAACTTTTGTAATAGTCTTGATTTTACAACTATTAACAATATTATGCAATCGAGAGAATTAGACAAAAATCAAAAGGTTGCCTATTATGTATGGTCTGCCAAAGATATGAATTAAAAAAGTTAAGAAAATAAATTTTTTTTTTTAATTTATATAAAACAATTATAATACTGCGATGTAAAAATTATTTCGTAAAGACCATTTCAAAAAATATTTGTTAACTTTTAATAAAATTAATTTTGAATAGAAGTGACACAAAACTCGTAAAGGGCGTTTCAGACTATCATACAAGTCTTAAGATTTTGATTGGATTTTGTGGGACAAAAATCTAAAGATATTTGTTGCGACTGTCAAAAAATCTAACGTACCATTACATTTTGTTTTCACACTATCACACCTAAAGTAAAAGAAGGAGTATGACTTGAAAATAAACAGCCAATTTACTTAACGTCTGGTTTTAATATTTTTATTATTTACTTTTGCAAAAAATACAACCCTGATCCAATGAAAAATCTTATTGTTTAAACAAATTTCTAAATATGGTGAAGTGTTATGGGATGTCAAATCTTTTATCGTATTATTTCTCATTTTCATAACGCTTTACATTCACACTATCACACTTGCACGTATTATTTGATTTTTTGACAAGTCTTAATACAAAGTGTGATAGTCTGAAGTGACCTTAATGAATAAATACTTTTATTTTAATTGCTGTCGCAATTTTCTTATACCTAATATTTGTATTTGCATTTATTTATGGCAACTTCTATAACAAATCGTAAGTTTTAAAATAATAGAAGTACAGGCAATGGCATAATAACAATTTATAACAGAAAATAACTATATAAAATAATAGAATTGATAAAATAAAATAAAAATATTGAGTAAAAGTATTTATAAAATAAAATAATATGTATATATATAAAATAAATAAAAAATACCAAAATTTTCTTACTTTTGCTCTAGCCGCTTATTTAGCAAAATAAACGCAAAAAGCTTTTTTTTTTGATAGCAAATTTGGGTTATTTTTGCTCTAGGACGCTTATTTAGCGAAATAAACGCAAAAAACTTTTTTTCGAAAAAATTTTTTTTTTGAATTTCTTACTTTTGCTCTAGGACGCTTATTTAGCGAAATAAACGCAAAAAAATTTTTTTCATAAAATTTTTTTTTGGTACCAAAATTTTCTTATTTTTGTTCTAGACGCTTATTTAGCAAAATAAACGCAAAAAACTTTTTTTTTTCATAAAATTTTTTTTGGTACCAAAATTTTCTTATTTTTGCTCTAGACGGTTATTTAGCAAAATAAACGCAACAAACTTTTTTTTCATACAATTTTTTTTAGGTACCAAAATATTCTCTCTAGACGCTTATTTAGCAAAATAAACGCAAAAAACTTTTTTTTGAAAAAAAATTTTTTTTTATAACATAATTTTCTTATTTTTGCTCTAGGACGCTTACTTAGCGAAATAATCGCCAAAACATTTTTTTTGGAAACAATCTTTTTTGATACCAAAATTTGGGTATTTTTGCTCTAGGACGCTTATTTAGAAAAATAAAGGCAAAAAACTTCTTTTTTCATATTTTTTTTTTTTTTTTTGGTAGCAAAACTTTCTTCTTTTTGCTCTAGACGCTTATTTAGCGTAATAAGCGCAAAACCCATTTTTTTTTAATGTGATGCCAAAATTGGGTTATTTTTGCTCTAGGACACTTATATAGCGAAATAAACGCTAAAAACTTTTTTTCGAAAAAAGTTTTTTTTGATAACAAAATTTTCTTATTTTTGCCCTAGGACGCTTATTTAGCGAAATAAACGGCAAAACATTTGTTTGAAAAATTTTTTTTGATATCAAAATTTAGTTATTTTTGCTCTAGAACACTTATTTAGCAAAATAAACGCAAAAAACCTTTCTTTGAAAAAAAATTTTTTATAGCAAAATTTTCTTATGTTTGCTCCAGGGCGCGACTCACCAAAAAAGAAAGTGATCGATGTAGCCTCCAAAAAATTAACCTTGGACATTTTTAAGATGACATTTTAAATATTTCGGCTCCAGCTTTGGCCAGTCGTGATTTGATCAATCTGAGAATCTGTTTCCTTAGCAATATATTTAAGGCTAGTTCAACTGTATATAGAATTTGTCCTCTTTCTACGATATTTTGTGAAAAATAACGGTTTTTTACATTTTGGTTGTATTTTTTTTTTTTTTTGCTGTGGCAGCACTGTTTATATTTAACAAAAAATTGAAACCGGTTTTGTGCATTTCTTTTTAGCTTTAACCCCATTTTGATCATTTATATTTAATGCACATGTAACAAACATTCAGTCAACCTTATAATTTGAAATTTGTACGTTTTATGACTCATCATAAAATGATGCGAAGGACATGAAATCATAAATTTTCTATTACAACAAGAAAAGGTTTTTAGCACCTTAGCTAAACATATCACTATTTGTAATTTGTTTTCTTTTTTTTCTATAGTAGCATCGCATGATACAGTCAGCAAAATTAAAATCCATTGAATGAGCACTTTTATTGCATGCGTTAAAAGATGTACATTTCAAATGAAATGAAATGCCAACAAATATTTATTAAACATTAAGCATAAGGATATCTTCAGGGTGTCCTTTTAACGACTGTTGTACTTAAAGCTTTTGCATGGCAGCAGCAAATGTGTGGTCAAATGTTAAATAAGAAAAGTTGCTTTATCACATGTAATGGCGTGAAAAGTTATAAAAATATAAATGAACTTCAAGATGAAATCAAGTAAAATATTCGTTTGTAAACGTAAATGATGGGGTTTCTGTTCGGTTTTTTTGGTTGTTTTTTTTTTTATCCCATCAAAAGCAAGTATAGTAGAACAAATAACATAAACACGCATGACATACATATAATTTTGATTTTTATTACCAAAGTTGTTGGAAAAGACACATGTCGTCCCACCTGGATCAATGGCTATTGCAATGGCCATAATCAGCAACTCAAGACACAGCACCAAGACATTCCCATAAAATAGATGACAATGTTGACGATGGTCAAAAAAGAAAAGCCAACAAACGAAATACAAGACAAAACACTAAATGCCTATTTACGAGCTACAAAGTTGCGAGATGAACTTAAGGATTCACAAGCTCAAATACACTTTCATTTCGTTGTGTATTCGTATTCGTGTTGGCGTTGGCGTTGGCGTTAGTGTTGGTGTTACATGTGTTAATATTGTTGGACATAAAATGAACGACTTTTGATAATCATATATTTTGGTCATATCTGTTGGTCATAAAACCAGTGTGCTTATGTGCCTGTCAATGAGTTCTTTCATGACATTTATTTTATTTCATCTTGCTACTGATACGACTTCAATTATAGCTATAAATACAACAACAAAAACAATTGATACGAATTTGTATTCTGGTTAGATTTGTTTTTCTTTCTTTCTTTCTTTACTCGTAACAAAAAATAATTTTGTTTACTTTTTGGGTTATTTTTGATTCTTTATTATTATATCTCTTTTTTTTTCTTCTTTAAGAGTATCATTATATATTACGTTTTCATTCCATATGTTATTGAGAATTCATTAAAGAAAATCTTCGGTATAAAATAAAAAAACCACTTGGATACTACAAGTGGGATCAATAAAATAGTGCTACGGTTTCTTCCTGAAGATTGTAAATCTGCTGAGTAAAGGCAGAATTAGTTTGTACGTTCTTTTCTGTCCTGAAACAGCTGTTTTGTTTCTGCTCAATTGAAACTATATGTGCATGGTTAGTTGTTACTTTTTCGTTCTGTTCTGTTGCGGACTAGTCTGTTGAAAAAGGAATTCAGGCAGAACTAGTTTGTACGTTCTTTTCCGTTCTGAATCAGCTGTTTTGTTGCTGTTTAATATAAACAATATGTACATGCAATTAAGTTTTTTATTCACTATTTTTAGCTTCTACCATTTATACCCAAAAAAATTATAAATAGCTTGTTTTCTATGTTTCCCAGCTATCTATATGTCGACATTTCATAGGAACTACCCTAATCATCAGTAGACTTTGGAAATTTTGAAAGATATTCTCAAACATTCAACTTTATATCCCAGCAATATAAATAAATAGATAGACATATAGATAGCTGGGAAACATAGAAAACAAGCTATTTATAATTTTTTTAGGTATAAATGGTAGAAGCTAAAAATAGTGAATAAAAAACTTAATTGTTTGAATTTTTGTTCTCTGCTTTTCGATACTTTCAAAAAGCAAATCGTAGCAACCAACGGTTGTTCATTTGTTTGAAAGGTGTAAAGAAATGTTAGAGAGGTGAATAAATGAAAAGGCTTGTTTTTTGTGTTTTGACAGATATTATTAGAGCATTTTTCTTTTAAATTCTCAGCAATTTATTTATATTGCTGGGATATAAAGTTGAATGTTTGAGAATATCTTTCAAAATTTCCAAAGTCTACTGATGATTAGGGTAGTTCCTATGAAATGTCGACATATAGATAGCTGGGAAACATAGAAAACAAGCTATTTATAATTTTTTTTTTGGGTACAATATGTACATGGTTTGTTTTCACTTTTACGTTCTGTTCTGTTACGAACTAATCTGTTGAAAATAGAATTAAACGTGAAGTTAAGTATGTTTTACTTTTTTCAGGTATGGAAAGATTAATTTTTTATTCAAATGTATATAATGTATTTTTGTCAAAAGCTAAAAAAATTTGGTTCAATTAAAATTTTGTAAAAGTTAATACATTTTTATCAATTAAGCAACTATGAATTATCATAAGAATATTACTTTAGCGGGGAAAAAATTATATTTTGTATAAGAAGTGGCTCAGATTCTACAGATTGTGAGAAAGTGGGTTGTAAAAAGTGGGCTGTTGCATCACCATTTCTAAATTATTAATTTGTTTCTTTTTTTTCCACACAAGATAATATATATACATATTTTATTCTTCATTCCAATGATTTTCTTTTATTTAAGCACTACTGTAAAAAACAGCTAAATATTTTCATGGAAAACGCAATTGTAAAATATTTGCTACAGAAATGAACGTCACAGAACGGCAACAGATAGTAAAAACTAATGAGGCTTTAAATTATGTAGGTAAGATAGTGTGCAATCGGGTGGCAACACCAGAAAGATCAGCTGTTTTGAATCAAAAAAGAGGCAGAGGTGGAAAATTATAAGTTGCAGGGTAGATTTTTGTTGCAAACCCAGGAGAAAAAAAATATGGCGAAAATGTACAAAAATTATGACCAACGTGATGCCTGAAGGTGGACCTAGTTAACTTTAATAGTGTTAAGTCGCATTTTTCTGTCACTGCTGGTAATGGGTGATTTTATAAGAACTATCGGAAATTTAAAAAAAAAAAACACATAAAATTCAGAAAAATGCATGAAATATTTATTTGGATCGATAGTTGGGTCGATATAATTTAATGTTTGAAGATTATTTCATGCAAATGTTGGCCGCGGCTGCGCCTCAAATGGTCCATCCGCTTAGTCCAATTTTGGCATACTCTTTCCAACATTTCGGCTGGTATCTCACGAATAATGTTGGCAATGTTGGCTTCCAGTGCGTCAATCGAAGCGGGCTTGTCGCTATAGACATTAGAGGCGTTAAATCGCACGATCTGGGCGGCCAATTGACTGGTCCCAAGCGTGAAATAAACTCTTCACCGAACTCGCCTCTCAATTGGTCCATTGTTTCGCATGCTGTGTGGCATGTGGCACCGTCTTGTTGAAACCACATGTCATGCAAGTCAAGCTCTTCCATTTTGAGCGAAAAAAAGTTTGTTATCATCGCACGGTAGCGCTCACCATTCACAGTAACGTTGTGATTCGCATCATCTTTGAAGGAATACGGCCCAATGATGCCGCCAGCCCATAATCCGCACCAAACGGTTGTTTTTTGTGGATGCATTGGTAGCTCTTGCAATGCTTCTGGCTGCTCTTCACTCCAAATACGGCAGGTTTGCTTGTTCACGTATCCATTCAACCAGAAATGAGCCTCGTCGCTGAACACAATTCTTCGATAAAAAAGTGGATCTTCATCTAACTTTTCAAGAGCCCATTCACCAAAAATTTGGCGTTGTAGTAGGTCGTTTGGCTTCAATTCTTGCACCAGCTGTATCTTATAAGGCTTCACACATAAACAAATCCTTCGCAAAATTTTCCACGTAGTGGAGTAACAGAGGCCCAATAGCTGCGAACGGCGCCGAATCGATAATTCACGGTCATCACCAACACTGGCCGATACGGCTGCGATATTTTCTTCAGTTCGTAAATTTGGTGCGAAATTTTTTTACAATAGCCCGAATAGAAGCCTCAGTAGGTCGATTAAACTGCCCATAAAATGGAAGAAGCGCGCGATGAACTTTCTTAACAGAGCACGCATTTTGGTAATAAAATTCAATAATTTGCAAGCGTTGTTCGTTTGTAAGACGATTCATGATTAAATTATAGACCAAACTGAAGATGTTTGACAGTAACACAAGATACAAAACGTGCGTGAGCTGTCAAAACTAGTGTTGCCAAAAAGATAATAGCAAAAAAATCACTCGTTATAAGTCTCTTTCGAGTTACTTTGAGAATCCTCCAAGAGTTGCTACATCAGCCAGCTCTGAATAGCCTTATTAGTTATATGTTTTTCGGTATTTAGCTATAATCGTAAAATTTTCACAGCCTCTAAGTCCCAAAAAGTTAAAGAAAGGACAATAGTTCTTATATATTTTGCATTATTATCCAAAATCAACATCGGCCCTTAAAATTTAACCACCCTTTATAATTAAAGTAATATCGTAGCGAGAACAGTGATGGGAATTTGATGCATCTTATGATGGATATGGATGATGCGAGTTTGCATCAGAGTTACGTTAATATTATTTAGGACAATATGAAAAACAGCTGTAAAGATTTGTGCACGTATGGCAATTCCTCCATTAAATTCGTATTTTTTGGATATTTAACTTACCATCCGCTGCTACACAAGATTTCTTTTAGGGAATATAATACTTTATAATTTTGTGGGTTATATCTTTTCCTTTTGAATTCTTTAATTATAATTTTTCTTTTCTACTTTGCCTGTTTCTGTCACTTATTTATCTGTTTCTAATTTCATTTTAAATGGTTTATTTCTCTAATGTGTTTTCCTTTAACATAAATTTTTCCATTTCTTCAGTTTCTCCACTAGTTTTCTCCTGTTACCACCTGCTTTATTTATGATTTATTATTAGCTCTTTATTTTACTTATTGTCATTGCTTTACCATCTACTTTTTGCGTCCTTTGTGTTGTCTTTGCTTTCTCTTCTTCGCCAAGTATTTCTACTCCTACTTTTGCATATTACAACTTTTCCTTCTCCATTTTGTTTTGATAATACCATGACTTTCCCTGTTTTCTGTAGATTTAAAGCGATTAAATTCTTCCTAGAATAAGAAGTCTTTCTTGTTTGAAGTAGAGTCCGGTTTTCTAACTTACTTTACATAGAAAAAATTTTAGTAAAAATAAAATCATAAAATTTTTTATAAAAATGTATGAAAAAATGTATGCACATACATAAATATCAAGAAAAATAACCTTGGATATCGTATTTTGTTGTTGTTTAAAAAAATAGTTGCTTTCGATCAATAATTATTTTTACTAAACTTTTGTTTGAATCCACGAATTCCTTTACAGGTTCGCATTCAAACAATATATTAATTGATGTGACATTTATGTTTCTTTAGATAAAAAAAAATAAATTCTACTAGTTCTACAAATAAATACTACTAGTTCTTAAACTGTTGCTATTTCTCTGGCCTCAACTGTAGAGAAACGAAACCATCAGGAGAGCACTCGAAGTTGCATGTGTAAGAGAAACATTTCCCAATGTTGTGCCCATTAAATATGTTCAATCTTAGATGAACACATAACTTTTGATCGAATCGAATAAAACTAGGACTACTTACATCAATACATACATGATTCCCTTTTGAAGAGGGTCAATTGCAACACATATGTAAACACGCACACACACACACGCACAAATTTACACACCAAATGAAAAACTTAAACATTTATAAACGCATACGAAGATATCATAAATATGAGATGATAAGGGAATTTTTGTTTCATTAACTTTTGGCTTGTTTATGATTTTTGTTTTCTTTTTTTCTCTCTCTCTCTCTCTTTTATTCTGAAAGTGAGTAGGTGAGTGTATAGGTCTGTCTTTGCGTGTGCAATGATATATAATTGACATTTGTTTGTGTATTTAAGTTTGGTTTAGCAAAAAAGGGTTGCGTGATTAGAAACTTTCAATCCCTCTCGAGATTATTATACAGTAATTTTCTTTATTTCGATTACGATTTGATATGCCGTGAGTGATAAGAAGTTATTTGCCACCTTAAAATTTGTTGTTAATACACTGGCAACTTAAACGTAGATATATTCTAACGATGTTTATTGGCAAGATTTGAAGATATTTCAAAAAGTTTATTGTGGAATAAGAAGCGAAACTGATAGGAAATTAAAACTAAGAAAGACAAAAAGTAATAGTATTATTTTAGGCTAGGGAAGACTTTTATATAAATAAAACAAAAAATTTTCCTGAAGAAGACACACAACGGAGTGTCGAATTATTGAAAAATAAAAACCATAATTTTTACCAAAACAAGCAGACCACTAGCTCAACAACAAATAATAATTTAAATAAAAAAGGGTCGAAAAATTAGAAGCAAGCAATAAAACTTATAAAATAAAATATTCCGAATGATAACACAAAAACAGAGGATAGAATATATTGATGAATTGCACTTTTAATTCTCATATTCTAATAATAAGATGGTATAGAAAATGACGTTTACGTCAAGTTTTAGCTAACTGATATATTCGACGAATTACAGCAAATTGTCAGTTCTTTAAACAGGAAGGCTACTGGTATAACTAGCAGAGCGATTAAGCCGGCAGATGGCGAACATAGGAGGCCCGCTATGAGAAAAACGCAAACTCCTAATGGAGACATGCAATAGCATCCTGTTCTATGGGAGCGAAATCTGGGGGCGAGAAGGACTCATAGAGGACTACTAGACAGTCCGGGGCCTTGCATTTCACTAGATATCGCATTGAGCTCACAAAACAACAAGTAACTTTCATTGGACCAGTGGAATATAATAGATTACCAGAACAATTAAAAAATTCTTCGGTGTTATCAACCTTTAAAAATAGACTAAAAACACATATTTTAGAAAATATAGAAATACTTCTTGCATCACTGCCCTTAATATTAAGTATTATTTATACTTTTATTTGATTAATTGTTAAAAAATATAAAACCTTAGATTTATTTATTTTTATTTTATTTTTTTTTTTTTTTTTTTTTTTGAGTTCAAATTTGTTGTACAACATTGTTGCCATTTAGCTTCTATAAAGCCTACTCGGCGCTGAGGCAGAACTATAAATACTTTTTTTGAAAATAAATACAAAAAAAAGTTAGGATACAAAGTAGAGCAAAACCATTGTTAGCAGTGCTAAAGGTAGCTGGTTTATGGGTCCATCTGCATACCATACGGTATCGGACGGCCCGGTTACAGTAATAGCAGGTATGATCTCAATAGATCTACAGGTTCTAGCACGAAGAAACGCATGGATGGCAAGACAGACTGGCCATGCAGACATTGGAAGAATGCAGCAAATACGACAGGAAATGTTACACAGTTAGCAGTCTAGATGGAGCACTGACACTAGGGACAGATGGACAGAGCTTCTCATTCCCAATATCGATAAATGGTTGAATAGACGGCATGGCAATGTGAACTATTACTCTATGACTATGACTCAAATGCTGTCAGGTCACGGCTATTACCGGAGCTACTTATACAAAATGGGGAAGTGTAACAGACCCTTTTGTTTATATTAAGAATAAGAAGTGTTGAACGACGCTGAACACACTTTCTTTAAGTGTATTCGATGGGCGCAAACATGTAGAGAACTGGAGATGGTAGCTGGCTAAATAACGATAGAGAATGTCGTGGATATCATGATAGTGAGCGAGGGCAACTTTTTAGCAGTATTACTACGTTAAGTTCGTTAAGCAGTATTACTGCGAAAAAGTTCTGCGGACGAAGAAGCCAGATCTGGAGGCCGCAGAACAAAATCATAATCAGAATCCCAGACAAAGGATAGAGTAAAGAGAAGAGCTGATTAAGCCATTTGGAATCCACCCCGAAGCAATGCTAAGGCAATCGCGGGGTGGAAATTTTTATCCCAGAAAGAAGAGGGGAATTGTCCAGTCCGACACAAAGCGGAGAGTACAGACCCTCTGATCAGTGCGTAACGTATTCTTCCCCCTCGCTGAAAAAAGGACGTTAAAGCGCGTCGAAATCTTAAACTAAGTTTCTAAAACGGAAAAAACAAAGTGTTTCTTAGAAAAAGCTGGATTTTGAAATGATGTCACTATATGCATGTATGTATATATAGGATGGTTAAATTTTAAGGGCCGATGTAGATTTTGAATAAAATACAAATTATTTAAGAATTATTGTCATTTCTTGTTATTTTGATAATAATGGTATGGTTCATTACGTACGGAATAAAATATCAGCCAAATGATCACCGCAACCTCGGCGACACACCATCATCCATCCCATGGTCAAAATTGTCGATGATGCTGTAGCATAATTGAGATCCTATGCTTTTAATGTACTTATCTACCTAATTCTTCAACTCGTGAATTATTGCTGGCTTAACGAAGCACACTTTTTCCTTCCAATAGCCCCAAAAAAAGAAGTCCAACTGTGTCAAATCACTTGATCTTGGCAGCCAATTGATATCGCCAATGAATGGGGAAAAGCTTAAAACAGATTTAAATTAAGCTTTTCAAAATATATTCAGCCCACAGGCTATTATTGAAAGGACCATTTTTCTATTCTACAGTGTAATTAAAAAATCTATTAATCAGAAAAAAATGTTCTACGCTTTCGTATTTTACGCAAAAAGAAAATTTTTTACGTGTTGCTTCGAAACCAATTCAACGAAAGCATTAGATTTTTCCTTGTAACCGGTTATAAAAGTTTTAAGAAAATGACTGCTCTGATATATTTTGTTGAAAAAAAAAGTTAAATCTCAGTTTTATTAAGTTTTCAACCCAACATATTACCGCCCTTTTTCTTAGTGCAACAACTGAGCAGCAACCCTTCAATAACTTACCACAAACTAACCGCAAACATTTAATAATCAGAAAACTGCCAAATTAACTCCTATTTATTGTTAATAAGAAATTATACCACAAAAATACAAACACACCTGCCCATACGACCAGTCAAAGCCAAAAAAGGATTCTCGCTCGTATTTTCACGCTGCAGCTATCTCTGGAAAATCTTCAAATGATATACATTTATCGAGTATTTTTGAAAAATAAATTACCACTGAAACGGGTAAACGAAAGAACTTGGAATAAAACGAAATGATAACAAACAAAAATTTAATCTTAAAACAACTACAAAAACACAAGTTAATGCGGCAAAGAAAGGACATTCATAAAATGAAAATGGTGGTACAGGATAAGCAATTCTGATAGTATTTTATTTGAAGGTTACAAAAGTAGCTGCAATGACTACTGTTAAAGGGTTAGGGAGCAGTAAACTTTCTTTGAAGATGGCTTTACTTTTGGTAAAATTTATTAATATTAGAGGCTGGGCTACGGACGCCAAGCAACGCATCTCTGTATGTGTATGTTTGTAATGAAGGTGAATCTTTTGCAAATTGTAGTTTAAATAGCAAAAAACAATCTTTATTTGTTTTACTTTGCTAGTTACATACTCTGAGGGCTTTTTAGTGTTTATTTCTTAAGATAAGTTTCTTTATTACTTGGGATATCTAAAGAATACACAAAGAAATCACATTAACCACATTCACAATGGCTTTGCATGGCAGTACTTAGAGAATGACCAAGTATATTTTTACTTTACACTAGTAAAATATAACTACATTTTCATCAATATGTTATGCTAAGTGAAGTAATTGACGTATGAGTATACACAATATGTATACGAGTACAACTCTTATTTAGAAACTAGTGTGTTGTTCATAGAACACAGACGGGCGACTTGTCAAGAAAATTTCTATGAAAACAACTCAATTTTTTGAGTGCTTTCCATATAAACTTTCTAGACAAGTCACTCTTCTGTGTTCTATGAACAACACATAACAGCTGACAAATCGGAGAAACCGAAACTATAGTGCGATTCTCTAACTTTTAACGATCCGATACAGATCCGTACTACTGATCAACCAAAAATCTCCATCGAGAGCAAATGTCTTCCATTGCGCAAGCTTGTGAATAGAGCTATTGTTGTTTTAAGAGCTTTTTAACAGAAAGCTAACCGAGCAAGTAATGAACAAGAAGCAAATAAGCAGCAAACATAATAAAATCGTATATTAAACTTATTATTTCAGATATCTCAGAAGATTCAATTATTCATACGGCATTTTTTTAACGACTTTAGCATATTACCAATCCTTTATTTTTCTTATAACTATGATAGATGATTAGCAACTTATTTTTTTTAAGGCAAAAACATATTTTAACCGTTTTTACAATACAAGTTTTTTTTTTTTGTTGTTATAATTTAAAAGTTCTCGTAAAATTTCCAAAACTTCAAAACTTTCCTTAATCATTCATACGAAAGAAAATCTTTGCAAGGTTTATTTTGATTCAAACTCTTCAAATTATTGATTAGTTTTAGAGTTAGCAGGATAACTGGAAAACACAAATGATAGTTGGTACAGAATTGCTTATAATTGAAGTTAGTTGCAGATTTATATATAATTTTTTTTTTAAATATATACAACGCAAAAAATATATACTCGTATATGTAGCTCCTTTTAGTCCTTCCTTGCGGTATATATGTCGGATTTTCATAAAGGCATATCTTGACATTAGCAGACTTGGAAACCTTTGAAAAATATGTTCAAACATTTAACTCTATATTCGTCTATTTTCAATAAAAACAAGTGAGAGTTAGTATATTTTGCTGGGCTGAATCTAAAATACCCTTCACAACAGTCACATAAATATATACAGTCTAATTTATAAAAATTTTTGACTGCTTTATTAAGAGTTAATAAGAAGAAATCGAAAATACATTATTGTTTATACACTTAATAGCACTATTCAGCTGTTATTAACGATTAATAATTTCCAAAAATTTATTGTAGCCTCTACCCTTCTCTAAACCTTTAATAAGTTGAAATTTATAATTATAAAAAGATTTTGTGCGCAAATTTAGAGAATTTCTGAAATAGAAATAAAATAAAACGAACTTTATAAATTCAATTGATACTATCGGTAAGTGTGTAACAAATATATATATATATAGTGAATTGTCGTGTCACTATTTTATTTTTACTTAACGTGTGCAGTGCTGCCACATATACGTACATATACGAGTATACATGTATTTGCATTTCCAGCCAAAATCGTGAAGATATATCATTACTCAAAAGGCGCCGCAAAACTTATAGCGAGAGAATCGATCTATTCGCTCTTTCAGGCAATGTATATAAAGTGAGCTATCGTTTTTATATATCGCGCTGTCATAGAAATTGTGCTATTTCTTTCGAGTGGTTAAATTTTAAGTGCCGATGCTATATGTGAACCTTAGCTAAACGTCAAGTTTCTTTCTCCATTTCAATTTGTGTGTTACTCAATTTTATTGTCTTATTACCTTGTTTTTTGTAGAAATTCTTTAAGGGTTCAAATATTATGTCTGAAACAGTAAATACACCGTTTTTTCTATGAAAATCTATAAGAAATAACACCTATGGTATGCAGCGCCATCTAGTGGTAGTTTTAGGTAAAAATAAAACTCAAAAATGACTACCTCGGCTCCAAAAAATAGGAAATGCTACAACTTTCCAGAATAATAAACATAAATAAGCATTATTTGACCAATTTTATAATGATTCTTCCTTGTTAGATAGACAGCGTTCTATTTCTGTCAATTTCAAATGTGTATAAAAAAATCGTTCACTGAACTAAAAAAAGATTATTGATGATTTTGTAACGCCAACATTCATTTCCAATTGGTCTCATCCCATTCCCATTTTGTTTCAAGTTATATTTTATTTTTAAGCAAATTTTTAAATTATCTTTCAGAGTTGTTAACAACTGCAGAAATTTTAAACTTTTACGAGTTCTGTTTTTACATAAAAAGTTCTTTTGGATAAATAAAGTATTTCACAATTCATGTTTTCTGCATATCCTGAATTTTTTATGTGTTTAGCCTGTTCACAAACCCTTTCAAAAATAAAAAATGTATTTTCGATAATTTTTTACATTCTATTTTCAAAGAAAAAAACACAATATTATATATTTCCAAAACAAATTGACTCAAAAAATTATAAAATTCCAACTGTATACCAAGGTATTGCCAACATATAGCCACAAGACTATTTAATAGTTAATTTGATATTATTAAGAATTTATAAATAAGCCTTTTTATTGCTGGTTAATACGGTGAAAACCGTTGAATACCTAATATAAGGAGTAACTTTAAATTAAGATATTTTTATAAATTAGACTAATAGTATATATAATTTTTAATTCTCTGTATTTAGTAACCTTCTTTTATAAACAGAACTGCTTTTAAGTAAAAAACAAAAAATTGGTAAACTGTTTTAGACTATAACGCTCCTTTATTGCAATGTGCAGAAATTTTAACAGAATTGTTAACAGTACTACGTTTTATATTGGGCCAAAAATTTATTCCAAGGTAAAAAAAAAAGTAATTATGCCTAAAAACTCGTGTTTTATTTACTTTTATGTTGCTTTTATGTTGCTATACATGATTTTTCTTTTAAGTTTAAGTTATGTTTATTGCTTTGCAGAACTGTGTGAAGAGAAAATTTTTTTACACTTTTTTTCATTTCTAATTTTTGGGGCAATAAATTGAATTTTGTTTCGCATATATTTCCTAATAATTTAATTTCTCCGATGTGATCAAATTTCTCTATTTTCTACAACAAACGTTATATAAATATTTCCTCTTTGTTAAAAAAAACTCTAAAACTTTCGCATGTGTTATAAATGTGTAAGCGTTCTTTAATAAATGTTTTTCATATTTAATAAACAAAACTCAAACACCAAAAATTTGCATTTCAATTGCAGTAAATTTTTGTCAATATTCTAAATTGAGTCAATTTCCAACTGATGCTGCATTCAAATATATTTTATTAAAAATTTGAAGAAAGAAAAAAAAAAATGAAACTAAATAGTTTTAATAAAAAGCTTTCGGTGCTTTTATTCACCTGAAACAAATTGATTGCTTGTGTGTGAGTGTGTGTGTGCCTCATATCCTGCAGCACACATTTTATAAGTTCTAATAAAATTTGTTCAAAAAAGTCGAAAAGCTGAATATTATTTTTCAATTTATTTCGATACGCTTTAGCAACTTGAATATAGTGACGGCTGAATTAAATTGAACGAATTACGAAAACATATATATTTTATTTAAACAAACAGATTATCTTATCTTCTAAAAAAGGTAAAATTTGTGTTTGGCAAACTGTGTTTTTGAAAAGGTGGCAGGTGGAAAATATTAAAATCTAAACACTTTAGGCGAAAAAGTTTTCTTTATTTATTAAAAAAATTAGTTTTGCATAGATATAAGCTGGTCCTTTAGCTTATTAAACTTTTATAAAGGAATCAGCTGCCGTAGTTTTTTTTTCCAGGATTTATTGACGTTGCTTGAAGTTTCATTGTTCAATGCTTTGATTTTTTTAAGAAGAAAAAAAAATTGTTAAATATTTGCTGAAATATAAAATTTTTTGTCAATATTTAATTCATTTAACTCATGTAACTATTGTTGTTGTCTGGATAATTGTTGACTGTCGCAATATGTTTCATATGTTTTTTACCTCTTTGTTTGGTTCTACTAAAGTATTATAATATAAAACAATCAGGCATGTTCTGAGAAACTCAAATTGCTTAAATTTAGCGTTTTCGATTTCAAAACGCCAAGTAGGTGTTCTGACAAACGTACAACGCAAGAAGTATGGTTTTGCGGATTGAAATCGCCAAATAGGTGTTCTGGAAAACGCATATCGCTTAAAATTTGCGACTTCATTTTGCATGTGTATATTGAAGTAACCTGATTGAAAACTGCACTTGCAAAAGGGAATGAAATTATTCACAGTTAAAATGTGATATGTTTTCATTTTACTTGAATAAAAAATTGAAAGAATTTTAAACATTTTCAAGTGAAAAAACCAAATTAAATTTTTTTTTTTTAATTTCGTGTGTTTTATATGGCTACTACATACCAACAAAATACATGTTGATGTTTTTGGTGTTGTATTTATAGTAATTCTGCCACTACCTATTATAAAGCTGCCTTGCATATATGTGCATGTAAAACACATATTTTGTTTTTTTCGGGAAAAAACTCCGTAACGCCAGTAAAACGTGCGTTTTTTAGAACACCTAAAAGTGCGTTAAGCGTTTTTCAGAATGCTTTACGGTTTCAGATCGCTCGTTTCTCAGAACATGCCTTAATATAAGTTCACTGTATATATAATCTCTGTATTGGTGCCACAGTGTATGTTATTGGGCGACACTTAGCCCTTAGTGAAGTGAATTACCTTATCCAGTATTCATCAGCAGCCATTCGGATTTGACCTCGGGTCATGTTGTATCATGAACTGCTGCCTTGATTACTCAGCCACCAGGCCATTGAATTATTCTCTGTCTATATTCATCTCATATGAGAATTTTTTGTCTAATTGTTCTTAACATATATGTATTAAGTTCTTTTGTTTCCAGGCGTCAAAAAAACCCCTATTTAACTCTATGGAAAATTTAACTTTTGCATTCGCTTTTTTCTATCATTCGGATTGAAATCAACAGAGAACAGAAATTTTGAATGAACAAAAATTAAAATTTTGTTTTGAGAAATCGCTAATTGAAAATAGAAAAATATATTTTTAACCTTTCCTTTTCCCAAGATATCGCTCCTTTATTGCAACATAGTCATAACTGAAAAAAGCTCGTTTCGAGAAAAACGCATTTTAAATTTTTAGTTTCCATACAAGTCTTAGAAATTTTTTTTAGAAAATATCTCCTAAAGGAAATAGTTTAAAAGTAATATTGACCTCTACATATGCAGTGATTTGTACTGGAACTAGGAAAATAGGTTATGAAGAGGGCGAAAGAAGAAGAAGTGTTTGGGCGCCTTCCAACGTTACATGTGATATGAAACACGTCTGCAGTTAACTTGTTCTACGAATCGCATAAAAACCAGTTTTCTCTCTAATGTGTTGTACAATTGCAGTGAATTGGACAACAAATGGATGAGCCCTGGAGGATAAACTCCAGTTGCGCAAAAATATATGGGTTTACTTAACAATATTCCTAACGATAAAACAGAGAAACGCTACTCACGTCAAGGAGATGCTCCAGTGGCTTTGATATCAATGCAAGTGATAGAAAAAGGCCTGATAGCCAGTGCAACTCTTGGAAGAGACAAAGTCTTGTGAAACTGGGAAAGAAAGTAGAGCGAATGCAAAAGTCTAGCTGTAGATGGAGTTGAATTAGTTTTATTAAAAACGATCTTCTTTTACTCTTGGGAATAAAAAGATTAATATATATATATATAAAAATCATTACCCATAAAATCTTTTCATTCAAGAGGAAAATATACTGTATAAGGGACTTGACTCGATCCCCTAAGTTTTGCTGTACAACTATTCAGCATTTATCTAGTACAATCCACAACTGTTCTATTCACTATGGGTTAAGTGTCACCCAAGCTGCCTTGTATAATTCAATAACATACACTGTGACCCCAATATATATCATGAGTTAATATAGTTGTATACCCTACTGTCATCGACAAGCTTCTTCGCTCTCTCTTTCTCGCTCTCTCTCTCTTGTACAAGGTCAAATAACCCTAAAATAGACTTTGAAGCTCCGGCTGAGAGTTTTATTCCATTTTTGGTAAGATGTCGGTGGTGTAAATATTGGGTGTACAACTTTGCTTCCGCCGTTTTGCATTCAATGGAAGTAGCGATAAGTGAAAGTCGAAATAACTAGATCATAAATGTAAAAAACAAGCTTAGGTATTTGTAGACATAACGACATCGAAATATTAGTCGATAAAGTTATTCCGATTACACATATCAACTTACAAATCAAATTCTCCTCATGCTACTTTAATATGAAAAAATCTGCGGGTAAACCTAAACATATCTACAGTGAGGCCACTATTAGCGAAAGAGTGTGCCGAGAATGGTTTTAACGTTTCAAGAATAGCGGCGGAAGAGAGACGATGCAGAGTTTTAGTCATTTTTTGATCAGTACTCGTGACAAGCGCAACAAGACTTGGCTGGATGATTGAGAGTGACGCAACAACTCATTCAAAAATGACTAAAAGTCAAAGGAATGATTCAGGAACAAGTAAATTATGTGCCGTACAAGTTGAAGCCGAGATTCGTTTGGTTGTTTTTGAATAGCTGTTTGCAAGTCAAAGGCAAAAGGGATTTCTGCACCGCTGATGCTGATGAAAAATGGGTTCATTACAATAGTCCCATGCGCAGAAAATCGAGGGGATATACCGGTCTTCTTTCCACGTCGATGGCCACAGCAAATATTCATGAGTTGGGAAAACCGAATGTAACAATCACAAACGATCATTAACGAAGGCAATTAATGCGTTTGAGCCAAGTATGGAAAAGCAACGGTCCGCAATACAACGAGAGACTCGATAAACTGGTTTTGCAGCATGACAATGCTCGACCCGATTTTGCGAAAGTGGTCAAGACATGCTTGGAAACATTGGAACGGGAAGTCCTATCGCAGCTGCTGTATTCGCCACACGTTTCTCTCCTGGACTATCACTTGTTTCGATCAATGGCACACGACCTGGCTGACCACCACTTCCGGTCTTATGAAGAAGTAAAATATTAGATCAATTCTGGGATCGCTTCAAAAGATTATCTGTTTTTTCAACGCGTGACTCGTACGCTGCCAAAGGTGGAAGAAAGTAGTGGCTAGCAATGGGTAATGCTTTGAATCATAAATGTATAAAAAGTTTTTTTAGAGTAAAGCCTGGAATTTAGAAAACAACTATTACTATGTAGGAGGGGAATCGGATGGAGTTAAGTGAAAAAGCCCAAGACAGACTTGGGAGACATGAAATACTTGTTCAGTCCAGCCATCAGTGCACTGTAGTGTTGCTCAAAGAACATCAAGAGCATACAATTCCTCAGTATCTAGACCATCCATTAATACAGATGAAGCAGCATTTACGGTCATGAGTTTGTGTGGTAATAAATAACACTGGGTCCACCCTGTTTTCACGAGCCCACTAGGATATTATATAAAAATAAGCATTTAAAGCCAAATATGCACTAACAAATTGCTGCCATTGTGCTAAAAATGCTTTGTTTCACAAAAATATATCCCATACTTTGATCTCGCGCCCCTCTTGCGTAAAACTCCAGGCCTTAGTCTTAAAGGAGTGTTAATCGCAGTTAAATCGTAAACATAGCATTTCTTGTGATTAAATTCAGTCAGTAGTAAGAAATACTTAAAGAAAACATTTCTCTTCAGGTTACTAATTTCTTTAAGCATTCACATTTTAAGTTCAAATTTTAAGTTGAAATTTTAAATTCACATTTCCATTTAATCCTCAAAATTTACTCTATAACATATGTATTGTTTAATCCCTTTTCAAAAATCACGTTTTTAATACTGCACATTCTTTAGATGTATTACTTCAAAAGGAACTGTTTTGCTGCTAACAATTATATCTCATAAACAGCAAATGTTACCACAAAATGAAACACACACTTTGGCCAAAGTACAACAGGCCAAGAAAAAATATGTAATCACAGACATCTGTTGGTAAGAGAACATTTCTAATTGCGTTATCTAAACAATATATCGTAAAGGAAAATATTAACAGACAATCTTAAAGAAAACAGCAATATTGTTAGAAAGCAAAAAGACAAATTTATAACATGTGCAATTAAAATAATGGATAAAAACACTGCACAACAAAATTTTACTTATGTTGATTTGTCTTAATTTATTCTTCTTGAATAAAAGTCTTTTGCGTTCAGATAAAATTTGCTTTATTTAGGCTCAGGTAAAGAATATTACTAATTCATTTTATAAGAAATAAGTATTACAAAGTTAACTGTAACGTCCAATGCGAGCTACAACTACTTCTTTTGCATATAAAGAATATATATAGTTACACATATATGTAGGTAAATACGGTTAAGTTTAAAAGAATTAAGAGAAAACTTCAAAATATAATACAAATAAACTAAAATGAATATTATTGTAAATAAGCATAAGAGAGCAGTATGGTTCAACAACTTACTTGGGACTAAAACAAAAAGGCGAAAAAGGAGAATTAAAAGAAAATTTGGTTTCCATGCAATTATTCTTCAAAATATCGGTCGTAGAATTTTACTATAAACCGATAAAAATAGTAAACATCGGGCAACAACTGATGTCTACTGACAGCAACGCAAATGTGAAGTTAGGGATATAAATTCAAATGTTTTACTTTAATTTGATTAAAATGTTTTGAATACTTTTTCAGACTCTGCACTATAGGTCAAATGAATAGTTTTTGAGGCAAGAAATCCATTTTTAAAGTATACTCTTTCAAAAAAGTGATAATGGCATTTTGTAATAAACATTTTTAAATACCGAAAAATACAAAATGATAGTCAGATGGCAACCCAAAGCCAAGCTGTCAAAGTTGTAGTTTTTTTCGGTTTATTTTATTTTCTGACATTCAGATTTATAGTGCCTAACATTTAATGCATTGTTTAACAAAATATTAGAACTGTATACAATTTTTATAAAATGGAAAAACTTAATTCAGGTATGTAAAAAAAGTTAATGTCAATAAGTTCCATAAAAATGTTGTTTTTTTTGTACCAAAGAGTGTCGTATTTTCTGTGTAGTTTTGGTTATTGACCGAGTGTTTCCTGGAGTAGTAACTTGTTTATTGGGACATATTTGTTGAACAATATACTCGTATATGTGAAGAAAGATAAAGATGTGTACTTTTATTTTTTTTTAATGAAATGACAATAAGTATTCAATTCTTAATACTAAAAAAAAATTGTGATTAAAGTCCTGCCAGTGCTGGACAAAAATTTATTTTTATGCGAATATTATTTCAGAATTCAGTCATCTGTTTAGAGCTCGAATGGTAGCCAAAGTATCCCTCCTTCTCAGACGGGTATGACCACCAAAGTTAAGAATATTAACTGCAAGAGGATTTGGATGGAATTCAAGTTTGTTAATAAATCTTGTCGCGTATTTCACAAATTCAGATTTCACAAAAGATACGTTCAGATCTGCGTGGATTCGTGAGTTTTTAACGTACCATGGAGCGTCTGTAATTCTACGGATTATTATATTTTGACTTCTTTGAATGTTTTCAATGTTGGATGCCGAGGCTGTGCCCCATAATTGAATCCCATAGCACCATATTGGCTTTAGAATCGAGTTGTACAGCAAAAGTTTACAATCAAGCTTCAAGGTCGAATTTCTGTCTATTAGCCAGTTAATTTGCACTGCTTTCAATTTCATCTGCTTTACTTTTGCCTCGATGTGCGACTTCCATGTTAGTCTACGGTCAAGATGAATACCGAGCTATTTGACTTCACTGTGTTGAGGAATTACTTTATTGTAAACAGTAATGGGTGAGCATGTTCCTAGACGCAGTGCGAATGTAACATGGGCACATTTTTGTTCATTAACCTTGATTTTCCAAAGCTTGAGCTATTTCTCTAGTTTGTCGATATGTTCCTGTAAATTTATTGATGCTTGCTGGTGGCTACTATGTATGCTAAGGAATGCTGTATCATCTGCAAATGTTGAAGTGTGAATGTTGGTGCTTGTTGGCATGTCCGATGCATAGATCAAATATAAGATAGGCCCTAATATGCTGCCTTGGGGAACTCCAGCTTCAATAGGCTGGGCGGGGCTTATGAAATCGCCTTCTTTTATTATAAATTGGTGACAATATAAATAGCTTTCCAAAAGTTTATGTCTGTTTGCAGGTAAGTTAAACTTTATTTTATGCATTAAGTCATCGTGCCACACTTTATCAAAAGCTTGTGAGACGTCGATGAATGTAGTTGTAATTTCAACTGCAGCCAACTGCCCTGTATTATTTATATTTTTAATATATTTAATTTAAAATACGGATATAGTTAAATTTTGGTTAGTTAATTATCGAAATGCTTTAACTGCGGTCAACTGGGTGTTCACGAAATGTAATAGAATTGTGGCTGGCGGGTGTATGGCATCAATTAAAAAAAAACACAATTTTTGTGCAAATGTTAGCCAAAAGTGGAAGAAGAACCAAAGATGTGTGAAGAGATTTGAGAACAGCGCAAGTTTATGGTTATCAAATGTGACTGAATTTAAAAGTATCTCACAAACAAAAAAGATCGCCCTCATGTTGGATACCGCGAGGTAAGTGCTAGGCAGAAACCAAAACTTTCACGATTCCAAATTTTTGGTTCATGCTACTGTAATATCAGCTTATGCATCAAAAGCAAATAATTCAAACTTGGTTTTAAAGGAAATAGTTACATCTCCATCTAGGGCCGTGTTTTCTATTAACCTTACCACCGCTAAGCTGATTTTTCCTGTCTATACAAGTGGATAATTTGTAACGTGGTAAACAATATAGTTACTAAAAGTGGGCGTGGTTAGGGCGGATCGTCTTGAAATTTTTATCGAAGAGTAAGGTACTCATCGTAGTCACCTGTACTAAGTTTTGAAGCTCTAGCTGCTTTCTGTGATTTCTTGCCTTACAACCCCTTCATTTGACCCATTGTGCACTGCGCAAAAAAAAATCGTGACCAAAAAAATTTATTGATAATTATCAAAGTTCTCAATATTGCGTTAAAAGTTGCCCATGTTTAATAGAATGTGGCAAAGCTCATAAGATTAGATGTATTTCAACTTAGCTGTCAGTAAAAAAAAAAGGCAACGGACGCCAGACTTTTTGGGCCCCGGTCTTAAAGTAAACATCTGAAGAATACTCATATTTTCTTTTGTCTGCAAGAGATATATATTTACTTGTTTTGTGCTGACGTCAGATTGTTTGTTTACAAAAACGAAGTAAGTTATGTACATAGTTATTATTATTTGTACATCGTTCGTCTCATGCAGAAAGGCGCTAACAAACATAACCCCAATTTTACAGGAGATGGAAAAACCATAATGGAAACTGTATACCTGGGTTCATCTACACGTAATTTTTGGTTCAATTGCTTGTAAAAGCTATGTTGATGAAATTATTTAATTAAATTTTTGTGACCTTGTATATTTATGTGAAGCGTAGTAGAATCCTTAAAAATGTTCGATGGCTGAAATTTTGGAAAATAAAAGTAAATGAACAAAAATGTACCCATGTTACATTCACACTACGTAGAAAAACTTGTTCGACTATTAAAATCAACAACTACATTGTTCCGCAGCACACTGAAGTCAAATACCTTGGTATTCACCTCGACCGTAGGCTCACGTGGTCGCTAAAGTCACCCAGATGAAATTAAAAGCGGTACAACTAAATTGGCTCATCGGCAGAAATTCTATCTTGAAGTTAGATTGGAAACTTTTGTTGTATAACGCAATCCTAAAGCCAATATGGAGTTATGGAATTCAATTGTGGGGTACCGCCTCTGCATCTAACATTGAGAAAATTCAAAAGCGCCAGAATAATATTCTCCGTATAATTACTGCAGCTCCATGGTATGTTAAAAACTCTCGAATTCACAAAGATCTATGTGTACCCTTAGTGGAAGATGAATTTTCAAAACACGCGATAAGGCACATTAACAGACTGGAGTCTCACCCGAATCCTGTCGCACGTAGCATCCTTAACTTTGGTGACCACACTCGACTGAGAAGGATGGACACCGTTGGCAACCATCAGAGCGTTGGAAAGGTGATTTACCAACAAAATACACGCAAGAAACAACTTTTCGTCTAGCATTGGCTGGACCTAAGTATATAAAAATTTTCAATATTAATTAATTTTTTTTTTATATTAATTAATGAATTTTTAGTTTTAAGATTTAGAAGATACAATAGATAATTGAATTATAAAAAAAAAAAAATTAAATGTAATGATCAATAATTTAATTAAAAAAGACAAAAAATAATTAGAAGTAAATGAGTAAACAGAACTAACCTGTATCAATGATTCCGATCTATAAGTTATAAAGATATATATTTCTAAATAAATAAACTAAACAAAACTACATATTTTTCTAATGTCTATTGGTTCAGCGGAGATTATTTTTAGATCGACAACTATTCTCCTGATACAACTGTGAAAATGATTTACATCAGTACCTGCCTTGACGGCCTAACCTGATGGTGGACCAATTCCACGGAATGAATTTTTCACGATTCACCACCGCCCCCGTGTGGCTGACTAGGCTCACACAGGTAGCAATTCTTGTCATATGATTGCGGTCATATGAACAACTTCTTGTTGAGGAGTTCGGGCTTTCTAATCCCTCATGTATGCAATTTCCCATCAATCAATAAGAGAACAAGGCTTAATGAGTTGGTAGGCCGAAGCCCATTAAGAACATCAGCCCTTAAACCAACTCACCCGTCAATCATCACCACTGGTTCCTTACAGTACACGTATTTGTTGTATAGGCAACAGATCCTCGGGAGATTGTTAGCCCTCGAAAAAAGCCATCACCAAACAATTATCAAGGGTACTAACACTCCCTTCCTGCGTTTTAGGTTTCAACCACAGCCAGAACGTTTCAGCCAAGGTAGGCACCTCAACCATGATCAGCCCGGGTCGAACCGCAAGCAGAACTTCCCGCGGGCCATGCTGATCCCCATTCTGCCAATTTATACCCTTGGTAAGGGTTTGGGAAGCCAACACAACAAAAGTCATGTGGCTTCCTAGAGTTTTGTTTGCCGCACCAAACGAGGGACCCCTTCTCTTTTTTTCACGAAAAACAGAGCGCCTAAGTTAGGAATACGCCAAGGCAAAACCTGTTCCCCGGGGGGATTCTCCTGATACAGTAATTTATTTAACTGAATATAATTGAAAAAGTTTTTAAGCGAAGAGTGCCAAAATTTTACTCCAAAGTTTTGTTTTGTCGATCAGACAGGTTTTTATGAAAATATTTTTATATAAGTTTTCTTTATCCTAATTTTTCGTCCTTTTTCTTAAATTAAGATGTAATGATCGTCAAGGTTGAGGTCTTTTTTATACAATTTTTTTAAAAAATTGTTTATTTAGTTCAATACTTCGTCTTCCTTCGGAAGATTTCTTCAGGAAATTTTTTTTTATTTATGGGCTGATTTATACGGTGATTTAAAGCCATATCTTTTTTTATAATACTCATTTAAAGCTTCTACCAAAATCACGTCATATTTTTACTATGATTTTTAAGTCATGTCGTTTTTTCAATTGTTGTCGTTAAAAAAATCGTTTGTCTCTTTTTACCGCTATGGTAGTATGGATGCGGTTACCTTGCCAGACGAATGAAAATAAAACAATTTAAAAAATAACAAAGGAGTCAAAAAGAAATCAGACAAAAAAAACTTGAAAAACAGTAAACATGTTTTGATTTTAATTTTCAAAAATTTTCAGTACAAAAGAAAAAACATGCCTTTTAGACATGGCTTTAAATCATCGTGAAAATTGGCTCTATGTTTATAAATTATTTATAAACAAAAAAAAAGAATATGTATATGTAATATATATAGGAATATATATATATAAGAAAAAATTCGGCAAATTACTTCGAAATCAATAAAAATCCTGACTAAATAAATGCCAGAATATTTTCCGTGAAGAAAAAAAACTCATTGACTATAAATAAGAATATTCTTTATCAAATCAGATGACAGCCCTCCAGTCACCTGCAAAGCCTTATATTCTACAAATTATGAACCCATTCAGGGTCATCGTAAGTTTAAAAATATAAAATTAAAAATTCGTAAATTCATGTTTTTTATTTATTGTTATGAAAAGAAAATATTTACATTTAGCAATGATTTACATTACAAATACTGATGTATGCATTTGAAACTTAATAGTTATTTATATGTAGGCAGTTACACAGACTTCCAAAATATAATATGAAACATTTTTCTGCCATATATTTTGTGGAAAATGGAATATATAATAGATTTGGATGCAGCAGCTGTTCAAACATATTCATTGGCACATCATAATGTTATCTAATGCAATAAAATAATTAATTTATGTTGTATATCAGCTCAATAATTGTAGTATTAAATGCAAAACACAAGCAAATAAACAAACAAATAAACTCAAACCACCAACCACACACACACACACACACTGCTAAACAAACACCAGCCAAAAGAGACATGCAAATGACCAAATCCAAATTATACGCACGCACACACACACACACACACACTCACACACAGACATTCTTCTCCTATAAGTGGCCTCATATTCCAATACACACATACATAAGTACATATTTGTGTAGGTGGTTGGTCAATTGTTTGCTGGTTTGTTCAAGTTCTGGTTTGTGAGTGAAGTGAAGGATATGATGCGACATTTTGGTACCAGTGCAACCAATCAATATGAAGTATGCAAAATAAAAGCCACAAAAGTTTCCGTTATTCATACGTATGTAGACCCTGTAACATAAATAAACACTAGCTGTAGTGCGTTAGTAGCTGGGCAGGCAAGAGTGCATGTGTGTGTGTGGAACGTTTTGTTTAAAATTGATACATCCGGTTATTTACTGGCGCCAGATGTTGCCATATCAATTGCTTTATGCTCATGAATATTTACTCTCTTATATTTAAAGTATACGAGCACAGAATGTATTACATTGGCACAGCTACTGAATATCATTCTTTTTTTTCCCCGTTCACATATGCCGTACAGTTGAAAATATATTCACTTATTTGCTGCTAGAGACTATTATATCATTTTGGGAAAAATATTTATTCTCTTAGCCGTAAACTATGGATGGGATAATAAGTAGTTTCCTTATATTGTTCTGTTCGATTTGTGTATACATTGATTAAACTTACTCTTAATCACGGCAAGTAAACCGCACAAACGAAATATCTAACCAAACAGACAATAATAAACCAAAAAATAAATCGCCGTCTTTTGTCGCCCACCAAATTTATTCTGTTTATATATAAATGATTTACCTGATGTCTTGGTAGCTAGTAAAATACAAATGTATGGCGTGCAAATCTACAACAGCAGATAGAACTTCATGTGTAAATGATGTTAATCATGACCTCGATTAAGTACTCGTAAGCATTTGGGCTAAAACTTATGGATTAGGAATCAATCCATTTAAATAGAAATGTATTTTACTGTCCAGATCTGGAAGAGTTGCGAACAACTTTCAGATAAAAATAAACGGTTATTACATAAATCCAGTTACTTCAGTGCTTAACTTGAGAATTACGTTTAATAACAAACTTAATTGGTCGAGCCATTTAAACGTCGTCGTAGGAAAAGTATATGGTATACTGCGAAACTTATGAGCTGTTAAAGATTTTACTCGTTTCTCCATAACGACCGCTCAAAAACAGTGGATGAGAAGTTTTAGCTTACCCACCTTATAGCCCAGACTTTGTCCCTTCTGACTGCCATTTGTTTCAATCGATGTAGAACACAATTACTGGAATACGCACTCGTCTGATACCACCAAATACGAGTCCCCATGCACTTGCGGGGATCTATACAACACTCAGCTTGGCTCGTGAATCCAAACAAGATCGTGAGACATTTGAACGGGGAACAGAACACAGTGAAGTGCCTGGTAATGTTGTAGTGGACGGACTGGGAAAAACCAGAGTCCAGTTACATCAAAGGGGATATAGATACGATAGTTGGAATACCGCTAAAGAACTGTAAGAACCACGTATAAATTTTAGGGACTGAACAGAGCGGATGATCTAGTGAGGTTACCATGTCAAAGCTGTGGTGTAGGAAGTTGTGTGTAGGAAGACCCTACTATCATACCTGGGCCACCACAGCTTTATTATCTTAAGGAGTTTTTCTGACCGAGGTTGTGTTCCACTGTGTTGTGTTCTGATGGTACGACGTATGTATTCTGATGGTAGGGACGTATGCGATTAAATCTTCCAATTAGTTATTTCTGTAGAGGTTTTATGGATAAGGGGGTGAAAGGAAGTTGAGCCCTTATTCTATCAGTATCCAACTTTGTATCAGACAACACAACGGGACCAAACAACAATTGGGCTGGCTTTTCAACAACTGGCCGGCAGACAAACCTAAACTAAATGTTATAGTCCTACTGATAATTACGATGACCGCATTTGAAAACTATGAGCACTAGAATGAATTATCTTGATGAAAAAGGACTGCGCAGTCCAGAAACTTTAGTAAGAGATTTGTGTCAGCCCAACTCGATTTGCCAAGCATCCAAATGAAATACGCAAAAAAAACTCTGCTGCGACCTAAATAGGACTTATAGAGAGTGTTGATGCTTTACAGCAAGTGTGCCCAGCCCTATGCGCTTGATGCTCAATTGTTTTTGTAAATGGGCTTAGCTATAGGGCTGTGCTCTTTAATACAAAAATAATGCGCTCGGCACTAGTAATGTACAATCCACAAACAACTGCGTCTTATATATATACATATGTCGTTCTTCACTGCACACACACAAAAGCAAAGTAACAACATTTTCGCATGTTTTGCTGGTAAACATTGACGACAGCGATTATCAGTGTAAATTTTGTTTTTGTAAATGTTTTGCTTTTTACAACAAAAAATATTAAATAAGAATAGTTTTTCCTTAAATGTATTGGTGTTTACTCTTCCATATAGAACTTGTGGGCACCACTGCTTTATAGCTTCAAAAACTGCTTCAAAAAGTTATGGTTTTTATCCACGATATCCACTCAAAAAAAATTTTTTTATTTAATATTAAATAAGAATATTAAATAAGAATAGTTTTTCCCTAAATGTATTCGTGTTTACTCTTCCATACAGAACTTGTGGGCACCACCGCTTCACAGCTTCGAAAACTGCTTCAAAAAGTTATGATTTTTATCCACGATATTCACTCAAAATTTTTTTTTTTAAATGCGCTTGTTATAGTAGTATCAAAATTAAATATTTTCTGGAATTGTTCGGTCTATTTTCTTAGCTGCTCACATTGTATAATAGCTTAACATCGTTGCTTTTAATATGAATTTCTTTAACCACGAAGAAATTAATCTGTCTACGAGCAACTTGTGTTTAAAAGGCAGGCATAACAACTCTCCATTCTATTAGCACACATACTCGTATGCAAGCGCTTTAACCCAGTGCAAATTGTTGTACTGCTTCCGTTTGAAAATGGTATAGAACTCTCATATTTGCGCCACTGGTTCAAAGTCTATTTTGGTTTTACAAGATCGTGTGCAAGCGAGAGAGCGAAAAAGCTTTTTGGTGGCAGTAGAGTATTCAACTCTATTGACTCACTGAAGTATCGTCGCAGTTTGGGATGCGTTACTCTGTTCTATCGTTACTATAATGGATCTTGGTCTGACGAGATTAGTGATATTGTTCTCTAAAGCAATATATATATATATATATATATTTATGCAACACACTTCGTCTAAAAATGCATGAGCATTTTTAGACGATTGCCAGTGAATCGCATAACACTTTAAAGAGAGCATTCGTTTTTCAGCCGAATGGTTCGTCTGTGGAATACGTTGCCTATTGATGTGTTTCCTGCTATATATAACGTTGGAAATTTCAGGTTAAACATCTCTAAACACTACGCCATCTTCCCTCCCCCTCCTTATCCATTTTCCTAGTTGTGGTACAATTCACTTCATATAGAAAGAGGTCCATCTGAGTACTACTGCAAGACAAAAAATATATTTTTATATCTGAGCTCACTGAGTTAACCGATCTTTTTTTAGCTCAGCTTATAATGGTAAGCTAGATAAAAAGCTCAGTATTTAAGTAATATCTGTTACTTTGTACAGACAAATAACCATGTCTATGGTTGAACTAATACAAAGCTGAGCGGCACAACTATACCTACTTGAGAAACGCCAACACAATAAAGGCCTAATGTGCATAGATTGGCTTAAGCTTTTTCCAAAATTAAACGAAAAGTCTGTCAAATGCATATGTGAATGAAAAACGACTTTTAGTTGGCCATAATGTACTTATATGAACTTAATGATTTTAAACCCATTGTTGCACAAATGCGTAGTACTTGTGTAATTTCTAAGTAGATTATATAAAAAAGTACTAAAAATGACAACAAAGTATTTGTATGCAATAATTTCTAAACAAAAATTAAAAACAATTTTGTAGTAATTTGTGTAATTAAAAATTGAAAAAAATTAAAATTTCTATTAAATTAAATATAAATATATTTGTTTAAAATTTTCTTTATTTTAATAGTTTTTGTAAACACACACACACAAACTCCTGAAAACAAATGATTCCGCACAGAAAGTGCGTTCAGTTTCGTACTTTGCTTAAGCAACTGACATTAGACGAAACTTAACGAAAAGTTTCATTAAGCACATTATAGTTATACACATTTGATTATACGTATTCGCACAGTTGCTTAAGATGGCTCAAATTAATTTATGCACATTATAGTTAGGCCTTAAAACGGTGGCTCAAAGCAACTAAATATAAAATTTTTGAAAGCCATCATTCATTTAATTTAACTTCTTAACAAACTCTATTTAACTTTCTTGACCTGCCATTAACATTTAAGGATTCTTCTTGCTCCCTTACCCAAGCATTAGACTTTATCGTTATCATAAGAACAACAATATTGTCTAGATAATTTGCATTTACTTTATGGCTTTGGCCAACACAACATTCAATCTTCTTAAACTCCTTGTACATTTATTAACTGTACTACTATACGCATTTGATACAAATCTACGATTTAGTACGAATTTTTTGAATGCAACAATTGTTTATCCTTAAAAAGTATAGATTTTCATTTACTTCTTTGGTCGTAAGTTTGCTTGTGCAGCCTTTTAATTTATTTGCAGGCAAGTGCATGCTTCAAAAAGCTTCTAAGAGAATGGGGTGCATTTGGATATATTGTGCAAATGAAAGCCAAAAAGCCCTCCTATTGCTGCATATGATTCCTTTAAATCATTTGCATTAAATATTTTTTTTTCTATATTTTTGCTTGATACTATTTTCGTCTTTCTTGTACTAAACGGCTTTGACAAAGTCTTTTGTTTATACGAGTATTCGTGTTGTAAGTCAACTATTGTTGGTTGTAGAAACTGCAATAGCACAATTGTTTATAATCCATTTTTGTTGTTGCACATAATAAACTGTCTAATTGCAAGTCAATAAATATTTTCAAAAAAAAGGAACTCACAAAAATTTATTCTTAAATTATGTAAACTAAAATAGTGGCTATTGGCTCAAGCAGCAAAGAGAGGTGATAGAAAAAAGTTTACTATTTTCAGAACTAACAAACTTCAAATAGTATGTATAGCAGCCAAAAAATATTAGTTAAAAAAGAAATAAGTAGTACTACTTAAAAGCACAAACATATTTGTGCCAGGGGTCATTAAAAAGCAACCTTTTGGAGTCTATTAACCGGTTATAGGAAACGGTAACGGATATGGAAATGCTTTCAACGCAAGTGCCGCCGCTTATAACATACGACCAAGAAATATGAACAAAAACGAAAAAGAAAACAGGCACCTGTATGCATAAAATAACATTTTATTTACAGCTTCCATTACAAATTTCATAAGTATAGGGTTATCCATTTTTCGGTTACACCAGTAAAAGCATACGTAAGGATATGACTTCGATGAAACTTTTATTTCATGGTTATGCATGAATCTTGACATTACACAGTACAACAGCCAATCTGGGGGGTGAGAAGAAGTTCAGCTCGTATGTTTGAACAAAATCAGTACTGAAATTTCCCCTTTTTTTATGTGTTGAGACATATTGAATTGTGGCTTGCACAGTTCCATATTCTGTTCTCTTTTGTTCACTTTTAAAAAACTGGGGACAAATCACTTAAGGCCGTGTCAGATAAAACTTTTTTCTCCACAAATTTATTTTTACCGGCAAAACTGTTGATTATAAAGAAAAACGTTATATGAAGGGATTAAAGAAATTGTAATTCTTAATTTTTCTAAATTCATCAAAAGTTTCATCAAAATCGGACAAATGGTTCTCGAGTTAAGTTAAACTACGTTTTTGCCAAAATGTTGCAACTAAGCGAAAAAACATCAAGATAAGGAAAAAATACGAACGCCAAACCCTTTGAGGGTTTAACTATACTGACCTAGTACCATCACCCTGGCTGGGAATTTCTCACCCCCCAAGACAATAATCCCAAAAATGTTCCATAGTGTTATGAGTGAAATATTGTATAATTTAGTATGAATGATCACCGCTAAATTGTCCGTAGCCGTTGATCTTTTTAAGTTAGTTTTCATGCATCTTTTGCATATTCCGTAAGACAATATCTCGGCAATAGCTTGACGAATATTGCTTAAGTGCTCCAACATTAAGGAATTATCTTTGTGGATATCACTTTTAAAGTAGCCCTACAAGAAACACTTTAGCGGCGCACAGTGGACCATTTTCAAATTTGGTGGCCAAAAGTCATTTTTTGTTGTTATCGATTTCAAAGATATTTAATACATTTGAAGGAAAATACCAGTGAGTTTCGGGAGCCAAAAAAATTTAATTTCTATTTCTACTATTTCATAGCGAATGCTGTGCTCCAAAATGAAGTGTCCCAAAATGTTGCTAAAATTGTAAATTTCTCAGAAAATAATAGTTTTTAAATTAATATAATTTTTTTGTTTATCAAGATATTGAACATTATGAGGAGAAGGAAACAGGCAGCCCTTTTTGAATATTCTTACATGGTAAGTGAAAGGCAATATATCTGTGGGCAGCTTATTCCACAGGCTGACAGTTGTGCGATTCACTGGGCAGTCGCCCTCAAATGGTGGAGCGGGGAACGTGTGGTTGGTAAAATACTAAAAACGAAATCTCTAATTTCGTTAAAGCAAAATCGAGTGTCGTTGCGACCAAATAGTGCAACGCATTCCAAAAATACAAAAATGTATTGTAGTAGCAGTATAATATTGTAAGACTTCGATGCTGCAGTGAGTCAATAGAGCTGGATACTCTACTGTCACCAATGACCTTCTTCCCATCTTCTACATACGGTCGAGTAATTCCAAAATAGACTTTGAAGCACACGGCGCAAACATGAGAGTTGTATGCGATGTGCGGTCGGATATGGATGGTTTAAATTTTAAGGAGATTGTGGAAATTTTTTTACCTTATCTGGTCCACGTGATGAATTGTTCGCGACTCACCAGCTCCTCCATGTGTTTTGCAACACTCACTCAGGTTGTAACTTTTTGCCATACGTTTGTGGCCATATGAATAAACCCCTAACTGAACGACCTCAGACGTTCTAATCCCTTCTGTATGCAATCACTCAATGGAAGACCAGGCTTAATGAGATAGTTGGCTTAAAACCACTAACAGCATCAACCCTTAACCAACTCACACGTCTAACCATCACTTGCAGTTCTTTACAGTACAGGTATCTTTTGCAAGACAAAAGTAGATATTAGCCGCACCATAGGAAACTAACTAATGTCTATAGCGACAAGCCCGCTTCGATTGACGCACTGGAAGCCAACATTGCCACCATTATTCGTGAGATACCGGCCGAAATGTTGGAAAGAGTATGCCAAAATTGGACTAAGCGGATGGACCATTTGAGGCGCAGCCGCGGCCAACATTTGCATGAAATAATCTTCAAACATTAAATTATAACGACCCAACTATCGATCCAAATAAATATTTCATGCATTTTTCTGAAATTTATGTGTTTTTTTTTTTAAAATTTCCGATAGTTCTTATAAAATCAACCATTAATTCCCTTCCTTGACATTTAGGTATAAATCACAGCCAGAACGTTTCAGCCGAGGTAGGAAATTCAACCATGATCAGCGCCGAAATGGTCTGTAAGCAGAGCCTTCCAGAGGATTTGTCGATCCCTGCTCTGCCAATTAACCCCTGTCGAGAGCTTTGCAAGTCCAACACAACATAAGTCTTGACGCTTCCTAAAGTTTTATTTGCTACAAAAAAGAGTACCTCGACGCCCCAGAAAGTAGGGTTTCCTGGTTTAGTGTACACCAGGCAAAGCATGCTACCCGGGGAGTAAATAGTAAACAGATTGGAAGGATTTAAATATGTCTTTTACAGAAGAATAAAGCATTTGGCTTTTTTGAGACATGACAAATGTATCCAGGTAACATCACACGGAATTTTTATATTCATAACATGAACAAATTCCAATTTCTCAATCACTATACCATCCATGAATATAAATGAAGTAGCATCTCCAGTAACTGCATTGAAATCGAACCTGTTCAAATGCTTCAGCCAAAGTAGCCGTGCTACAAATGACCTGCCGAAAGGATTGGTGGGTAAATTTGATTCATCTTGTTCAGAAATTAATAAATAAATTTTTTTTTTCACAATTATAATATCTTTCACATTACTATTTAAAGTGAAAGATGGCATAATTCTTAAGTCAGTGCAGTTCAAGCCCAAAAGCTTGAATCCGAGAACTTGCAGTATAAAGATTGCAGGTTATGAGAGTTAAAAATACAAACAATTAAGTTTTTTATTCGCTATTTAAGCTTCTAACATTTATACAAGTAAAAAATTTTAAATAGCTTGTTTTCTATGTTTCCCAGCTATCTATATGTCGACATTTCATAGGAACTACCCTAATAATCAGTAGACTTTGGAAATTTTTGCAAGATATTCTCAAACATTCAACTTTATATCCCAACAATCCAAATAAATTGCTGAGAATTTTAAAAGAAAAATGCTCTAATAACATCCGTCAAAACACAAAAAACAAGCTTTTCTATTTATAAACGTCTCTAACATTTCTTTACACCTTTCAAACAAATGAACAACCGTTGGTTGGTACGATTTGCTTTTTGAAAGTATAAATGTTAGAAGCTTAAATAGCGAATAGAAAACTTAATTGTTTGAATTTTTGTTCTCTGCTTTTCGATACTTTCAAAAAGCAAATCGTAGCAACCAACGGTTGTTCATTTGTTTGAAAGGTGTAAAGAAATGTTAGAGACGTTTATAAATAGAAAAGCTTGTTTTTTGTGTTTTGACGGATGTTATTAGAACATTTTTCTTTTTAAATTCTCAGCAATTTATTTGGATTGTTGGGATTTAAAGTTGAATGTTTGAGAATATCTTTCAAAAGTTTGCAAAGTCTACTGATCATTAGGGTAGTTCCTATGAAATGTCGACATATAGATAGCTGGGAAACATAGAAAATAAGCTATTTATAATTTTTTACTGGCATAGAGTTAAAAATATTTCGTACAAGTATGAGTCAAAACAATTTAAGTAGTCTACTTTTTGAAAAATCTACATATTAGCAGTTTTATGGACGGTTGAAGACATGCATAGGCATGTCTCTTGTTTGAATATGCTGCACTAAATATTTATGCATGTTTGTATATGTCACTAATACTTACACTTATTTTATGACCTTTAATATGCACACATTTACACTTGAAAACATGTGTGTGTGTGTGTGTGTGTGAGTGGGAAAAGGAAATAATACCAGAGAATTCCTTTAAAAGCTTTATTTTTTATGTATTAAAAAACAAGAATTATGAAATGGCTGAGTTTGTTTGTAAGAGTCCTAGAACCCCGTTACAACATCTAACGTTCTTCCTTTTTCATGCTGACCTGTACTACTTGTTTTCGTCCCTGTTTTACTCTTTTTTTTTTTTTTTTTGTTTTTCTTCTTTAACTTGTGCTGATGATGGCGAAACATTGGGTCATTTTGGTTTGGCCCATAGCCACCTTTAGAGTTGGTACTTCTGTTTTGTTCTTTTTTTTTTTTTTATTATACGCTTTTGCTACATAAGTATAATTTAGTGGAAAATATTTATGTGTTTTGTTTGAGCTTATGTATGTTTGTATACCAACAGCTATTGTGTCCAACTCTATTTCCTTCACCAGTAAGTCCTTTGTATCTTTGTGAGAATGTATGTGTTTTTATATATTTATGAGTGTATTTTTTATTGTTTAGTTTCCACTTTTTTTTTTTTTTTTTTTTGTCTTTTTTGTAGTTTTAGCAGTTAAAGGATTCATGTTTTTTTTTTCTCGAGGTATTTCTCCTTTTTATATGCATACAATAATATTTTTGCGTAGCATTTTGTTTAGTTTGTTATACATGATGACAGGTAATAAATACAATTTTTAATGGTTTCTACTGCATTTTTGAGAGCTAAAGGAAAAAATTGCTCTTCTTATAGAAAATTGCAAATGGCATCAGCGACAACAGCAGTAAAGCTGTTAATGAAATATGTTGGACCAAATCTAACTTGCTATTGCAGATTATTTCTTTAAATATGTTTGCCTTAGAAGAATATAATATGCATGACAATGATTTAATAAATTTATAGAACATAAAGGTTAAAATTATATATATTTATACTTAGTTTTATATCTTAGTATTATATCAGATTTGATTTCTGGATCCTATTTGCTTTTACCTTTATATAATTCAATATTTGCAAATAATTCGTTCAGCTCAAGGTCCTTTTTGTTTTTTTTTTTTTTTTTCTTTAACTTTAATATATTTTTCAATATTTCGTCTTCCTTGGGAAGACTTATTCAGGAAAATTTGTTTTTTTGTGTGTAAATTCAATATTGAATTTACACACAAAAAAAACAAATTTTCCTGAAGAAGTCTTCCAAAGCAAGACAAAATATTGAAAAATACATTAAAGATTAAAAAAAAAAAACAAAAACAAAAAGGACCTTGAGCTGAACGAATTATTTGCAAATATTGAATTATATCAGATTATAAACTTATAAGTATCAGCAGAATTTTTATTGGGAAGTAATTGACTTCAGTTTCATATCTTATTGGTTTTCGATTTTTCTCGCCTAGTTTAATTTCTTAATAGTTAACCAGATTTCTATTCAAAATCATTCATCGTGCCTTGGGAGGTTCTTTGGTTTGCAAGTGTGACAACGACTTTTTGAGTAACTCTGATGCTTCGTATCAATAGACATGTTCAAGCACAAGTTTATGCTTCTACAATTAGAAATAATGATAGTATCAAGAACGATCTTTTGAATCTTTCTATTGCCATTTTTGCCACCTCTTTTGTGGCAGATGTTACTAAAGCCCAGTTCAGACTATTATACTGTGTATAAATACTTGTCAAAAATTCAAATAATACATGCAAATCTGATAGTCTGAATGTAATCCGTCATACATACGAAAAATAATACGATAAAAATTTGACATCCCATACGACTTTTTTGTTTTTTGAAACTTTTCAAAACGATAATACGATTTACCCCCAGCTAAAGATTTGATTATTATTTTCTTGTCTTCTTCAATCAATCATTATTGATCACAGCAAATTTGTATTGTGAAAAATCCTTCTAAAGAAAAAATTAAGAAAGGAAAAACTTGAACTAAAAACCTGTTGTACATTTGTAAAAACCAGACAATTTTTAATTTAAAAAATTATAAAAGTTCAACAAAAATTTAACAAATTGATAATAATGGGTGATTTTATAAGAACTATCGGAAATTAAAAAAAAAAAAACACATAAAATTCTGAAAAATGCACGAAATATTTATTTGGATCGATAGCTGGGTCGATATAATTTAATGTTTGAAGATTATTTCATGCAAATGTTGGCCGCGGCTGCGCCTCAAATGGTCCATCCGCTTAGTCCAATTTTAGCATACTCTTTCCAACATTTCGGCCGGTATCTCACGAATAATGTTGGCAATGTTGGCTTCCAGTGCGTCAATCGAAGCGGGCTTGTCGCTATAAACATTAGCCTTAACATAGCCCCACAAAAAATAGTCTAGAGGCGTTAAATCGCACGATCTGGGCGGCCAATTGACTGGTTCCAAGCGTGAAATAAACTGTTCACCGAACTCGCCTCTCAATTGGTCCATTGTTTCGCGTACTGTGTGGCATGTGGCACCGTCTTGTTGAAACCACATGTCATGCAAGTCAAGCTCTTCCATTTTGGGCAAAAAAAGTTTGTTATCATCGCACGGTAGCGCTTACCATTCACAGTAACGTTGTGATTCGCATCATCTTTGAAGAAATACGGCCCAATGATGCCGCCAGCCCATAATCCGCATCAAACGGTTGTTTTTTGTGGATGCATTGATAGCTCTTGCAATGCTTCTGGCTGCTCTTCACTCCAAATATGGCAGTTTTGCTTGTTCACGTATCCATTCAACCAGAAATGAGCCTCGTCGCTGAACACAATTCTTCGATAAAAAAGTGGATCTTCATCAAACTTTTCAAGAGCCCATTCACCAAAAATTTGGCGTTGTGGTAGGTCGTTTGGCTTCAATTCTTGCACCAGCTGCATCTTATAAGGCTTCACACCCAAATCCTTCCGCAAAATTTTCCACGTAGTGGAGTAACAGAGGCCCAATTGCTGCGAACGGCGCCGAATCGATAATTCACGGTCATCACCAACACTGGCCGATACGGCTGCGATATTTTCTTCAGTTCGCACTCTACGTAAGCGTGTTGGTGGTTTAATGTCCAACAATATAAATTTGGTGCGAAATTTTTTTACAATAGCCCGAATAGAAGCCTCAGTAGGTCGATTAAACTGACCATAAAATGGAAGAAGTGCGCGATGAACTTTCTTAACAGAGCACGCATTTTGGTAATAAAATTCAATAATTTGCAAGCGTTGTTTGTTTGTAAGACGATTCATGATTAAATTATAGACCAAACTGAAGATATTTGACAGTGACACAAGATACAAAACGTGCGTGAGCTGTCAAAACTAGTGTTGCCAAAAAGATAATAGCAAAAAAATCACTCGTTACTTTTCATTTGATCAGGGGGAAACCAGCTGTATAAAGATGTACTAGCCGACTATTTATTAGCCGATGGCGTGCCGTCACTGATAGTATTTTTTGTCGTTATAAAAAAGCTCGAAATTTGCGATTTATCTGTCGTATATAAATGTATTTTGCTCATGCTATTTGTAGAACATAAAATATTTTGGTGCTTTTAAATTTGCATCTGTTTTACAAAATTATTATATTAACTGCTAAAGATTTTCAAACGCCGTCACGTCTACCTCCTACGACGAAGAGCTCACCTGCCGCCGTGTAAAGTTTTATGTTGGCACATTTCTCTGCTGAATAAATAAAAAAATATGAACTGCTGTTTTCTTTTCTAATCAAATTTGTTAGTTTGTATCAAGTGTGCTGATGGTGTGAATGCAAAATCTAATTTACGTTAGACTTTTAGACAGTCGCAAGAAATGTGTTTAGACGTTTTTCTCACAAAATCGAATGAAAGTATTTATATTTGTATAATAGTCTGATCGGGCCTTAAGGAGAGATAATTATATGCATACATGTTTGGAAAATTTAACCGTAAAACCAGAGATTATGAAAAGATGAAAAGGAGATAATTCTTGGAAGTAAATTAGTTACAACTGATCAGTGCTCAGTGTAAACACACTGCTCAAACTAACAAAAATTACTCCATCGCCTCTCACAGTGGAAGGTAAGGAATTACACTGAAAAGAAATTAATAATGAATATATAAAGAAAATGGACGATAGTGAAAAAATACTTGTACACACTATGGAAGGCAAAAAACTACTTATTCCCGCTTGCTACTTATTCCGATGTAATTTGAATTAAAAAAAAGTTTATTTGTTTATTTAACTATAGTTAGGTTAAGTTTAGCAGGCTGCCCGCTATTGTAAAGCCAGCCCACTTGGGTCAAGTTGGGTCCCGTTGTGTTGCTTGGATGTGATATGTATCTCAATAGGTCTGCATATCACTGATTGAAACCAACCCTAAGATCGGATAAAGGAGTCCAATTCAGTTACATCGCATTCCGATACCTCAGTTACAAATAATTTTGTAAAGTATGGTCGGAGTAACGAAGACCTTATGCCCAGGATAGTATGAACTTATTAATGCACTCAGCTTTACCGTATGGTGAGGGGAACCATAAAGTCCATTCTCTCACTCAGCATTATTTACAGGCTAACGCTGTCAACGTTAATGATTGTTGGAGTAATCCGAAATAATCTGTTTTTCAGCAATATTGTTACGGTCTTGTCCATAGTCACCTTCATCTCACTCACGCACAATGCGCATGGCCCTCACACCCCGGCTTTCCGGATCAGTATAAGATTCGCCTTCAACCAAGATCAATAAGTCATCCATACATGTAAAGTATGGTCGGAGTAACGAAGACCTTATGCCCAGGATAGTATGAACTTATTAATGCACTCAGCTTTACCGTATGGTGAGGGGAACCATAAAGTCCATTCTCTCACTCAGCATTATTTACAGGCTAACGCTGTCAACGTTAATGATTGTTGGAGTAATCCGAAATAATCTGTTTTTCAGCAATATTGTTACGGTCTTGTCCATAGTCACCTTCATCTCACTCACGCACAATGCGCATGGCCCTCACACCCCGGCTTTCCGGATCAGTATAAGATTCGCCTTCAACCAAGATCAATAAGTCATCCATACATTAACACAATTGCGAAAAATATATAGATCAGCACCTGCCTTTGCAGCCTTATCTGATGATGGACCAGTTTACGCTTCACCAGCGCCCCTGTGTGGCTTGCTAAGCTCGCACAGGTAGCAATTTTTTTCATATGTGTGTAGCCATATGAGCAGCTTTATGTTGAGGAGTTCGGGTCCTCTAATCCCTTCTGTATGCAATTTCCCAGCAATCAATGGACGACAAGGCTTAATGAGTTAGTAGGCCGAAGCCCACTAAGAGCATCAGCCCTTAAACCAACTCACCCGTCAACCATCACCAGTGGTTCCTTACAATACAGGTATCTGTTGTATAAGCAACAGATCCTCGGGAGATTGTTAGCCCCCGAAAAAAGCCACTCCAAACAATTGTCAAGGATACTAATATGTCCAGAATATACAGGGTGGCCCAGAAAGACCGAAGTGGTGTGAATTGCTTATAACTTTTTATTTAAGAGATATTTTTTTAATTTTTTTTTTTTTAAATACATTAAATTTATGGGGAATATTTTTGGATTAGTTATTAAAAATGATATCCCGCAAGTGGTGGCCATATTCTGCTTCGCACAAATGTGCTCTTTCCAACACATTTTCCATGACCTTTCGCAAAACTTCCGGTGGTATGTTGTTAATTTCTTCTCGAATATTGGTTTTTAACTCCTCAATAGTCCTAGGCTTATTAACATAAACTTTTCCTTTTAAATAGCCCCAAAGAAAACAGTCTGGAGCGGTTAAAATTATTCTTTCACCAAAGATGTCGCGTAAAAGAGTCATTGTGGCCCTCGCAGTGTGCGCTGTGGCTCCATCCTGTTGGAACCATATTTGCGGATGGTTTTCCACGGCTGGCCTTACAAAATTTTGCAACATGGCCCGATATCGATCACCATTGACGGAAATGGCGACACCTTGTTCATTTTCAAAAAAAAATGGGCCAATGATCCTTTCTGAAGAAACACCGCACCAAACGGTACACTTAACTGGGTGCAATTGTCGTTGATGAAGTACTCTCGGGTTTTCCGTACCCCATATCCTACAGTTTTGCTTGTTAACGAACCCATTTAATTGAAAATGGGCTTCGTCACTCATTATTAAGTTATGAATAAAATTTGGATTCTCTTGTGCTTTTTGCTGGAAATAAATTGCATAGTCAAGTCGTTGCTGGTAATCTGTTGGTTTCAATTCTTGGACAATTTGAATTTTGTATGGAAACAATCCTATGGTGTGCAAAATTCGCTGCAGCGACGTCCTTGAGAGGCCCAGTTGTGACGAACGTCTCCTGGTTGATGTTTCTGGATCCTCCCGAATACTCTCCTGTACCACTTGAATATTGTCAGCCGTGTGGACAGTTCGGTGTCTGCCGGGACCAGGAAGGTTCCTTACTGCTCCTTGTTCTCGAAAATTTGCAACCAGACGGTTTATTGTTGACTGAGAGGGTGCAACCCACACATTAAATTGACGACGGTATGCACGCTGAGTCAACACAATGGACCGTTGATTTGAAAAGTAAATTTCAACAATTTGGGCACGTTGTTCAATTGTGTATTGCTCCATTATAAATTATCCAAGTCTTCTTTACAAAATACTGAAAAGAAAAGAAAAAAAAAATTATAATAAAAAAGTTATAAGGAATTCACACCACTTCGGTCTTTCTGGGCCACCCAGTACTTTGCCAAAGAACCAGTAACACTTGACTTAACATGCAGCCAGGGTTTTCCTCCCTAAAACCAAAGTGCAAAGCAGACAATGCTGTAACAGGGCACACTTTAAGGCGAAAGACTATTAACTTCTCCAGTACTTACTTTTTTGTGCAAACAAAAATTTGCCGAAATTATGCACAATTGTTCTATATTTCTGAACGGGATAAGGGATCTTATTCCCGAAACTCGCACTTTTATACGTAACACGCGTGCATCGTCTAGAGCTCATCTATTTGTGGTTGATTACCCGGGGAATCATTTTACGCATTACAGACAAAACTCGTTTTTCAGCCGTACGCTTCGCCTATGGAATAAGCTGCCTAAAGCCGTGTTTCCTGTCTGTTATAACGTTGGAAAGTTCTAGTCAAATGTTCATAAACACTAATTCCTCTATCCCTCTCCTTATAACCTATTTTCCTAGTTCTGGTACAATATACTGCATATGTAGGGGGGCATTCTTCCCCTGAGTACTGGTTCAAGATAGAAAAAAACTTTTTGAGGGATACGAGTAAATGGCGACACCATATCCGACATTAGAATATTCGAATAAGGCTTATCAAGCCTTAAAATTTTTAAGCTTAAGCGACTATTCCCATTATATATGTTTTTTCGCCCAAAATTCCGCATGTCTTTCCTAAATGAGGTTACCCTCTGTTGTGCCCAATTGAACCAGGACATTGTTAAAATGATGTTAAGCTCTAAACACTTAGACGACAGCAGACTTCACAACTTCACGGCTACAAATGAAGTTAGCTTCAAATGCTGCCGTCTCGTCAGCAGCAGCAAATGCTGTTGTGAAGTCGTGCTGCTGGGATGTCGTTAAAATAATCGTGTGCATTTAAACACATGTATTTTATTTCTGACAGATGGCTGCTTGCTGTCTGCTGTCGTCTATGTGTTTAAAGCTTTAATTTTAACAATTTGTGCCTTCTATTTGCACAATAAATCTGGAAAACATCAACCACTTTTTATGCATTAAAATTAACAAATTCTTAAGAAATAAATTATTCTTGAAGTATTTATTAACCATAAACTTAAAACGGAAATGGTTTTACCCATCATTGCCTTTGTTTAAGTGTACGAGTATTCGCATGAAATCATCATCATAAACAATCAAAAACCCATTTAAAATTTTGTACATTATTGTATAACAATTTGCATATACGAGTACTCGTACACCTACAAGATGTGTTAGTGCTCACGCAGCCAGCAATATCATACTCGAAAAAGATATGCACATAAATACATGCGAGTATATTGGTTTCAATGCAAACTTAAGCAAATAACCAGTAAAGTTTATAAATTGTTACTTAACATTTTGTAGCTGATGTTTGTCACAAACGTTTGGCGTACAAACAATAATATTTAACGCCTCATCAACAAAAATTCTGTCACTGCTGCTGCTGCTGCTGCTGCCTCTGCAGCAGCTGAGTTATCAACAGAGCAATAAGAGACAGCCCGAGTGACAGCAGCTGCCTTAAATGTTAAACGGTTGAATGTTGTTGCTGATGTTGATGTCATTTTGATTATTCATATTTATACAGAGACCTGGTCAGGAGGACTGTGTGTCCTTAATAATAAGAATTTAATGTTTGAAAGTGTTAAAGCATTTAAAATGTCTGCTTGATATGATAATTGGTAATGGAGGCTAATAATCCTGCATATTTGTACAATTTGCATTCACTTTATGCTTGAGTGTTTGAGTTACATTGATGACAAAATATGTATGTATACGTATACATACACAAGCGTAAGCACTTGCCGGTAGAAGTGTGAGCGTGCGTATGTGTGCTTGTTTGTGTGCATTTAAAAGTAGACTTTTCTGATATGCTTCAAGAGCATGAGACGAATACAACCAATTGCTTAACTGTTTACAGTCAATCGAGTTATAAATAATAATTTCATGAATTTAAACCTGTTTTTTATTAAAGCGCATCGTATTATAACGCAACGATGAGGCATAAGTACGTGGGTGAATTAATAATTCAAGAGAAAAACTTAAAATGGGAAAAAATAATAAAACTGCAGCTTGATTTCATGACTTGCCAATAATTGTTGCTAATAAAAATTTTAATTTAAAAATAAAGGGTATATGGGAGAGTTCCTCAGCTATTGCAGAACAAATCGTCAATGATAAATATAACATAATTTGAGAAGTAGTGAAATAAAGGATATATGGGAGAGTTTCTTGTCCCAGCAGCTACTGCAGAACAAATCATCAAGGATCAATATAACATGATTTGAAAAGTAGTTATGAAGTTTCATTCTATTCGAGAAAGGAATGAAAGAAAAAGGACCTCTGGAAGAATATAATTTTTTGGAAGAAGTCAACCCAAGACTTAAAGCAAACAATGGTAGAAATTGCTACTAAATAAGGAAAACAATCACCCGACTAAGACTTGACCACTGCAGCTTAACTCACGAGCACATTGTAAAGAAGACAATCCAACCAATTTGGCCAAAATGTAATAATCAGCCAGTGATGTCCCATCTGATATCCTGTTTCAACAATCCTGCTATTTCAAAACCCAATTTTTGAGAATATAAAAAAGCACGTTCCAGCGGAAATCCTTACAAAATTATAAAATTTGTCTTTTCACAGAAAAAAAGTATTTTAACTATTAATAAGACAGGGCAAAGGCCTCTGCAGCCAGTTTCCTTGTTTGTGTAAATTTACATGCCATTAAATAAATTAATAAAAAAAATATATATGGATTGAATACCGGATGGATATCCAGAAATTAAATTCAGTTACCAATATACTTTTTATCAGAATGTTAAAAAGGACATATTAAGAAAACTTATATCCTTGCTCCAATTAATCTAAAATTTTCTGCGTAAATTAACGAAATATTTATGCAAGTTGTTAAATATTTTCTACAAAATTTAATCACTGTTCGAATATAAAGGATATAAAAAAGTAAATCGACCTTGAAATTATTAAACCTATAAAAGAAATTGATCATGAAGCTTTAGCGTATAAAACCAAAGCTCATGTTGTGGTCTAATGGTTTAATTTCAAAATTCTGAGCCGATGGCCCTAGACGCTAGTACTCGTTCTTTTGTAACTTTCTAATTTTTCTGCGATAAAGTGTAGTCTTATTCCGTTTGAAAATAAATTTGTCACGTAACCATAAAAACAGCTTTAAGTATTGTGGCCAAATTTCAATGTTTTTAGTCACAACTGTTTTCTTAAGTAAAAAACAGGCAAAAAATAATAAATTCTTACAGCTATTGTAAAGAATTATTTCTAAATATAACATTTTATGGCTCAAGTAGCTATCAATTTTTGGTTCATTACTATCCTTTTCAAAGTACGCAACAAAGCATATCAATAAATTGGAACTTCATCCAAATCGTCTTGCACGCAATATACTTAATTTCGAAGGACACTCTCGGTTGAGAAGGAGGGACACCCTTGCCACCATCAGAACGTTAAATAGCTGATTTCACCGATATTGATCGTGCAAAATAAAACCTTTTTGTCTAGCATTGGCTGGACTTAATTAATTTTATGTATTTAGTTTTAAGATTTGAATACTTATTGTTAGTTCACTTTGTGAAGATTCAATAAACAAATGAATGAGAAAAAAAAAAAAATTACTATCCTACGCATAGCATCAGTCAGCATATAATTTTTGAAAAAAGAATACATGAAAGATGTAAAAGTCTATTATTTTAGGAATATTTGTTTATTTTTTCTGTATTCCAATATTGTCTGAAAAATTTTTCCCAATAAAGGATGCGCGAAGCATTGTTTTAAGCTTGTGAGAAATGAAATCATGTACTCATACAACATGATGAGCTGTTTTAGGATGCCTTTTCAGTTTCTACACACTTAAATCGAAATTTCTGCCCATTTCTGGAATTTACACATGTCCTTGGACTAATTTAAAGGCTATTGAGTACACTTAATAAATTTACACACAATATTATAAACTGTAAACAAATGTTTCATGAATTCCTTCAGCATGTGTGTCAAGCATTTTTTTTTTTTTTTAATAAAGGATATATGAAATGAAGTCATGTCCTTGTATTTATCGACGTAAAATTTTTTGAAGGAATTCATTTTAGTTCTTTATAAGTTGTAACATAATTTTCTTGTGTTCAGCTCTCTCTATTTTGTTTTCGAAAAAGGATCTAAACAACTGAGTTTATTATTCGATATACTAGCATCTAAAAATTGATTCAAATCTAAAAATTATAATATTATAATTGTTTAATTTGAATCAATTTTTACATGCTAGTATAGCGAATAATAAACTCAGTTCGCTCCTTTACTGCAACAAAGTCATATCTCAAAAAAAAATTAGTTTTTCGACTTAACAATGCAGAATTGTTAACAGTACTACCTTTTATATTGTGTCAAAAATTTATTCAAATTAATTTTAAAATGTTTCCTTTAGGAGATATTTTCTAAAAAAAAATTCTAAAACTTGTATGGAAACTAAAAATTTGAAATGCGTTTTTCTCCAAACAAGCTTTTTCTAGCGAGTTGTTTGAATTTTTGTTCTCTGCTTTTTGATACTTTTAAAAAGACAAATCATAGCAACCAATGGTTGTTCATTTGTTCGAAAGGTGTGAAGAAAAATAGAGAGATGAAAAATAAAACCTTGTTTTTTGTATTTTGAAATTCTCAATAATTTATTTAGATTGTTGGGATATAAAGTGAATCTTTCAAAAGTTTCCTTAGTCTACTCATGATTGATGGGGCATACAACCAAAAGGAGTTGTATGGCTTTATGAAATGGTTATAAAACCTATAATTTTCTACGGAGTATCAGTATGGTGGAAATCACTGGACTCCGCAGCTAACAGACTTCAAATTGATAAAGTCAGTAGAACCATGGCAATACTGATCACAGGGGCCATGAGGACAACACCAACCAAAGCACTTTTTGCACTCATGAGATGGATGCCATGTGACTTAGAAGCCAGGCAGATAGTACTAAAAACCGCGATCAGGTTGAACGCGGCAGGAGCATGGACCCAAAGACCGTGAGGACACACTAATATATTAGAGATTGAAGGAGACCAAGTCCCCGATCTTATTGACTACTGCACCCCAAAACCATTCCTCACAAGGAGTTTTGGCTACATAATTGAGGAATCTCCCATAGAACCTGGATACTTCTATGTTTACACGGATGGGTCCAGAACGGGAGAAAGGGTTGGGGGTGGCGTTTACATAGAGGAATTTAACACTAAAATTTCCTTCAGACTAGCAGACGGATGTACTGTACTTCAGGCCGAAATATCGGCTATAAATAAAGCGGCCAGATGGCTGATGTACCACAAGATATTCGGAAGGGATATCATGATAGTTACAGACAGCAAGGCCGCCATCAACTCCCTGACTGGAATATATACTAATTCTAGTCTTGTCCAAGAATGCCGGATATCTTTAAATAAGATAACGAGACATTCTAACCTAACCCTAAAATGGGTACGTGGACATGGGTCCAATAATGGCAACAACATTGCTGATGAATTAGCCAAAAAAGGGACAGCCCTAGAGGACAGGGATATAGACTCCTTTTGTGGACAACCCTTGTCAGCGTGTTGGAAACGAAAAAAACTCCTCACGCTAGAATATGCCCAAGAAAGGTGGCACACTGAGCTCACATGCCTTATATCAAGAAGCCTGTGGCCGCACATTAACTCTAAGAGAACAGGAGAGCTACTAAAACTTCCTAGATCTCTCCTAAGAATGCCGGTAGCAGTCATCACTGGACATTGCCCGTTCGGAAACCATGCCAGGAGACTGGGTCTCGGACTGGGTCTACCATATAACGACTTCTGTAGAAGTTGCCAAGACGAGAAGGAGGAGGAGACAATCCTTCACCTCCTCGGTACATGCCCGGCATTGGAGCATCATCGTCTAAGGTACTTAGGCGAGCGGAGCTTCAATAGCCTTTCATGTCTGGCCTCGGTCAAACCGACTGCGATAGCTTCTTTCATTAGAAGCAGCGGATGGCTAGTAAATCAGCAAGTAATACCACACTAATAGTTTCCCACCTCCTTTCCCTCTTCCTCACTCCTTCTATATCCCTATAACCTTTTATTTTCTTTTTCCTTTACTAACTTTTTCAGGCCATCACAAAGGGACCTACAGGACCCAAGTGAGCTGGAGTTTCCGGGTACTTGCTGGAAATCAAGCGGCCTGCTTACCTAACCTAACCTGCTCATGATTAGGATAGCTCCTATGAAATGTCGACATATAGACAGCTAGGAAACAAAAAAACAAGCTATTTATAACTTTTTGATTTGAAAAAGGATATATTAGTACAAATCCTTTTACTTCATTGTAAACAAAGCATGTCAAACACACATATTCTAACACTTTTTATCTTGATGTATATGAATTTTGTCAAAAAGCTTTGACTAAACATCATTCGCAATTCAACCTCGTTAAGAGCTGCTAGAGATGGAGAACTATTTTAAATGTTTCAGCTATTATTAAATATCAATAAAATGTACAATTACAAGTCACATTAAAACGGACATACAATCAAGAAATTTCATTTCGTATCTCTTCATGGTTCATGGCAGACAACGAAATCGATTTTCTTCTTAATTGTTGTATATGAATATTGTTGTTTAATTGTCGTCCAGCAATAGTAGAGCCTGTTTCATAATTGTACTCGGTGTAATAAAAATTTATGAACAATTTTCAACTTAATTTTAAAAGAAGACTGCAATTAACAAGTAAAGTTCAAAATCCTACTTTTGATTATAAGTTATGTTGAAGAAGTATTGTGCTATACATATGTAAGTAATATATTTATATATTTCAACTCTGACGCTTCTTAAAACAGCTGCTTGCCACTGAACCAAGTGTGCGAGTGCCTTAATGCCTAGAATTTTATCAATTCTTTTTAACTGTTATATAGAAAACTTTATGTTAATAAAACTCTTAAACAACTTTTGATTTAAAAACTTTCCATTAAATATTATACAAACATTGATACATTTCATTTACAATTAATATAGAGTTAAGTAGTTTTAAATTATTGTTTAAGAATATTCCAATGTGTCCAAAATGTGAATGAGTCCATACTTTTTTCATGCGTGTGTGTGTGTGTGTGTGTGTGTGTGTGTAATTTTGGTATATTATAGTTATTTAAAGCAATTGCAACACATTAGTTTATTTGTTGCTAATTCGAGATAATGCACTTGCATTTTACACAAATTCACACGCACTCACTCACACACAACCAGACATTCACACATAAGCAGTCATTTTTAGGCTAAAAACATTTGCACTATAAGCAGGCATTCAACCAGGCGACAAATGTACTACTTATTCATGGAAAACCAAAAATGCAGGGATATTGCAAACAAGGAGGCGCTAAAATAGTTATTCACAACATTTAGGAAATGAATGAAATACAGGGTATGCCTATAGGTGCTTTCCAGCTATGACAGTTGTCATATTGCTGAAGCTAAATGTATTGTAATTTCTGGTACCTGTTTTGCCACATCATCGTGGACAGATATAACTTTCAATAGCAAGGGCATATGATCCAAATGCTTACTCCGCCCACTTGATCGATTTCACGGTCTTCACTGTCATCACATCATGGGGTATATCGCAATATGACTCATAAAATTGAGTCCACTAATTAATTAAATAATAAACAAATTGGTTCATCGACAATGAATCGCTGAAGTCATCACCATTGTATGTGAGAGTGTGCAGTAAGATGCCAGGTAGTCAGTTTAGTGTCGCTTACTGATGAAACTTGGCATTACGCAATTCACTTTACCGTGACTTCTACATCATTACTTGGTACCCAGGATTCAATTAACTTTCAGAAGCTGTCTGTTATAACGTTGGAAAGTTCAAGTCAAATGTTCACAAACACTACTCCCTCTTTCCCCCTCTTCATAACCTATTTTCCTAGTTCTGGTACAATGCATTGCATATTATGTAGGGGTTATCCCCTAAGTACTGGTCCAAGCTAAAAAAAAAAAAAAAAAAAATAAGTGAATATAATTTGCATTAAAAATAAGTGTTTTTATACGTTTATAACTTTGAGTCGGCAACACTGGTTTACTTGTCAACCCATTTAACAGCTGCTAGCTGCTTTTAGTTTAGATTGGTTTGCCATTTCATTTTAAATAGATGAATATGCGTCACCAATACATCGAATGAGCTAAAGAACAAATTGATGTTGACATTAAATTTCTATATAAAATGTTGTTCTCTGATGAAGCCTACTTTAGATTAAGCGGGTTTGTGGTGAGGCTAATCTACAAGTTTTTACCAAAATATTATTATTTCCATTGAAAAAGACTGTTTGGTGCGCTTTATGACCTGGCAGGCAGTTATACATATTCATATATCGGGTGGTTAACTTTTAAGGGCCGATATTGAATATAAATCACACCTAAACGTCAAGTTTTTTTTCTTCATGTCATTTGACATTTCTCAAATTCAGACAAATTTAATTTGAATTATGGAAAAATACAGAATCGAGCAACGCTTTAAGGTTATTCAGGCTTATTATGAAAATAGGCGTTTAAATCAAAATGCACAACGTGCACTTCGTGATTCTTCCGGTCAATTTAATCGTCCAAATGGGCGTACAATCGGAAAAATTGTGCAAAAATTTGAGCAAACTGAATCTGTAGGAGACGTGAAATTACCAGTGCATGCTCGTACAGCACGTTCTGCAAAAACTATGGCTGTTGTTCACGATAGTGTGGCTGAAGCGATGTCCACCTCAACTCGTCGCCGTGCCCAACAATTACACCTCTCACGCTCGTCGTTGATGAGCGTTATGCATAAAGACTTGCTTTTATAGACTTAAAGGGATCAATTGCCCCTTGGCCATTCCAAACGTCGTCAATGGTCAGAATGGTGGCAAGAAATGGCAACACTGCATGATCAATTTTCGAAGAAAATCATCTTCAGCACATTTTCACCTCAGTAGATTCGTCAATAAGCAGAATTGCCGCATTTTGGCGAATGATAAGCCAAGAGTGATTGTCGAAAAACCAATGTACCCACAAAGAGTGACTGTTTGATGCGGTTTATGGGCCATACTTTTTGCAAAATGAGTCCGGTCACGCAGCTACTGCGAATGGTATTCGATCTGGTGAGATGATAACGAACTTTTTATGATCCAAATTAGAAAATATCAATGTGAACGATATGTGGTTTTAACAGGAGAGTGCAACTTGCAACACTGCTTGCGAAACAATGGCTCTTTTACGTGACAAATTCAATGGTCGTGTTATCAAACGTGGTGGCGATTTCAATTGGCCGCCAGATCATATGATATGACACCGTTGGACTTCTTTCTTTGGGATTATTTGAGAGAAAGGGTGTACATCGATAAGCCAGCAGCAATTAAAGATGTCAAGGGTGAAACAATTTGGCTAAGTAACGGCATAGAACCTCAATTATGCCTCGGCGTAATCGAAAATTTGGACCATCGGATCAAGGTGTGCCAAGGAGTTCGTAGCGGCTATTTGGTCGATATTTTGTTCAGACTTAATTGAACTATAGCAATATCATCATAATTAAAATAAATGACTCTAATTCTCAAATATTTTGTGTTTTAATCAAAATCAACATCGGCCTTTAAAACTTAACCACGTATTACTTACGCACAGTTTTATTAACTTAATACTATTCAGCATGCTTTTGGGAGTTATTGGATTGATCTACAAAATAATCAAACAAAAAAATGAGAGTGACTTAACGCCTGTCAGCTGTTAGAGAAGTTACACTGCAAATAATATCTATAATACAAGTTGATGTTGAAAAATAAAACAACAACAGAATTGTTTGTGTGAGTGGAGAGCGAAAGTGAATCAACTCATGCATTTCTCTCATGTGTATACTTAAATCAGTCAAAAGACATATTTTTTTATTATATTAAAAATTCTTTGGTTTGTACATATGTATGTAATTACATCGGGTTTTAGTTCAAGTTTTTCCTTTCTTAAGTTTTGTTTTCTTAAGAAGGATTTTTTACAATACAAATATGCTGCGATCAATAATTATTGATTGAAGAAGACAAGAAAAATAATAATCAAAACTTTAGCTGGGGGACAACTAGCTGTTTCGTAGTCGCTACACTACTCATCAGCACCCACTGAGATGCTGAAAATTTTTTAATATAAAAATTATAAAGTTCAACAAAAATTTAACAAAGACATGTTTTTTTTTTATCTGGGACCAGTACTCAGGGGATAGCCGCTACATATGCAGCGCATTGTACTGGAAATAGGAAAATGGGTCATGATGAAGAGGCAAGAGGGAGCAGTGTTCGTGGAGGTTTAACTTTAACAATAACAACACGAAAAACTAAAACAAACTCTATTGCAGCATATAAACTGTTGGGATTAAATTAGTCAAAACTGATCAGTGCCCAGTGTATATACCTTCGACACTGCTCAGATTAGCAAAATTTAGTCCAACACCTTCCACACTACAAGGTTATGAAATGCATTGAAAAGAAATTAATATTGAACATATATTGAAAGATTATATTGTTGAATTATAAAAAGCAAAATTCGGGACAAACTACAAACAATTGTAACGAAGTTTCTCGTCGCTACATGCATTTTTATGAATTATTTACTTTACATTTGGAATGAATTATTTTATTTACCTTTTGAATGAATTATACTACTTTTATATTCTTATTATTATCTTTATATTCTTATGATTATTATTTTTATACTTTATACATTAAGCAGCACGCTCTTATGATCTTATATACTTTTTCATCTCAATTATTGTAAGAGCAAATGGTTAAGAGAAACCTAACAAGAGAAGTGTAATGTGTTTAAATGCGCTCTCTCACTTACACTACTACACATCATTGATCAACTAGTGTGTGTAGTACTATATGCTGGCGTGGCTAGCACTACACCGACAGTTGGCTTTGGTTCGTCTTGGTGGTCGGACACATGGCCAACTCAGTGTAGTGGTAGAGGGTTCTACTGGTTTTTATAGCCATAGTTCCCAGACCAATTAATAAGTAGTAGTGGTAGAGGGTGGCTACTGGTTATTACAGCCATAGCACCCAGACCAAGTTGTAGTAGTGCAGGGCGAACCTACAGGTTTTTATAGCCTTAGGTCCCAGGCTTAACATTTACTAAAACACTAACCATTCATTAGCCAACCAGCAAGCCATACACTCGTCGCACGGGTAATCCACGACACTGGTGTTCCGGTCATTTTCTTTAAAATTTCGCGCGGACTGGTTCATTTTCTTAACCATTTCTTTATTCTGAATTTGTTGAATTTATTTAATTTTAATCAAATAAATTGGGAAACAAAATATTTCAACGTGTTTTTTTCTACGCCTGGCCAAACCCGGCGAGCTACTCCAGCATTTATCCCTGATACAATAGTGAATGATACTTGTCACGCGTGACCTATGAATGGACTTTCTGCGGCCTTAGTGTAAACTCTCTTGATGCCCACATTCGTTCGTTACAAAAATGATTACCACTCCTAACACATACGAGTATGATCCACTTTTGGCCACTCATCTGGTTTCGTTGCCCATAGTATAAAACTTACTTATATGTAGATTATAATATGTTTGTAAGTATATTCTAAACATGCATTTACACATTTGCATACATTTGTCTCTTTTAAAAGTAAATGTGTATAATTCTGTGTCTCTGGCATATTAAATTAATTACTCGTGTTATTATTTGGGTTGAAATTAAGTACGCAACAATTTATAATTTTCCAAACATGATTAGAATAACACATGTACATACTTATACTACACATACGCACAAATGTTCGTACTTATAACTATAACTGCATTGATAAAACCATTTGAATAAACACATGTAAGCACACCAAATACCAACAACAAATACGAGTATATTGACTTCTTTTTTTTTCCTGATTTTAGCATTTTGGACTCATTTCATGTCCATATTCTCGAGTACTCTCAACAATCGTAGAAAATTGTTCCATATTGGCGTATTTAATAGTTTGTGTTCTGCTCTCGTATTGCATTTTAACAAACTTTTTTTGTTTTTGCGATATTCGTGTTTAGGGATGGATATTGATGTTAAGAATGGTAAACGTGGGCAATCTGTCAATTTGTTAAAAACTTAAAAATATTACAATGCATTATAACTAAAGTCATAATCTTAGCAGTAGAAAGTGTGTAAGTATAGGGTAGGCCAAAAGTCACCACGGCGATATTATTTGCTGTCTAACAATTTTTTCTCAGAAAAAAACTTTTGAATGTGGTACAATATGGTTTAACCGCAAGGGAATCCCCGTGTAACTTGGTAATTCCCCCCGGGGAACAGGTTTTGCCTTGGCGTATTCCTAACTTAGGCGCTCTGTTTTTCGGGGAAAAGAGGGGAAGGGGTCCCTCTTTTGGTGCGGCAAACAAAACTCTAGGAAGCCACATGACTTATGTTGTGTTGGCTTCCCAAACCCTTACCAAGGTTATAAATTGGCAGAACGGGGATCAGCATGGCCCCTGGGAAGTTCTGCTTGCGGTTCCACCCGGGCTGATCATGGTTGAGGGCCTACCTTTGCTGAAACGTTCTGGCTGTGGTTGAAACCTAAAACGCAGGAAGGGAGCGTTGGTATCCTTGATAATTGTTTGGTGATGCCTTTTTTCGAGAGCTAACAATCTCCCGAGGATCTCTTGCCTATACAACAGATACGTGTACTGTAAGGAACCAGTCGTGAGGGTTGACGGGTGAGTTGGTTTAAGGGCTGATGCTCTTAGTGGGTTTCGGCCTACCAACTCATTAAGCCTTGTCTTCCGTTGATTGCTGGGAAATTGCATACATGTGGGATTAGAAAGCCCGAACTCCTCAACAAGAAGTTGCTCATACGATCGCAATCATATGGCAAGAATTGCTACCTGTGTGAGGCTAGCAAGCCACACGGGGGCAGTGGTGAATCGTGAAAAATTCACTCCGTGGAATTGGTCCACCATCAGGTTAGGCCGTCAAGGCAGGTACTGATATAAATCATTTTCACAGTTGTAACTTGGTAATGGACTCAAAACTAAAAAGAGGAGAGATTGACTACAGACTTTCAGATCTCAACATTGGCTACTGGAAATGGAAAGATAACAAAATAGTTCATTTTGTTTCGTATAGTTCATTTTGCAACGAAGAAACTACTGTTTTACGAAACGAGAAGAATGGGACCAAGTCCACGGTTATTTGTCCGAGGCCTGTAAAGGATTATAATGCACATATGGGAGGAGTTGACACCGCTGATCGATTGGGAGCCCTCTATTGTGTTGACCGCAAATCACCTAAATGGTGGCATAGAATATTTTTGTAAATGCATATGTTGTATATGGGCTTATAATTGAAAAATCTACAGTAAAAGATTTTCGAAGAACCGTAGCACTAGGCTATGAAAGATCTAGATAAGAAAAAATGAGCTGCACAAGATAATCAGCCATGTCACAGAGCTTAATTCCGTTCGGAAACGGAATTGAATTCTTTTTTTACTTCTTCAAAAACTAAAAAATTTGTCGGAATGAAATCATTTCTAATTGCAAGAATGAAACTAATATGCAGCAGTGTCCCAGAATTCACTACCGTTCGGAAATAGGATTAAATCAGTTTTATAATTCTTCAAAAAACGAAAATTTAAAACTTTTTCGGAGTGAAATCAATTCCATAAGATAATACTAATTTCATTCTTGCATTGAGAAATGATTTCATTCCGAAAAGTTTTTTAGTTATTCGTTTTTTGAAGAAGTAAAAATAGAATTCAATTCCGTTTCCGAGCGGAATTGAAGCTCTGTGACATGGTTGATTATATTATAGAATTGATTTCATTCCGAAAAAGTTTTAACTGTTCGTTTTTTGAAGAATTAAAAAACCGATTGAATTCCATTTCCGAACGGAAGTGAATTCTGTGACATGGCCGAATGTTTCAAGTCCAAGTTCAAACAAAAGGCGCAAAATGGACTTCTCAACATTAAAAGATGTAAGGCTTGGTAACAGAGGTATTCAATGGCCAGTGTTTGTGAAAAGAAGAGGGAGGTGTGAGGTATGCGGCATGAAGAAGGAACAATCCAAACTTCATTCCAAGTGTTCTCATTGTGAAGCTTTTTTGTGCTTGTACGACAAAAAAAAACTGTTTCGCTGAATATCATAATGCAAATAATTAGATAACTTAATATTATATAATTTTATCTATATCAGAAGTATTTATTGCAAACGCCTTTTGCTTTTCGTGTAAAAATAGAGCAACTGATTTTACTTACTTTTGAATTATCGACGACGATATATGAAAAACTGGCGAATATGATAGCAGCGAAGTAAGTTATTTCATATAAATATATATCCTGATACCATGAGTAAGCCAAAGTTTCGTCAGATACAATTTTACACAATCATATATACTTATATAGAACTTCACTTACTTTTCAAATGTGTCTCGTATATTCGACTCTTTTTTTATATTGTGCAATATCTATGTGTATGTACATATATGTATGTAAATATTTTAAAATATTTCGGTAATGATGGTGGTTAAAAAGTGTTTGTATTTTGCGGCTATTTAGTATTATTATTAGACAAAAATGTATTATTTTCGATGTTATGTCCCTTTTATTCAGTGTGAAGCAGTTTTGCTCATTTTTAGGATTTTGTTTTTCCCTTCAGTATCATTTAAATGTTTTACAAAAACCAAGTGGTTTTGCTGCATTTAATGGCAATTTATTGCCAGTTATTTTGTAAACCATAAATTTACAAAAATTATAATTTTTTGTTGTTGTTTTCCAAAACAGCTACAGAGTTTTTGGCCAAAAAAAAATATATTAAATGATTTATATATTTCAAAAATTTGTGTACATGATTCAGTTACATGCTTATTTTAAAGGTGTTTTTGTCAAATAAAATGAACAATTTCAGATTTTATTTAATAAAAAAAACCTGACTTGAAAAGAAGATAAAGTTAATGCTTTTAGGGTTGCGTATTCGAAACATATAAAAGCAAGGCTTCTGCTTACACAGCAATGATATCCATTTTGGTGATCATACCAAACCCTCAAAATATTTCTTTTTTATTTAGTAAAAAAGCTATTGAATAACGAAATTGGATGATTAATTTAGCGCTCCTTTGAACAGGGTGTCTGCCTCGCAGTAATTCCATTGTAATTCTGGCTATACACGTATTCGATGTGGCACCGACTTGCTGATACCATACATTAATCAAGCCCAAATCATGCAGTAGTAGCGTTAAAAAGCTCCCCACAGTTACTGTTACGCTGTTCTCATTTTCAAAGAAGTCATGCATAATGTGGCCTCCTGACCAAATTGCACACCAGACTGTCACTTTTAATGGATGCAAAGGTGACTTGATAATAATCTTAGAGTTTCCCCTTGCCTTGAACCGACTATTCTGCTTATACACATATCCATTCAAATGAAAATATGCCTCATCACTCATCATGAGTTTTTCATGAAAATCGGGGTTGTCTTCAGCGAACTTTAACCTCCTATTGGCATATGTAAGGCGACGTAAATGGTCTTGTGGATGAAGATCTTGAATCAACTGAATCTTAAATGCCACTCCTTGTGCAAAATTGTGGCCAAAGTTGTACTTTGACAACCAAGCTCCTGAATACCGCTTCAAATTGAGGTTGATGCTTTGTTTTGAACACTTTCTTGAGCAGCAGTAATATTTTCAGCCGATTTTGCAGCACGTTGTGGTCCATGCTGGGGCCTTTCGCCAGTAGACCCTCCTTCTTCGATAAATAGTACGTTTTGTTAGCACGTTGTTTCTCCCACAAATTTCACGTAAATTTGTCATTGATATAGTAATGGATGATTGAGCAAATTTTCAAGATGATTTAAAGCCCTGTATAAAAGGCATGTCTTTTCTTTTGTACTGAAAATTTTTTAAAATAAATAAAAGTTTTTTCTCCAATTTCTTTTATTTTCATTCGTCTGGCAAGGTAACCACGCCAATACTACCAAAAGAGTAAAAAGAGACAAACGATTATTTTTAACGACAACAATGAAAAAAACGACATGACTTAAAAATCATCGTAAAGATGTAACATGATTTTGGTAGGAGCTTTAAAAGAATATTATAAAAAAGGCACGGCTTTAAATCACCGTATAAATCAGCCTATTGATTTTGATAAAACGTTTTAACGATTAAAACACGTTGGTGGTTGGTGCCACGTGTTTGCTTCACGACTCCCAAATATGAACTGTCAAGACTAATGTTTACCAAAATGCCGGCAAAGCAAAGTAGTGTACACGCCAATCTAAAGAAAATGTATATATATGATCAGTTAACCCATGTGGATATATGTGGCAGTTCTGAAATGAATGTTGCCAACTGTTTGCATATTAGTTGGAAGTTTGCTCCAGAGTCGAATGGTATTTAATAAAAATTTCTGTCAGATATTAACTTGTGTAGGCCTTATAAAGTTGATTCTGCAGCCTCTAATTGACACAATACAGTAACAGATTTTCAAAGCACATGCTAGAGATCTGATGAAAAAACTGGCATAGACTACCATTTATCGTAAGCCCTTAGATATATCTGGCAACATCGTTATAGGAAATCTTCAGTTTATTCCTGCTGATGAGAAAAAGTACAGTAGAGTAGAAAAAATATACGTTCTAGCATGCATAATAATTGGAGCAACATAGTCATCTAAAAATTCGTCAACATTGAGTAAATCTTAGCACATGTAGAATACGTATAGTGATAGAACGTATCTTAACATATGTCTTCTTCCAAACATACATATATAACTCAAAGATGACCGACTGACTGACATAGTGATCTATCAAAGCACAGCCCAAACCACTGGGTGGATCAGGCTGAAATTTGGCAAGCAGACAGATGTTATGACGTAGGTATGCGCTAAGAAAGGATTTTGATTAATTCTGCCCTTAAAGGGATAAAAAAGAGGGTGAAAATTTGTATGAAACCATGTCAATTTTAGACCGATCGGCCGGAGACATAAAGCTACAATGACGTAGACATCCCCTAAGACAAGATTTCGATAAGGCCCCTGTTATCGACACCAGCTGTGTATAACAGTTATAAACTTTACGAATTTAATTCAAATACAACTCAAAACAACTTTGTAAATGCCACTTCATTTTGTGTATACATATTTATTATTTGCGCCAAAATTGTACCTGTTTCCAGTCGGTTTTGCTGTGTAAAAATCTATATAAAATCCATGAATTATTAAAATAAAAACTGCCTCTTGGTGCCAACGCCAAAAAGAATTTTAGCATACGAGTAAAATTCATGTAAAAAAACCAATTAAAATAAAGTTTGAAATATTTTGAATTATAACTCTGTGTTCAGAATCTGTAGTGGATGCCAGGAACCCGGACATGTTTCCCGAGAGGATAAAATAGGGGATGAAAGTTTGTAAAGGGTGGTTAAATTTCAAGGGCCGATATTGATTTTGAATAAAACACAAACTATTTAGAAAATTGTTGTAATTTTATTTTATTATGATATATTGGTATTACTCAATTATGTATGGAACAAAATAACGGCCAAATAGGCGCCGCGACCATGGCGGCACACCTTCATCCGATGGTCCAAATTTTCGATGTCCCTGAGGCATAATGGAGGTTCTATGCCGTTAATGTGCCGAATTATCTCACCCTTTAGCTGTTGAATTGTTGCTGGCTTATCGACGTACACCTTTTCTTTCAAATAACCCCAAAGAAAAAAGTCCAACGGTGTCAAATCACATGATCTTGGCGGCCAATTGACATCGCCATTACGTGAGATAACACGGCCATTGAATTTGTTACGCAAAAGAGCAATTGTTTCGTTAGCTGTGTGGCAAGTGGCACCGCCCTGCTGAAACCACATATCGTCTACATCCATATCTTCCAATTCGGGCCAGAAAAAATTATCATCTCACGATAGCGAACACCATTCACAGTAACTGCCTGACCGGCCTCATTTTGGAAAAAATACGGCCCGATGATGCCGCCAGCACATAAACCGCACCAAACAGTCACTCTTTGTGGGTGCATTGGTTTTTCGACAGTCACTCTTGGATTCTCATTCGCCCAAATGCGGCAATTCTGTTTATTGGCGAATCCACTGAGGTGAAAATGTGCCTCATCACTGAAGATGATTTTCTTCGAAAATTTATCATCATTCTCATAATAAGTCTGGATAACTTTAACACGTTGTTGGATTGTGTGTCTCCCCATGGTTCAAATTGAGTAGGTCTGAAATAGAGAAATGTCAAATAAAATTTGGAAAAAAAAACTTGGCGTTTAGGTGTGGTTCACATTCAACATCGGCCTTTGAAATTTAACCACCCGATATAACTTAAAAATACTACTTCTTAACGAGAGCGAAGCCGCGGGCCACTGCTAGTGTTAAGTAGGAAAAAATAAAACTAAAAACCCATTTTATCTGAGAGTAAAAAATTCTTATAAATCATATTAATAGTTGCTTAATCCTTTTATTTTTTGGCATAGAGGGATATTTTTGGTTGTCTCAACCTGAACTACCTTACGTCTTTAACGTTAAGGAATTATGGAATACGGATATTTTTACATCAATTAAATCTAATAATAGCTCATTTATTATTATCATAATTAGTTTGTGTTAGTAGTTTGTAATAAATAGTTATACTATTTATTATCCCAATAATGACTGGCTGTCATGATATCTACACTTTGGAATCAGCACCCCTCTTACAATTTTTAATCAATAGTAGAATTATATAATTTTTTTCACAAAATCAGTTGGATAACTTATATATATGTGTATATAAAAGTTATCCAACTGATTTTGTATATCTCTAAAAAAATCTTAAGCATTTTTTTGTATAGTTTATTTATGGAAACTTATGTTATCTACTTTATAATACTCACCACCACAAATACAACTATTCCAGTGTGAAGTAAATTTTATCGAAAAAACGCAAAATTAAAACTAGAACTACATAAAGGAAGTACATTGATCTTATAATGAGGAAATACTAAAACAGTTTACATGGAACTCCACTAAAATGGCCACAAATTTTGGTATTTCTATTTTGCTGTGAAATAAATCACAATAACTTATCATCACTTGTAATGAACTTTAGCATATTTAGTAATAAATTTTCTAAATCAAAATTTTAGATTCTTTTAAACATGCATTTTATATGCTACTAAATGAGACTACGGCAGCATCAATTTTGTACACTCAAAAAAATATTCACATAAATCATAACACTACAAACTATTAGAAAAGGAGAGTGAATAAAAGAAGGGGCAAAGAAAAAGAAAAGAAAAGAAAAGAAAAGAAAAGAAAAGAAAAGAAAAGAAAAGAAAAGAAAAGAAAAGAAAAGAAAAGAAAAGAAAAGAAAAGAAAAGAAAAGAAAAGAAAAGAAAAGAAAAAGAAAAGAAAAGAAAAGAAAAGAAAAGAAAAGAAAAGAAAAGAAAAGAAAAGAAAAGAAAAGAAAAGAAAAGAAAAGAAAAGAAAAGAAAAGAAACGAAACGAAACGAAAAGAAAAGAAAAGAAAAGAAAAGAAAAGAAAAGAAAAGAAAAGAAAAGAAAAGAAAAGAAAAGAAAAGAAAAGAAAAGAAAAGAATAGAAAAGAAAAGAAAAGAAAAGAAAAGAAAAGAAAAGAAAAGAAAAGAAAAGAAAAGAAAAGAAAAGAAAAGAAAAGAAAAGAAAAGAAAAGAAAAGAAAAGAAAAGAAAAGAAAAGAAAAGAAAAGAAAAGAAAAGAAAAGAAAAGAAAAGAAAAGAAAAGAAAAGAAAAGAAAAGAAAAGAAAAGAAAAGAAAAGAAAAGAAAAGAAAAGAAAAGAAAAGAAAAGAAAAGAAAAGAAAAGAAAAGAAAAGAAAAGAAAAGAAAAGAAAAGAAAAGAAAAGAAAAGAAAAGAAAAGAAAAGAAAAGAAAAGAAAAGAAAAGAAAAGAAAAGAAAAGAAAAGAAAAGAAAAGAAAAGAAAAGAAAAGAAAAGAAAAGAAAAGAAAAGAAAAGAAAAGAAAAGAAAAGAAAAGAAAAGAAAAGAAAAGAAAAGAAAAGAAAAGAAAAGAAAAGAAAAGAAAAGAAAAGAAAAGAAAAGAAAAGAAAAGAACTAACTTTAGGTTGAATGTCCGTGCTATATAAAAATATATAAAAATATATTGTGAAACCTTTCCTATTGGGCACCTTCCACAACTGGCCAAACTTTGTAGAACCAAAAATTATGCTTAAAATATATCTTGTAAGCGGACAGAAGCGATAAAACCAAACCAAATTAATTTGAAAAATTAGCTCACCTTAGCTGGAACTCATCAATACTACAGAAGCCTGTAGTATTTAATTTTAAAAAACTGCCAGTATGTATCATTAATACATCCTGGGGAGCATTGCACGATATTTATCAGGCAAACTAATTCCCCCTCTTCTAATTTGGTTTAAACAGCCAGATCGTTTCAGCCAAGAACGTTAGTCATGATCAGTGCCAGGTGGGTCAGTAAAGCATAACCTCCCGGGGACCTTACCATTCACGGTTCTGCTAACTAACAGGGTTTTGGAAGTCCAACACAACATAAGTTATATGGCTTTCTAGAATTTTATTTGCTACAACAAATGGGGAATCCTACCCCGCTATGCCCCAGAAATCGGAGTGACCTGGTTAGGCGTACACCAAAGCAAAACCAGCTCGTCGGGGGAGAATATAATTGTGAATCAAATCAAATCGCTTTAACTAATTTTCGTCTATACTGCATTGAACATAAATTTCGCATAGATATCTGAACCAACATATATTAGGTTAGCATTAACACGATATAATAATAAATTTTAAATAAAAAATATGTTACAAGCAGCCACCTCTCATAACGGGCAAAAATATCGCCAGTGAGTGTACTGTTATGTGAAATTTCACTGTTTAAAAATAAACTAAACCGATTTGAAAGAAAAATTAACTTTAAAATTCTACCACAAAAACGGTATTTGAAAAAAGAATTTGACCGTCGATAAAAAAAAGTATAAAGTACAGAAGTTAAAAAAATATTATATCAAGCACATTGCTTCAGCTAAGCAAACAATAAGCAAAATTTATAATGAGTTGTATTGTGTTGAAAAAACTATATAATTTTAGCTAATCGAAAAATATTATTACAACACATATGCTTTATAATGCTAAGACTATCTAGTCCCTCGCAAAAAATAAATCCAGATAATAGAACATGTAAAATTGTGAGACCAAGAGCATTAACCATTAACCTTTTTTTTGTGCAATACAAGCAAGCAAATATTTGTATAGAAATAACTTCCGGGACACTCATATAAAATTTCTTGACAAGTGATGTGGAAACATCATAATAATTCGCGGACTCAAAATCTCAAGGGGATATCTTCCACTGAAATAGTAAAATGCGTACTGCTGGAATAATCTCCTGTTACAATACAGGTGGAAAAGCCGAAAAATATATTTGTAAAAACGTGCATGATATTTTTTAAAATTGTTCTAATATTAATTGTTTTTTACTGCGTTTTTCTTTCCATAACAACAAAACAACTCGTAGACTATGTGAGAGAATATGAGCCGACGTTCAATGAAAACTTTAGTCCATATTTACATTTCCTTAAAATTTCACCATCCATATGCTTCATATTGGATCGCATGTGTTTTTAAATAAAAGTACGAATACCTGAGACTAAGAACTTTTTTAATAATAAGCTGCTTATTAATCATGCTCTTTTTTCTTTACATATGTGCAGTTTCTTCACTATCTTTCTACTCATTTAATCTTTCAACGAACATTTTATTTTGAGTGTCTCAACAGCCGGCTTTGTTCATTAATAATGTTTGTTTTTTATTTATTTATTTTCTACATGGACAATAGTAAATAAGTTACTACTGCATTATTGGTTATTGCCTATAAAATCGTAAATAACTACTCTTACTTACATGCACATATACCCTATAACACAAAACTTGAACAACAACAGTTTGGCTTTTTTATTTACATATTCAAATGTTTATTTGTGCGTACTCTCGTAGTAGACTGGCATAAACCAAGTATTTTACTCTTCTATTGCCATTCATTATTGTATTAATTAACAGAAAACACAGGATCACCAATCAGATGCTTGATTAATGATGTCACAACGAGTCGTAAATCTTGATTTGTATAATAAACAATAAAACAATGGTTCAACTATAGTAACGACGACAACAACAACAACAACAACAATAACAGAAATAGTCACTAACGACTCAAAAACAAAAAACAAGCAACTCAATAAATGAAACGCACGTCAAGAGGATATGAGCGCTTTCAAATAAAATTGGCTTCGAACTACGAGTACGAAACCAAACCAAGACACAATAAAAATACAATAAGACCATCAGTTTTGTAGCAAAATTCCATAAGATTTGCAATAAATTCCTGTAGCTCAAGGTAAAAAATAAAAGAATTATTCGTCGATATTTCGTTTTCCTTCGGAAGACTTCTTCAGCAAAATTTATTGGTATATTATAAATTCAGTAAAATAAATTTTCTTGAAGAAGTCTTGCAAAGGAAGACAAAATATCGAAAAATAAAAGAATAGTTAAAAAAACAAAAAGGGCATTGAGCTGATAAAAATGTATTGCAAATATTAAATTAAAAAAATCTTGATCTTAGGTGCTTTGACATCTAAGATCAAGATTAAAATTCCATAAGTTTTAAAAAATCTTCAGACCAGAGTTATGTGGCTTTGGCGAAGATTACAAAGCTACAAGGTTTCTCTTCCTCCATTGAATATGTCAGACAGTTACGAGACAAACTATTGGGTAAACGTAACAGAAAAATTTTTATGATAGAATGCATGCGTTTCAAAAATCTTCGCTTCCGAGATCCTAATTAAGACACCTCAATTTCAGCCAGTGGATCAGAAGATGAAGCCCATAACTAAGATTTTGATATTTGGCTCCATGTGTTCTTCCCTGCTACTAAATGTAAGAAAAACTCGACCGATACAAGTATGTATCGATGCTTTTTATTCGATCATGAATAGGCATCAATACTTTGCGATCGATGCCGCATCGAGTATGAGTATCGATACCCTACTGGTATCTTTTCATCCCTACTCTTAATACTAAAAACACAAATACGACTTTTTACTTCATTCCAGTCTAGACAAATACAGCTATAGTGATAAAATCACAAAGGGAGTCCCTTATCCTCAGCCCATTCTGTTGGTCAAAATTAAAGATGTTATGTGCGAAAGGGTTTGGGTAAAGCTCCTGCTCAATTGTATAATGTTATTTGTCAACCTGATTGCATTTTCTGCCAAGAAAGAATTTTTTGTATATAAAAATTAATATCAAAACTTTGTCAATAAAAAATGAGAGCTGCGATTTGTTGCAAAACTCTTAATTGCGGTAATGTGGCAGTAAGGTATTAAAATTGTAGACTAGGTTCACTGAAAATACACTAGCAATTTCCTGTTCCAATATCTATATAACGTCCCCCCGGGAGCCGCTTTTGGCTTGAGTTATTCTAAGCTAGGGTCTTTCCATTTGTATAGAGGAGTAGTAGTCCTTGGACTAGGTTAGGTTTAACCGGCTCCCAACAACTTCAAAGCCAGTCCATTTGGGTCCACTTCGGTTACGTTATGTTGGAATAGAGCAGCATTCAAAATTCTAAAAAAAAAATACGACTTAGGCGGTGCTGGCAAAAAGGCTAATTGGCAAGATGGAAATCAGGATGTTTTGCCCAACAGGCTTAGTACTAAACTCGTATTGAGATGCATTTATGGTCTTTAGTTTCACAAGGTACTACTGCTATGCAACAGGTACCTATAATATAAGGAACTAGATAGTGGGAACAGTACTTGATTTATTCCGACTGTCTAGAGAATCGACCCCGGAGAGTAGTCATGGCGTGTGCCTAACAAGGGAACTCTGCTTTATATTTTTTTAATACATACAACAACAAGTACGAAGATTTTTGCTTGTCTGCTGCCAAAATCTTTATTAGGAATTGTAACTGCGACCTCAGAAATGTTGGTCGAATACTTTATCAAATCAGCAATCGTGGCATTGTGTTATAGAGGGATAGAAGTTCATCATTTACTATAGCAAAAAAACTCTCAGAAGCCACAACATGACTTTGATTGTTTGAGACTTCAGAAAACTCTTAGCAAACGAATAAAGATGCGTTTTGCAAATGGCAAAACGGGAGTAGCACGTCCCAGGTGGTTCTGTTTTGCAGTGCATCATGGCACTGACCGTTGTTGATGTGCCTGCATCTTGACTAAAACTGAAAAGTAATTGGTATTCCCTGATAATTATTTACATATCTGCCGGTTTATTAGGAACTATATTATAATTTCCGATGTGCTATTCTGTTGCAACATATAGATGCAATGCAAAGAGCAATGCTCTTTAATGACTACGTATCACCAATTCAGGGATCCTTGTTTTTCATTGGTTGTCTGTAGAAATACGTAAAGGAGGGATTAGAAGTCCCGAGCTCTTCAGGATGTGGTTTGTTCATATAGTTACGAACGTGAGACAAGAAGTTGCGACCTAAGTGAGCATCGTGACCCACAAGAGGAGTGAGCCGTGAGAATTTTCACATAGTGGAATTGCGCCACCATCAGATAAGGCGTCAAGGCAAGTGCACAACTATCTAAGGGATTGTATATAGGAGTAATAAAACATACCAAGTAGTTGGTCAATTGTGTGGGCCTTGTAAATCACGTGAGTACAATGGTGAGTTGTTCCTAAGTTTATTCCGTGGAGTTGGTATACTGTCAAATAAGGCATCAGGTCAGATGCCGACGCAAATCATTATGGAATTGTATACTGGAGCGATCAAAAGCAATTTTACCTGAGTTCGCTGAGTGCTTTCACTAGTCCACTCAGTAGAGTTAGTACACTAAAAGATTAAGCCATAAACCAAGTGCTAATACAAAGCAATCCCATATCTGTTGGTAAAAAACGATTTAAATACTTTTCATTTTGCAAATAAAACAATCCTTATTCGTTTGACGCGTATGCATATGTATATATATGAACATATGTATATGACAAGACTAGACGTTCTAGTTACCGTATAACACAAAAGCTCTTTTAATCTGTTAGCTAATAATAGATAACAATTTTAAGAACGCTATCTTGAAGCAAATTTCTTATAAATTCATTATTTCATTTAGTTTTACAAGTCTTCCTCCCATAAAATTATAAATTTGTGTGTTTTATTTATCACAAAAATTAAATGTCACCCGAAAGAAACTTACAAATTCCAGAAAAAAAATATGTAAAAGGCACACACAAATAAAAATAATTGTATTTGTTTTTAAATAAATTACTTACTGCACTAATATATTTATTTACGCACCATAAAATATCATGGAAATTCATTTAAAAGGACAATTCATTTATTTTCATTTACACTGCGACATCACACAAACATCCAAATAAACTTGGTTGCCTTTTAGGCAAAAACTGGAGAGATGAAATCAACAGCATACATACAGGCGCTTGCAGATATAAAACTGGAATGTTGCTTACCTAACAATACTTTAAATGAAATAAATTTATTTTGGGCATAGTTAATCGGCTAGGAAGTCTTCATATTTAAACATATAGAATTCATTTAAAACAAAAAAAAAATGAAATTAAATTTTCATAAAACAGGGATAGAGTGAGTACATTCAGTTATTTTTTTTTTCTTGAATATATTCAAGTCTGAGCCATTGTAACCTTCTGCGTATTCCAGCCAGAGTAACTGACAGTTCTAAGAGCCGCAATGCTGATGGAATGAATATTGATATTGGTAAAGAAGTCTTTTTGTGCATTGAACGCCAGAAATCATTAAAGAATTTGAAAGAGCATATTGTGCATTGATCGCATGGAAGCGGACGAGAGTTACTGCTTTCACACACGGAAAGTTTACTTTGGCTGTGGCCAGGGAAAAACAAGATAAGAGATCACCAATTGACTGCTACCACAGTGGTCTATCTGAAAGCATCAGGTACCCTAAGGAAAAACTCGGATCATGTCGCTCCTTTATTGCAACTTAGTCATAACTAAAAAAAGCTTGTTTCGAGAAAAACACTTTTCAAATGTTTAGTTTCCATACATGTCTTCGTAAATTTTTTTAGAAAATATCTTCCAAAGGAAACAGTTTAAAAGCAAGTCAGTTTTGTTAATCAGTTTGGTGTGTTATTGATGGCATTGACAGCGAGGATTCAAAATTTTTTATTTAACTTTGATAAGTTGGAACAAGTTTTTCAACAAAAAAAATTAGAAATCCGATTTGCCGCAAAGCTCCTAGCTGTGATAATGTATCAGCATCATTAGTGATATTTACAGATTATCAAATATATTTATTTATATAAAATAAAAATAGTCTACACTATTGTTACTAAAAGTGTACTGAGTAACCTCCATTTCCCCCCATAGGATCTGCCCGGGAAGCAGATTTTGCCTGGGCGTATTCTAAACTAGGATACTCTCCTTCATCCTCCGGTTATCCAAATCTGCCAGGGAAGCAGATTTTGCCTGGGCGTATTCCAAACTAGGGCATTCTCCTACTTTAGGAGGAATTAGAGCCCTTTGATTGTGGTGGCATCCAAAACTCTAAATAAGAAAAGCACGACTTAGGTTGTATTGGAATTTTCGAAACATTCTGCAAAGGCTAAATAACAAAACTAGTATGAGCTCGTCTCCAGGATGTGCTGCACAGCATGACATGTTGGTATTGATTGTATTTAAGATACCTACGTCTTTACTGAAACATTCGTGCTGGTCGAACCTAAAATCGTGGACGGGGTTTGAGCTTTTTATTTTTGGGTACCAAATAGTTTCTCGAGGTATTAATAAGAAACGGTGTTAACATTAAGGTGATTAAGGACTATTGTTTTCTATGAATTATGAACTTCTATATCCTTTGACCGGATTCCGCAACGTTGAATTTTTTAATGGTGCCATTTTTACCAGCCATTGTTTTCACTATTCTTTTAAAAAGCGATTATGTAGGAATCAATGAAGTTGATTGCGCTGAATGTGTTAGTTCAGAATTGCCAAATCTTCTTTGTTACACAAGTTTCCTAATGGAAATTTTAATTTACATAATACTTTTTTCCAACTTCAAAATATTTTACAAAAAACCAAAACTAAACGCAGATTTTTTAGTAAAAAAAGTGTTCCTTAAGTGTTCACTGTAGATGTCAAATTGCATTCGAACACGAACACTGAAATTTGTGAACATTTCAAAATTTATCGTGGTGGAATTTGACCTCTAGTAACCTGATTTCCTTATTACTGTCTACGAAATATCATAAAGGAGAGGTTATAAAGCCCAAGCTCTTTAACAAAGGGTGCAAGTATGACCTAATAACATATTCTCAAGTATATGGGTGTGCCTTACAAGTCACTTAGGGATGGCAATCAGCCATTCGCAAGTGCGCTCTTTGGAGTTGATCCATCGTTAGATAGGTAAATCAATTTCAATCATGTTTATATTCATTACCAAAAGAATTTCCAAGTTGCATAGTGTAGGGTATAGAAAGTCACAAGTACTAGTGACTGAATTTTACTAAGAGTGATTTTTTGCTATTATCTTTTTGGCAACACTAGTTTTGACAGCTCACGCACGTTTTGTATCTTGTGTCACTGTCAAACATCTTCAGTTTGGTCTGTAATTTAATCATGAAGCGTCTTACAAACGAACAACGCTTGCAAATTATTGAATTTTATTACCAAAATGCGTGCTCTGTTAAGAAAGTTCATCGCGCGCTTCTTCCATTTTATGGTCAGTTTAATCGACCTACTGAGGCTTCTATTCGGGCTATTGTAAAAAAATTTCGCACCAAATTTACATTGTTGGACATTAAACCACCAACACGCTTACGTAGAGTGCGAACTGAAGAAACTATCGCAGCCGTATCGGCCAGTGTTGGTGATGACCGTGAATTATCGATTCGGCGCCGTTCGCAGCAATTGGGCCTCTGTTACTCCACTACGTGGAAAATTTTGCCGAAGGATTTGGGTGTGAAGCCTTATAAGATACAGCTGGTGCAAGAATTGAAGCCAAACGACCTATCACAACGCCAAATTTTTGGTGAATGGGCTCTTGAAAAGTTAGATGAAGATCCACTTTTTTATCGAAGAATTGTGTTCAGCGACGAGGCTCATTTCTGGTTGAATGGATACGTGAACAAGCAAAACTGCCGTATTTGGAGTGAAGAGCAGCGAGAAGCATTGCAAGAGTTACCAATGCATCCACAAAAAACAACCGTTTGGTGCGGATTATGGGCTGGCGGCATCGTTGGGCCGTATTTCTTCAAAGATGATGCGAATCACAATGTTACTGTGAATGGTAAGCGCTACCGTGCGATGATAACAAACTTTTTTTTGCCCAAAATGGAAGAGCTTGACTTGCATGATATGTGGTTTCAACAAGACGGTGCCACATGCCACACAGCACGCGAAACAATGGACCAATTGAGAGTCGAGTTCGGTGAACAGTTTATTTAACGCTTGGGACCAGTCAATTGGCCGCCCAGATCGTGCGATTTAACGCCTCTAGACTATTTTTTGTATGGCTATGTTAAGGCTAATGTTTATAGCGACAAGCCCGCTTCGATTGACGTACTGGAAGCCAACATTGCCAACATTATTCGTGAGATACCGGCCGAAATGTTGGAAAGAGTATGCCAAAATTGGACTAAGCGGATAGACCATTTGAGGCGCAGCCGCGGCCAACATTTGCATGAATTAATCTTCAAACATTAAATTATATCGACCCAACTATCGATCCAAATAAATATTTCATGCATTTTTCTGAATTTTATGTGTTTTTTTTTAAATTTCCGATAGTTCTTATAAAATCACCCATTATAACATTTCTGAGATAATGGCATAGTCTCCTAGACTCATTTTATGCATTTTATACAGAAAAATACCAAAGTTGCTTTTGAAAATTTTTCCGAAAAAATCAAATTTTTCGGAGAAGTTAGTGCAGAATAGTTAAGGATCAAGTTTTCTTTTAGAAAACGGTGGGCAAATCGATGCAAGGCTGCAACATATGTATCTGGTTTCATTTCTTACATTTACTTATGCTAAGAACTGTCACATGTGCATATCTATTATGCTTTGCATAAAGCAAGATTGAAAACAAACATTTGTTTTCTTTATTTGCTACGTTAACTCAGCCATGTTTGCTGCATTACGATTCAAGATACTAAAGTGTGAAAAGCAAAGCAAAATAAATTGCCAACTCATCTAATTAGACGCTGATACTAAAAGTTAATATTTAGCTTTTTGATTGAGCAAATATTTTATTCCGACTAATGAACATTTATGAAGTTTCGGCCAACAACACATTGAAACATACCAGCTTTTGGCCTAAAGAACGAGATACTCGTACACCTGTCATTCTGTTTTCTTTAATACAAATCCTACTACTTTTTATTTAATATACGAGTACAAGTATGTCTATGTATATATTTTCCATGTCCTACGTTAAAGTATTTTTATAAGAGTTTATGAACTTATAAGCTCATACACTCATACATACACACCAAGTGCAGAATACCTTTGTCAATATTCATTATGATTTTTAGGCTTAAACAACATTACCATAAATGATGGCCAAGAAAAGAAAAACCTTAAAATACAGTAATACAAAAAAAAAAAAAAACAAGAAACTAAAAGAAGAAACCCCTTCTTCTATTCGAGTTTAAAGGCAAGAAAGTAGAAATTAAGGGTTGTTCGACTAATACAACTAAATTCCTTGGAGTTAAAATATGCAGCAACAATAAACATTTACTACAACCAAAGACTACTCCTACTCATTCAGAGTTAAGGCTTGCGACATTTATACTCGTATGCTGGCAGTTGGTTGCTGGTAGGTTTTGTCTCGGCTGCTGGTTCCTTCATTAGCCAATGAGTTCAGGTGGGGTGCCGGAGATGCTCATAAACTTGTGCAAATGTCTCATAAAACGTGATGATAATCGTAATTAATGTGATACTCAAGTGTCATTCGCATAATCAATGTTGATGACTTCCACACGGAGCAGTTTTCCATGCAAAAAGAAAAGGTTCTAGGCTGCGACCTGCAAAAGGATTTGTTCGAGAGATTAATTTTAATTAAAAGGAATATGAAATATTAAAATATTTAAATATATAACTGAAGTTTTAAACGATTTAATGTGGCTTTGATTTGAAGTTAAAAATAGTTAAGGTTAAACTTTTAAAATAAGCAAACGCACAGTGGAAAAAATAATTTAAATAATAAAAAAAAACAATATGAACCCAAATGAGGCGGTGCCCTATAATTGAATTCCTAGCACTGCGATCTCCTTGAGTTTTATTTGCTGCAGCAAACGAGGAATTCCTACTCCTCTATGCCTCAGAAATCAGAGTTCCCTAGTTGGGATTACGACAAGGCAATTAGGCAGCTGTATGGCGCTTTTAGATGTCTGTGGCCAGACGGCCGAAGCCTTTATTTATTATTATTGGATGGGATATGGCCCTCATCGGCCATTTGCACTGCGACCAATGGTGATCTATTGTGCGTCCCTTGCCCCATTATGGGTTAAGTATGTCAAGAAAACGGACAAGCTCCATCATAGGGAGTGATATTAAGTCACATTCGCTTAACATATAAGCTTGTAGTAGCCTATATCTTCTGTGTCCCAGTGCTCCACATTGGGTGATTAAGTGCTCCATTGACTCCTCTTCATCACCGCAGAATCTGCAAATGTCTGTGTTGGAAATTCCCATCCTATGCAGGTGCTTGTAGCAGTTATAATGACCTGTAAATGCACCTGTCAATGTTCTGAGACTTTTCCTGTCCAGTTTTAGAGCACGTTCGGCTCTCTTTTTATCAAAGTTTAGAAATTTCTTGGAGTGTTCAAGACCAGCTGTCTCGTTCCAATGTTGTTCAACGATGGACACCGTCCTTTTATTTATCTCCTCATTCAGGAGACCCTTATTGAAGGCAAAAGTTGGAGTGGGTCCAATAAAAGTCCCCTCTGCTCCTTTCTTGGCATAAATGTCAGCCATTTCATTGCCATGATGCCCTGCATGTCCTGGCACCCAGATCAGGGTGACCTGGTTCTGGCTTGCCAGTTCATTTAGCCTGTTGTGACATTCCAGTACTAACTTGGATGTGAAGACACAACTGCTCAAGGCCTTCAGCACTGATTGGCTATCGGAGAGTATTTTTATCAGCACTCCCTTGTGTCCCCTGTGGGAAAGTATTTCAACCGCTTCACTTATTGCGTATAGTTCCGCTTGGAAGATTGTGGTGTCTTTGCTAAGGGTTATATATTTGCGTGCTCTAGGCCCCACTATTCCCGCTCCAACACCTTGGAGCGTTTTGGATCCATCCGTGTACCACTTTTGTGAACCATCCCGCAACCATCTTGGGCTCATGCTCCATTCCTCCCTTGTTGGGAAGATGGCCTTAAACTTCCTGGCAAAGGAGTTAGAAGGATCTATAAGGTCACTTGTTTGAGACATATCGATTACGTCTCTGAAATCCTTTAGGATTGCAAGATGTCCAATAAGGTTTCCTGCCTTAAGTTTTTCCCTTTTGTAAATTGAGATGGCCTGAACGGCCGCCTCTTTTTGTACAGCTACGTTAAGTGGTGTTAGGTTCAAAAGAGCTTCCATGCCTATCGTTGGGGTGGTTTTCATCGCCCCTGTGATACATAGGCATGCAAGTCTCTGAACCTTGCGAAGTCTTGATATGACTGTTACCTGTTTGGTTTTTCCCCACCATACTACAGCCCCATATAGTACAGTGGGTCTTACCATTTGGGTATATAACCAGTACGTCATCTTAGGGCTTAAGCCCCAGGATCTACTCAGTAGTTTCTTGGCAATCCAGAGGCTTGTTGTTGCCTTTTTTATAACCGATACGAGGTGCGGTTCCCATGTGAGTTTCTTATCCAGGACTATGCCTAGATATTTCACCTCTGTCTTGGGAGCAACCTTTACCTTTATTAAACGTTAGTCATAGAATTTTTTGGAGGACACCAAAAAAATGTATATGTCTTTCGGTGTTTTCAAAGATCACATCAGAATCTTAATCTAGAGGCGGTTAAAATTTCACATCTTTGGCCTGTTCTTGCGGCGTATCAGTATACATACTCATAGAACTATGTTATCTTTACACCTGAGGTGTACGGTATGTTCATCAAGTTTGTAAAAACATATAATGCAAATATTTTTTCAGAACAATTAACCCACTAATTCCCTCTCATAATAGCATTTTTGGCTTTATGATAACACATCGTAAAAAAATATCCTGAAAAAAGGAAATGTCAGGGATAAAATATTCCACAAAAATGTTTGCCATAAAATTTTACTATGGTATGTATATAACACAAGAAAACTTAATACAAACATCAAAAAGCAATAAAATTCAAAACTGCCCAAATTCAAAACTTAACCCTTAATTTTGTTATGGTTCACATATGTATTATAGATCATCGCATGTCTTTAAACAAGAAGCTTTTTCGACCAGGCTAATTTATTTTATTATGGCACTATTTTGGCAAACATAGTACAAATTTAACCGCCTCTAAAATAAAATTCCGAAGTGATTTTTACAACCCCGACACATATATGTTTCTTTTTATTCTTCTCTACCAGAATAAAGTCTTCGGAATCCCATAATTTTAGAAATAGTTTCATATTCTTCTAGGGTGTAAATTCAGCTGGAAACAATTAGTTAGCAATTGAGTTTTATTCACTATATTATCGGCCATGTCACAGAATTCACTTCCGTTCGGAAATGGAATTGAATTTTTTTAATTCTCAAAAAACGAAAATCCAAAACTTATTTCGGAATGAAATCTATGCTATAAGACAATACTAGTCTTATTCTTGCAATTAGAGTGAGTTCTGAGACAGCATACGCTGTACGAGCAATGCGGGCAATTAATAAAAATGCATACGTCATTCAATATGAGATGAATATAGATAGAAAATAATTAAGTGCTCGGTGGCTTAGTGGTTAAAGCAGTAGATCATGATACGTCAGGGCCCTAGTTCAAATTCCAGTGGGTGCTAATGAGTAGTGTAGCGACTACGAAACAGCTAGTTGTCCCCCAGCTAAAGATTTGATTATTATTTTTCTTGTCTTCTTCAATCAATCGCAGCAAATTTGTAATGTAAAAAAATCCTTCTTAAGAAAAAACTTAAGAAAGGAAAAACTTGAACTAAAAACCCGATGTACATATGTACAAACCAAAAAATTTTTAAATTAAAAAAATTTTTGGTTTAAAAAATTATAAAAAGTTCAACAAAAATTTAACAAATCAAAAAATGATTTCATTCCGAAAAATGTTCAGTTCTTCGTTTTTTTGAAGAAGTAAAAAAATAATTCAATTCCTTTTTTAGTTATATACATATGTGCGATATTAACTAACTAGTTGTGAGTTCGAGTCCAACTTCAGTCAAGAAGAAGGATTATTTTTAATTATAACAATAATTGCTGTGAAACAATAAGACCAAAGAAGAACAGAAACAATAACTGAATACCATTAGCTGGGGGACAACTAACTGTTTCGTAGTTGCTACACTACTCATCAGCACCCACTGGGACTCGAACTCGGGATCATGTGAACATGATGTATTTTTAATACGGCCGCTTAACCAACTCAGCCACCGAGCCCTTACGTTAATGTTTGCTACATATTGATCACATATATGCAATTGTTATAACCCCAGTTGTTTGTACAGGATTTTCTGTCACTGAACAACCAGTTTTTAATTTATTATTTACTAATAATTCTCCTAACTGTGAGAACTTCTTCTTGACTGAAGTTGGACTCGAACTCACAACTAGTTAGTTAATATAGCATAATTCAATTCCGTTTCCAAACGGAATTAAACTTTGTGACATGGCTGTATATGTTTATATTTCATAGGAGCTACATTAATCATCAGAAGACTTTGGAAAAAAAATCCATTTTTCTTTTCAACTTTTCAATCATTTATTTAAATTGTTGGGATAAAAAGTTGAATGTTTGAGTCTACTGATACTTAGGGTAGCTCCTATGAAATGTCGACATATAGCTGTTTATAAAAAAAATTTTATAAAAATTTTTTGCGTCCGCTTGTCGAGTTCAGTTTTCTTGGCTAAAGTTGTTGGGTGTTTTTGAAAACGTTTGCCAGAGATGGATATTTCCTTATCTATATAAAACAAGAGTAAAAAACTTTGAAATTATCAAAAAAAAAAAAAAAATTTATATTATAAATATTTTTTGCGTCCGCTCGTCGAGTGCAGTTTTCTTGGTTAAAGTGTTTTTGAAAACGCTTGCCAGAGAAATGGGTAAGAACATATTGCCTTATCTATATAAAACAAGAGTAAAAAACTTTGAAATTATTTTTTTATTTATGAAATTTGTCTAGTAAATCAAAATAAAAAAGAAATTATTTAATTCGTGCAATTAAATTATGTCTTTCATACAAAATAATTGTAAATAATGGCAACACACTTTCATATGATTCCCTTCTCTCTACAAGCCATTTACTCATTATGTATTGTATTTATACTCATTATGTATTACATTTTTAGCTCTTATGTATTACATTACGTTTACTGATTATATATTTTTATTTTTTCCATTTTATGCTGAGTTGTAATAAAGCATTTGATCTGTTAAGTCGATCACATATTTGTTTTGCTGCGTGGTAATTCGCTAACAAATTATTTTTAAAATTTTTTCCTGTGCAGCCAATTTAATTCCTTTTGCGAGTATGCGAACCTTTACGAGTATATCTCTATCTTGGTTTCTGTGTTCTACGTGAAATGCTCTTTAAACAAAATGTCTTGTTACATGACACCTCTTGCGAGCCCATAATTTTTTTCATTTGTTTTTTGTTTTTTTTTTTTTCTTCTGTTTTTAATCTTTTACTTTTCTTTAAAAAGTCCAAAAGTTATCAGGACTAAGGTTAATAATTTTCACTCCTCTCCTTGTGTTTACTTGTGTATCATTTGACTTTTTCTTACTGGCTGAAACTGGTTGTTAAGGGGGGCATCAGAAAATGATTTGCGTTGAATACTCATGCACAGCTCCTCATTCGTCCATTCACTCATTTGTGTTTTCTTCAGTTTAAATTTGAACTGAAGTAGGAAAAACTTATGTTTAACTAAAGCAGAGGTTACCAGGGGTGCTGATAGCTGATCTTTTATTGGTATTAAGTTGAAAAGTGTTTTGTTTTTTTTCTGCTGTTGCTTTTTGAACAGTGGTTAACATATTTCAACGACGGAAACGGAAACCATGCAAAATAAGTTTAATATTTATAGAGCGAAAGACGAGCAAGAAACCAACCTTTTCAAGCCATTGCCATGTGCCATCGTCATCGTCATCTACTCGTTTAACGAAAAACAAGAAAAAATAAAGGCGCTGCTGGGTTGTTTGATGGTGAAGGTCTTTTGGTCTGCCTTTAAAGTTGTTGTAGCATTCAGGAGGTTTATAACAATATTTCTTCAGTGTTATTTTTAATCTATTTTATTCTCTCAGGCAACAGAATGTAATATTTGGTTATAAACTACCAACTTAAACAGTTATTAACACAAATTTATTTGTATAACTTTGCATGTTGTTTATAACAATTTGGTAGGCAGGCGGCGCATGTCTCCCAGCAAACATATAATCAAATAGTTGAGATAAGTCACTTTTATGCTGTAATTTTAAATGTTTTCTTCAATAATTTCTTGAAGCCTCTACTTATTTCAAAATTTATGTATATTTGACAATTTAATTGAAAATTTTATTTTTAGTGATTACCCCATTGTTTTAATAATTCTTATTCAATTGATAATTTAGGTTATACATAGATGTACAACTTTGTATCCGCTGTTTTTCTCCGAAATTCGAGGCTTTATTGTAAAAAAACTGGTTATACATTCATGATTCAAAGTATTTTTTTAAGTTTTCTAGAACTCCTTCGCAAATTATTGTGAATTTTATTTCCATTTTGTATCCCAAAACTCTTGAAAAATCCAGTTATATAATAGATATTTTTTAATTACCTTCGAATTTTTAGCAAAATCCAACCAAATACATAATTGATATTGTTATTATTTACTTTAATAGCTGCTAATATTTATATATTTTTTTGTTTAGTACAATCTAACCAATTTCATTTTTCTAATTGCTTTCATTTCCAATTTTCTAAAATTGTTTTCTTGACTCAAATTTGTTTGCTTTAAATTGGTGGCATCTTTATATATTTATTTATTGTTTTTTTTTTTTTTTAATTTTCTTTGTCTCCATACTTTTTTAAGTTTTTGCTGCTCATATCAAACATTTTAATTTCAATTACAATTTGCACTTAAATGCAGCTGTGAGTTTTTACTATTTGAATCCAAATTAGAGACTCAATATGAAATAACATTTAATACAATTCAGCAAACGCATCCAAGAAAAAAAAATAGAAAAAATAAAACTAATCTAATAATACAACACCAAAAATTAGCCAACGAAATAAAATAAGTGAAGAAATTAAAATTTGATTTTGTTCTGGTTCGTGCTCTATGATTGTTGGCAAAATTTGAAAAGGAAAGCCGACATCATAGTATCCCTACAGGATGAGCCATTGATTTACATTGACGATCTTATCTGATGAGGGAACAACTCCATGGCGGGGAATTATTCGCGAATCACTAGCGCTCCCATGTACTTTGCACGGCTCACATATATCAGAAAGTTTTGTTATAAGTTTGTAGCCATATGAACAAGCCCCATGCTGAAGAACTCGGGCCTTCCAATCCTTAGTGAACACAGTTTCTTGAAACGCAAACAAACAAAAAATGATAAGCACTATGTTTACTTAATTTATATGTATGGTTGCCACGAGTAAACTCTAACTACTTATCACAACCATATTATCGTAATTAACAAGAAATTTTGTTTCTGTCTTGCTCTCGCTTTAAACGCATATGTATTTTGGCTGGATGTGTTATCGCAATCAGAATTTGCGTGGCTAACGTGATTTGATTTTCTTAAACGTTTTTAAGTTTCCCAGTTGTCTATATGTCAACATTTTATTGGAGTTAAATGTTAGAAAACAATTTTCAAACGGAAACGCATATAAAAACATTCTGGCAACGTCCAATGTTCCTAATCGTTTGGCAACTCATTTTAATGAGTATCAGCTGTCAGAATCACTTTTATTTTTTATTCAAACATTTTTATTTTTCATCACTTTTCTTCTGGGGATTTTTATTGTTTTTAATTAAAGTTGTCTCTTCTTTTTTCCTTTTTAATAAGTCTCTTTAGCAAATTTAGGGAGACACTTATCAAAAAAAAAAAATAAATATAGTAAAATAGTTTTTCCAGTTGTTTATTTACTGACGAAAAACTATTAGATTTTTTTTTCCTTTAGTTAAAAAAGTGTATAGTTAATCAAAATGTGAGTTTAAAATGTTATAAATTTATTTAGTTTATTGGGATATAAAATTAAATGTTTGAGAATATTTTTCAAAAATGTTCTAGATGATTAAGGCAGCTCCTATGAAATGTCGGCTAGAAAACATAGAACACATGTCGTTTATAATTTTTTGTTTGGTATTAATATTAAAAGCTAATATAGTGAATAAAATTCAATTGTTTGAATTTTTGTTCTCTGCTTTTTGATACTTTCAAATTTGAAAGGTGTAAAGAAAAGTAGAGGGGTGAACAAAAGTAAAGATAGTTTTCCGTGTTTTGACAGGTATTATTAAAATATATTTCTTTTTTATATTCTCAATAATTTATTTAGATTGCTCGGATCTAAAAATAAATGCTTGAGAGTATCTTTCAAATGTTTCCAAATCTACTGATGATTAGGGTAGGTACTATGAAATGTCGTTATATATAGACAGCTAAGAAACATAGAAGCTGTTTAAAATTTGCAGCTATTTAAAATCAGCAGCTAATATAGTGAATAAAACTCAATTGTTTTTATATTGTAATAATAATATTTTTTTTTGTAGGTTTAAAGCTTTACCTCTCTTCCTCTGTCTGTTCAAATCAACTATTTGTAACCAAAAGCACCGTGACCCTATCCAAAAAACGCTGTAAGCCGCCATACTATGTATATGTATATTCACAAAAAAGAAACTATATATATACATATGTTTGTATGCATAAAGCACAGTTTTGATTTAAATATAAATAAAAGTATGTTATTTTAAAATTTTATAAAAAACAATTCAGCAGCATTTTCTAGAGCGCAAGTTTATTTCTAGCTAGATGATGGTTTGCGAGTTGGTGCTGATCTTCCTATCTTCGCGAATGGTTACAACGACAAGATTTTAATTAAGCATGAATTTATTTGTCAGGTTATGAGTTCAAATCCACTTTCAGTCAAGAGAGCTTTTTTATTATAACAGACAGAAAAAATAAGTGAATACTTAAGCTGGGGAACAGCTAGCTGTTTCATAGTCGCTACACTACTCATCAACACTCATTAGAACACGAACTCGGTATCATGTAAACGTAATGTATTTTTAATACGGTCGCTCAAAAAACTTCGCCACCGAGCTCTTTAACTATTCTTCGTCTATATTTGTCTCATACCGGTCACATAAGCAATTTGTTGTAGTTCCTCTCTAAGCTAAAATTTCTTTTGCAATGATTTGTTAAAAATTAAATTTTCGTTTCGGCGCTTTAGAATTCGAATCGAATAATTTGGCCACAAATACTCTTACCGTTTGCATGCAATCTAGCTATTTCTTCCTTTTCGCTCCTAACTTATTTAAGTAAAGTAACCATAATGGTTAGTTCTTATACAGGGTGAGCCCGAAGTTACCTTGGGGCTTAAAACTTTAATAACTTTTTTGTTTATATATATTTTTTTTCAGATTATATAAATAACACTTCGAGAATAAATAATGGAAAGATGCACAACTGAACAAAGAACCAGAATAATAGAATTTTATTGTTTAAATCAGAGATCAGTTATTTTAAAACAAAGAACATATCGTCGACATTTTAACGTCAGAGTTTCGCCCTCTGAATTATTAAAGCCAACTTAAGAAATCTCCACTAATGTATCAATACGATATGTAATGGTAAGTAATATTTTTTGGCAGCCGCAATAAATCTCATTAAGAATTAATGAAAAACTTAAAACTTGTGTAGTACTCACAGTGTGAAATTGATTTCAACCACTTATCTTTTATCGCATTACTTCGATTCCGTATCACGTTTCAGTTCATAGCCTGCCTGCCTGCTTGTTTGTATAGAGTACAAAAATAGTTATAAAAACCGCAAAAATCATTTTTTGTAAAAAAGATTTTAATTTGTAAATAGTTTCTTTATATTTCTTTTTTCAACGCAATTGCCAAACAAAAACAGCTCCACAGTTAGAAAAGTTGAACAAAAACCTCATCATGCACATGACACATTCTGTCCCTTAGAAAAGTGTTTTCTTTTACAACTTTTGTTTTGTTTTTCTTTAGAAAGCATAATTGCTTTGTATTTCGTTTATTAATTTCAATCCCTACAAAAAAAACCAAACAAACCTATTAGTCGTGTATGCAAATTTTTTTAATTTGTATTATTAGCAAGAAACTTTGAGCGGTTTTTTTGTACTTTTAAAAGAAATACAATTGTATGGCAAAAAAGGAAAAAAAGGGGGAAAAACTTAATTTCTAATAATATGCTTTTAAGTAAAGTGCTTTTGTCAAGTATTGTTTGGAGTGCATAAAAACGCATTTTAAATTGTTGAATAGCACTGCAAAACACGAAAAGTAAAATTAGGATTCAGCCAATGCATTTTGTCAGGGGAAAAAAAACAAAAAATTCGCTTGCACTTTGTAGCCAACCATACCATTGTTACAGCAAAGCAAGTTATTATTTGCAACAATCATAGTGTGTTATGTTCAACCACATTTTTAAACGAAATACTTAATATATAATTTTGCTAATCACTGCGTTGAAGAAGAAATTTAAGCCTTCTCAAATTCTTATATAATATCATTGAGCACACATATAAGCCAATTATGTATATTACGGCAAATTATGTTAAGTTATCTGTTTTTATCAAAATGTGTTCGCCATATTAAATTTATTTACATTAATTACATATTATGTGTATTTACACCTACAAAAATTTATATGGCTGACATGACAAAATTTTTAGACAACATACGATATTATTGCTGAATTAAATGGTTCATGACAACCATATAATATGATTTCAATTTAAAATGTTATTTGATAAACTAAATACATCCAAAAACCAAAACTTTAATACAGAATTATATATACATACTTATATAGTAAAATATTAGCATAACAATCCATGTGATGCCATCAGTCTGGCCTGTAATTGGCTGAGCAGAAGACTGAACTCTTAATCCTTAGCAGACGTCATATTCCAATGGAAATTGCCGTACAGTTGTTTTACACCTTTTTTATATTGGACCAGTATTCAGGGGATGACCCCTACATATGCAGCGCATTGTACCAGAACTAGGAAAATAGGTTGTGAGGAGGGGGAAAGAGGGAGTAGTGTTTGTGAACATTTAACTTGAACTTTCCAACGTTATAACAGACAGGAAACACGTCTGCAGGCAACTTGTTCCACAGACGAAGCGTACGGCTGAAAAACGAATTCTCTCTGTAATGCGTAGTACGATTCCCCGGGCAATCAACCACAAATGGATGAGCTCTGGACGATGAACGCGTGGTACGTAAAAATGTGCGCGTTTCGGGAACAAGATCCCTAATCTCGTCAGAGCAAAAGCCATTGTAGTAGCGATAGAACAGAGTAACGCACCCCACACTGCGTCGATGCTCCAGTGAGTCAATAGAGTTGGATACCCAACTGTCACCGATGAGCTTCTTCGCCCTCTCCTGCACACGGTCGAGTAACCCCAAAATAAACTTTGAGGCACCGGCCCAAACATGAGAGTTGTATTCCATTTTCGGTCGAATGTAGGTGGTATAAATAGTAAGGAGATCGGATGGCGAGAAGTACATCTTACACCGTTTCAAAAAACCGAGGCACTTGAATGCTTCTTTAGAGACATGAAAAATGTGTTCATTCCAGCGAACGTCACACTGTATCTTCATTCCAAGAACATCAAGAGCATCCGATTCCTCAATATTTATACCATCCATGAGTACAGAGGAAGCAGCATCTGCGGTCGTTTGTTTGTGGGTTAATAAGCAACACTGGGTCTTACGAGCGTTAAAAGCGACCCTGTTTGACACTTGACAGTATAAATGGAATACTGACACTAGGGGCAGATGGACGGAGCGTATCATTCCCAATATCGAGAAAAGGTTGAACAGACGGCATGAGAACTATTACCTAACACAAATGCTGTCAGGTCACTGCTATTATAGGAGCTACCTATACAAAATGGGCAAATGTAACACACCCTTTTGTCTATACGCAGAAAAAAAAGTCCTGAACGACGCTGAACACACTCGGCCGTATTCATAAAAAATATTGTATGTTTATTAAACACGTATTTGACAAATTTTTCATAGAAATTTGTCAAATAACAGTTTAATAAACATACAATATTTTTTATGAATAAGGCCAACTTTCTTTAAGTGTATTCGATGGGCGTAAACTCGTAGAGAACTGGAGATGGTAGCTGGCTCAATAACGAATGTTATAGACATCATGATAGTGAGCGAAGCCAACTTTTTAGCGGCAAAGCGATTCTGTGAAAAAGTTCTGCGGATAAAAAAGTCAGATTTGGAGGCCGCAGAACAAGATTATAAGCAGGGTCCCAGACGAAAGATAATGTAAAAAGAAGGGCTGATTAAGCCCGAAGCAATGCTAAGGCGGTCCTGGAGTGGAAATTTATATACCAGGAAGAAGTACGGGGTTTTTAGTCGGTAAGTTCACTGTTGTGATCAGTACGGACCCTCTGGTCAAAGCATAATGCAGTGTTCCCCCTCGCCGAAAAACAAATGCTATCAGTTTCATCAATACTATTGTGAAAGTCTAAACTACTATTACCACGACTAATACTACTATTGTTGAAGGCGCACAATGGTACACAGCCATGTTTTGAAAAACATGAGATCTCAAACTACAAAGGCTTCTATAAAACGTCAAATTCATTTGTTGGTATTGTAAAAAACGCGCCTTTTACTGACGTTTCAGAATTTTTACGAAAAAATACAACATATGATTTACATATGTATGTATCTGTCAGTTGTACATAAGTAAAGAAATTTATATTATATAGAGCAATTTTTTAAATTATTATTTTTAATTAAGTAGTATTTCGTTGAGTTTAAGGTCCTTTTTAGCTTATTTATTTCAATATCTGCCAATATTTCGCTTTCCTTCGGATAGCTTCTTCAGGGCAATAATATTTGTTATTGTTTAAAAAATTTTTGAAACAATGTTTCAAAACAATGTTTCAATGTTTTTGAAACAATAACAAATATTATTGCCCTGAAGAAGCTATCCGAAGGAAAGCGAAATATTGGCAGATATTGAAATAAATAAGCTAAAAAGGACCTTAAACTCAACGAAATACTACTTAATTAAGAAATAGAGGTCGAATAAAAACCAAATATTATTATTTTTAATTGAAAAATCATAAAATTCTTTTAGCTTTTTATTGAAATAGAAAGAAAATCTATTAGAATAATTTTATTCGCTTTTTGGATGTTTAGTTTAAGCAAATTCAATCAGTTCGCTGTCATATACGCCAACGTTTATCAGAACACTTACTTGGCGTTTTATAATCGCCAAACCATACTTCTTGCTTTAAACGTGTGTCAGAATACCTATTTGGCGTTTTTAAATCGGAAACGCTAATTTTAAGCGGTTTGCATTTGTTAGAATATATAATAAGAAATACATTTTCTCTGTGTATATGTAAGTATTACATAGAGTAAAACATTTGGCACGAAAGTGATTTGATATCACTGAAGTGGTGTTCTGTGCACAATAATTTTGTTCAGCTAAGCGGTTCGAGATTTTAACTAACTTGCTCTTACTTTGTAACTATTTTCCTATAAACCCAATAAAGAACTGATTGATTATTTTATATAATGAGGTGAAACATGACGGAAAGAGATGATTTTTTTGCAGTGTAAAATTATAAAAGTTGGTATTGCCATCAGCAGATTGAAAATTTCAATAAAATATAGTTTGATTACAATCCGGGTTACGAATAAGTTTTTATAAAAATTGTTGTTCTGCTGTAAAATTCGTTTTAACTAAGAAGTCGTTAGAATCCGCTTTTATGAACACAACTGTAGTTATTTAGTTCATCTTGTGCAGTGTAAATGTAATAATAAATGATGAAATTTAATAATAGTTAAAATATCCCGCAAATGTTGTGCATTTAAAAGAAACATTTTTAAATGGTGGCAGTTTTGCATGGAAATGTATTTACCGAAAGAAAAAACTAATTATGAACATTGTCTAATAATGCCTTTTATATAGTATAATGGCAAAAAAAAAAAATAGATTTTAAAAGGATTACCGAATTATAACAAGATATTAATGTATGTGGTACATGTATATGTATGTATGTATATGTAAATAATAGTACGATTTCTTTATGAGCAAACTAAACCACCATTTACACATGCAAGTGCAAGTTCTAAAAAGTCAATACATACAATCTTTTTTATCAATACACACACAAATTTTTCGTACTTACAACTCAACTTACAATCAAATTCAGTTGTAAGTGAATTTTCAATACTTACTGCAAGCAAAATGATGAATAATAAAACAGTGTTGTCGAAAATGAGGTTTAAATCAAATTAACATTAATTATTAAAATAAAAATAATGTTCATAGCTGATTTTTAGCAGCTTTATATAAAAAGAAATATAAAGAAAGAACACTGCTGTATAATAACATATTTCAATGTTCAAACACATTCACTTAACATATCGCTCCTTTATTGGAACATAGTCATATCTCACACAAATTAGCTTTACGAGTTAACAATGCAGAATTGTTAACAGAACTACCTTTTATATTGTGGCAAAATTTTATATAAATTGCCTTTACACTGTTTCCTTTAGGAGATATTTTCAAAAAAAAATTTTCTAAGACTTGTATGGAAACGAAGCATTTGAAATGTGTTTTTCTCGAAACAAGCTTTTTTGCGTTATGACTATGTTGCAATAAAGCAGCGATATGAGCTTGTAGTAGCTTATATGTCCCAATGCTCCACAGAGAGCTCCATTAACTCCTCTTCCTCACCACAGAATCTGCAAATGTCTGTCTTGGAAGTGCCTATCGTGTGCACCTGTCAGTGTTCTGAGGCTTTTCCTGTCCAGTTTTAGAGCCCTCTTTGTATCAAAGCTTGGAAATTTCTTGCACCGTTCAAGACCAGCTGTTTCGTTCCAATGGTGCTTAACGATGGATTCCGTTCACTTCTTTATCTCCTCATTAACGAGACCCTTATAGAAGCCAAATGTTGGAGTGGGTCCAATAAAAGTATCCTCTGTTCCTTTTTTAGCCTGTTGTGACATTCCAGTACTAACCTCGACGTAACGGCACAACTTTTCAGGGCCTTCAATACTGGTTGGCTATCAGAGAGTATATTTATTAGTACTCCCTTGTGTCTCCTATCGGAGAGTAATACCGCTTGGAAGATTGTGGTGTCTTTACTAAGAGTAATCAAAACATAGACGAAGTTGTGAGACACTCCAGAATTTTTCGCCTATTTTCGATAATAATATGTATTCTGAACATACTGTAAGTTACTTGTATTTGTAAATGCAATGTAAGTTGTTTTAAGGAAATCAGTTCGAAGTACATTTTTCTTTCCATTATGTTGTAAGTAATTTTATCTTCGAATTTTCGAAGTCAGTTTGACGTTTATATTGTTTGATTATATTTATATTATCATGGACAAATTAAACATATTGTTTAGTAAATATTTAATATATCAAAAAAAAAAACCTATAAAAAAAGACAAAAAAAAACATTGAGTTTTAAAATATATTTAATTTTTACAGCTTGAGATCTTGTTTTTTGTTTTTTTATAAAATATAAACAAATTTTAAAATTGTATTTAAATAAATATAGTTTAAAGAATTAAAAAACTCGCTTCGATATCACACTTATTATCCATATAACCCGTTCCGAGTTTTTTCTGACTACCCAACATCGGCTTCAGGAACCGCCAAAATCCCCCACTTCCCTGGAAATCGAATGACCATTAACAGTTCAATACACGTTCCATGGGCAAAACGATCACCGAATATGAAAAACCGGTTCCGATTCGGTTTTCATAGCGGTTCCAAGTTTTTCGGGAATTCCCAAAGTCATATTCAGTAGTTGCCAAAATCCCCCATGGAAACAATATGGCAACTTCAATTTTCCCACTAAAACCCGTTTATAATTCAGATGCATATTCCACTGCAAAATCGCGCACAAAATATGAAAAACTGGTTCCAAACGGACTAACGAAGCGTTTCAAGATTTTTTTGGAAATTCCCAAAATCGGCTTCGTGAATTTCCAAAGTTTTATGTTTTCTTTGCTGTTGATCATACTAGCCATTTTTTTTTTTACAATCGCTCAAAGCTGTTCTCTGATGTTGTAATCGTTAGCAGGACATGTGTTGGTTGCAGAATAAGTTTGGTTTAAATTATGTTATTTTCAGTTGGTTAATATTTTTAATCAAGGCAACATTAATAGGTAGTGGCAGAATTACAGTAACAACAACACCAAAAAACATCACATGTACTTTTTTTTTCTTTTTTTTTTGTAGAAATTATGAGAATTTATCAAAATTTTATTTTAATTTTGTTCGAAAAAGAAAGGAAGTTTATGTGTTTTTGACAAATTTACCCAAAAGAAACGATAGACAGCTGTGCTTATACCAACTAGGCTCGCAAAGTTGCCTTGATTCTTAATTATTATATGTATATATTTTATTATTTGAGTTAGTATAATTTTATCTCAATATTATTTGATCTTCGTTTGTTAAATAAGTTTAATTTTTGCAGCTTCAGATCTTTGTTTTTTTTTTTTTTTTATAAAAAATTTACAATTTAAAATCTTTTATTTCTCAATATTTCGATAACAATTTGTTATCATCGTCAGGAGAAATTAAATGTTATAAATTTAAATTGAAAAATTATTGTCAAAAAATTCCTATACATAAAAAATTTCATACACTAAGAAAAATTTTTAGTTCATACACAAAGAAAAATTCTTAACAATATTAACAAATTTTTGAAATTTGTTATGTATAGAAAATTTTTAATTTAACATTTAATTTCTCCTGATGATGATAACAAATTGTTATCGAAATATTGAGAAATAAAAGATTTTAAATTGTAAATTTTTTATAAAAACACAAAATACAAAGATCTGAAGCTGCAAAAATTAAATGTATTTGAGTTAGTATATTTTGAAAACTAAAAACTGTTTGACAACTTTTTGTTGAAAAAAAATACAATATGCTAGGAACACAACTGCGACGAACGACGAATATTTGGTCGCGAATATTCGTCACCAAAAATAAAACACATTGGTGTATATGAAAATGCACACAATCATGGTGTTGGTTGAAATCCGTCATACTCAGCGAAAGTTGAAATAGATTCATTTCTAATTGTTTCGTCAGCGAACGACGAACAAAACGTATCAGGTGGCCAGGTTTCTTACATAAAAAAAAAGTATTTTTCATGACAATACTTTTTATAACTTATATTTATCCATGTAGTAAAGTAAGTATGAAGATGTTCTCAAAATATAAAGTACCCGAGATAATTTGTTCAAAAGTACCTCTTTCGGATGGGATTTATATAGGTTTACTTTTAATATGGCCACCTTAGTACTTATATTCAATTTTTTTTCTTTGCACGGAATATAAACAATGTTCATTGATATTGTACTTCACACGACGAATTCATACAACGAATATTTGCCGGCGAATTCGTCGCGATGGGCGAAGTTCGTCTTTCGTCGCAGTTGTGTTCTTAGCAATAATTTTAATTATACCTGAAGAAGCTAACAAATTGTTAGAGAAATATTGAAAAATAAAAGTTTGAAAACTGTTAATTTTTTATAATTAACAAAAAACAAGATCTCAAGCTGCAAAAAATAATTCCATTTAACAAACGGGGATCAAAGAATATTAACATAACATTTCGTTTTTATTGAATTATATTCAACACATCAACGTTCTTTTATGGCAAAAGTCTGTAAAATCAATTATTTTGCTTCGTAATAAAATGTAATTTTTTTCGGATTGTAACTCACTAATAATGGATGCCCCAAGGTTGCATTTGTAAGAATAACAGCTGCGCAGTTGCACACAGAGGAATTTCGACCTATTTTTTTTTTTATACCCTTCACAAAAATGTAAAGGGTATATATAAGTTTGTGATTCCGTTTGTAATTTCTACAGTTTATTTTTGCGACCCTATAAAGTATATATATTCTGAATCAGAATTAATGGAAAAGTCGATTAAGCGATGTCCGTCTGTCCGTCTGTCCGCTGTTGAAATACCGTTTCCGAGAAAACCATTAGACTTAGAAAGTTTTTTCTTTCACCATTCTTTTACCCCATCGATTCATGGGTTTGCTATTGAAATTCAGTAATATCGGTCCACGTATAGCTGAGATATATTCAAAATTCCGAAAAAAGCCATTTTTTTGCAGTTTTGTATGAAAATTTTTGAAAACAAAAGTTGTTCGTTTTGCTTCAAACTTCACACACTTATTAAACATGGTGACTAAAAGGCACCAGGTATCGGTCCATATATACCCGAGATATAGCCCAAATCGGATTTTTAATGAAAATGTCGCATAGGCGAAGCTAAATAACCTTTTTTGCTCAAAAGCAGTTCTGGTAATAAAATTAGGTTACATAAATATGGAAAATGAAAATTTCCGATATCGGTCCATATATACCCGAGATATAGCCCAATCCGGGTTTTTCATGAAAATGTCGCGTAAGCGAACTTAAACAACTTTTTTGTGCTCAAAAGCAGTTCTGGTAATAAAATTAGGTTACATAAATATGGAAAATGAAAATTTCCGATATCGGTCCATATATACCCGAGATATAGCCCAATCCGGGTTTTTCATGAAAATGCCGCGTAAGCGAACTTAAACAACTTTTTTGTGCTCAAAAGCAGTTCTGGTAATGAAATTAGGTTACATATATATGAAAAATGAAAATTTTCGATATCGGTCCATATATACCCGAGATATAGCCTAGAACGGGATTTTCATGAAAATGCCGCGTCAGCGAAATTAAACAACGTTTTTTGCTTAAAAGCGGTTCTGGTAACAAAATAAGGTTAGATAAATATGAAAAATGAAAATTTCCAATATCGGTTCATATATACCGCAGATATAGCCTGGAACGGGGTTTTCATGAAATTGCCGCGTAAGCGAACTTAAACAACTTTTTTTGCTTAAAAGTAGTTCTGGTAATAAAATAAGGTTGTATAAGTATGGAAAATGAAAATTTTCGATATCGGTCTATATATACCCGAGATATAGCCTAAACCGGGGTTTTCATGAAAATGCCGCGTACGCGAACTTAAACAACTTTTTTCACCTTAAAGTAGTTCTGGTAATAAAATAAGGTTATATAAATATGGAAAATTAAAATTTCCGATATCGGTTCATATATACCCGATATATAGCTTAACAGGTTTTTTGATGAAAATGCCGAGTAAACAACTTTTTTGTGCTCAAAAGCATTTCTGGTAATGAAATAAGGTTATATAAATATTGAAAAAGAAAATATCCGATATCGGTCCATATATACTCGAGATATAGCCTGAACCGATTTTTCCAAAAACATTTTTTTTTTTCTGAAAAGCAGTTCTTGTTATAAAAGAAGGTTACGAAAATAGAGAATATTAAAATTTCTGATATCGGTCTATATATACCCGAGATATAGCCTAAATCGGGTTTTTCATGAAAACAATTTGTTGTGCTCAAAAGCAGTTCTGGTAATGATATAAGGTTATATAAATATGGAAAATTAAAATTTTCGATATCGGTCCATATATACCCGAGATATAGCCTAAACCGATTTTTCCATTAAAAAAAATTTTTTTTTGCTGAAAAGCAATTCTCGTTATAAAAGAAGGTTACTAAAATACAGAAAATAGAAAATTCCGATATCGGTTCATATATAACCGAGCATATTCAGGTCACATTTTTAATATACTATACATATTCGTGACTATCGTGAAGGGTATTTTAGATTCGGCCCAGCCGAATATACTACACTCTTACTTGTTTTTTTTTTTTTTTTTAATTTATTTACGAGTCTATGAATTACAAATTCTTACAGAGTTTTTAAATTGAACTTACAAATAAAAGAGTTTAAGGAATAAATAATATTACGTTTTATAACATCATCATTTAAGGAGAAAGCTTATTGAAATCTTTGCAGCATTTAATTAGAGATGCAGAGTTGGCATAATTTGTTCTAAATGTTTTTATCATAAGCGGAAAGTAGAAGCGTGAAGAGTAGCGTGGAACATTAAAAGTTAAATTGCTGACCAGAAAACTAGAGTAAATATTACCATTAATTACTTAACAAACATTACGTTCAGCATAGTTCTGCGACTATACAAGGATGGTAACTTAATAAGTGTAAGTCTCGCAGAATAAGAGGGAAGACTTCTTGGATTCCATTGTAATCCTCTTAGACAAAATAATAGAAATTGTTTCTGCACTGCTTCAATTTTATCAATGTAAACTTTGTATATAGTTGAGCCATATTCCAGAACTGGCCGAACAAGAGATGTAAACAATAGTTTAATGACATAAAGGTCATCAAACTCCTTAGCCCAGCGTTTGATAAAACCAAGAAGACTTCTTGCCTTATTGACAACCAAAGTAATGTGTTGAATAAAGTTAAGTTTTGAGTCTAACATGATTCCCAGATCCTTAAAAGTATCAACCTTATCCAACTCGTAACCACTCAGAAAGTATTTAATGTTTAAGTGGCATTTTCTGAAGAAACACATATACTTGCATTTTTTTTAAATTTAATTTCATTAAATTTGCACTGCACCAGGAATATAGCGAGTTTAAGTCATCTTGAAGAAACTTGTGATCCATATAATTGTTGTAGGAGTAAACAATTTTTACGTCATCAGCATACATAAGCACATATGAATTTTTTATAACACTTGGTGAATCATTAATAAATAATGCAAAAAGTAGTGGTCCAAGATGACTTCCTTGAGGAAGCCCAGATGTCACTGGAATTGTTTTAAAGGTAACACATTTAAAAATTACTTTCTGCTTTCTGCTAGTAAGGTAGGAGTGCAACCATTTTAAGCAGTTACTAGTGAAGCCCATTCTCTGAAGCTTTTTTATAAGAAGGTTATGATTCAGCTTGTCAAACGCTTTAGAAAAATCAGTATAAACTACATCAGTTTGTTTTTTAAGTATAAAACCACAATTAACACGAGTTGTGAATTCCATTAAGTTAGTTACAGTGGAATAGCCTTTACGAAAGCCATGCTGGTGGGTTGATAATAAAGATGAAACATGATGACTGAGATGATCAGTAACTAACTTTTCAAATAGTTTGGGTATGACACACAGTTTGGCAATTCCTCTATAATTTGTTATATCATTTTTTTTTTTTCAACGTTTATTTCAGCAAAATTTTTTTTTAAGTTAGACTTAGAAATAAACAAAACAATAGTTTAGTTAACATAATTCTGTGTATACACTGTCCCGTAAACGAGCTCTCTAGTACAATATATATGTGTAAAACTATACATTATATACATTTTTTAAATCTAATTATAATTTATTTACAAAATATATACATACAAGTACTATCTGTATAGAAAAAAAAAGAATGCAATGTAAAGAAAAAGCTATGGAAAAAACCTTACTTTTTTATTTAGATAAGATAAAAAAAAAGGTCAAAGAAATAAAAAGCGGGAAATTCTAGTACTTAACTAAGCCACCAATATTTATTGAAATTTAAGTTTGGAAAAATATTTTTATCCTCACGAAAAAAACTAGTATCGAATCTTTTATTTTCTGTTGTCATTTGGTTGCTGGAGACAGCTTTTATATTGGCCCTTCTATTAATGTGAAAAAATATAGGGACACCTGTTTCGTCTTGTATATAGCCGTTTTTGTCTAGATAGACAAAAGCTTCAGGTCGTACATAGCCCTTTTGTAATGTTTGAGCTATATATTCTTCATTGGCATAATATGGAGCCATTATTAAATTATTATCGTAACAGTTACAACAATCTCTTATATGATTTCTGATTAAATGTATAATGAAGTTATCAATTCGACTTATTTTAGCTGCATTGTAAAGTTTCTGATTACTTATGTATTTTGTGTAATTCGTGTTTGCTGATCTGAACAGTGAAATACATGATCTTAAGCATTTTCTTTCGAACTTTCGTAGCTTTTCCATATAAGATGGTGAAATATTATACCAAATTTGGCAACCATATGTTAAGATCGGCCTTATTAAAGTTTGATATAGTAGAATCTTTATCTCTGGTTTAATATATTTAGAAAAAAATAGTCGTTTATACATAAAGTAAGCTTTTCTAGCTTTTGAAATTTGTATGTTTATATGTTCGTTAAAGTACAGGAATTTGTCCAAGTTGATTCCTAAATACTTCACCGTTGGTTTATTATGGATGTTCACGTTGTTGTTACAAGATCTTATGCAGAATGATTTCCAATTATGTCTAATATTATTGTTGCACTTGGCTACAGGAGGCCGGAAAAGTATAGTTTCACATTTATCTGTGTTTATTTTCATTTTCCAATCAGTGGCATATTTTTCTATAATATTAAAATTATTTTGTAACTTTTCAATAATTTTCTCAATTTTTTTATCAGCGTGATATACGACAATATCGTCTGCGAAACCAATAATATTATTGATACTATGCAAGAGATCATGTATAAATAAATTAAAAAGTATAGGTGAATTAACCGTTCCTTGTTGTAGTCCATTAACTATACTGAAATTTCTTTGGCTTACTTCACTACCATTACTAACCACAAATGATTTATTAGATAGCATGTTGTGAATTAGAAAAACTAGTTGAAATGGGAATTTGTATTTTAAAAGTTTATATATTAGCCCAGCTGTCCAAATGTTATCGAAGGCTTTTTCGAAGTCAACTAGACATGCCCCTGTACAAAAAGAGTTATTTAAGTTCCAATTAATGTCAGATATTAGTAAATGAATTCCATGTATCGTAGAATGTTTATATTTAAATCCAAATTGCTTATCATTCACAAGTTTATTTCTCTGGCAAAAATTTGTTATTATAATATTTACGCAGATTTCAAAGATTTTACTTATGTTTGGTAATAAACTTATAGCTCTCAAATTATTTGAATCACTTGTGCTTTTTTCTTTTTTGGGTAAAACAATTACTTTTGCAATTTTCCACGCACGGGGGAAGTAAGAGTTGTTAAGCATATTATTGATTAAGGTGCAATATTCAAGAATTAATTCATCTGGGATATTCTTTAAAACAATATTGGGAATATTATCGATACCCGCTGATAATTTGTTTCTTAAGTTTTTAAAAATATAGATTAGTTTTTCTTTGGTAATAAAAAAATCATCAGCTTGTGAATCATTCAATCAATTTGGGTTTGTCTGCATATTCTCATGTATTTTGATTGAGTTTTGACACTTCGCTCGCATAAAAAAAAAGTTAAACGAACCTAAATCAATTTTATTTCGAGATCGGTAAACTGGCTGTAAGTCGTTTGAGATAATTTGGTCATATGACAAATGTATGGGCAATCATGTCGCAAATAACTTAATTTAGGCAAGTGAGGTGATTCAGTCCAAATCACGTAAAGGGAAAGGTACTGTAAGCATATACATATGTATGCATGCACATAAAAATTATAGTTTTTAAAATCATATTTAAAAAAAAGTGTTTATTCAGAACAACTTTCTGATGCTGTTTAAGTTTTATTTCTCTTCCATTTCATTACTATTGTATTTTTGTAATTATTTAGTTTGTTTGCTTGTACCTGAATTTCCACAGATGTATATACTTATGTGTGGGTATGACTGTAGCACACGAATTCAGGTAACGAGTTATAGAAAACGTTGTCATAAATTAAAACTTAAACTTTTGGAAATGTCAAGTATAAAACGGTAAATCTCTGCACATACATGCAATCCACCTACAATTTTATTTGTTCCCCACATTTAAGTATATTTATAGCCAAACACACGCACACACTCACCCAATAAGATACATTGAATATACACATATGGGAAGTATTTTTTGAATTGCATGTGTACATGCTCATTTAAAGTTTTCATCTTTTTCGTTTGTAAATGTTTTTTTATTCTCCTTTTTTGTTTTGAAAACCAATCTCTCTCAATACTGCTAAAGTTTATCCTTCTTTACTAGATTTTTGTGCCATTTACCCCACCGGTTCTAACTTTCAGGTGAATTCGTTCTCATTAAACTCCTTCCTTGGCTGGAAGTTGAAAATCAAATGAATTGCTGCACTCGTAAGACTTTTACAATTAAATAAATGTATCTTCATATGATTGTACGTTTTTCTTTTTTTTAAAGTGTTATTGTTGTTTGTGTAAATATTTTGTTTTGTGTGGGAGATATGAACGATTTTATGAACAAGGACTTTTGGTGAAGCAGTTTTGAAAAGCGAAATAAAATCGATGGATTTAAGTCCAGAAGCTGTTAAAATGGTTAAGTGAAAACAAAATTATCACATTTAGGGCTTGTTCGGAAATGCGTCATTGCGCTGCATCTGATGCGCAGTGCGTTCTAAAAAGCAAAAGTTTGCAACACTGCAAATGTCCTGCGTTCTAAAATACAACTGTTAAGCATCATAAAAATGGCTGATGCAGTAGAAGAATAAGTAATGAATATTTTATTATTTTCTTGTGTTTTTAATTTTATTTAGAATAGAAAGTGATGTCAAATTTGCAAAGTTATGGATAAAAAAACGCTAGGGCATGGAGGAAAAATTTTCTGCAGGCAAGAAGAAAAAATCTGTTCTATGGGGAAAGGTATTTTTTTCCATTCATTTATTTATTGAATCTTCACAAAGTGAACTAACAGTAAGTATTCAAATCTTAATACTAAATACATTAAATTAATTAAGTCTAGCCAATGCTAGACAAAAATGTTTTATTTTGCACGGTCAATATCGGTAAAATCACCTATTTAACGTTCTGATGGTGGCAAGGGTATCCCTTCTTCTCAACCGAGAGTGGCCTTCAAAATTAAGTATATTGTGTGCAAGAGGATTTGGGTAAAGTTCCAGTTTACTGATATACCTTGTCGCATACTTAGAAAACTCGTCTTTTACAAGAGGAACACAGAGATCCGTAATGATTCGTAAGTTTCTTACGTACCTTGGAGCTGCAGTAATTGTTCGAGGAATTTTGCTTTGTAGCCTTGGAGTTTTTTCAATGGCGAAAGGTGTTAAAAAAAATGAAGCAGCAGGCACCTAATATAAATTGTACAAAAGAACAAATTAATAGTAAGTTTCTAAACCTGTTAACAACGTATAGGAGAATAAAATCCAGGAATAGTCTGGAAGAAATGCGACCAACGTGGTTGTTTTTTGAAGATTTGGCGAAATTACGGTACAAGACATTCTGTAAATCCTGCATGAATTTGTTGTCCATATTGGAAGATAGTGAAGATTCAATCGAAATTTGACAAGAGATAGAACCACCACCGAAGAAGAAACAAAAATTTTATTTTTATGTATTTGGAGTAAGAATCTGTAGAAGAACAAAAAAGGCATGAAAAAATCTTGGTACTGGAAGAAAAAAAGTTGCAAATGGAAGATTGTAAAATTTCGAATCATTTTTATATTCATCCAAGTCAACCAATAAATTTATTAATAATTTGTTTGTAATTATAAACAAATCGTTCACAATCGTTTATTGCCCTGTATCGGGCGCGCATCAGAATCGGGTGTTTTGCATCAGCATCGCAAACTAATCACAGATGCGCATCAGATGCAGTGCAGTGAAGCATTTCCGAACAAGCCCTTAGTTGCAATCTGCGCTAGGAACTCAAGTTTTCCAGAAACTACTCAATCGTTGTACACGCGAATAACAACTTTATAGCGTACAGTTTGTAATAAAAATCTTTTCATAAGCAAACACCGCCTTCGCACATCGAAAATTTACTTAGCAAAGTCTTGAGAAAAAAAAAATCCGTTTTGAAAACATTTATTTTACAGCATACAAACTGGGGCCGAATTACCGCACGCGTGATCGAGTATGCTTGCGTATCGAACACATTTTCGTCACGTATCGAATACACTGATTTCTTCATTCGAAAGCTCACGTAACAATTTTTGGTGTTTTCTTTTCTGATAAAAAAAATGATGCCCTTTAAATGTTTATCATTTTTTTCCGATTACCATCACCCTTAAAAAGTTGTAAATGTGCTATTAACACAAAAGAACAAAAAATGCTAACATAGTGCCATTTAATAATAATGTACACTTAGCGTTTCAAATATGTCATGACTACTTTTAACATACCAACGTTTTAATCACTACTTTTATCTTATAAAAGCTATCATCAGCAGCACCGTGTACTCATCTACAACAACAAAAGAATTTCATATTTGCATAAACACGTAGGAAACAAAGATGTAAAAAAGGGCAGTATCTACACCTTACCCGAAGTACAGTGTAGGACATGCTACATGTTTTGCCAGTTTTAAGTGCAACATGTTTTGAAAAGAACCTGATACCCTTTAATAGTGTATGAAATTTTTTAGAAAAGAACGTGTTAAACTACTATATGTAGCATAGGTGTAACATTTTTATCAAAAAAGAAAACACCATTTGCCTTTTGTCGTTCTTCACTCCACACACACAAAAGCAAAGCAACAACACTTTCGCATGTTTTGCTGGTAAACATTGACGATAGCGGTTAACAGTGTGAATTTTGCTGTTGTAAATCTTTTGCTTTTTACAACAAAAAATATTAAATAAAAATAGTTTTTCCTTAAACGTATTGGTATTTACTCTTCCATATAGAGCTTGTGGGCACCATTGCTCTATGCATTATAAAGCAAGTGCGTTACTAAAGTGATTGATCCATTATCATTGCCGACTGCTGCATAAGTAAATTCCACCATCCGATTCCATTGATATCGCTTCGAGAAGTTTTCAGCAGACGCTTGAAAAGGAATATGTAATATATAAATTTTTGGCCAAGTTCAAGTCCAAGGAAGTTCAATCACATATTGTGCCATTACGTCCTTTTGCTTTTTTAATATTGATTCAACAAATATTTTCTTTATACTAATTATGTGCTCTTAATGTAAAAAAAAAAAACATATTTTCGATCGCAGGACGATGGCGGTTCGGAAACTTCTTAGCCTAGCACAAAAAGCGTGGTATAAACAGAAAAAAGTTAAGTGTTTTGGAAACATCCATCTCTGCTATGAACACATGTTAAATTGTTGTTAATTGGTTCGATCTGGTAACTCCTTCATATAGAAACAGGTGCTCACAAAAGACGCATACGCGATTTTTTTCAACAATATCCCAACACTTAAGTTGAATGTTTGAGAATATCTTTCAAAAATTTCCAAAGTCTACTGATGATTAGGGTAGCTCCTATGAAATGTCGACATATAGATAGCTGGGAAACATGGAAAACAAGCTATTTATAATGTTTTACTCATAAATTATATATAAATTTACTTATATATTATACATAAATTTACTTATTTTACTTTAAAACAAAAGTTTTCCTGAAAGTTTTTAATTTTTTTTTCTTTGAAAATACTTTTTTTACAAACTGTATATAAATACGTTATTCAACGAAAAACATCTTTACTGAAAAACTAATCTAATTTTCTTAAAAGTCATATATTCCAAAAAGGTATTTTAAATAAACAATGATTTAGAAATATCTAACTTTTTTTTTCAAAAAAAAAAATATATCTTTGCTTAAAATGATAAAACTTTTCAGTTTTCATTAACAATAAATATCAATAATTTACTTTTATTTTTCAATCATCATAAACCTTCATAATTATGAACATAATTTTTAACAAAATAGACGAAAAAAAAAACTTTATAAACACTCTATTCCAGTTGTTTATTTTTCTACGCAAAATTTTGAAAGATGAGCTTGTTTTGTTTAAAAAAAATGTACTAAAAGTAAAGCTGCAACAGGGCAGTGGAAATTCACACATACATACACACTTTATATACGGAAATGCCAAATCATTGTTAAGTCAAAATTTATGAAAATTAAAAAGCAGCGAACAGCCGCAGCTCCGCGTCACTGGATGGTCAACAAGGTAGAGAAGATGTTATACAATATTTAGCCATCCATTTCTATTTAATTGATGTTATAAATTACTAAATAATAATAAGAAAAAGTACATTTAAGTTGTTGTAGGACGAGAGATTAAAGTAACCCAGCAAAATTGTAATTCTAAGGAAAAGAAAACAATTATCTCCAGCTATGAGGATACTTCAGCAAAGAAATTTGTCGAATTTAGTCCGATGCTAGTCTACATCAGATCTAAGAGTATTCAATCCTTCGCAAAGAAGAGCTCTCGTCTGTCGATCTTACGTAGTTGTGAAAAAAATTTACATCAGCACCTGCCTTGCGGCCTCATCTGATGATGGACCAGTTCCACGGAGTGAATTATTCACGATTCACCAGCGCCCCCGTGTGGCTGACTAGGCTCACACAGGTAGCAATTCTTGCCATATGATTGCGATCATATGAGCAACTTTTTGTTGAGGAGTTCGGGCCTTCTAATCCCTCCTGTATGCAATTTCCCAGCAATCAATGGAGGACAAGGCTTAATGAGTTGGTAGGCCGAAGCTCAATAAGAGCATCAGCCCTTAAACCAACTCACCCGTCAACCATCACCACTGGTTCCTTACAGTACAGGTATCTGTTGTAAAGGCAACAGATCCTCGGGAGATTGTTAACCCTCGAAAAAAGCCACACACCAAACAATTATCAAGGATACTCCCTTCCTGCGTTTTAGGTTTCAACCCGGGGGGGAACATGTAGTCGCCAAAATTTCCCAAATTTCATAACGATGAACTAATTAAACAATACGGACCACATATATTTTCAGCTAGACCGTGAAAAGCGCTATAGTAGAGATGAAAAGCGCCATAGTAGAGATTCCGTGCGAACGGCTGGAAAGCACCGCATCGCCAATGGAGGTGTGTGATAATTCACATTGCCACAAGTCAAAGCGGCCCTCGCAGCAAAGGCAGTCCAAGCCACTGGCCACTTTTACTGATTTGCAGAAAATATGTTTCTAGTACCTCATTGAAGCTCTTGCAAAATATATTATAGGCGCAAACAAAATGCTTCGCTGGGTTGCGCTCTCAAATTTCTTAATAAAATTATGTTTCTTCTTAACTTTTCATTATGGAAAAACAACATTTAAAATTAAATATTAAAATATATGTATAGATACATTGCACAAGCACATACTTCCTAAGTTGCCACGGGGAGTTATGAAAAAATTACATGGACGATGTTGTTGATGACACCACAACAGTGTGACCAAACACCACCGCCCAAAGAAATTCTAATAACGAAGAAGTAAAATAAAAAAAATCTAATCAAATTTTGTTTAAAATCTGTTTCGCCAAATAAAAAAAAAATGTGGAAAATAAGTTACAATTATTTTAAGGTGTTGGAGATGAAAAAAGTTTTTGACCGGTAATTGTACCATTAAATTACTGACATAATTTTTTATTAATTTGATTGTTTTTTTTTTTCTTTCTTGCATTAGTATTTGTTGTTGGTTATCAAAATAAAACAGGAAGATGGCAGTTGTTTAATTTTTTCTTATTTTTTTTTATTTTTTTTTTTTTTTTTGAGAGGAAAAAGTTTTGCTGTAATTTAAAAACGGAATACATGTTAATATATTTAGAATTCTTGTAAATTATAAGATGCGTAAGAGTTCTTTAGGGATAATAAGGGAATAGATTTGTTACTCAAGGCTGGACTTCAGCCAAACATCATTGTGTATGTTTCTTTTCTTAATCCTGGGCCAGGACTTAGGAGATGATGTTTGTGGACGTTTGACTTGAATCTTCTAACGTTATATGTGACATTAATACGTCGACAGTCAACTTGTTCCACAGACGTACACTACGGCTAAAAAACAAATTCTCTTTGTAATGTCTTGTACGATACACTGGCTAATCGACCACAAATGAATCAGCCCTGGAGGATGACTGCGTGCTACGTAAAAATATTTGGGTCTCGGGACAAAATCCCTAATCTCGTCAGATCAAAATCCATTGTAGTATCGATAAAACAGATAAATGCACCCCACACTACAGCGAAGCTCCACTGAGTCAATAGAGTTGGATATTTTACTGTCGCCGATAAGCTTCGTCACTCTCTTCTGCACATGGTCGAGTAACCCCAAAATAGACTTTAAGGCACATAAGAGTTGTATTGCATTTTCGGTTGGACGTAGATGTTATAAATAGTAAAGAGATCTAAGATTTTTCCCCCTCTTCTGGACATAGTCGAGTAACCCCAAAATAGACTTTAAGGCACCGACCCAAACATAAGAGTTGTATTCCATTTTCGGTTTGATGTAGTTGGTAATTATAAATTGTAAGGAGATGGGATGGAGTGAAGTACTTTGTACACCGTTTCAGAAAACCAAAACACTTGAGTGCTTCTTTAGAGACACAAAAAATGTGTTCAGTCCAACGAACATCACCCCGAATTTTCTTTCCAAGAACATCAAGAGCATCCGACAGCTTAATATCCATACCATTCATGCGTACAGCATGAAGCAGCATTTGCGATCGTTTATTTGTGTGTTAGTAAACAACACTGGGTCTTACGAGCGTTGAAATCAACCCTGTTTTTATGACTCCATTCGGAGATTAAAACAAGAGTGAGTTATTCATAATCTGCCGCTTGGAACAATTGGCAAATGCAAATTGGCAAAGAAATAAGGTCCAATTATTTCTCCTGATGAAATTGCACACCAGACTGCGTGACTCAAATGAAAATTTACCTCGTCACTCATTACGATTTTTTCATTAAAAACGGGGTTGCCATGGGCCAGCTGTAACATCCTATTGACATATGTACGGCGACGTAAATGGTCTTGTGGAAGAAGCTCTTGTGTCAATTGAATTTTAAATGGAAGCAAATGAAAATCCTTGTGCAGAATTGTGGTCAAAGTTGTCGATGGCTTGGCTGATGGATTCTTTTGAACCCTTTCTTGAGCAGCAATTCTGCTTTCAGTCGATCTTGCAGTAGGTTGTGGTACATACTTGGGCCTATCACCTACAGACCCCCTTTCTTCAAAATCATTTACGACACGATAAATAGTTTTGTTGGCATGTTGTTTGTACCAAAATTTTCATCGCGTCACAGAAGTCGATGATTGATTTTGACAAAATGTTTTAACGATTAAAACACGTTAGTTAATCGAATATTTTTCCATAACAAATTTGCCACGTGTCTACTTCACAACTGCTAAATATGAGCTGTCGAGACTAGTGTTTATCAAAATGCCGGCAAAACAAAGCTGTATAGCTTTCCGGCGGCTACCCGTTGCTTACTTTGATATATTGCAAAATTGGTTTTCTTGAACAATCCTGCTTTCGTCTTATTTTAAGTACACTTGTGTATTATTCATAATTAAGTTTTTGAGTACAACTCGCATTAAAAGCATGTAGAAAGCACTTATCTGCGTTTTGTGTATCATAAAAGCAGTTAGATAGCCTTGCACACGGAAAAGTTACCCCTTGCCCTCCACCCTTGGTAATAGCTTAGCACCAATATAAAGCTGTTGTATCCTTTTACACGCGATACTATTTATCTACTCGTATGTTACAAAATTCATTCATATCATTTACGCTGCTTAGCTCATAAAACGTCACAAACGCCCAGACTTACTTTGGTATTTGGCCATGCGGACAGATGCGCGGACTGGAGAAAGAACTGCGTACTCACGTTGATTGGGTTTTATGTTTCTTTCTCGATTCTTTTAATAAATTTTTTCGACAACAATAAGATTTATTTCATCAGTTTTACCGTCTTTTGACCCTACCCTAAACACTTTAATGGATGCGTATATACAAGGAGTTTCATTCTACATTTTTAAAATCAAGCCAATGGCTCCAGAGATTTCCTCTTACAAACATATAAATTATTTCTCTTTATAGTATTAGTACAGATATTTATAATTTCAAAAGAGTTTCTCAACAATTTTGCACCATTCGCTTTATAAACTTTAAAAATGTGCCATCTCTGTCATTCGTAAGTGTTGCCAAAGAAAAAGCAATGTGATGTATTTTGACACTTTAGATGAGTGCACATTAATATACTCGTATTTTTGACCAAACGAAACTTTTAAAAGATTAAAATGATTTAGGCAGCAAACATAAAGCGAACAACAACAAAATGAATATGCAGCCTTTTCTGCTTTTCGCCAGCCACAAATGCTTAGAATTTAGCTTTAACTCATAATAAAAAGCCAGAAAACATATTTTCTTGCACATGGTAAACCAGGGGTGCCCAAAAGTTCTATATGGAAGAGCAAACACCAACACATTTAAGGAATTTTATTTATTTGAAATTTGAAAAGTAAAAGTTTTTGCTTTGCACTTTTGTATGTACACAAACACACATGTGTATATTAAATGCTTTTACAAAAACAAGCACTAAGCGCATAGAGCTTGGGCACTCCTATACTAAACTGTCAAATGAAAAGTTTCAAGAAACTCTTTAACATGTTGTCTGGTTAGAGAAAAGTGTGTTATCTCCTGTATGTGTGGAGATGTGGGTGTATGTGTGTACATGTTTCGTGCAAGTGTGCCGTCCACATTCAAATACATACATGTGCAAATCACCATTTAAATATTTAATACAAACACCTTTTTGTAAATACTCGTAAAAGTTCATTTCACACAAAATTTTTCATTTAATGTTTCTTTGCGTTTCCTTTTCTACTTTTGCTGAGAGTATAAAAACTTCAACATAGACTTGGGAAATACTTGTAAACTTTATTGACAGCGAGGGGCAGGGAATAATTCTTTAATAGTATATGCAAAAATATAGCATAATGTCATAAATAAAGTTTGATAGACAATACCAGTAAAGAATATCTGCTTTGTCTCAGAAATCAATTTCGATCGGAAGTTAGTTCCATTCCGAGAAAGATTCTCCAGAAAATTTAAAACGAATAGTTTTCTCAGTATGAAATCAGCTTTATGTTTTTTAACGAATTGCTAATTTCTATGCATATGTGTCACATATAAAAACAAATTTAAAATATTTGTATATCAATAAAAAAAATTATTGTGTGGCAGTTTACGGATATCGAAAACAAGCTCATGATTTTATACCCCGAATATGGCCATATATATTTAATGAGCAAGCAGTGTTGCCACATATAACTCGTAAAAATATAATTTGTTGAAATTGGAAGTTTCGAAAGAAGGTAAAACAATCGAAATGATAATTAGTAAACGAAACTATTCCGAATAATTCTTCTTAGATATAGTGTCTTTCCTAAAAATCCTTGAATCATCAATTATCACAATAATATTTTGTTTATCCAGATAATTGATAAATTGTTAAAATGAGAACTTAAACTTCAGCCCTCGCACATGTAGCATATGAGTTATATACATATGTATGTACATTAAATATTTAGGTGGTACCAAAGAAAATCACTTTAGTCATTGAATTTAATCCCCCAAACAAAATTGCAAACTTTTACCAAAGAATGTATTTTTGGCGAAGTGTTTAAATATGAGTAAATCTTCGAAGAAAACTTTACGTTTTAATGATCATTTGTATTGGTTGCTTTATGAGACTACGTTTGCATGTGGTAGTACATGTGTGTATACAAATTTAAAGTCCTATACACACGGAAGTCCGCAAATATCAAATGATAACAACGCAACTTTGGAGACATCTTTATTTCTTTAGAGATAAAACAAATGAAACAGAATTAAAACCATTAAAGTTCTTTCCAATAATTAAAATAAATTTAAAATATTTTTTAAAAGCCAATATAATAATATAAGCCAATATATATAAAAAACTAGTTTTGAAATATGAATCCAAAAGTTCCACACTGAAAAAAATATTAACAATTTTAGTTAGAAATAACCAAAAATGGCAACTCTGCTTCCCCGTATCGTATCGCTTACTCTTAGGTTACAGGGAAATGAAGTTGTAATAATAAGAGTGATTCATCTCATCGATAAAATCCTACCTTTAACCAAAGTTGCAATAATCAGCCTTAGACTCTTGTAAAGGTTCTATAAGACTGTGACCTTTTGAATTTCACGACTCTTCACTGAAATAAACATACACTGCTGATGTCAACAAGTAACTGTCATTTGACTCCTTTCTACAATAAATTTGAACAAGCTGCGTCATTTAGCTTGTAATGGGTGATTTTATAAGAACTATCGGAAATTTAAAAAAAAAAAACACATAAAATTCAGAACAATGCATGAAATATTTATTTGGATCGATAGTTGGGTCGATATAATTTAATGTTTGAAGATTATTTCATGCAAATGTTGGCCGCGGCTGCGTCTCAAATGGTCCATCCGCATAGTCCAATTTTGGCATACTCTTTCCAACATTTCGGCCGGTATCTCACGAATAATGTTGGCAATGTTGGCTTCCAGTGCGTCAATCGAAGCGGGCTTGTCGCTATAGACATTAGCCTTAACATAGCCCCACAAAAAATAGTCTAGAGGCGTTAAATCGCACGATCTGGGCGGCCAATTGACTGGTCCCAAGCGTGAAATAAACTGTTCACCGAACTCGCCTCTCAATTGGTCCATTGTTTCGCGTGCTGTGTGGCATGTGGCACCGTCTTGTTGAAACCACATGTCATGCAAGTCAAGCTCTTCCATTTTGGGCAAAAAAAGTTTGTTATCATCGCACGGTACCGCTCACCATTCACAGTAACGTTGTGATTCGCTTCATCTTTGAAGAAATACGGCCCAATGATGCTGCCAGCCCATAATCCGCACTAAACTGTTGTTTTCTGTGGATGCATTGGTAGCTCTTGCAATGCTTCTGGCTGCTCTTCACTCCAAATACGGCAGTTTTGCTTGTTCACGTATCCATTCAACCAGAAATGAGCCTCGTCGCTGAACACAATTCTTCGATAAAAAAGTGGATCTTCATCTAACTTTTCAAGAGCCCATTCACCAAAAATTTGGCGTTGTGGTAGTTCGTTTGGCTTCAATTCTTGCACCAGCTGTATCTTATAAGGCTTCACACCCAAATCCTTCCGCAAAATTTTCCACGTAGTGGAGTAACAGAGGCCCAATTGCTGCGAACGGCACCGAATCGATAATTCACGGTCATCACCAACACTGGCCGATACGGCTGCGATATTTTCTTCAGTTCGCACTCTACGTAAGCGTGTTGGTGGTTTAATGTCCAACAATGTAAATTTGGTGCGAAATTTTTTTACAATAGCCTCAGTAGGTCGATTAAACGATTGGTAATAAAATTCAATAATTTGCAAGCGTTGTTCGTTTGTAAGACGATTCATGATTAAATTATAGACCAAACTGAAGATGTTTGACAGTGACACAAGATACAAAACATGCGTGAGCTGTCAAAACTAGTGTTGCCAAAAAGATAATAGCAAAAAAATCACTCGTTATTTACCAGCCGTTAATAGCATAGCAGCACGCATTTTGAGAAGAAAATGGAAAAAGTGAATTTCGCGTGCTCATTAAGGATTACTTTTTACGGGAAACCCCCATCACTTAAAGTAAGATTAAGCTTTATAACTGTTATGATGATTCTACAACATCCATTTCCATGGTTTAATAAGTTTCGATATGGCCGTACAATGTACGGAAAATGGATGTGCAGTTGAGGTCTTCTAATCCGAAACAATTGAAAAAATTCACGATATGGGTTTAGCCGATCGGAATTGAAAGTGAGAGAGATTATGGAAACCATAGGCATCTTACATGGTTCAGTGATTTGAATTTTGAATGATATGAGAAAACTTTCCACTGAAAGAGCGCAAAGCAATGGGGTACATATTTTGCAGGAAGGTTTGGCGTTGCTCAAGTTTTTGCATCCCTTTTGCAACCGTGGTCGAAACTTGGAACCAGCACAAAACGCCGGAGACCACCACAAGGTGTTTTTGTCAGGCGACCGTTTTTGCGATGCACGCGGTATAATCCTTTAATAGGGAAAAACCATCAATGGCGAATATTATACCAAATTTTTGGGCCGATACAATGAGGAATTATATTAGTATCAATAAAACAGAGTAACAATGTGGTGATATTCCTATTAATCAAAATAGTTGAATACCACACACTAATTGACAAGCTTCTTCGCTCACTCTTGCATATGGCCGAGTAACCTCAAAATAGGCTTTGAGGCACTGGCCCATTTTCGGTCAGTTGTAGGTGATGTAATAGTAAGGAGATCAGATGAAAATATTGTGAAATTGGTTTACATCAGACCTGCCTTGACGGCCTAATCTGATGATAGAGCAACTCCACGGGTTATTCACGACTCACCAGTATCCTGTGTGGCTTCCAAGACTCACACAAGTTGCAACTTTTTCAGGCCTTCTAAACCCTCCTGTATGCAATTTCCCAGCAGTCAATAGAAATCAAGTGTTAATGAGATGGCAGGCCGAAGCCCATTAAGAACATCAGCTCTTAACCAACTCATCTGAACCTCTCGGGGGATATGCTGATCTCCGTTCTGCCAATGCTAACTCTTGGTTAGGATTTCAGAAGTCCAATACAACATAAGGCATGTGTCTTCCTATAGTTTAACTTGCTATAACAAACGAGGGACTCCTTTTCTTCTATGCCCTAGAAAGCGGAGTGCTCTGGCTTGGTATACGTCGAGGCAAAACCTGCTCCGCGGAGGGATTGATTGGAGTGATATATGATGATGTAAGTCTTGCCCGTTTCAAAATGAATGCTTCTTTACAGACATGAATGCTTCAGTAGAGACGTGGAGAATCTGTTTAATTCAGCCAACATCAAGAGCATCCAATTCCTCAATATCTATACCATACATGAGTACAGATAGATTAGGAGAAGGAAATGAGGCTTACGCTGCCCTTGAATAATTCTTGGACTCATTTATAAAAACAAAAAAACATTTTCATTCAAAAAGGCACGGATTTATTGGCCCTCGTATACGAGTACGTACATTTCTAGTTTTTTTTTTAACAAAAATCGAATTAAAAGTATATAGTGAGTTTTCTCTTCAATCTATGATTATTTCGATTATGTTTTTTCCAAATGTCCAATCTGGCAACGCTAATCGAAAGGATCTGCTTTACTCATATCATACACCGATTATCAATTATGTTGGCATTATAAAGGGTGTTTTTTTAAGCTAGATAGAACTTTAAATTGTAAAAAGTAACACAAAAAATTAAATTTTGATGAAACATTTTTTTTATTTGTTTCAGTATACTCTGACAAATCATCATGAATAGACTCACGCTTGAACAACGCTACGAAATTATCCAAATTTACTTTGAAAATCAGTCGTCGATTCGCGCAACTTATAGACGACTTCGATGAGGCGCATTTTTGGCTTAACGGGTTTGTTAATAAGCAAAATTGCCGCATATGGAGTGAGACCAATCCACAAGAGACCCTACAGACTCCATTACATCCAGAAAAATGCACTGTTTGGTGCGGTTTTCATGCTGGTGGCATCATCGGACCTTATTTCTTCAAAAATGAGGCCGGAGCTCGCGTTACGGTCAATGGAGATCGTTACCGCACCATGATCAATGATTTTTTGTTTGAAAATATGGATGACATTGATCCGGAGGAGATGTGGTTTCAACAGGATGGCGCTACGTGCCATACGGCGAACGCAACCATCGACTTACTGAAATCAAAATTTGGCGATAAGTTGATTTCGAGAAATGGACCTGTCAATTGGCCTCCAAGGTCGTGCGATTTGACACCTCTCGATTATTTCCTGTGGGGCTACGTGAAGTCACTGGTTTATGCTGATAAACCAGCAACAATTGACGCCTTGGAGGCCAGCATTGTTCGTGTTGTTCGTGACATACGGCCAGCAGTGCTCGAAAAAGTGGCCCAAAATTGGACGTCCAGAATGCGCTTCGTCAAGAACAGCCGCGGTGCCCATATGCCCGAAATCATTTTCAAATGTTAATGTCACGTATTGATCTTTCGAATAAAAAAAAATTTTGATTACAATTTAATTTTTTGTGTTATTTTTTACAATTTCAAGTTCTATCGGGCTTAAAAAAACACCCTATATATTTCTGTGTTTGTTTATTAAAAATTATGAAATCAAATTATGTTTTTATCACTTCGACATAATTTAAAACATGGAAAATAAAATTTTATGGGTTTATTTTAAAAATTTCCCATATTCTTGAAAATGTTGCTTATGTTGATTTTTTTTTTAATTTTTTTATTTTCTTTTCCCTTTATAAAAAAATATATTTTATGTTTTTAATTCTTTTCTTATTGCAGAACTGACAACACCATTCCTAAAACACTACAATTTAATAAAATATTTCTTTTTCCCATTTTTGATTTCTCAGAAAAAGTTTGTGTGTTTATGTGTGTGAAACTTTTTTTACAACTCACTTAACTTTTTGTAACAAAATAAAGATGAATCTTCCACATACAATAAAGGAAATTATTTTACATGTAATAAACTTTTATGCCAAAAAAATACAAATAAATGTGTTCTTCTGTTTGGTCGGTCTATAAATGCAGCAGTATGATTTCTGTGAAGGAAAAATAAACGAACAGAACAGAATCAAGAAATAACAAATGAAATATATTTTGTAAAAATACAAAATTTTTAAATGAAAACTTATTTGGTTTTAAAATTTTTTCTCCTATTTTTTTTTTTTATATCTTGCCTTTTATAAATACATATTTTTAAATGCACATAAATGGCATCACAAACGCACACAACCATAAATATTTATTTGTTTGCAACAATTGTTACTTATTCATACGAGTATGAATATTTAAATACAGTACGAGTGTGTGTGCATGTGTGTGTGTGTGTGTGAGTTGGTTGTGCATAAAACTTCTTATAATCGTATGAGAATTTTTCCTTTTTTTTTTTTTGCTTGTTTTGGGAGAGTCAAAGAATGCACAGCTGAATATATACATGTATGTGTCTGTGTGTGTGTGAGTTTTATTTTGTATGTGCAAATGTGCAACCTCTTGAAGATAATAATAATTTAGTGTTGTTGAAATGACTTTTGACCATCATCTACAATTGATATTATTAGCCTGAATATAATCATACTTATAGTTATGCTCATATAAACACATTCCAACACAAATAAATGTAAATACAGAAAGAAAACTAACGTATTCATACAGATAAATACGTAAGAATATGTGTAACAAAACTTAGTGCCCACTAAACAAACACTCACTTGCCTCAAAACTCTAGCTGTAATTAAGAACGGTGGGCTAAAACGAATTCTTTTCTCAAGAAAAAAATTCACAAGCATATTTTTCTAAGCGGATTTATTCTAAGGTCTCACAGCGAAAATTATCTTCAAATAAAAGTATGTGGAATTTGAATCTGACTAATTCAAATCTGTTTTGAGTTTTTCTCTAGCACGTAGAGAGAGTTTTTTACAGGTCTGTGGCTGTGTTCTGTAACTTTGGCGAAAAGTTCTCGCGTCGAAAACTTGTGAAACAAATTATTCCATCGTTTCTCGAAAAGTGAGAAAAAACTGCGTCTGTAACTCATGTCGAAAACTACCCAAAGCGATTACGTCATTACGTTAGAAGTTAAGAGTAAACATGTGCTTGAGTGTAACATAAAGTACTGCAAAAACAGTTTAACTAAGCTACTAGGCATTACTCATTGTTCAAATATTAATAAAATGTTGTATGCTACTGTTACGTTTTACTCTGAAGAGCACACTCAACTCACACGAACAAACAAAAATATTTATGTTCTCGTGTACGAGAAAACTTGTCTTCGTGCTGTTTTTAAGGCAGAGCTATTGTCAGCTTAATTATTTGTGAATTATTGGTGATACAACAAGTCTTAAAATTTTTGAGGATTAAGTGCATTACAAAGTGTTTTGTTTTTGAAAAGTTAGAAAAAAGTAAGTATATAATAATACATACATACGTACATAATAAAACATGCATATGCACATTTCAACGAATGCATTATTTTGTTTTTGTAAGGTTTTTTTGTTAGTCAGACAAATAAATTTTTTTGTTGCAATATTCCTTAACTAAGCATTTTTATTATTCTTATTATGTTTGTACCAGAGAATGACAATCAGTACTGATAAATAAAGAACTAATCTTCAAATTTCATTATTGGGTATACCCATTACCTATTCGCAAAAAATGTCCATTCAAACGCATATGCTTCCCAACCCGTACCAAAAATATTTCACTGTACAAAATAAACTGACACTTCAATTAAAAAACAAAACAAATATAATTGTGCGCATTTTAAAATTATTATTTTCTACCAGTAAAAAATTATAAATAGCTTGTTTTCTATGTTTCCCAGCTATCTATATGTCGACATTTCATAGGAACTACCCTAATCATCAGTAGACTTTGGAAATTTTTGAAAGATATTCTCAAACATTCAACTTTATATCCCAACATAGGAAACAAGAAAACAAGCTATTTATAATTTTTTTACTGGTATAAATGTTAGAAGTTTAAATAGCGAATAAAAAACTTAATTGTTTGAATTATTATTTTCTATAAATACTTAAGTGATATTTGCGTCAGCCTCTGGTTTGTACACGTGCCAGCATAAATACACGCATACGCACATGCACTTGTAGTTCTCCAACCCGTGCAGCAATTATTGGAATTTTTTTTGTGCCAAAGTTTCAACTGCGTGGTCAAAGTACAATTTGTAAAGCATTGAGAGCTATAATAATTGTGTTGTGGTTTATTGTCTCAAGCAAAGTAAAACGATTATGTTATTTTCATAATCCCTTTCATTCATACGCATTCACTTTATGCAAAAAAAATACAAGAACCATTAGTACAAAAAACGATGAAAAACTCAAAAATATCTACAAGTATTTGAAATTTCAAAAACTTGTCTGCTTTGAGTGTAACAATGCAGATGTTTAGTTAAGAGTAATTATTCTTAGGTAATTGTTCGTTGACAATTGCAGTCAAAGTTAGTTATTAGACGAATATGTGATGGGCCGAGTGTAAATGTAATTCGTTCATGGGTGCAGAGAGTCCGTGCAACTGTTTCACCACGGCCAGGGTGCAGTCGGTATTCAAATTTTCCCGAAAATATTGAACTGGTTGAAACGTGAAAATCTGCGCGTTTTAATACTGAAAAGAGCAACCTGACATGCATTTCCAAAAACGATTATGTATGTTATTTAAAAAAAAAGAATCTGAAATTGCATCCTTTCAAAACTGAAATTATTCAAGAGTTGAAAGAAAGTGACGTTGATTTACGCAAAAATGATTGTGAAACAATTTTGGAGCGTTTTCGTACTGTAAATCCCATTTTTATTGGAGAGACTATGATCATTTTCAATTAAGTGGTTATGTCAACATGCCAAACTGCCGTTACTGGCCTTCAAAAAACCGCAACGATTGAAACATCAAAACCCATTGCATTGCCCCAGAGTAACTGTTTGGTATGGCTTATCAATGCATGAGAGGCCAGGCGACGAGTGTCAACGGTGCAAATTATCGACGCATGATTACCAAATTTATGACCTCATATATCGTACTCTTCACACACGTAGTTTCAACAGGATGGGGTGACTGTACACACAGACAGAGCTTCGATGAATTTGCTTCGAGAAAATTTCCCCCAAAAACTTATCAGTCGCTTTGGGAACATCCCAAGGATACCTAGGTCGCCCGATCTAACAAACATGGATTTTTTATGGAAATATCTCAAAGAGAGGGTTATAATGACAGTCTCCAATCTTGGTCGAGAAATCAGCTAAATTCAACCAAGTTTACTGCAGCGTGTAGCGTAGAATACAAGACTCCGTTTTTAACAGACATCTGGATAATATACTATTTATGGGAATACCTCAAAGAGAAGGTTATAACAGCAATCTCCAATCACTGAGTGGCTTTAAAGGAAAATATTTGTCGAGAAATCAGCTAAGTTGAACCAAGTTTACAGCATCGTGCGGCGCAGAATACAAAACTCCCTTTTTTAATAGATTGATCGTCGACAATTTTGTTCAAAGTTCGGTATTCGGCGAATACGTGATAATCCGGGTGTAAATTTAACTCATTTGTGGTTGCAGATATTCCACGCAACTGCTATGAAAGTCCCATGGCCAGGGCCTGGTCGATATTCAAGGGCTCCCGAAACCATTGAACTGGTTGAAAGTAGTTTACGTGAAAATTCGCGACGTTCAATACGGAAAAAAGCAGCCTTACTGTGACTTCTAAGAGCGATTATTCATGAAACTCATAATCTGACAATAATAAAGTTCAACTATTTATCATTAATACTTACTCACTAAAAAAGTTATTATTATTCTGAAATTGTCCTTCATATTTGTAACTATTCGAAATTTCAAAAACTACGTACTTTTTCTTTTCAATTATAATTTTTATCTATTATTGTTTTGGCCACTCAATTGCTTATTAGGAAAAATAATATGGTCGACTTCCTAAACACAAGTTGCAATACATAATTTAAAAAAATGCGTATGCAAGGCTAAAGATTTGTTAAGTGCAACCTCGCATTAGAGAGAAGTTTTTTTTGCAAATTATCGGCATTTAGGAACATCGCTATGCAACTCATACATAAAACAAATGTAAAAAACATGTTATAAAACTTAATAACAAAAATTATTTATCCATTTTGTTGGCAAGTGCTGAATAATTATTTCAGGTTAAACCTTGAAAAAAAATTTTGAGGAATGCATTGAATTATTGGATGATGCCATTTTGTATTCACATTTCCGTTTGCATACAAAATAAAAATGATGCGAGCTTCTAACAGCTGATACTCATTAAAATGAGTTGCCAAACGATTAAGAACAATGGACGTTGCCAGAATGTTTTATATGCATTTACGAAATGTATGCATTGTAAATATGCGTTGCAACTTGCATTTAGTAAGTCGGCCTATATCTCACAAATTGTAATTAGGTTGCCCACTGTGCTTTATTGTGCAGGAACCCACACACTTTTATATATTTTTGCTTTATGAGCTTAAAGTTTTTTTTTTTTTTTTTTTGTTACCAAATTTACGTGTTATTATTTTTTTTTTCTCTAATTTTATTAGTTTATTTGCAACAATTGTTTGAGAGTTGTTTGTTTAGCAAATAAAAAGAGATATATAGACTTAAAACATAGTATTAAAAATATTCAATATATTTAATGAAAAAAAATCTTTCAAAAAGCTTAAAAAAGTATCAATAGAGAGACTTGGGATATCTGGAAGGTTATAAGCACATATTTTTAATGAAACTATATTAAGATAAATATCCTGAGCAATAGATCCCCTTAAACGACATTGCATCTTTTTGTCTGCGTTGATTCTACTAGTGATTGCTTAGCTTCCAAAATAAAGCAACTCTAACACACAATGAAGGATATGTTAAAGAATTCGTCAGAGTTTCGCTAGAACCAAATGTCGCCATTTATTTAAAATAAAATTCTTAAAATTTGCAAAATGATAGTTTTTTTATATCTTTATGAAACAATTAATTAAGTTACGAATTTCCTTTTTGAAATAAGTAAATATTCCATTTGTCTGCCGGAAAAACTTCCGTGCTCATAAATTAACTCTAGGATAGCTAAAATATTTATAAAACTTCTCGTTTGTTTGTGTTTGTTTTTTATGGAAATAATTCTTGCTCTGCTCCTAAATCATTTGACTAATCTCAATGTTTTCTTGAAGAAAATTGTGCTGTTTGTTTTTATTTGCTAGAGCTTATCATTCCTGGTTAGAGGAAGCACACAGAACTGAAATGAAAATTTCCAAGTTATCAATTTGAACGCTTAAGAAATGGTGCAAAGTATTTATACATTTATCGCTTTACTGCCGTTTTTTATTTTAAAAATGAATATTTAAACTGATAGAATAATTAAAAACATTTTTAAGATTTTTACGAGGGTGGTCGCTTGCCAGACAGCACTTTTTCGATAGCTTGACAAATAGAAGAAAATAAAACTTATAAACTATATTTCATGTACTGTCTTCAATAACACTTAAAGGCCCTGGATTCACTATTCTACACGATCGTACGATTCATTCACAGGAAACTGTCTGGCCGACTTGAAAAAATCGCTTCAAAATGGCGTTGTAGGCCACACTATTACACAAGTATGATTGAAATAATTTACATACACAATAAAACAATTAAAAACTCTTATTAACATAATAATTTTACAATTAAGTTTTTATTCGCTATTTTTAGCTTCTACCATTTATACCAATAAAAACATAGAAAACAAGCTATTTATAATTTTTATAATAATTTTACATTAATTAAATTTTTTTCTTGAGGCACCAACAATATTCTTATATTTTTCACAATATATACAACACTGATCGCACAGAAACCATAATGTTTTGAAAAGTTTCATAAAATTTTTCAAATCGCACGATTTGTCAAAAAGTCTGTTGCACGGTTGCATTTTTAGTACTTTTTCAGCACACATGCTTTATTTTGTAGATCGCACGATCGTGTATAATAGTGTAACATGGCCTTAAAAAGTTTAATAATTTTCATTGTATCGGTGGCTGAGTGGTTAAGGCAGCTGTTCATGATACGTCATGATTCAAGTTCAAATCCGAATGGGTGCTGATGAGTAGTGTAGCGACTATGAAACAGGTAGTTGTCCCCCAGCTAAAGATTTGATTATTATTTTTCTTGTCTTCTTCAATCAAAAATTATTGATCACAGCAAATTTGTATTGTAAAAAATCCTTCTTAAGAAAGGAAAAACTTGAACTAGTATAAAACCCTATGTACAATAACCAAAAGCCTAATTTTCATTGTCATTCAAATATTTAATAAGGTGGAGTTTTCGAACATAGGTACAATTATTTTCGAATGTTTTTCCCAGAAATTTATTATTGCAAAACATGAAATTTTGAAATAACTGACAAATAACTCATAAACAGGAAAATTAATTACAGTTTAATGTGGTCTTCAAGGATTCGAAAATAAATTCGAATATTCGACACAAAAAATTAATGTATATTTCAATATTTTATTCTTTCTTAATTTTCAAGATGTGTGTGATTTTAATTAAGTTCGAATAATCGAAACAAATACAATAGAAGTGGTGAGTAGAATTTATTCAGTTATTTAAGTAGTTTAATGCATTCTATAAAAATTTTAGTGTTTTTTTTTGCGAGATCAGAAATCAATTATACCACTACCGTATTAAAGCAGCCATGTTATAATACATTTAATTTTTTTATGACACGTTTGTACTGAAACAAGGCAGCTTAATACGGTAGTGGTATAAGCACAGCTGTCTTTCGTTTCCTTTGCGTAAATTTGTCAAAAACACGTAGACTTGTTTGCTTTTTTAAACAAAATTTTGACAACTGTTCGTAAATTGTACCAACAAAATGCATGTTGATGTTTTTTGGTATTGTGTTTATTGTAATTCTGCCACTACCTATTAAACGAATACTAACGCTGCCATTACACAGGAAAGTACTTTCATGAAATTTCTGTATACGTATTATAAATAAAAAATACAATGAAATAGACGACTTTCATGAAAATTCCTTGTTCGTCTACACAGGAAAGTGAAAGTTCATTTTAAAAATGTCGCCGAGGCAAAGAGTTGCAAAATTTGCCTATACTTCTCTCCATTCTTATTTTGTTCGCTTACTAATTAGAGTTGCCAAATTTATTACATATACAGATTTATGGGGCAATAGTTGAACATAAAAACTTATCATTATAAAGTTTTTTATGAGATTATTTTTATAAAAAGACTTTAATTGTTTTCTTTATATGCATTAAAAGAAAAAAATATTATAATTCTTTTCATAACATGCAAAAGAAGTTAATTTCATAATTATTATTTTACTACAATACTGCAACTTTGTATAATTCTTTGTATGTGGCAACAATGTTTAGCAATTTATCATTTTACTTTCAGAAAACTTCAAAAAATTTGTTTCATAAAATTTTTGATGAAAGCTGAGAGCAAAGTAAACAAAATGTGAATGAGCTAGTGAAAAAGTGGGAGTGTACGGCAACTTTCATGAAATTACTTTCTTGTCTAAACGCTAGGTAACATAAAAAATCTAACAGAATATATAATTAGTCTCACGTAGAAAGGCCCTAACTCGCATTTTCCTTGAATTGAGCTCTTTTAGGGAATCTACTACGTTTCACACAAGAACACAGTGTCACAAAGATTTAATTATATAAATTCATACATATTGCTCTTACAAGCAATTGAGCAAAAAGAGTTACTTTTAGATGTACCTATTTACACAGTTTCCATTACGGGTTTTCCTTCTCCTGTAAAATTGCAATTATATTTGTTAGGGCCTTTCTACATGAGACCAACGATATTAGTGTTGTAAAACAATTGTAAACAAAATCAGTAGTCGTACGTTTTTCCCTAGTTTGTTGTTAAAAGTAGATAAATGAAAATATTTTGTGAAATATTTGTTGCAAATACTATTTTTAAAGAAATTTAATATTATTTTTATTTTTTAATACATCTTTGAACATATAAACGTACCTAAAAATGTATATTTACTTGTTTACCGGGATAACCGAACAGTAAGATAGAATTCCACTAACAATAAAATGGAAACCAAATGAGAAGAGAGTTGCCGTACGTATTGATAGAAAAGTCTTTCAAATAAATATCTTTAATAGTACAGAGTTGTTATTGTTGGTTTATGAATGCAATTTTTTTTTTATTTATAATAGCTTTATTAAAAACGAATTGTTTTATAACAATAAAACAACAAAAAAATTTTTTTATATGACTGTAAAAATTTTGCATTTAGCAGTAGTTATTTGAATCTCTTACGGCCATATTCATAAAAAAGCACTAATCAGCATTTTAACAACTTTTTAGTTAAAACAGAATTTTCAGCAAAAAAACACATTTTATAAAAACGTATTCATAAACAGCATTTTAGCTAAAAATCATTTTATTGAAATTTTCTATTTGTGATTGGCAACGCCATCATATGCAATTCTCATATGAATCATAGTGCTGCAATAAAAACGGTTATTTGTTCACATAGTAGTCATGTAAAGAAATGTCTTGTATTGTTTTTTATGAAAATCGACTTTAAAACAAATAAATAAATGTTAGCTCCATTTTGTCTTTCATTTAAATAGCAAAAAATACTGAGTCAGAAAAGTTTTACTTTGATTTCTTTTGCTTACGCGTATGAAAAAATATGAATAACGAGCTTTTTTATTATTTCGTTTTTTTTTTACACATCACTGATGTACATGGCATTTTATTAATGTATATTATTTTAAATAAATAAAATGTTAGTAATAACTAAAAGATTGACAGAAGACTGGAAATAATGTAAAGCGTAATTGCTTATCTGGAATCCAGAATAAAATAGATTACTTCTTTCCCTGAAAGTTTTCTGTTGTCAGCTATTCAAAGCTTGGGTCATATTTTCTATAAAAAACACACAGCTATTGTTATCAGTATCAAGGGGTTTTTGATAAATATGCAATAAAAATTTTCGCAACATATAAATAAACAATAACTAAAAAACACAAATATCACCTTAAAATTGTCTTAAAATTGGGTGCAATCAGTTTTAAAAATGGTTGACTTAAAAAACTGCTAAAAAGAACATTTTAACGTAAAATTCGTTTATGAATACAGTTTTATCGAATTTTCCCTAAAAATGGTTTGAACGGCTGTTTAACTTTTTTATGAATACGACCGTTAATGTTTAAACAATAGTTTACAAAACTGCCAGGAAAATAATTTTTGATTTTACTTAAATTAACAACCCTCGCACTGTCCTCATGTTTGTTAGTTCGCCATTTGTTCGCATAAAGTATGCGAGTTTTTAAACAAGAAGTATTTATTACAATAATAGTTCGACGATAATCCTTTTTGCTTGCGATAAAACTGCAAAAAGGCGAAGAACAATCACAAACAAACAAACATTTGAAGGCGACAATTAAGCACTTTTTACTTACTGGCTAAAAGTACTCTGCCTAATCTGTCTTTTATAGAATATTCATATAAGGATACATTAAGAGCAAGAATATAATTATGGTGCTCGGTACTGGTGCTGGTGCTGAGGAAGATGGCTGAATCTGAGTAGAACAACTTTAAATACTATAATTGTTTTCGCAAAAAGAATCATATATATTGCATGCAATTAGCAGCTAACAAAGATAAAAGCGAAGGATATTTGAATTTTTTTTCTTTTTTGTTGGTGTCTCCCAAAAAATTTGCATTCAAATGCCACCAAATTTATAATAGTGCAGCCGAATGATAAGATTATCAACAAAAATTATTACCTTAATTATTACTTATAAATAAATGGAAAGATAAAAGTACGAACAACTGCTTAATGAATTAAACAGTATATTTAAACTATTTGACGATAAATAGTTAATACCAAGAATTGGCTGATGAACATTCATACATACAAATGCAGATAAGAATGTGTATGTGTGTGGGAACAAAAACAAGAATAAACCTAAACTTATGTGCACGACATCTATTGCCATATACTACTAACTAATTTTGTAGAGGTTTTGTAAATGCGTTACACTAAGGTGGTTGTCTGTGCTAACTGAGATGGCACCAATCATATGTCACACAACATATCTTGTCACTTGTTCTATATCATATCTTTTATCCAATTTTTACTATTAAAGGCCCTGGATTCTCTATCGTATACGATCGTACGATTCATTCACAGGAAAATGTTTTAAAAGTCCGGCCGAATTTACAAAATTGCTTCAAAATGGCGTTGTAGGCCACACTATTATACAAGTATGATTGCAATAATTTATATATACAATAAAATAATTTAAAACTTTTATTACCAATGAAAGAATTATAAATAGCTTGTTTTCTATTTTTCCCCAGCTGTCTATATGTCGACATTTCATAGGAGCCACCCTAATCATCAGTAGACTGTGGAAAGTTTAGAAAGATATTCTCAAACATTCAACTTTATATACCAACAATCTAAATATATTGTTGAGAATTAAAAAGGAAAAATGCGCAACATGTTTTAATTTAAAATAGTTTTAGAATTATATGTTTTTTTCAGCTACGAAATAACATAAGCAAAGCTTTTTTCGCACGAAATACATACACGTATACTTAAAATTAAGAAGAAACATGTATAAAAGAACAAATGGACAACATTGAGTACATCAAATTTTTCACACCTTCAATCTCAATACTAGGCTTTACAACGAAATAATAAGAATACCTTAGTTCGTCAGTTCTTAACAAACAACATTGGCGAATTTAAACGCATCGGTTGCACTGAAGCTTACTTCAGATATGAAAAAGCTGCCTCCTCGTAACAGTAAAACATTACATTTAGGTTATTATTTATTTATCTAGTAACTATACAGTTGAAAAGTAAATTTGCAAATTATAGGATGCTCAGCATGGCGGGGTGACAAAGACCGTAGCCCCCAAGATAGTATTAACAGTTCGTTTGTAACGTTGCTATGACTAACTATAACGACCAAAGCCTTCACATACGAAGTTGCAGCATGGATAATACTGAAATACCTCCAAAAAAAACTGTAAACCAATACAATTCGTTAAGGCAAACCCTTAACCAGTGCGAGTGAGACGCAAAACTCTCGAAAACCGAACAATAAAAATGACAAGACTGACCACGCTTAAGAAATAATAACGTTGACTCGAGAGCTCTTCTTCAGCCCAGAGCTGCTTTACGACTGAAATTTAGGTTATAATAAAGTTGTGATAATGAAATAGGATTTATCCCGCCGATAAAAGCCTACATCTAACTAACGCCAAGTTGTAGTAGCGGGCTTAAATGGAAAATTTTGCTGCTATATCAGAATATGATTTGCTAAATTTTGCAACAAAAATGTCAAAATGGTCACGCTGTATATACGTAATGCTTAACGGTTTTTATATAAAATAACCTACTGCGATATTTTACAGCACTGCGAACTTTCAATAATATTTTATTTAACACCTCTGGTTTCATACCAGCTGGTCAGTCAATGGTTGTTTTGAATTTTCTTTCACCACTAGTTGTCACTTCTGGATTTACTCAGAATAGGGAGATATTAACCCAGCAAACTTTTTTTCTTAACAAAAAAGAATTGTCCATTGGTCCACTACTGCACTGGTTAGGTCTCATAGTGGCACAATTAGATTTTTTTTAAGAAACACCTTTTTGAAAATTTTACTAAGAAAAAAGTTTGCTAGGTTAATATCTCCCTATTCTGAGTAAATCCAGAAGTGACAACTGGTGGGCCAGAACTGTCCATTGGTCCACTATTACACTGGGTAAGTCTCATAGTGGCACAATTAGTTTGAAAGATTTTTTTTAAGAAACACTTTTTTGAAAATTTTGTAAATATTGTCACTTCTGAGTAAATCCAGAAGTGACAACTGGTGGGCCAGAATTATCCGTTGGTCCACTATTGCACTTGGTAAGTCTCATTGTGGCACAATTAATTTGGAAGATTTTTTTAAAGTTTTAATTAAAGCGTTTTCACTACCGGAAATGTAATTGGCACCACTAATACGTTTTTTTTTTATGTAAACAAAAAATAGTACTTTTTTTGTAACTCTGTAAGAAAGTTTGCCCAAGGTGCATTAACGTATACACGGTGGCAGCACTACGGCATGTGACAATTTTTTGCTTCTGGCAATATAGTAAGCTATTTATGTCAAATGTATGGTTTACATATTTGGAAGAAAATTTAGTGTTTTATTCTGAATTGAACATATACAACTTATTTTGTGAACATAAAAATAATTTATAATTATGAAAAGGTACATTCATAGTTTATAATTGTGCAAATAGTTACAAATATTTTTGATAAACATAGCTTACCACCTGCCTGTTTTTGTTGTACTGTTGTAATTTTTCTCTAGTGCTGCCACCGTGTATTTGTTAATGCACCTTGAGTTTGCCATTCACCGAAGTTTGATTTCTTCTGCTGCGTACAAAACATTATCAGTCGGACAAAAATTTTTCGAAAATATTGTCGTGTTTGCGTAAAAAAATTTAAATAAGCTGTAACAACTATATTGAATTGAAAGATGTTCAATTGTTTATCTTGTTGAAGTGAAACAAATAAATATATACATATAACAATGCAACTTGATGATGTAATTTACGTCACTTGCCTGCTGACATGCATTGGAGCTGGAAATTATTTCAAAAAAATACCAGATGAAACACAGCGGAAATTTTTGGGCACTGGCTTTGGTTTGTTGATGGTTTTTCTGGTATCAGGATGGCACACTTTGCACTGTCTAGTTTCGGCCGCTTTGGGAATAGTAGCTGTAATATGCGTTCATCCTAGGTAACCCACACATCACATTGCTTTCTTATTTTTTAAATTTATTTAATGTTCTTTTTAAGTAAATGCCATTTGACAGCTTTTATCACAATGTTTGGTTATTTGATGTTTTTCCGCTTGGTGGACATGTTTGGTTTTGCGGCGCCTCCAGGCCATACAAATATGATACAAATGATTTTGACCTTGAAGGTTTGTTTATACGTAATATATTTTTTAGTTACTGGCGTCAAGGCAGATGCTGTAGTATACAAACACAAATTGATGGAATATCAATTATATTTAAAAATAATTTTTAAGGTTGCCGGTGTAGGTTTTGAGAAAACCGCGTCCTGGAAAAAGCTGCAGCAACGAGAAAAAGAACAAACTGACCAGAAACCAGCAGATGGTCAGTTGGTAGAAATAACCGATTACGATGTGGAAATTCAATCTATTGGTCCTATGGAGATATTTCACTACTCGTTTAACTATATTGGCATTCTCACAGGTAAATAACAGATTTTCATAGTACCCAACTACTGGCACAAGTTTTAGTTTCTATAACAAGTCATTTAAGTTTTATTTTCTATAATAAATCAATCTAAAATTGAATTTTCTAAACGATGAAAATTTTGCTCATGAACTTTAAGCAAAAGATATAGAAAATAACGCGAACAAAGGTCGCTTTATACAGTAGTTATAATTTTATTTGTTGCAGAGGTTTTTTTGTGCTATTTTAGTACTATATTAATAAATTTGATAAAGCTTATCAAAAGCATGCTTGCAATATTTAAAGATTAAACCGTGAGTAGTAAATGTAAACACAAGGACATAAGTAAGCAAAATGTGAAAGAAATGTAGGGAAGCGTTGTAGAAACACAAGATTTTAATTGCCATTATCTGACAGCAATACCAGCAATACCGATCAGTAACCCAGCAGCTTCAAATATTCAATTTGTAATTTGCCTGTCTCATCATAAACAGTAAATTAGCATGCGAAATAACTAAAGTGAATAACTTAGAAGCTTCATCGATAAATTGCTTTTACAAAATTTCAATACAAAAAGTTTCCTATTGCATATATTAATTTAGGAATGTAAGATTTATTTAGATGGTGTAAAATATCTTATTATTCCACTGTTTCGAAATTAGTCAAAATATGACTTCTTGTGTTACCTTATCGATATTTTGCAGTAAAGGAAAAATAGAAAATAAAATTTGAAATTTTCTGTTCTGTTTACACAAAGAGTTCATTTTGAAATTGTCGTGAACGCGTAAACTTCTAACAACTTGTTTCCTTTTCACATTTCGCTGCCGTTTTAACAGCCAGTTCGCCAATGTCGAAATAAGTTCAAGGTCGATAAGTTCATTCGCACTCTAGGCGAAAGAAAATTGATTTGGGTTTTTTTTAACATTATTCTATGCGAACGATGTGTCAAAATTCAATTAAAATACATAAGTTCATGCGGACAAACAAATTTATTCGAATGTGAGTGACTAGCTTTGTTTCGGATACATTTTCATTCGATATCGTCGAACAGGCTGTTAAGCTTTAATTTCGTTATGATGCGGTTGGTTTGCTTAAAATTATTTACACGGTAACACTGTTCATTTTTTTGACAGTTTTTGATTGTATGGAAGCATGAAGCAAATAATTCAGGTGACGCTAAAAAGTTGGCAAAACAAATTTCTACTGTGCATTGCGTCACAGGGAATTACAATTTGTTGTGTCTTCTTTCTCTTTTGCTATTACAATAATATACAAAAATCACTGTCTACGTCACATTCTCACTGATGTAAATAACATAACTTACCTATTATTTTTGATTCTTTGCAGAGAAGTAGCAAAAAATCACATCTACTCGCAAACAAATTTAGTTGCGAGTAGATCTGCGAGTGCGAAAAATGTGAAATGAGTTTTTCGAACTATTACTCGCATATCTAAATGTTAGCGCAATTGTGGGAGAAATTATCAAATGAATAACATTGTAAAATAAAGCTAACTAAAAAAAAAAAAATACTTAACAGTTATCACAAAAGGAAGATTTTAAAAGCTGAATAAAAAAGTGAAAATATTGGATTTTGTCGTGGTTGGCGGATTTGAAAACCGATACTGCAGTTTTATAGTAGATTAAACTGATTAAGTTTACTTATTTATTAATCTATTACAAAACTGTCGTACTTTTTTTAAAACTCTAAATTCAAAAAGTTTTTTAAATCTCGAAAAGTATTGGTATTAACACAAGACACTTTTGAAAGTTCAAAAAGGAATTAAATGAAAGAAAAAAAGAACTAAAACCCTCGAAAAATGTAGGACACAGAAAGAAAATGCAGACCTGATAGATAATTGTTTTTAGTATATGTGTTTTTACACACATTTTAATTTGTTACACATATCGTTGCTTTATTGCAACATAGTCATATCTCAAAAAATGAGCTTTTCGAGTTAAACATGCAGAATTGCTAACAGTACTACCTTTTATATTGTGCCAAAAATTTATTCAAATTACTTTCCTTTAGAAAATATTTTAGAAAAAAGTTTTTTAAGACTTATACCAGTAAAAAATTATAAATAGCTTGTTTTCTATGTTTCCCAGCTATCTATATGTCGACATTTCATAGGAACTACCCTAATCATCAGTAATCAGTAATTGTTTGAATCTTTTAAGACTTGTAATGTGTTTTTCTCGAAACGAACTTTTTTTTAGTTATGACTATGTTGCTATAAAATAACGATATGTATCACAATTTCATTATTTCTATGCGTAAACAATTTAATAAAAGCAACTAAATATTGTCAAACTCATTTTTAATAGGTCCCTACTACCGTTATCGCACCTACCGCGACTATTTCGATACACCTTTCAAAGATTATGCTCCAAGTATACAGGCCACCATGGAGAAACTTAAAAGTGCTGGTATCTACTGTGCGTTATATCTCATAGTCAACTTTTTATATCCACTAAGTGTAAGTACATATTTGTTCGAAATTAAAACGCAAAACTCGAAAGATAAATATATTTTCGCTACCCTATGAAGTATGCTCTCAGTGACGAATTTTATAACGAGCGCTCCTTTTTCTATCGCCTCATGTATGTGTGGCCTACATTTTTCATTTTTCGCATGCGCATGTACACTGGCCTGACATTAAGTGAGTGTGTTTGCACCATGGCAGGTTTTGGCGCGTATCCTGACGAAGCTGATGTGGCCAACGGGGAAGGTCCTAAAAAGCAGTATCAGCATTTGAAACGTGATGCGGAAAAGAGGAGCTATAATTTTACCACAATTGTTAATACCAGAGTCATGGATGTAGAGAATTGTTGGACTTTCCGCGAGACTTTGAAACATTGGAATATTTGCATTCAATATTGGTTGGCAGTCAATGTCTACAAACTGTTTCCCAGCAAAAAATACAGGCAAGAAAAGTTTTATTTAATATTTTTAGGGGTTTACAACTATTTAAGTATCAGTTTGTGTTTATCTTAGAACTGGTGTTACATTTATTGTCTCCGCTTACTGGCATGGCTTCCGACCAGGTCACTATTTCTGCATTATGGGTGCTCCCTTGTATGTACCTCTCGAGGACATGTGGAATAAGTTGGTGCGCAAGGAAGCCACCGGCTTAAAACGCCAAATCATCGATGTCATCTTTTGGATTGCCAAATTCTTTGCTTTCAGTTATTTAGGCACCGCTTTCCTTTTGGTATCCTTTAGCAACATTTGGAAATTTTATAGTTCCGTTTATCATGTCGGTTACATTGGCTGGGCTGTTATGATGGGTTTGGGTATTTATTTAACCCAACAGAAAAAAGCCTTGGAGAAAAGAAGAGAAAGAGCCGAGGAAACTCAAGCCACCGACGAATTTTCTAATGTCGTTTACATTGGCTTGGGTGTTATAATGGGTTTGGGTGTTTATTTAACCCAACAGAAAAGAAGAAAATGAGCCGAGGAAACTCAAGCCACCGACGAATTTTCGATGCCCTTAAACCAAAAGCTGAATAAAACATTTAGGTATTAATTTGGAAAAACAAATGTCTTCGCATAAGTCTTCTTTGCTATTAAGGAAATATTTGTAGTTTATTTTTTTATATTATATATTTTGCTTTACATTTTTTATAGTTTTTAATTTATAAAATTCGTCATACCAACCTTTTTAAAAAATTCAATTCAATAATACTAGTACAATGGTGGGCTTCAGTAATTTGCTTAAAATACATATAATTTATTGAATAATATAACTAGTCTTTAGGCACTCAATACAATACTTCTAGCATAATCAGTTGATTTAAAATAAAAGATTTTAAAATGTATTTGGGATAAATTAATTATAAAAATTCTGTCAGCCCTTGTTTTATGAAAAATTAAAGAATTTTATTTTTGTAAAATATACAAAGTGAATATTTTACTTTTTTTTTTAAATAAAATTATGTCAGCAAATTTGTAGACTTTTAATTATATTGAAAAGGAAAGAATTTAACCTCAGCAACTGGGGTGTTATTTTCTCTGATTTTTGGGGAATTGATAAGAAACCTTTCAGTGGTTGTTTTATGAAAAATTAAAGAATTTTATATACAAAGTGAACATTTTACTTTTTTTTTAAATAAAATTATGTCAGCAAATTTGTATACTTTTAATTATATTGAAAAGGAAAGAATTTAACCTCAGCAACTGGGGTGTTATTTTCTCTCATTTTTGGGGAACTGATAAGAAACCTTTCAGTGGTTGTTTTATGAAAAATTAAAGAATTTTATTTTTGTAAAATATACAAAGTGAACATTTTACTTTTTTTTAAATAAAATTATTTCAGCAAATTTGTAGACTTTTTAATTATATTGAAAAGGAAAGAATTTAACCTCAGCAACTGGGGTGTTATTTTCTCTCATTTTTGGGAAATTGATAAGAAACCTTTCAGTGGTTGCTTAAGAATGTGCTTGGTTCAAGTTGCTTTGCTTCTAACTAGCTGTGCAAGTTGGGAAATATTCTAATATCATAAGCCAAAAAAAATCTGAAAATTTGGTTAAATGTAGCGTTCAAAGGAACATCAATACAGTAGAAAATAAAGTATATCAAAAAATGTTTTCTTCGAACTGTCCGATTTGACTTGGATTGCCCCATATATGTTTATACGCTAGTTCAAACAAGTATATAAAATGTATTTTTATGATAATTTATTCAGTAACTTGCATGAAAATGTTCGACCCTGAAAACCCGCAGAAGGGATACGAAAATATACATAGATTTTAAAGTATGAGTGAATATTTTTAAGATTTCTATGTTGACTGGCCGACAATTTGAAAATGGATTCGAATTTGAGTTTTAAAATGACTACAATACCAAGTAATATATAAGTAAGTTATATGTTTCCTGGATAATAAAAAGCTCAGCCAATGACTAATATTTCGCAAAGATACAATCTTTATTTTAGAAGTCAATGGAAGATTATTCCAAATATTACTACTCCTATCTCTTTCTACCGTTTAGATAATAAATATAATTTTCGAAAAAGTTACAGAATTAATGCAGAAAATGAAACCAGTTGTTTTTCGACGGTTTTAGATGAACATACAATTTCGAAAAACAGTTACAAAATTAATAATAATATTTTTGAAAAAATTTGAGACAACTGTTTTTGTTTTAAAGTCGAAGACCTTTTTAATTAAAGATCTGTTTATTTTTCAAAAGAAATGCCTTATATTAAATGCTTTTTAATATATGTAATTAAAAATTCATGTGTAAAAAGTGGCAAGTCCATTAAAAAATTTCGAATATAAACACATATGATAATGAAAGAAAACGTTTGCTAAATTAAACAAATTTTAGCTGAAACATGTTATAGACTTCTTTAGTACAACAGCTTTGGATAGTATAAGATGTTAGGCGGTAATGGAATCATCTGTAAACGAAATATAGATATATAATTGTATTAAATGTTATAAAATTCAGTTTCAAATGAGGAAAACTTTTCGTTTACCTGTTGCCAGTGACATGCGTCTTTTTACATCGTGAGTAGTATTGTAAGCGCCACAATTCAAACACTTCAAACCAATAAAATGAAAATTTGTTTTGGAAGTCTTAAAAGTAAAATAAAAATATGATAATGCGGTTTAATAATTTGTTTAAATTGAATATATTTTTTCCCTTACCTTATGACAATCGTTGCAAAATATATGAATTTTTTGATTTTCATATTTTTTCGGCAACGGCATTAGCTTTGCCTGCGCATCCAGATACTCCCATAGTGCTGACATATCTATAATTGAGGTTTGACATGTGGGACAGGTATAATGACCTGAGGTTAGCAGCTGATCAAAACACATTTTATGCAGCAAATGGCCGCAGTCGGGTATTTGACATGGAATGCGTGAAGTATGTATGTCACCCAGACACACCGGGCAGTGGGATCGTGATATATTTTCCACACACTAAAAAGAAATCAAAAGAAAAACGATTTAACAATTTTGATTAAGGTGAGAGAAATTTAATTTTTGATAAATGATTGAAGCCAAGGCAGCTTTATATCAGTCACAAGCCTGGGGCCAAATCAGCGTATACGATATCGAGCGAAATTATCGAAATATTTTATTTTGGTATCATGGCATGCGATATCGAATAAATCGTATTGCAATAATATAAACAAGTTAAAGGATTTATTTTTTCTATTCGTACTTTTAGGACACGTATGGTCTCCAATAAATTACATTTTGTTTAAATTACCATCCGATATGCGTCGTTTGCCATAATTTAGATGTATCGTAATGTTATTCAATACGATAGTTAATTCGATATCGTAGGCGGTGATTAGACCCCTGTTGTGGCAATTTTCAACTTTTTTTTAATTTTGATACTTTAAAATAATCTTTTTTGAGTTTGGAAAACTTTTAGGGGCGTTTGCTGCTATCTCAATGCCGACTTTCAAATACAGATTGACAGATATTATCATTAGCTTCTTCCAGCTAATGAAAATATCTAAGCGGGGCACAATGTTTTGGAACAATCTAACTCAGTGATCATCATATAATACCCTCAAGTGCATACATTGACATACTGCTCCCAGCTCTTAATATCTTCCCTAGTCAGATGTCAAGTTGAAATTATCAGTCTCTCAAGCCAATCACCAACAAAGAACAATGTTGAACATTCGTAAACTCTTATGGCTTTACTCATTTGCTCTCTGCGTTAAAACATTTTTAAGACAATTAAAGATCCCCAAAACAGTGATGCAATCACGAATTAAACTCAAAATACAAAGTGTTGAATGCCATAAATATAACGTCATCAATCATTATATTAATTTAAGTATATTTAATGCCAAACAATTAATTATGAATTTATTAAAACAAAAATAAGAAGTCATCTTTAAATTATTCAAAATTTTGAATTATATATATTTTCAAACAATTCATTTGTTTTGCTATTTGACACGCGATTTGTGCCCCATAAATTTCGTATTCAAGTACTTTGAAGTAGTGTTTTTTTCAGTTTTTTCTTTAATTGATTTTCTCATAAAAATTTCATTGCCCACAAACAAGCAAATTAAAAAGAAAATTAAAAAAAAGTAATGCTTTAACTAAATGGCAAAAAAATTTAACAACGAAACCACTTGATACCAGTATTGAACGATTTTTGATTACAGTCTTCATTTAAAAGCAGCAAGTTTTTAAAAAAAAAAGAAGAACTTTTAGAAATTTGATGAGGATTTTGTAGAGAGCATAAAAAATGTAGAATACACACACACACATATACTCACCCTATGACCGTCAATTTTTAATTGTATGGGTAGACACATGTTGCAGACTTTACAGTGGAAAAAATTCTCCTTGCCGCCTATGCGGCATATGCCACATTGTTCGCAATGATATTGGCGTTTATCGGCATCATCGAACAAATTGCAAATTAAACAAGTGTACTGGAAGAAAAGAGAAAGGTTTTATTAAGTCAAATGGGAAATAAAAAATTTAAGAAAATTTATATGAAATACACTCAAAATATTTCATACAAATTTGTCAGACGCAACACTCATACGAGCTCCACCACATAAGAGTCTAAACCAGGTGTGCCCAGGCCTATGCGCTTGATGTTCAATTGTTTTTGTACAAGCGCTTAGCTATAGGTCTCAGCACTAGCAATAAAAAATACACAAACAACTTCGTCTTATATATTTTTTTGTCGTTCTTCACTGCACACACACAATAGCAAAGCAACAACACTTTCGCATGCTTTTCTGGTACACATTGCCGACAGCGATTATGAATGTGAATTTTGTTTTTGTAATTTGTTTTGCTTTTTACAACAAAAAATATTAGATAAAAGTAGTTTTTCCTTAAATGTATTGGTGTTTACTCTTCCATATAGAACTTTTGGGTACCACTGGTCTAAACACAATGCTTGCGGTGCCGTACTATTTTTCGTTGCGAGAAAAATAAACATAATACAACGAAATGCGGCAAAGGCAATACTTGTCATTGGTAGTTTACATTATTATTAATTTATTTGTGCATACATTTTTATAAAAATTTTCTACAAAAATTTACTGTTTGTGTTAAGTATTTTGTAATGGCCCGTAAATAAAAAAAAACTATAACTGTTAAAAAAAATGTTAATTTGGTAGAAGACACGTTTGTGTTATGTGTGGAATTAGAAACCACGATACATACTAACAGAAAAGGGTGGGTAAGACCCGTTGATGTACCAAGGGATTCGGATGGATTTGTCAATTTCCAGCAGAAACTTGAAAATTATTTATTTAAAAAACCGCTTACCCCGTAAGTAGAAGTGATCATGTATCATGATGGTTAAGATCAATCTTGACACCCTATTTCGCCTTGACGTTGTGTTCTGGGACACCCTTTATATATACATATAACTTTTTTGTGAATGTATTACAAGTATAATTACATGTATACAAAAGTTTTTATATATCTAGAAACTGAAATTTTCGATGTGTATTTTCATCGGCAAATACGGTTAGAAGATCGGTCAAATGACTGTTAATTCCCCATATTGTAAGAGGCGTCGTCGTTGCCACCTGTCATCAACACAATAATTTTGAAATTTATGTACTCGTTACCAATAACATTTGAATGTTGTCGACAAACTCTATGTATAACTTAGGTCTAGGAAATATCGAAGGCCTATTAATTAATAAATACATATTTGCTGTCGAAAATGACTGTATAACCGAGTATTTTTCGATGTTGCCTTGATATGACAACGATGGCGCCTCGTGGAAAAGGGGTATTGTTCTTGTAGAGTATCTTACCTTGCCAAAACGTATGCCACAGTTTTCACAACTTTCTTGGACCTTTTGACGTGTGTTGCATTCCGAGCATATCAGTTCTGTTAGTGTTTTGCGATCGAAATGATGTGATTCATTTTCGTCATGACAAAATCTACACTTGTAGAATTTGTTGCAACATGGCGTCTGAAAAAGAAAAAGTTCTTATTAAAAACTTAAAAAAAAATATAGTAGACTCAGACTTTGACTGTAACAAGGGCAAAGTCTGGACCGGGAATTCGCAAAATATTATGCTAAAACTATATTAATGCTAAAGCTTGAATATTTATTAAACAAAAATATTGTTCTAATATACATATATTTGAAATAGTTTTTTATTTTTACAAATATATCATAAGAATTGGGTTTACGAAAATTTTATTTCTAAGTCAAATGACAAATGCGAAAAATTTTGCTGCCTAGTGTAGTTTTTAATTAATAAGAAAGCGAAAGCCATTACTTAAACTAAAGTCTTTTAAATGTAAATTTCTGCTCAGTAAGCAATAAGTCCAGTAAAAGTTTTGATTGCTTCCACTTACAGTTTTATTATTAATAAAAACTTAAACAAATTACAATCATCGGTAGCTGTTTTTCAATAAGACAATAAATTTATACTCATACGTCAATACGAGGGCAGTTCGATAATTTTGTGAGTTTTGAAAAAATTCAATTCTTGATGCTATTTGCTTTGACCTTTATTTAATTCAATATTTGCAATAAATTCCTTCAGCACAAGGTCCTTTTTGTTGTTGATTTTTTTTAATGTTTAATGTATTTTTGAATATTTCGTCTTCCTTTTGGAAGACTTCGTCAGGAAGATTTGTTTTTTTATGTGATAAATTCAATAAAAAATTTGCATTCAAATTCAAATGAGCAGAAGCTTTTACGATGCACAAGTTATTTTGAAAAATAAAACCGTTAGTAGTGAACATCATGATACAAAAAACAAGGCAGCCGCTTCGCTACAACAATAAAAAAAACAACAGGAGGCTAATTCTGTCATTCGCTTACGAGCGAGTTTTTACTCGAATGTGCGAGTTTTTACACTTTTGGGATTATCTCATTCGATATCGAGTAAAAGGTTTCGAAATTTCTAATGATGGCATTCGATAGCGAGTAACCATTCGAATGCAACCGTGCAACTTTTTACTCGTAAGCAAAAGTACTATCGAAAACCAGCCAAAGAGAAAAACACAAAAGAAATGTAAATTAAAAATTTGTTTTGAATAGCAATAGTATTTAAATTAAATTGCGAATTTTTGGTTCTTAAGACTTTTTTTTAATTCATGGCTAATATATACTGGGGGCTAATTCTGTCATTCGTGATCGAAATTACTATCGAGTAGAAAATAATTTCGATATCGTGTAAATTTCTAATGATATGACTCGTTACGTAACGAATCGAGTTATCACTTCAGTGTTGCAAAATACTGACAAAATGTGTTTTACAACACTGCCGAAAATTGTATGTATTTGCATACTTGTTGTACATTAAAAAATAAATGAACACACATACGTTCACAATAACAATTCATTTAAATTTGTCATGTATGCGTGTTTGGACAACAAAAAGTAAGTAAATAGAAATAACAATAAATATGTATGTAAAAACAACCATTTAACTATGTATAAGCATATGTATATATGCATTTCTAAAAACAAAAACAAAAATAAATTCTTGGATATAAAAACATGTGACTTCAAATATAAGTTTTTGTGTTCTTAGCAATACTCATCTTTATATACATATACCTGTATATATAAGTCATGAATTAAAAAAAAGCCTTAAGAACCAAAAATTCTCAACTTAATTTAACTATTATTGCTATTCAAAACAAATTTTTAATTTACATTTCTTTTGTGTTATTCTGTTCCACTGGATTTCGATAGTACTTTTGCTTACGAGTACAAAGTCGCACGGTTGCATTCGAATGGTTACTCGCTATCGAATGCCATCATTAGAAATTTCGAAACCTTTTACTCGATATCGAATGAGATAATCCCAAAAGTGTAAAAACTCGCACATTCGAGTAAAAACTCGCTCGTAAGCGAATGACAGAATTAGCCCCCAGGTATATGTGTATAAAGAACAAAAATACTTATATTTGAAGTCACATGTTATTATATTCACGAATATTTTTTTGTTTTTTAAATGGTTGTTTTTACATACATATTTATTGTTATTTCTATTTACTTACTTTTTAATGTCCAAACACGCATACATGACAGATTTAAATGAATTGTTATTGTGAAGGTATGTGTGTTTATTTTTTAATGTAAAACATGTACGCAAAGTATGCAAATACATACAGTTTTCGGCAGTGTTATAAAACACATTTTGTCAGTATTTTGCAACACTGAAGTGATAACTCGATTCGTTACGTAACGAGTCACATCATTAGAAATTTACACGATATCGAAATTATTTTCTACTCGATAGTAATTTCGATCACGAATGACAGAATTAGCCCCCAGGTATTTTGTTTGTGTAAAAAGGCCAACTCACACTTCAGCTGTCAAAAGTAGTTGATAAAGAACATGTGCAAAAAATTAAATGGCGCCGAAAAAGGTAAACAAAGCTTGAGAGAGGAAGTGCCGCCATATTAACCGAATTCGCCGATGCATCCACCTAATAATGAACTCGCCTTGAGTGAACATGATTCAAAACTTTTGAACATAAGTATTTATTTGATGTGAAAAAAATTTCTCAACCGGTGAGGAACAAATAAAATTATCCGGGTACCGGACAAGTGAAGTATTAAAAATTCCGAGAATTGTGATAAGTATTCTAAGCCATAAACAATTCCCGGCTGATTAGATTCTTAAGGCCGTGTCGCTTTGCGTTGCAAATTCGCTTTGACATCTAAGATAAAATATACATACTTATATGAAACATGTCACATAAAGTACTTTTAACGCAACGTAAAGCGAAAAGTTCGGGAACTCTCATCTTTCTACGCGTTGTAGTTTTTTTTGTAATAGCTCCAAAGCTTTATACACTAAGAAAACAATTAGAACTAATTTCAGTAGTTTTTTCAATAATATTTCTAAGTTCTATTATCATAACATAGAGTCTATACGTGATATAATATCAAATATTTTTCTATCAGCAAACGTCAAATGTGATAGCAGAGAGAATTATATCACGTGTAGCCTTCAAAATTAGTATTATTGCAATATTATATCAGATATCACAATATTGTTTTGATAATATATATTTAGAAAGCTATATCATGCTATGAACTGTCAAAAAACGTAAACAAAACGACATAATATTCAATTTTTGAAGAATTCCCGAAAAAAGTTTAATAAAAAAGTGATAAAATCATCAAAATATTTATAAAAAATCGTTTTTTGTTCTTTTTGTTGCTGAAATATACAAATTTGTTTAGGAAAAATACAACATTCAATGATGTTTACTACATGGTTGCTTAAAAATTGTGAAATATTATGATATTTGCAAAAATACTTGGCGCCATGCTAGATATGAGAGAAAATATAATTTCCCAGCAGACCACAACCCAGCAGTCCACAAATTATTACAATTTGCAAAGCATCTGATTATAAGCGATTGTGTCAACAGAAAAAATCAAAATAAACGTGTTAAGCACAATAAACAACTAGCATCCGATTCACATTAGTTTTTTTTCTACTCATTTTGCTAAATTAAATGTACATAAGAAGCAAAGAAGAAAAGAAATGCTAATAATATAGTTTTGAACTCATCCAATCTTCGCTTACAATGTATACAGTGTTGGATGCATCTTACGGCCTAGGCCATCGCTGTGTAAATGTAAGTAGGAATTGTATACAGACTTCGGATGGGTCGCGCTTACATTGTCAATGGTCTTAGATCGAAGATGTATGTGGCAAAAAGTTCACTGGGAAGTTATTACAATTTGCAAAGCATCCGATTGTAAGCGATTGTGTCAACAGAAAAAATCAAAATAAACACGTTAAGCACAACAAACAACTAGCATTCGATTCAGATTAGTCTTTTTTTCTACTCATATTGTTAAATTAATTATACATAAGAAGCAAAGAAGAAACCAAATGCTAATAATATAGTTTTGAACTCATCCAATCTTCGCTTACAATGTATACAGTGTTGGATGCATCTTACGGCCTAGGCCATCGCTGTGTAAATGTAAGTAGGAATTGTATACAGACTTCGGATGGGTCACGCTTACATTGTCAATGATCTTAGATCGAAGATGTATGTGACAAAAAGTTCACTGGGTACATAAGAAGCAAAGAAGAAACCAAATGCTAATAATATAGTTTTGAACTCATCCAATCTTCGCTTACAATGTATACAGTGTTGGATGCATCTTACGGCCTAGGCCATCGCTGTGTAAATGTAAGTAGGAATTGTATACAGACTTCGGATGGGTCGCACTTACATTGTCATTTGCTCGCAGATCGAAGATGTATGTGACAAAAAGTTCACTGGCTTGTTTTTTCTCATTAATCTGCTGACGTTCTCTCTCAGAAATAATATCAGTTGTAGACACTATTTAAGAAATAATTAAATATAAAAATGATCAAAAAAAGCGTTGCCAAAGTTTTTATTGTGACATACACCTTATGCTTTGCGATTTTCTGTTAAAGTTTTAAACGTCACGCAAAGCGACAAATTTTTATCTGACATGGCCTTTATCATGTTACTATGTACTTCCAAATTTACGCACGATTACTGACAGTCTCAAAAGAAATTTATTTGCAAAGGATTAAAAAATCTAAAAGAGAAATAAGATGCTTAAGACCAAAAACAAAAAATTAACCCAAAAGATAACGAAATTCTCCAACCATCCTCGTACATCTCTGAAATAAAAGTTTTTTTGTTTTTTTGTTTCTTTTTTATTTATGTAAACAAACAATTGATTAATTAACATCTCAAAAATATTTACTCCCACAACAAGTGATGACTGAAAATAAAATTTACACGCGTCATTATTTTGCCATAAATGGTTGGACCTTTTCTCCTAAGAAAAAGATAATTGATACTGGTTGGACTAATTAATGGCTGGAATAATTAGTAACAAAGCCCATATGCATGAATTTTTTTAATTGAAATTTATCAGCAGTTTTAATAATAATTAAATGAATTATGTAAATGTTTGAAAATTCCTTGAAAGGACGCTAAGCAACTTTTCAAATAAGATAACGAATAAATAGAAATTTGTAGATTCAAAATAATTCTTTAGAAACGAAATCCAGTGTTCACTTATTATTCGGGTATACTCATACTTGAAATGAAAATCGTTCAATATTTTAAAACAATTGAGTTTTATTTACTATATTAGCTTATAATATTGAAACCATTCAAAAAATTATAAACAGCTTGTTTTCTATGTTTCCCAGCTGTCTATATGTCGACATTTCATAGGAGCTACCCTACTCTCATAGAAAAAAGCATCTTCATATTGATCACGGCGGGTCATCGGAATTGTGCAATCAATAGTATGTAAACAGTCATCAGTAATATGAAAACTGACATCAATCTCAAGAACAAAAATCATCAGACAATTTTGTCATACATTGAGTATCATCAATGCTACAACTATGGTGGCATCAATTCAATTATATGTTTTATTAATAGTTATAATACATCGAATTTGTCAAAATTGATTATAAAAAATGTTATAATATTTTCTACTTATTGTTGAAAAAGAATTTGGTTGTTAAAATTATTAATCTGAAATTTGAATTAATTTTTAAGAAGTAAAAGAAATGCATCATATTAATGACATTTAGTCATCATATGCGACGTTAGTTACATAAATATAATAACAACGCAGAGAGTAAAATAAAAAAAAAGAGAATATTTTCTCGTCTGTATGTCACAATATGATAATGTGACATACAGACATTGCATTGATGGCAGAAAGTCATCAAAAGTTTTATTAGAATATTTTTAATTCTCATTGATTTTTTGAAAATGGTAAAATATAAAGTTACGTGTTTGAACATATTTTTGAAATAATTAAATTTAACCGGAGTTTAATGTTGATGATAGCGTACTAAAAACCAATTAAATAATTATTTAGTGTTAAATTAAATATTTTTATTCTATTTCTAAGTTTTGATGAGCAACACTAGTTTGCTCGAACCAATGTTTGTTTGATAATTGTTCTTAAAACTAAAATTACATTTACTTATATACTACTTATGAGCAGTTCTAGACGACTCATTTATATTATTAAATTAATGTTTCGGAAACCAATTTGGTTCCCACAGCTTAGAGGCAAGCTGATCAGACTTTACATATGCAAATACGTATACGGTTCAAGGCCATGTGTGCATTCGATTTAAGTGTTTAGATTTAATTATAACAGTGCAACACACAAGGTGCATTAACCAGGTGGCATCACTAGCGCGGGTGACAATTTTTTATTTAAAACGACCGGTAGTGTCAAAAGCTGTTTATGTTTACACAAAGTGAAGTGAAAAAATAATAATATTTTAATCGTCCAAAAAAAAAGAAAGAAAAAGTGCAAAAAAACAATAAAGAAGTTTTCAAAAATATTTTAATTGCGTAGAAGCTGTTTATGTTTATACAAAGTGAAGTGAAAAAGTAACAATATTTTAAACAGTTTGAAAATGTGCAAAAGAAACAATAAAAAAGATTTCAAAAACATTTTAATTCGTTCATATGCGTTGCTGTCTGCTATGTAAAAAGAAAAATTCGACTGCTTATCGACTTTCCTCGCTTCAAAAATAATTTAATTGCTTAAAATGCGTTAAAAACAATTTATGAAAATAATAATACACAATTAATTTTCTTTGTATACATTTTTTTCTTCATTTTCCTCTGTTTTGTAAACATGTTTTTGACATTATGGTGGAATTTTTAAACAAACAAAATATTATGTATTTAGTACAGCAACTCTAATGCTGCCACCTAATAATTACACCATGGCAACACACATGCATTCACTCATAGAAAAAAGCATCTTCATATTGATGACGGCGCGACATCAGAATTGTGATATCAACATTATGTAAATAGTCATCAGTAATGTGAAAACAGACATCAATCTCAATGACAAAAGCATCAGAGAATTTTGTCATACATTGAGTATCATCAATGCTACAACTGTGGTGACATCAATTCAATGATACATTTAATTAATAATTATAATACATCTAATTTGTCAAATTGATTTCAAAAAAGGGTAAGTAGTATAATAATATTTTCAATTTATTGTTGAAAGAAAATTTTGCTGTTAAAATCATTATTTTTAAACTTACATGAAGTTTTAAGAAGCAGAAAAAAAATGCATCATTCTGATGTAAATTTGTAATCACAGCAAGTATTGTTTAAGCAAAGGCAAATAAGTACAACTATAAAGCGAACATATAAATGAATGATAGTACATCTTTTTGATGACACTTTGTCATCACATGCGGCGTTAGAGGGTAAAATGCTACTGCCACACACAGACATTATATTGATGACAGTTAGTCATCAAAAGTATTAGAACATTTTTAATTCTCATTGGTTGTTTAAACAATTTGTTGAATTAAATTACATATAACTTGAGTTTAAATTTAGTTGGCGATAGCGTGCCATAGTACTGATGACATTTTGTCATAAAATTTACTTCAGTTAGTAATTTTTCAGATGCTAATGAGACATCACATTAATGAGATTTTTACATCATATTGAAACCAAATTATAGTTGGTCTGATGTTAGCGTAATATTCTATTGACAATATTTTTCATTATATAGCCTTTATTTAGTCATTTCTTCGATATTAGAGTGTCACTGTATTGATCACATGCTCAAACATATTCCAATAAAGCATCACCATGATATCAGTTTGATATGTCATTTATGAAATAATTGTCATTATTACTGCTAATGACAATCAGAGCAACTGATGTAATGGTTGACATCACAGCGATAAAAATTGTCATGGGGTCAAAAATGATGACATGTGGTATTGCATTGATGTTAAAATATATCACAGTTGTGACGGGTTTTCTATGAGTGTATGTACTTTCAGAAACCCACCTCAAGTGTATCTTCAAATGATTGCACTTAGTAGGCGCACTGTCGCGGCAACGATCAGTGACAGAAAAGGTGTCAAGTGACGAGGGTTATGAATTTAAAAGTAACTTAATATTCTTTTAGTTATTTCGTGTACATGCCTTTAACAGGATGCATTCATGTTATGGCTAAAATAAAGAATATATGTCGTGATCATACTGCAGTACCATCATATTGATGATATTTCGTTATCAAATTTACTTCACTTGACATTTTTCTAATGTTAATGGGCTATCACATCAAGGATATTGAATCCAAGTTATAGTTAATATTAATTATAGCCATTCTATTGATGATATTTGGTCATTACATTTAACTGCATTTATTAATTTCTTCGGTATTGGAGTTTCCTTGCATTGATTACATGCTTACATCAAACGTATTCCGGTAAAGCATCCGCATGATGTCAGTATGACATTTCATTAATGAAATAATTGTCACAATTGCCGATATTGATAATTAGAGTAACTGATGTAATGGTTGACACCACAGCGATGAAAAGTGTCATGGGGTCAAAAATTATGACATTTGGCATTGCTTTCATGTTAAAATGCATCACAATTATGGCAGATTTTCTATGAGTGTAATCATCAGTACACTTTGGAAATTTTTGAAAAATATTCTAAAACATTCAACTTTGCAACTCGTGTTTATATTGCAAATTTAAGCGCTTTTGCTATTGTTCATTATTTAACACGTGCGTGACCGCTATACATATCAATTTACTCACTTGAAAAGTCACAGTTAAAATTAAACGAAATTAATTTTATGCGCACTCGCTAGACAGGTGTAAATTAAATATACAAATTGTTCAATTTATATCTCGATTACCCGCAAAATGTGCTAAATGTATTTCAAATTGAATTGATTGCTTTTTTGTTGTTGCGTTTTTATTGCGTTTATTTGATTTTAAATAATTATATTCTGTTAAGTTTTCGGCACTTGTGTATTTTGTTTATAGAGTCAGATTACTCTATTTTCAGATTTGAAGGCAAATGAACTTAAATGAACATTTTCAATAAATTTATGCTTAAAACGCGCTGAAAAAAGCCTGCCATTAAAGCAGGTTTAATGTATGCGTAAACGTGTTTTACGATAATGACTTTAATGATTACTAAGAACATAAAAACTTGAATGCTTTTTAATGAAGGAACCCTGATGAAGGTAAGTTCACACATGCTATTGGCCAAAAAGTTTTTTAATGACTGCAAATGTAATATTTTCAAATAATTCGAGTATTTTTAAAGAGATTTTTGAAAAGCGCGCCTCTAATGTCGGTTGAAGAAGCAGTGATTCGACGCACACATGTAAGACAGTAATGCACACCATCTCATTTATGCACCTAAAATTCATTTTTAAATCCATTGGCACATGTGTGGAGTGAACTAAATAGAGTAGGGTAGTACGTGAACGAACTAGTACAACTGAACTATTCACTTGATGGAGCTACTTTAGCTCCGTAGTTCATGTTTCTTTCTTTTGACAGAGTTTAACGTAGAATACGTAAAACAAGCAGTGGTGGCGTACAATAAAACTATTCAGAAAAATAGACAAAACAGATTTTTTAAACAAAACTGCTGTTGTTTTTGAATTATCGAAATAAATGACATGATATGCAACCAAAAAAGAATGTAAAAACATCGAGATTCATCACAACAAAATCGTTTTTTTTTTTTTCAATAGAATTATTTTTCATCAGCTTAAGTCCGGCTCGAAGGACCATGTCATAACAGGTTATCCCAGGGTTAAAAAAAAACTCGGGTTTATATCCATTCACTTATACTTTTAAAAATTATGCTTTTAGTTTTTTGGTTTTCTATTTCTTTGCCTGTTTTATTTTGTGCCACTTGCTCTCGTTTGTTAAACAATTGAATAGACTGCGTTTGTGTCTCTTGTAAAAACTGATGTGTCGCAAATTTCAAAAATGTTGGGGCGTTAATAAGTGGGCCAGGGATGGATAAGCTGACACATTCACTCAAGTGAACAATCTCGCTTACTTTGTGAGAAGTTGAAAGACTTCGCACACATTGTAAGTTGGCATTCATTGAAGATTTTGGGTTCAATGAATGCTAGTCTGAGTCAATGTTCACCACTGGGTATAGACTTAAAAATGTTTAATAAAAACGTTTTTTTGTTTTGGCAACAAATGTGTCTTCATTAAAAACGTTAGTTGTTTCTCTTACAAGACTAGGTACCATAATGAATAAATCATCTTTTTTAAGCATAAAATAGTTAAGTTTTACACTTTCTTTTGAAATTTAATTAATTTAACCCATTCGGGACGGCTTTTTAATATGAAATTTGTATATTCATTAAGCTAATAGCCTAATGCAGACACATTGTGGGTAGCGCTCCAATATCGGGGAAGTCTTAGAGGGGCGATACACCGTTGTAGAATTCGTCTTTTTAGGTGGCATAAACTTACTTACCAATCGTTTTAAAAAACAGAAATTTAGTACATACAAAATAGAAATAACATCAGAAAAACCGAAAATAAAGCATATAGAATGGATCTAGATCCTTTCTGCTGTATATGTTGCAGTCACATCTCAGCCACATTGTTATGAGAGCATGTACTTATTTAGTTTGCGTTTAAATTTTGTCTAGGTTTGCTCTGTACTTTGGTAACAACTAATTATATCGTCTACATTTTAGAAATTTGTATTCAAACATTGTACCAAGTCATTATATAATTTTTGGACCAGTACTCAGGGCATGACCCCTACATATGCAGTGCATTGTACCAGAACTAGGAAAATAGGTTGTGAGGAGGGGAAAAGAGGGAATAGTGTTTGTGAACATTTGACTTGAACTTTTCAGCAGGAAACACGTCTGCAGGCAACTTATTCCACAGGTGGAGTATACGGCTGAAAAACGAATTCTCTCTGTAATGCGTAGTAAGATTCCCCGGGGAATCGACCACAAGTGGATGAGCCTGGATGACAATCGCAAGCTACGAAAAAATGTGCGTGTTTCGGCAACAAGATCCCTAATAAGTTTTGTGGTTTTTCAGGACCTACGAAATATATCTTAGATGATACAAAAAGGAAACGGTCAAGTGAAATTGCTTCATAAATTCATCGATTGCCGAGAGATTGTGAGAGAAGTGGCCAATAGTCTTTAATACAGGGAAGATGATTTTAGAACATAATAAGCATGCACCATATGATTAGTTCTATTTCACCATTATTAGTTATAGTTGTTTTTACTTTTTTTTGTTTTATGTTTGAATACGCTCTTTTGTACACTGAGCTATGTATACAAATGTAAACTGATTTCGGCAAAAGTTTATGACAAATTTCAATAATACTTGGAATGTCTTCACATATTTTGCAACTGCGAGTAAAGATTTCTGTGAAAGCAAGTCTTGACGAGGATTATATCACTCGAAATTACTAGTATCTACTCGATTTTGGCAGGTATATCTTCAGTTATCTGTTCGATAATATCACGCACTTCCATCCGACGAACTTTCTTCTCTAGCACAGTCATCACTCCCTTAGAAGTTATCACTACTTGAGGCAGAAAAATCTTCCAAACCCTCAGTTTGATTATCATCATCCAGGGACTTTTAAACATGCTCATAATTTCGAAGTACCTATAGACTGTGAGAGTGCACATATGATACTTACTCGCATATGTACCACCACTAATATATAAAAATAAAATATAAAAAAATCTAATCTGTGCTGAGATGAAAGACAAACTCACTTCCATTTATTAAAATTTATTATTTTAATCTGATATTTACGTCTAATTACAGCAGAAGCTTAAAATCAATAAGGAATAATTTCAATATACGTCTGACTTTGCCAGTAAAACCTATAAACTGAGCACGTGTTCACAATGATATACCGTGAGCGTCAAAACAAACTGTACACCATTGATTTTCATGTTTAAAACTTTAATTTATTACTTTTTTTTATAATGTGACTTAAATTTTTTTAGTTTTTATTTAAAATACTTATATCCTGTAATTTTTTATTAAAAAACAAAACCTCAACAACAATAAAAAATATAGAACAAAAACAAGTAAATCTTTATATTTCAAGCGTCAAAAGAAACTGTACATATTAAAGTAATAATGTTACTTAAAAATAATTAGTATTTAGTTTGATTGCCATTTGATTTTATTACAGCTTGGAGCCTTCTGGGCATCGATTCCACAAGTTTTCTAGTAACCTCGTGGGAAATGTTCAGCCATTCCTCCATTATTACTGATTTGAGAGAATCTTTGCTTGTTATTTCACTCTTTCTTATTTGGCGATCCAGCTGTTCCCACAAATGTTCGATGGGGTTGAGATCGGGCGGCTGAGGGGGATGATCCAGCTGCTTTGGAGTATGAAAAGCAGCCATTCCTTTACTATTTTGGCAGTATGCTTGGGATCGTTATCTTGCCCAAATTCGATCCAAGCCCAGTTTTTCAACGCTCTGTGCCAAGTTATCTTTTAAAATGTTTAGATAATCTGTTTTATTCATAGTATTTTCTATGAATACCAAATTTGCTAGACCATTGGCTGCCATACATCCCCACACCATTACCGAGCCACCACCATGCTTCACTGTGGACATTACATTTTGCTAAGCGAGTTCAGAATTTTTCGTTTTCCAAATTTCAACCGGCTTTTTCTTACCGAATATTTCAAACTTGCCCTTGTCGGTAAAAAGTACGTTACTCCAAAATATATTGGACTGATTTTCGTCCTTTTTGGCAAATTTTCGCCGCTGGCATTGATTGATTGGTGAAATGTAAGGGTTTCTTCTTGGAACTCGGCCATATAGTCCATTTGCATGTAAGGCTCTGCGAATTGTGCTGGCACTAACACCGGAACATTTTGAAATATATTCGGATATTTTGACTGCACTTTCCGTTGGATTTTGCTTTACCTTTCGCACAATGGACCGTATTTGAGTACTGTTTAATTTGGCTGGCCTTCCAGATTTGGGGCGGTGTACTAAATATGAAAACTTTTTGTGCTTATCAAGTATATAATTCACAGTGTTGTGACTTCTTTCAATCATGGCACCAATCTCTTTAAAGATTTTCCTTCTTCGTGAAATTTTATCACAAGTTCACGAACATCAAGAGAAGTTCGTTTGCCCATTTTTAAAAAATGCAAAAGCTAGCTTATTTGAACTGCTTGTGGCAAAACCAAATCTTTCAATAACCTTAATAATTAGTTACTATTGTATAAATGGTCGTACTAAAACAAATAAAAAAAAAATAAATAAATAACGATACTTTTTTACTGTAAAATTACTTATTACTTGTTATACATAAAAATTGTACAATTTCTTTTGACGCCTGAAATGTAAAGAATTTTTTGTTGTTGTTGTTGTTGTTGTTGGAGTTTTATTTTTGTTTTTTGATAAAATTTGAAGGAAGGCTATATATAATAAAAAAATATAAAATTCTAAGTTACTTTATAAAAAAAAGATAATAAAGTAAGGTTTTAAACATGAAAGCCAGTGGTGTACAGGTTCTTTTGACGCTCACAGTATTTAAATATATCTACTGGTTTAAAAGAATGACAACCGTTTAGAAAACGGATGGGTTCTTTGGTTTCAAAGTATTGAAACCAAAGAATGTGAATACTACAACTTCTAGCGATGTTTGAAGTTTATTGGTACATATATGTACCACTCGTACCGAAAAGGCTCAATGAAAAGTTATTGTTGACTTTTAGGAGCCACGAAACCACGTAGACACTTAATTCAGCCAAATTCAATACCCACGAAAAGTCAAAAAATTGTTTACCGTTTTATAAACTTTTTATATCTGACTATAATATAAAAATTTCAATTTGTATAAAAGTGTTAATTATTTTATAACTGCATGTTGCAGCCTCCAAAAATAAATTTTTTAAACTTAAAATTTTAAGTCTTTTTTTACAACAATTTTTTTTATAACAAAATATATTGAAGGTGCTTAGAACGATAGACAAATTATTTGATATTCAAATTTTTTAAACAACCCAATTTAATTAACACTGGCTGTAACTCGTTTACATGTTATACATGATTTAAAATCAATAAACAAATAATAAAAAAAAAAAACATTTTTTTCTTCAATATTCATTAGAGCGTGAAAATTATTAGTAACAGTGTAGTAACTAAAGTTATCTGAAACTTTGCATTCCTATTTTATATATTTGACTTCTTAATTTTCTATTAATAAATTCTTTCAGTCGTTCTATATAATTTGATTTAGAGATTTTACAAAAGTGACAGAAGATCTGCTAAACTCTGATTTCCTTGTAAGATGCAGTATTGGTTAAAACGCCTAGTTCTCAATTTTTTGCTCTTAATGCTCTATATCAGAGGTCTCCACAAAAAGAACACTCGGTATGTAAATGTATAAGCGCAATTACCCTTGAGGGCATTGTGTGGTAATCAATATTGTAGGTCATAAGAAGTCAATTCATAACATGACTGGACAGACTCCTAAAACCGTTGAAGCCATTTTGGAGTTATGGGGAAATACATAAACTCCTAACAAGTGATTAGAAAAACAGGACTCACTCACTCCAACAACGTTCTGTGATGCAGCACATTTCTGGTTCAAACCAAAATTGCTTTATTTAGGTCGATGAGTAATTTCAAGAGTACCATGAGCCAGAATTATATTCATTAAAAACAATATGGACTGACGGAATCATTGGTGCATATTTCTTCAAAAATGAGGCGGATCTGAAAATACCAACATCAGTGGTAACAATATTTCTGTCGACGGCTCTATACTATTCACTAAGAAAGTGGACTCGAAACTAACTCAGCCCAGAAAAATTCTACACTATTCACTACGAAAGTGGTGGGGTATTTAGGGGTAAGACTGTACTCGAAACTAACTCAACCAAGATAAAATAAGCCACGGGTATGGAAGCTGGGATGACGTCGAGGTAAAATCGTGTGATGGCGAATATCGGCAGCCAGTTTCCGAGCTTCTTTTAAAAGAAACTAACTCCATTTTTCTTCACAAGTGCGTGATCTGAAGATACAGAATAAGGATAAAGGAGAAAACAAACGCTTTGCTAGCGGACCGTTGCATTAAGAGTTACCTCGACATACCGCACGGTCGCTGCAGGTACAGTATTGAATATTGCTGGTATGATGCCAATTGATCTGAGTATTTTTAGAGAGAGAGAACAGAAATATGGTTGTTGAGACAGTCGAATAGGACTGATCGAATGGGAATCAAAATTTAGGTGCGAGACTCTACACAAGTGTTAGGAATGATGGAAAACTGACAGAAATGGAAGATGGACGGCAAGGCTTATGCAAGATGTTGAGAAATGGATAAGCAGGAGATGAGGAGAGGTGAATTACCTCCTCACTCAAATATTATCCAGCCACTGATATTTTCTCAAACTCCTCCATAGAATAGGATGTGAAGCTCTGTTTTTTGTGATTATATGAAGAATATTACGTGGTAGATAGACGCTGAGCATACTTGCTTTGAGTACTCCCGCTCGGATGTGGATCGGTTGGAGCTTGAGCGAGAAACGGGTTATTGAATATCGAACACAATAGCGAATACCGTAGATACCATTATAGATATAATAGCTTAGTCTAAGCTATTGTATCTATAATGGTCTAAGCCTTAAACAGACGCCAACAAAACAATATGGCGATCACCGATCGCCAACATCTGCGCTATACTTTCTTATGAATGTTTTGCGAGTTTAAACTAAACATTTTTATTATTAAGACTCATATAATTTTTTATCTATTGTCTGGCGTACATTTTTTTTTCATAAAATTTTCAACACGTTTAGAATACGTATTTGACCTTTTTTTAAACATATATGTATATTTAAGTATGTATTTAAAAGTTGTCATAAATGTTGAAAATTATTCTTATCAACTTCACTGTTTACATGTTTTACAACAGCATAGAAATTCTTTTCTTTTTTCTACAGCTGTTAAGCAAATTGTACTTTTTTTCAATTGAAAAATTTAAGAAAGATAAAAATAAACTCCAATGTGTATTTTAATTAAAATTAGTTCCTATATCAAAAAAAAAAAAAGTAAAAAAAATTTAAGATTTATATTCATCTATTCATGTGCATATGTATAGATGTGCATATTTTTTTATCATTCAAATAGATGTGAATTTGCACATACATATGTACGAGTATGTATGCACATATAGAGATATGAATTAAATATTTTTATTATTACATACTCGTATGTATGTATGTATGTACGAATACATATTGTTTTTATCAAATAAATTAATAATAAACTTCGCCTTTTAATTGTTTTATCTTTAAATATTTATGAAACTGGTTAAATGCTATGTGCCATCTTAACACCGCTACCGCGTTATGCGGGCTTAAGTATTGCAACAAAATGAAATGAAAAAAAAAAATTTGTATTTATCTAGCACAGGAACAAATAACTTTGAATGAACATTGTCGTAACGAAAAACTCAATACAACAAATGTTTTACTGCGTGGCTGGAAAGAACCTTATAGTGAGTAGTTCCTTATTAAAAACAAAAAAATTAAGTTTTTTCTTAATTGAATAGTATATTACTTTCTGTTTACAGCGACAACTTGAGGCCAAAATACTTTCTTCTCTTCTTCGTTACGGCACAATGTTGTTACGTTTTGATACCCATTTGCGACCCTATAAAGTATATACATATATTCTGAGAAAACCATTAGACTTAGAAACTTTTTTCTTTCACCATTCTTTTACCACGTCGATTCATGGGTATGTAGTATTCAGTAGTATCGGTTCACATATAGCTGAGATATACTCAAAATTCCGAAAAAAGCCATTTTTTTGCAATTTTGTATGAAAATTTTTGAAAAAAAAGTTGTTTGTTTTGTTTCACTTATTAAGCATGGTGACTAAACGGCAAAAAATTTTTTCAGATATCGGTCTATATATACCCGAATTATAGCCTAAATCGGGTTTTTCATGAAAATGTCAAATAAGCGAGCTTTAACAACTTTGTTTCGCTCAAAAGCAGTTCTGGTAGCGAAATAAGGTTATATAAAAATGGAAAATGAAAATTTCAGATATCGGTCCATATGTACATGAAAATGCCGCGTCAGCGAACTTAAACCACTTTGTTTTGCTTTTTTTTATATTGGACCAGTACTCAGAGGATGACCCCTACATATGCAGTGCATTGTACCAGAACTAGGAATAGGTTGTGAAGAGGGGGAAAGCGGGAGTAGTATTTGTGAACATTTGACTTGAATTTTCCAAAGTTATAACAGACAGGAAATACTTCTGCAGGCAACTTGTTCCACAGACAAAGCGTGCGGCTGAAGCACGAATTCTCTCTGTAATGCGTAGTACGATTCGCCGGCAATCAACCACAAATGGATGAGCTCTAGACGATGAACGCGTGCTACGTAAAAATGTGCGCGTTTCGGGAACAATATCCCTAAGCTCGTCAGAGCAAAATCCATTGTAGTAACGATAGAACAGGGTAACGCACCCCACACTGCGTCGATGCTCCAGTGAATCAATAGAGTTGAATGGATACCCTACTGTCACTGATGAGCTTCTTCGCTCTCTCCTGCACACGGTGTTTTTTTTGCTTAAAAGCAGTTTTGGTAATAAAATAAGTTTATATAAATATGGAAAATGAAAATTTCCGATATCGATCCATATATAGCCTAGAACGGGTTTTTCATGAAAATGTCCCGTAACCGAACTTAAACAACTTTTTTGCTTAAAAGCAGTTTTGGTAATAAAATAAGTTTATATAAATATGGAAATTGAAAATTTACAATATCGGTCCATATATACCCCAGATATAGCCTAGAACGGGTTTTTCAGGAAAATGTCTCGTAACCGAACTTAAACAACTTTTTTTTTTTCTTAAAACCAGTTCTGGTAATAAAATGAGGTTATATAAATATGGAATATGAAAATTTTCGATTTCGGTACATACAAGTGGACCGAGATATAGCCTGAACCGAATTTTCCATTAACATTTTTTTTTCTGAAAACCAATTTTCGTTATAAAAGAAGTTTATTAAAACACAGAAAATTCCAATATCGGTTCATATATAACCGAGATATAGCTTAAACAACTTTTTCAATGAAAATGTCTATGAAAGACATTACAAGACAAACATATTTTATCCCAGATATCGGTCCATATGTATCCGAGCATATTTAGTTAAAATTTGTAATATATACTATACATATACGTGACTATCGTGACGGGTATTTTAGATTCGGCCCAGCCGAATATACCACACTCTTACTTGTTACCTTTAAAGAGGCTTTTTGGATTCTTCAGCTGCACTCATAAGTGAGAAAAGTGGACTTGCTTACTTTTCTGACTTATGAGTGTCTTGCACAAAATATTAAAAAAAAACTGTTCCTCTGCCGACTATCTGCCTGCTATTTATACTTCCTTATTACCTTCTGGTAATAAGTATATAATAAAAAAGTCATTAGTGGTTGATTTATTTGGAATGTTACGTTCCCATGTATACTTTTCCAAATAGAGTGTCGACAAAAATAATACTCAAGTTACTCAAGGCTTTGGGTATTTTATTAAAATACAAATATAAGAAAACAGATAAATCGCTAGAATTTGACTATCGAGGCCTTGCTGTAAATTAAATCAAAGTGTTCTTCGTGTTAATAGCAAAAATTATGCAAACGACAAAAAAAGTAATTGTTTGAGCAGAAATTGGCGTTTGACAATTTTTTTCACAATTTCGATAAAGTGTTTAACAATCAAGATAATTTTCATTGTATATTTTTTTAGCATTAAATTAATTTTTTGTACTTTAAAATTACACATTTTTTTTTCTTTTTTTCGAACGAAAGCGAATATGAAATGGAAGCTGGTTTTTCAGCTTTACCTTACTAGATGAATGAATAAGTAACAACTTGTATTAAAAAATATATTTTAGACTAGACGACACTGGTTATGATGATAAACACAAAACCCGGCCGGATTTGGTTTATTTAAGTTTAGCGGTTAAATAATAAATTTTATATCACTTTATGACTTAACTTTTCTGAACTTTAATAATTATATTTATAATTTAATTGATCAGTTTTTGTGAATTTATATTAATAACATATTTTTGCCAAACGTTGTTCTTCATTTCGGCAAACAAAGTCTAAAACTTAATAAAGGTTTGGTGTAGTATAGTACGGAGAGTAGGGTAATCTATAATCTTTCTCTTGATCATTTTTATTGGTCTAGTTCAGTGGTGCCCAAACACATACATTCATACGAGTAACTAGTATCAATGATGCCAGAAACTTTTGTCGAAAACCAAATAGTCAATTGTTACAATGAAATGGTTCTTCTAAAAATGCAAGAACTTACAAAAAATCTTAAAGGAAAAATTAAATTCAATCAAATTTACATATACAAACATACATATGTATGTATTGTGTTTAGGAGTAAAACTTATTTATAGATTCATCACATGCGAAATATCAAAATTTGCTAATTGTTTAGACAGTGTTCTTAAAAATCATAATTTTGAGAGACAGATCTTCAAATCTTATTTTTCTTGTAAAATCTTCAAAATTAAGGTAAAATCTTTATTCTGGTAACGCTGGTTAGTAGCATCTAAAAACGAATGTGTATTTTTGAACTGTGCAACCTGATCATAAAACAATATATGAAGGAAATCTTGGAGGAGAAAATAGGCTTTAGGAATAATGAAGTTCAACCACATTGTTAAAACACACGGCGATCTTGCCGCAGTTTTCACCTGGCGGGTAACAATAAAAAAATCAGATTTAATTTATTAAATATATCTCATATAATTTATGAAAATTTTTAAGAAATTCGATAGGCGATTTTTGTTTTTAATCGATTAATTAACATTTTGTTGAAAAACTGATCACATTCGTTCAATGCTGGATGTAGCCTGCATGCTTTTTTCAACTTAAAATGTAGTAAATTCCAAAGTCGATTCTTTTTTTTTTTATTTATTTAAATATTTTTTTTTAGAAAACTGTCAAACAATTAAGAACAATTTTTGTCAAAATTTAACCATTTTTCACTCATTTTCTAAAGACTTGATTTTGGTCTCTTTTCAAGAGCACATGCCTTGAGATAATTAAAAAATTTCTTTTATGTATTGTTGAGAAATATCTTGAAAATTATATAATAATCTTTTTAAAATTTCCGTCATACTAATACCGTAAATATGTACGAAATAAAAAACAAATTCAAGGCCAAAAACGAACAGTTAAAAATTAAAATATTTACAAAACAACAAATTTTTTTATACCCGGGGTAGTCAAGTTTGACACCCTATAGGTCATCTTGTGATATAAGAAGGTGGTTCAAATTTCATTATTCTTAAAGTTTATTTCCTCCTGTATGATTTCTGCATACATTGTTTTATGATCAGATCTTACATTTCAAAGATACAGATTTTTTATCCCTTCTTTGGTTTGACCCCACTGTGCATGGTGAGGCTTTACTTTAGTCACAAGGAGATAAAAAAGTGACGATTGAATAATATAAAACCAGGTTTTTTTAATTTTCGGAGAGATGAGAAAACAGAAATTACAAATAGTGTATTATAGTTTTCTCCTACTTACGAGTACATGTACTTTTGAGGTCTAAGAATATTTTTTTACAAATGAAAGCGAAAAGCATGGAGAGAAAATAGGAAAAGATGCTTATTGCTTCACAGTTTTTTCTTTCTCGTTTTTGTTTTGCTTAATTCCTATTTACTTTTTGCTTCAGTAAAGTTTAAAGGGCAACTAAATTGATAATCCAAAGCAGCAACCGAATGTATGCCTTCTAGGTTATCACAAAGATTTTTATAGTGTACATACATATATAATTTTGTGTCCTATACTTGGGACTTTGGTTACTGTTGTTCTAATACAAGAGAAAAAAAACAACCAATTCCACGCTACATTTATCGTAAATATGTACGATGAATCACCCAATATACAAACAATTTGGGTTGACGTCTGCTTACTGTGGATCAACTCCAGAGAGTGAAATTATGAACCACGTGGCTTATAAGGCCACCATACGAGTAGCAACTTCTTGTAAATATGTGATCGGACGAATCAAACTCTTTACCGAATAGCTTAGGTCTTCTAATTATGCAATACGCAAAAGAGTCGCAGGAGGGTTATAAATTTACCAAAAATTATACAACTGCCCTTGTTCTTAAAAGACTAAATTATAAAACCGATCGACATTAAATTTCTACTCCAACACTTCAACCTGCTACAATGGGACAGTACAAATAATACATTCTTACAAACTGTACCCTAATCGCCTTAACTAGTCCCACTGTGCCTGTAGCTAAGTCATATATATGAGCGATTCCCATTAGTTTTTCCACCTGTACATATTTCCGGAACATACCAGCATATGGTAGTCCTCCTTTTCATACATAATAGACTGATTTAAAAAAAAAGATTTTTAATCAAATCAAAAACTAACTTTATTCAATTCAAAAAAAATTATCGTTATTTCATTCCATTTCAAACACACTTTATTATCTTTTATTCAAAGCGCTCTCTCTCTCTCTCTCCTGCCCATCGCTGATATAAATTGATGTCAAAAACTAATACAGCGAGTATAAATTTTAATGTTTACATATGAAAAGTAAAAGTGAGAATGTGTAATTTTGCTCTTGATGCCGCTAAGAGACGAATGTTCTCATAGTTGTTTTACTATAAACGAAGTTTTAAAACGAAAGTGAAATAAAATAGTATTAGTTGTGAATAATAAATTTCGTAAAAAATCTAAAATACACAATACATAAGTAATTGTGTGCAAATTTAAATTGATTTAAATTAGATCTTAAAAGTGTGGGAACACAAGTTGTGACTAGAGTTGCCAGAAAATATATGGAAGAAATCGTCTATATTGGGACGCAGTTTCTTAGAGTTTCGACAAGTATGGTTGCAACATGTTGCGAAAGCTCTAAACTAATCAACGATCTCCTTACAAAAATGCGGTTAGAACATATATTATAATAATATATCGAACGATTCTTCAATATAATATATCGAACGATTCTGAAGAAGATATTCATTCAATGACGTATTCAATTTATAACGAAGAACTATGAAAAATATATTATTTATAAAAACATGTCAACTAATATAACAAAAATATAATGCAATTAAAATTTTAACATTTTTTTAACATTATTCTAAAGCCGAATTAGCTGTAACGTTCTTGGATATGGCCACACTGGTTGTGATAATTTGTTCTTCACATTCTCTCACTGAATTCTGTTCTCTCATATTTCAACAAACTCTTATTACAGTGGCTGAATCAATTGCATTATTATTGTTCGTGTTTAACTGCAATACCGTTAAAACCAAAAAACAAACAAAAAATTTAATTAAAAAGTAAACAAATAAGAAACAACAAAATGACACTTCTGTACCACAATTCGGTAGTAAAAAGATCAGTATCAAATTAAAGCAACACGATTCTGAGAGACACACTTATTAATTTTTCAATTTTGATTTAAACACCTTAAAGGCGTTAAACAAAAGACAAATATTTTCTTTTCGATATAAAATGATATTTTCGTCGCAATTCCAAAGTGTTGAATAATGTTGACAAATTTAAAATAGATCTTGTTTTCAAGCTAAATCAACAAAATAAAATTTTTTTCAAAACGATATTCTAAAAAATATAATAAACAAACGTTTTAATTAAGGGAACATTCAGAAAACATTCAGATAACAACAACAATAGCAACAAGGCATTGTTTGCGTGTAACATATTATTGATGAACATTTTTGTTATACGAGTATTTTATTTACTTCAATCGTTTGTCTGTATCAGCAATCAAAATTAATTAACACCACTGAACTCACTTCGGAAAGGCACAACAAGACATTTTCAATTTTAAAGGAAAGTCGAAAATGCTTAATAACATGTCAAACATGTATTAACTTAAAAGGAAAACTGTATAAGTTACATATATAGGGGTTGCCTAATATATATATATATATGTATACATGTAGTAATAAACAATTGAATTGTTTATTGCATTAGTATTAAACCAACTGCAGAATTATTTACTTGTTACAAAATTTGCAAATAAATTACAATTGAAACGGCAGACGGCAAGCGACAGTAAGACAACAACAAAAAAATAATAATAATAATTGCTTGTTCTTCGCGTATCATAGTGGGGCAATCGAATGAAAACTTCAATGTCTTTGGCAATGACTATACTGTAGGCTCAACCGCTTAGTCTAAAGTCATCCGTAACAGAGTTCAATTAGAGTTCAATAACACATTTATTTATATTAAAAAAATAAGAAATCAAAGTGGACAAGAATATCGTATTGTATTCTTTACATATACAGTAGAATCCAGATTATTTGTAATCGCCAGGCAGCAGACATCTTTTACGAAGTACAAGAAACTTAAGTAAGTGTATTTACTTACTGTTTTTACGTTGTTAATTTCTATCGTCGTTTTGTTTAATACTCGTATTGTATTTTATTTTATAGCATGTTGCCAGATAACAAAAAACTGCATCTGAAGAAATTAGTAATATCTCAACGAAACTTCGGGCATAATTTAAAATTGTTTGTTACTTTTTGTAAATAAAGATATAGTTTGTATTTTTATAAATAAATATATACTTAAGATCCTGATTTGGTTTGAAACCAAAAATAAGACAACAACAGGGCACTTCTGTTTAGCAAAATTAAATAAAAACATATAAAGCGGCCCATACACGTTTCAACTCAGTTGGCAACTGAGTCGGTTGTTGTCCAAATCAAAGCGTGTATGGCTTTGTCAGTTGATTAGTTTGACAGTTGTCGAGTTGGTTGAAGAAAAATGAAAATGTTTTGATTTTTTCAAGTTGACTAGCAGATCTTTCAATTCGATTGTGCTGTGTGTGTTCGAGTCTCTTGATCAGGTCTCAAAATTTATATTTGTAGTGTTTTTGCAAAGAGAACGTTATGTATTTTTAAAATTATCTTTAATTTCATTGAATTTAATAGTTGAATGAAAATCTTTCAATTCAGTTTATGAAGTGTTTGGGCAATAATCAATTCAGTTGAAAGACTCAATTCACAATTGAATTGAAACGTGTATGGGCCGCTTAAGAAAAAATACGAATTAATGGGATAGGGTGCTTCTGCAGGTATTTATTTATTAGAAGTAATAAAATAATTTTTTATAAGAATAAAAAAGCAATTAAAACTGCCTTATTCACAAGGTTTCTAGTCTGTGCAGCTGCATCAGCTATCTTGCATCAGTATTGCAACTTGTTCACTGATGCGCGAACCACTTTAGTTCGCCTACCATACAAAAAATAAATTGGTGTGTCATCTCGTAGGATTAAAAATAATGTAAAAACAATTCGAAAATTACAGCCTGTTCGACGATATCGAATAAAAATGTATGCGAAAGAAAGCTAGTCACTCACATTCGAATAAATTTGGGTTCGTCTATGTCACTATTGTTCGTTCGTACAATATTTTAATTGAATTTTGACACATCGTTCGCATAGAATAAAGTTAGAAAAAACCCAAATCAATTTTCTTTCGCCTAGAATGCGAATGAACTTATCCTTTCGACATCGGCGAGCTAGCTGCTAGCTAGCTAGTTTTTCGGATTTTTCTGGCAGGTCTAAAATTACCGCCCTTGTAGTATTTTATTCGCTGTGTCGTTGTTGTTTAGCCCGATCATAACATTTTATATATCGGCATTCGCAACTCTGTAAGGGCTACATTTCTGTCTGTTAGTTTTTCACTACCTCGGCAAATTGCTTAAGCAATTGACATTTAAGAAAACTTAATGAAAATTTCCATTAACAACCAAAATTAAACAAGAGCGGCAAGAGTTGTTTTAGCTGTCAAAAGTTCTTATACCCGTTCATTTTGTATGGAGCACACGGAAACAACGCGACGACAACGCGTTGCTATTGGAATGTCCGGTTGTTTTACAGTGAAGTAAGTTCCAAAATAAAGCGTTGCCGCTTTTGTTTAGGAATGGCGTTTCAGCGTTAAAGCTCAGCGCATAAAAGCTTTCCGCTTACCGCTCTTGTTTGGGAATGACAGTAAGTACATTGTAGTTGTACATATTTGATTAAATGTAATCGTATAGTTGCTGCTTTAATTCAGTTTATGAGTTAAGGGCTCGTTATGCGAACGTTGATGTTAGAAAACTTAACGTATGGCCGTTTGTATAGTTATAGAACTTTAAAAAACGTACATGTCAACAAAAAATAAACAAAACATTGCACAGCTTATTTGTTTGTATTCGTGTTGAGCTTTTCAACATAGTGATGGGCATTTTTAAGTTTGTTTTCGTACTTGCAACAGTCAAATAAGTACCAATTGGCTTCAAGAAATATAAAGTTTGTGTTTAAATAAATAGTTGTACACATATATTTACATTTCTATTGTCATTATTGAAACTTAATCTATTTTATTATATAGTATTCTTATAACTAATATGATAAAAATGGCAAAAACTGAAAATTATAACGTTATTTTTGCAGCACTAGAAAAGTTCCAAAAAGGGGTAAATGTGCCAGAATACTATCTCTCATATAAAAGTTCTAGCACTGGTCTACGAATGTCACGTAACAACGGCGTCAAATTCTATTTTAAACAGGTTGAGACGTCCCGGAAACGTGACAGTTAAATTCAGTAAGCAATTACATTATTAATGTATACTTAAATACTAACGACCGATATATGAACGTACGTGGATGTTCGCATACCTTTAGGCGTTAACACCGCTTTCACACACAGAAAGTTTACTTTGCAACGTCTTGAGTTTGCTCTCTTATACTCTTTCTCTATTATTCTTTCTTTTTTCCCTGCCACCTTCGAACTGAAAACTTTGCAAAGTAAACTTTCCGTGTGTAAAAGTGTTTTAATGCTTGAAAGATGTGTTTGCAAAAACAAAACAAAAAAAAAAACCAAAAACAAAATATCAAAGTCTTCACTTACCACAAACATAGCTTTTCGTTTATAATGAGTACAACCGTAACGTTGACTCGGTGGCGCTGTTGTTTTTGTTGTTGCTGTTGTATCTAGTAGTGAGGAGGAATTAGTTGTAATTGTTGTAGAATTCGATGATAATGTGTTGCAATTTTTATTTAAAATCGTTGATTTTTTTAAACATGAGCTACTATTTAAATTATTTCTATGTTCATGACAATGAGGACTGTGTGGTTGTTGCACTTTTTGTTGTCTTTGCTGACCATTATGATTGGTGATTATTTTAACCTCACTTTTAAGGGGATATTGAGGCTCGAGTGCATTAAAGGTGGGCGTTGAAAGAGATTTTCTTAAAATTGGTTTATTTTCTGACAGCTCAAAATTAATCAATTCATCCATTGTTTGTATTTGTGACGTTTGAGATTGTGGTAGTTGTTGTTGTTGTTGCTTTTGTTGTAGCTGTTGATTCATAATCAATGCATGGGGCAAAGCAGTTTGTTGTTGCCTTTTACTAAGAGGTGATTGAGCCACGAGAGGTGATTTGCCGTTGTTGTTATTATTGTTTTTTTGTTGAGTTTGCACAGTTGTAGTTGCTATTATTGTTATGTCTTCTTTTGTCTCAATTTCTGCTATTGCTGGTGTTGCTGTTGTTGTTGTCACATTCAAATTTATGTTATTTAAATTGATTTGATTGAAGTCATCTGCCAGAGCTGCCTGCGTGCTCTTCTTGTCCACAATCATTATTTTTTATTTCTAGTTTAAAAAGCTTTTACTAGAATATATGAAACGATAGATGCTGCTGCTTGCTGCCTGTCGATGATTGTTGTTATGATGGTGATGATGACGTTGATGTTGTAGAGATGTCTTTTTTTTTATTATTATTATTGTTATTTAAAAGGGAGGGCAGTACCAACCACAGCCACAAATAGCAGAACCACTACAATTGCGCTTTTCTTTGTTGTTGTTTGTTTTTTTACTTTTATTGTTGCCAATTGCTTTTTGAATTTTATTAAATTAGCTTTCTTGTATAAGATATTTTAATTTTATCTAACTTCAAGGAACGAACATGCTCGTTACTGTATTCGCATTGCATTTCTTAACAACGATTTTATATCATTTTATTCTAAATTAACAGGTGCAGGAAAAGAAAAAATATTTATTTTGTTATAGTTTTTGAATAAATTAAAAAAAAAATACTTGTGATGCACGTTGATTTATTAGAGCAAATATTGAATTGTTTGCTTCAAGAGTTGAGAGAAATTTATAAATTTTGCTTCCTCTTAGATTTGCAAAGATTTTTAATGAGTTTTCGGAACAAATGTTTTTTGAAAAGGTTTACAGCCAGTTTACCAATCTCGACAGCATGCTTACGTTCGCAATCTAAGCGAAAGAAAATTGATTTGGGTTCGTCTAACTTTTTTTTTATGCTTACGATGTGTCGAAACTCAATCAAAATACACAAGCATATGCGAACGAATAATAGTGAGATAGACAAACCCAAATTGATTCGAATGTGAGTGACAAGCTTTCTGTTGCATTCATTTTCTTTCGAAATTGGTAAACTGGTTGTTAAAGAGCTGCGTTTTTCGATCTAATTTTCATTTTTGTATCTGCAAAAATTCTTAACGATGCACTGCATTGTACCGTAGGGTCAGGTCAGCCCCTAAGTACTGGTCTAAGATAAAAAAAACCACGTACGATGTCAAAAACCGGAATTGTAAATTCTAATGACTTTGTTAAAGAATTTAATTAAAATCTACAGGATTTTGGTCCGGGGTAAATGAGCTATTAGTCATTTAATCCAAAGTATGGATAAAGTATATTTATATATGTATGTATGTAAATATTTTTTGAGCTTAAGGTCTGTCTTGTTTTTTTTTAATTTCTTTTATCTGGCAATATTTCACTCTCCTTCGGATAGTTTCTTCAGGCCAGATGTTTATAAACCCCACTATCGGAAGGAGAGCGAAATATTGCCAGATAAAAGAAATTTAAAAAAACCACAACAAACTTTAAGCTCAAAAAATATATACAGTAAAATCGCTTATAGTCCACTGCTTCAAATGCACGGTTTTTGTGGACTATAAGGCGAATTGAACTATAGTTAGATTTTTATATAAGCCACTTTTTGGCTTATAAATGAATTATCATATAATTTATTTTGACTGTATAAAATCTGAAAGCAGATATTGCAATGTGTCTCATTGACAGAAAAAAAAAAACACATTTAACATTGCAAACATGTGTCAAAAATGAAATATGTACACATAAAAATTTGTTGCATTTTTGTGCTCCGTTTTTGTCTAGGAAAATTTTTATTAAATTTGCATTTTGGATTATATCTTTAATAACTGGCATGAAATTAAGTTTTTTCACACCGCATCTAGGTGGAATATAAGCGAAAACGCACTATAGCGCTAATAGACTATATGTATAACAAATATTTTGCAGGTATTTTATGTATTGATGCCAAAAAATTGCACATTTTGGAGTAAATTGCTAATTCTACTATAAGCGGTGTGGATTATAAACGAATTTTACTGTAATATTAAAAAGAAAAAAAGAGGGTTGATATTAAGAAATAATAAGCATAAAGTATATATGTATATAGTATACATTGAAATACTGAGTATTCTTTTTGTGAGGACCACTGTTATAAATTGTGCTTGTCAATTTCAGCTGTTCATTAGTTTGTTATTTGTTGCTATTGAAATCTGGCAATCTTACGAGTATACATTTTATGCAGAATTTATAAAACTATATTCAATTATCTGCAAATTTCACATATTAATATTGTTGTTTGTTTGTTAAGCGGGCAAGACTGCTTCATTTAACATCTAATAGATGGTTTTTGTTCAGTTTGTTTTGATATTTATTTACATATCTTAACTGTCCGTCATTTAATGTTGAAGTCCAATAAAAAATTTATTCTCTGCCAATTTTTGGGTACGTAAATAAGCGGAATTGTCGCATTTAGAGTGAGATTTGGCGTAACACCGTTAAATCTTCAGAAAACTACTCTCTTGGTGCACTTTATGGGCTGGCGGAGTCATTGGTACATATGTCTTCAAAAAGCATGAAGGTCAATGGTGAACACTGGGAATGGGTGATCCAAATTGCACAACAGCTACGTAACCATATATGAAATCTAATAAAATTGTCTATTCAATAAAACCGCGTTTAATTGAAATTAGAAATATATATCTTTGGTTTATTATGATTTACACTTGTGTTACTCTAAAATAAACACCCTGTATAGATATTTTTCTCTGCAATCTGACTACAACGAAATGTTTGTTTAAGTGCCAGTTTACACACATCAAGTTTGACTCGTCAAGTGTTAACTATGTGGGAGAACGGGGAAAAGAGAATGGAAAAGGGTGCAGACTTGACGGTACCGTCAAGTTTAAAATTAAATGCCAAAAAATATGAAAACTTGAAGGCAAAAGAACTTAAACTTAACGACATAAAGCTTTTGTGTGTGAACATAAATTCAATAAAAAAAGTTCAAAAGCAAATTGAAGCAGAATTGATCAAGAAAACCTGATGTTGTAAACTGAGACGTAACTTGCCGCTAGAAAGCATGCAACAGGCACCAAAAGAAGCAAAAACCTTTAGCAAAATCCGCTGTCGCAATGATGCCAACTTGTAAAACTAATTCATTCGTCTTATTTGGAAACCTTATCATCTTGACGCATACAGTTTTATAATTTTATATACAAAAAAAAGAACAGCTTTCCAAACACGGATATTTTTTGTGTATCTTTTCATTCTTCAATATTCAAATTAATTTATTTTTATTCCTTTTCAAGTGCAATATTTTTATTTATTTATATTCAAGTATACATACATATGTACGCTTGTTTGCACATGCTGCTAAAGTATTGTGTTTTAAAAGAAATTATTTGAATTTAATTTATTTACTATTGTTTACCTCAAACATCTGTGTTTTTTTTTCTTTATTATAATTAAATTACTTTCAATATTTACTATTTATTTAGCTTTTATTTAAATGCCGGTTTTAATTATTTTAAATAATTACAAAGTATTTAGCAACAAAAATTCATATTTAGCACAATAACCATAAAAATTATTATTAAAAAAAGAAAGAAAAGAAAAACACTATAAAAACAAGATATTAATAATTCTTAATAAATGGAAATAAAAGTTATTTAAACTGTTGTATAAACACTTCAAAAAATTTTACAATGAGAACAACGACAAACAAACCTAAAAAAACAAGATTTTTGGGTTAAAAAATTATCAGTGAGTTTCAAAAAAAAAATTGTGTGTTTTTTTTCGCCAAATTTGGAAGTATTCAAGAGTAGCCGTGAATTTGATAAAAAAAAAGAAAATTAGGGGAAAAATCAGATAACGCAAATAAATGTATTAAAAGATTTTAAACAGAGAGACAGAGAGAGAGAAGGATAAAGAGAGAGATGGAGAAAGGATTCAAGTCGACATTCTTACTTCCCAATGAAATTTCTGTCTCATACATCTTCGATCTAAGACCATTCCCTGTGAAATTTTTGTCACATACATCTTCGATCTAAGACCATTGACAATGTAAGCGTAACCCATCCGAAGTCTGTATACAATTCCTACTTACATTTACACAGCGATGGCCTAGGCCGTAAGATGCATCCAACACTGTATACACTGTGAGCGAAGATTGGATAAGTTCAAAAATATATAATCAGCATTTGTTTTCTTCTTTGCTTCATATGTACATTTAATTTAACAATGTGAGTAGATAAAGACTATTCTCAATCGAATACTAAGTGTTTGTTGTGCTTAACATGTTTATTTTGATTTTTCAGTTGACACAATCGCTTACAATCAGATGCTTTGCAAATTGTATTAACTTGTCTGCTGGGTTATTCTAACTTGTGTAATACTACATTTACACCAACTCAAAATCTAGTAGATTTGAATTAAAATATGCAACGAAATCTATATCGTTTACAGTACCACTTTTTGACATCTAGCAAGATTTCATTTTCACAAACATAATTTATGCATTCGGGTTTGACAAAACAATTTTATCAGAGACTGAATACACCAACATTATGCTAGGAACACAACTGCGACGAACAACGAATTTCGCTCATCGCAACGAATTCGCCGGCAAATATTTGTTGCATAAATTCGTCGTGTGAAGCATAATACCAACAAATTTTTGTGTAGATAATATTGTTTACATTTAAATATTGAGGGGACCATATGAAGTCAGCCTATAGAAATCGCATCCGAAAGGTGGATTTTTGAACAAATTATCTGAGGTATTTTCTATTTTGAGAACATCTTCATAAATTTTTTACTACATAGATTAATATAAATAAGTATAAAAAGTATGATTTCGTGAAAAATATTTTTTTATATAAGAAACCTGGCCACCTAATACATTTTGTTCGTCGATCGCTCACGAAACAATTAGAAATAAATCTATATGATTGTGTGCATTTTCATATACACAAATGTGTTTTATTTTTGGCGACGAATATTCGCGACCAAAAATTCGTCGTTCGTCGTAGTTGTGTTTCTAGCATTAAAGTGTAATTCTTGTTGCAGCATAGTATTTTTAAGTACTTTTTGCACAAAATCACGGTTGCATCACTTGGTACTGAAGAGATTTCATATAGATTTGGCTCGAAATCTTGAATGAGCAGATTTCGCTTTGGTGTAAATAGACTATAATACTCAGAATATTCGTTCAAAAGACAAAGTTATACGACCGTATTTATAAAAAAAAACATTTTATATTTAGGAAAGGTTTATTTAACAAAATTTCGGCAGAAATTTGTCAACAGAAAATTGCTAAACAAACCTATAATACACAAAAAATATTTTTTTTTTTTTATGAACACAAACCCTTAATCATACATGGGGCATGAAGTTAGAATTTTATAAAACTCATTAACAGTACATAAAAAATCTGTATTACTGTATGTTCAGATACACTTAGGTCCAGTTTTTGACTGCGTATTTAAATACAAAATTAGTTAACTTTCATTTAAATTTTAGTTCATTTCATCAGTTTTAAATAATTGTTCTCATTTCAGTGTGATGAAAGTCTGGCAGCTTTACTTAAATCGCAAATATTATGGAAAGTGTTTCATAGAGCAGCTGTTTGTTAGCGGAAGAATAGAAAAATTCTAAAAAAAAATATATTAAATTTATATCGAGAAATTTTTTCACAAGAAACAAAGGAATTGACAGAAAAACTATGAGAATTGAAACAAAACATGAAGTTTCTCCCACAAATGTTTCTGTATCTTTGAAGCAAGAAATATCTGTCAAAATAGCTTTAATTCATTGGAAGTTTGTGAGTAAACTTGTTTCTGTATTAAAATGTTGTGAGAAGTTTCCCGCTAGAGCTGTCAAAACATTTCACAAATAAAAGAGTTGCGAAAGTTATAAATTTATAAAATATATAATTTTTCTTATATTATATGATGGATTGGTATCATTCGTAATATATGTATATTTCACAAAATGGATGCCAAACGTGTAGAAAAGATAAAGTTTTTAAATATTTATACACATATTGCCGTATTCATAAAAAATAATTTGCATTTAGTAAAAGTTTACTTGACATACATATTTCTACACAAAATTTGTCAATTAAAACTTTATTATGTGTAAATAAAATTTTATGAATACTGAAGATAGTGAATTTAGTTAATTTTGCATTTCTTCTTTTTATATTAGATAATTAAAAACTTTCCAAAGAGCAGAAGCAAAAGCTGGTGGATTACAATTTTTTCCTATATGCTTCTTCTTTTCTTTGTTTACTTTTTGCACTTTGACAGCTGCTTAATGGAAATATTCCAATAAAGACGTAACTAGTGTTGCTCTTTTCGATTTAATATACAGAAACGCTGTTTTTCTCGATAGTCGAGAAATGGTGGAATTTTATGTTTCGTAGCTTTCGATGCGAGAAACATCTCACTAATATTACAGAAACGAGGCACAGGTATGGAAAAATATGGCATCAGGTATGGAAAATATGGAATCAGATATGGAAAAATATAGAATAATTTTTAATAAATGTTTGTTGCTTGTTTTGGGGTAAATCCTTAAAAACTCCATTTTGTCCTGATCTCTGTTTATGTTCTTGAAAATCTATAAAATCATTACCTGGGCTTTCAAATTTCTAGTTACTTTTAATTACATATACATTAAAAAAAACAGTACCTGGCCACCCTAATTGATTAGTGGTACGTATAGGTACCCAAGACAAGTTTACCAAAAAAAAAAAAAAAAAAAAAAAAGGCTGAAAACGAGTATGAAATTTTGTACGTAACTAAAAACGTGTCTCACATTAACAGTCAAAAAATATTTGAAGTCAAAAAACTAAAAGACAGAAAAATTCAATACACTTATATACTTGAAAATTAAATAACAAAAACAATTAAATAGACATACATATGTAAATATTTTGACGTTACATATTTCTATGGACTTTTTTTCCTTTTATAAACCAATTAGTACGCGAAAAATAAAATAAATTTTTAAACAAGTCGATAAATAAATATAAAAAAGTCCCCTTTTCTTCAGTGACAGATTAAAATAAAAAAAGAACATTAATTTATTGTTATTTTGCATATTCAGATATAATTTTATACATCTTAAATTGTCATAAATGCAGTTCAAATGAATGAAATGAAGAAGGTACACGCAAGTAACGAATGAAAAGGCAAACATTAACGTTGAATTTCTTTCAATCAATTCAAAAAACCCGCTCGCAATAAAAACTTGTATCTTTTAAGGAATATTGAATTCCCTGGATTTTCTTTTTCTTTTATTTAATGTTTGTGTATACATACGTATAAAAATATATGATTTTTCATATATTTCTTAAAAAAAGAACTCTTGTAATATTTTTCTTTGTCTCACTGATTTTGTATTTATTATTTTCACTGCAGATCTGTTGTATTTTTTTTATAGTTGTTGCTGTTCTCAAGCTCTTTCGTTATTAATAAATTATTAATTTAAAGTTTTTTTTTTTGCCAAAACGAATGAAGAAGCAGCCAATAACCGATCAACGTGACAACGCTAATTTGTAAAACCCGTAACGACGTTGCAAATCAAAACAAACCGTTTAGTTGAACGACTCAGCGTTTACTAAAATTTCAATACTTGCTTAATATTTTAGTACTAATAATAATAATGTTTCGAATACAATTTTAAATTAAACGAATGTGGCGTTGAGTAGTTATTTCTTCTCCACATAAATTTTGAATTCATACTCACTTGCCTGTCTAATCTCTTCAATGTTGTTTTCTTTTTTTACAACAAACTGGCAAAGATCAGACCAATACTACACAGCATTCAAAATGTGTCTGTGGCTGGTTTGCTTGTTTTGTTATTGCTTTCTCTCTTATCAATTTAATTTATTTTGTTGTTGTAGATGTATATACATTTTTTGTTTACACTTTTAAAACAGTGGAACAATCATAAAAAGCCGGTAGAGTTATAAAGCTCAATTATGAATATTGTCAAGGAAATTTTCCTTTGCTGAGAAAAATTCGCTCCCGCTCTAATAGCACTGGGGATGAGCAAATGGGGAAGATAGTAATCAAGTATGATAAAACTAGAGATTACGCCATGCGCATGATATCCCGTTAGATGACGTAGTTTAACCTATGCAAGATGATGTATTTAAAAATCATCTAGGGCGGTGTTTGTATTGTTTCGTGACGTCATTTGATCAACATGCGCAGAAGATTTCAGTTTTCTGTGAGAGTTGTTTTAACTATGTATTCTATCATCCTTGATAGAAATCAACTAGCTGTTCTGCTTTTATCACTTTATTTTGTAGACAAGTGCAAAGACATCTTTACCACGTAATTTCATTAGTAGAGTTGGTCAAAATCTTTCATGCTCTTTCAGAAAGCTCGAGTGACTAATTCATTCTTTTCTTTTATCTTTCTGCATGCTAGATATATTTCAGAATGAGTTTTTATTTATCTTGAACCAGTACTCAGGAAATGACCCCTACATATGCAGCGTATTGTACTGGAACTGGGAAAATAGATTGTGATGAAAATAGTGTTTGTGGGCGTTTGACAAACCACACGAAAGGAGCAAAACAAACGTTATGACAGCTTTCAAAGTGGTGGAATGAAATTAGTTAAAACTGATCAGTGTCCAGTGTATAAACCAGGGTGATTTCACGGTTGTTATTGGTTTTTTAAAATGCCCGATTTTCGAGTATCGAATATATCAGGTGTTTAATACGGTTAACCAGGAATGGAAAATATATAAATGATATATTTTTATACGTGGTCTGGTCAAAAAATAACTGTTATTTTCATATTTCGTGAGTTACTTATGTTAGATTTTCGAAACCGAAATCGAAACCATGGCGTAGATGTGTAGTGGTCTTTATTCCTAAAGGTGGAAAGACTTCACACACAACTCCGAAGGATTACAGGCCCATAAGCCTGACATCCTTTTTCCTAAAGACGTTGGAGCGAATGGTTGATCTACATCTTAGAAGGTCAATAAATCCGTGCCGTTTATCTGTATCTCAACATGCCTATACTGAGGGAAAATCTGTTGAGACTGCGTTGCATTCGCTCGTGGGGTATATAGAAAATACTCTAGATCAAGGGGAGTATACATTGGTGGCCTTCCTTGACGTAGAAGGAGCCTTTAATAATGTTGCGCCAAAAGTCATTACTATGGCTTTGGAAAGGCTGAATATTCGTCAGCCGATTATAAGTCTCATATGGAGTCTACTGACAGAAATGGTCGTAACATCGAGTATGGGACGGGCCACCATATGCAGAGTGGCAAACAGGCGTTTCAAGACTGTGGTATATGCCGATGATATTGCTGTGGCGGTGTCGGGTAAATATCCGGACACCCTCTCACAGTGTTTGAATTCCACACTGAGGATCATAGATGGGTGGAGCACCCATAGTGGTCTCAGTGTGAATCCACAAAAAACGGAGCTTGTACTCTTCACCCGAAAATACAAGACTCCTCCTTTCGATCTGCCAACCCTAAGGGGCGTTGAGCTTAGTTTGGCGGATAGTGCCAAATACCTGAGAATCTATCTTGATTCAAAACTGTCTTGGAAGAAGACAATCCAAAATGGCTGATATTGCCAACATATATAACAAACATGTTCACCAACATAAAAGAAAAAAATGCGTAAAGCTATAATTGGATTTACATTGGCTTACATTCGACGATCAGAGTTTTGTGTAAAAAATACAGTCAAATCGTTTAGAGCAAAGGTCCCCACAAAAAGAAAAAAACACTAGGTATGTTAATGTGTGAGTAAATGCGATTTCCCTTGAGGGTATTGCGTGGTGATCACTGATTCAGACACTTTGTTGGAGAGTGATTCCTTCCGTGTTGAAATATAAAACAGAATCAAAGGATGCTACTAAAAAATATCGAAATGATATCCACATACATTAGGTATGATGATATCTAAATGATGAGATATTGTATTTGATTGATGTAAAAACCATTTTATATACATATGTATGTTGATTCTAAGTATATGGAATATATTCAAATTAACAATTTTGAGTTAAAACACCCGTATGTGAATATTAAAAATAAATTAATAAAAACTGTCATATATTTTTTCTGCCTGATGATTAATTAATTATTATTCTTGCAGCTTTCAAAAACCTTTAATTTGTTGGAATTTTTTCATACAATACAAAATAAAGAAATTCATTAATATTATTTTTAATCTATTTATGGTAATTGTGGAACCGAGGGCAAGAAACAAGAATGCATACATGAATTAAATGCAAATTACATCTGCTTTTATTACTTCCATTTTGATTAAATTAAATTTACGTTTTTCATTCCTTTTGCAAACAAAATTCCAAACACAAGTCGTCGAGATCAATTAAGGCTAGACAAGGTCAAGGATTTTGTATTACATTGTTATGCTTCGCACCCACTGTATAAACAGTAATGGAAAGCTACGTGCTCAACATTGAGTATGTAGCATATTTACTCAATGCGCTTTAACGCGCTGTGGCTCTCATTGAACTCATAAATTTATTTCTTTTAATATTGCGACATGCTTCTAGTTGTTGTTGTTATTGCTTCTATATGTTAGTTGTTTTTGTTATTTGTTCATTAACCGAAATTGTACTTCAATCGTACACTGACGTACAGTGTGTATGATTGGAATTTGTTTTTCTTTGCGATTTCCATTGATTTATCATCTAAGCATTTAATAATTATTTTATGACTTCTGCTGGCGTTGATTGGATTCGCAGTAGCAACAAAAATTCATGAGATACGTACTACGTATCTACTACTTGCTTAAAAATACTCGTACATGAATGCACACAATACAATAGTTAGATTGATGGTTACAGATACATTTTTCATTTGTTATAATTGTTTGTTTTAATTCTAAAAAAAAATTAAATAAATTTGAAATGAAAAAAAAATGTTTTATTTCAGGGTTTTAATGCGTTCATTTACAGCATTTTTTTAAGTTGAACTTGTACTTGTTATTTTATTAAAACTTTTGCTGACAAATTAACAGGCTGTTTGGCTTCAAATCTATTTGCCAAAATAGCAAAAGTTGTTCTAGTTTCAGTTTGTAACCACATTTATCTGTCTGTCTCCGTCCGTCAGTCCGTCCGTCCGGTTTAATAACTAATCAAGTGCGAGTAAATGGTAGTAAAATAATAAATTGTATTTCAATAACCTTACAGCCGTGGTTGGTAGTCGGTGTTTAAGCGTATTGTGTAAATGAAAAATGTTTGCAATGCGTTGTATTCGATTGTTATTTCACTTGTTCGCTCATTCATTCATCTGTCTGTTAAGCGGTCAGTGTCAGCGTCACAGTGTTTTGAACTGGAAAATTAGCATGATGATGAAATCAATGTAAAATCAATTACATTTTTTTTCTCTTTCGTCAGTTCCGAAAACTAATAATAATTAGGTTTTTTACAAAAACTTCATTATTATTTTTTTATAAAGATGTTCACTTTACTTCATACAGCGGTTATTAGACGATCAAACTTGGCATGTCAACACGATCTGTGGAACGATTCTCTATCGTTTTCTAATAAAAGTTGTTACTGTTAAAAATTTAAACAAGCGATTTTGCTCTTCTGCACTTCTTTTGACAATACTTGTTATTGTTTGAGTCAGCTGTTCTTTTTAAATAAACAACAGTTGTCTACAAGTTGTTTAGTTTTATAAACATTATCCATTTTTGTTCTATTGATTTGAAAAGTTCTAAAAAAATATATTATAAATATATTATTCTACATTCCTCAATAATTATATTACATTAATTTTTATTTAACTTACAAAAATTAAACAATTAAATATTCGTATTATTTGATCTTGTTTATATTGTTTTCTTCGAAATTTTCCAGTTAAAGATCTTGACTGATTTTTGTTTTTTATAAAAAAGGTTTAAGGGTATTTTATTTTCGACATTTCAATAACAATAAGTTATCATCTTCAGGAAAATTAAAATGTTAAGACAAGCGATAATATTTTAATTTTCCTGTTGATGATAACAAATTGTTATCGAAATATCGAAAACAATATACCGTTAAACCTTTTTTATAAAAACAAAAATCAATCAAGATCTTTAGCTGGAAAATTTAGAAGAAAACAAAATTAAACAATAATAAATTTAAAGAAAACTTTGTTCTTATTATGGCGGCAATGTTTTTATTTTGTTGTTTTCGCTTTTTGACATATGTTTCCACAGCGTTGCCACTTGACTTAAATTTTTGTTAATGTTGTTATTTGATAACAAAATCGTTACTGCAAACAACTTTTTAGATTGATAATAAACCAATGTCTATTATTATTTAAAGTTACAGAACCGCACTATTGATGAGAGAGTGTTTTGTCAGCTGTCAAATCTCTTACCATATTAGGTGTGTTGCTTTACTTTCTGGGCAAGCTTCGTACAAATGAGAGCAAGCATAGGTTTCTGTCAATAAAAAAAAATAGATAAAATTTACCAAAAGTACGGGAGCGCACGCAGAAAGCAAAAATTTCGTGCAAAAAAAAACATATGATGCGGCAATAAAAAATTTAAATTAATTTTACTAAAAAACAGTGTGAATTTTTATACTTTCGGGTTTTTAAGGTCATTTGCACAACCTTTTTATTTAATATTAATATTATAGCATTGAAATGATTTTTTATGAGTTAATTCAAATGATTTTTTCTTTCTTTGTTATTGTGTATTTTTCGAACAGCTGATTGCTCAACTACTTGCCCGAACAAATGTACGGGCTGTTTCGTGCAAGAAGAGGAAGCCTACTATTCTCTCGAAAAGCTCTTTCATGTGGTTAATTTTAAAGTACGGTAATGCTTTTCATACAAATTGCGATCGCGCGAAACATTTTCTTAACAGTACTTTCATACTTATACAAAACCTCAAGTAATATTTGAGGTATTGCCATACTACAGCAGACAGTATCGCGAAAACAGTTTAAGAATGGTATTGCCTCATACTTTTCGCACAAATAAGAATATTATACCGGGGGGAGAGAGCAGCCCCCCGGTTTCTTCTTGGCGTAGACCAAACCAGTTCACTCTGTTTTCTAGGGTATAGAGGAAGTAGCCCCTCGTTTGTTGTAGCAAACAAATCTATAAGAAGGTGCATGACTTATGTTGTGCTAAGCACCTCCCAAAACCCGTACCAAAGGTTAAAATTGGCAGAACAAGGATCAGCAAAGCCCGCGGGAGTTTCTGTCTTGCAGATCTCTCGGTGCTGATCACAGTTAAGGTTCCTGTCTTGGCTGAAACGTTGAATTTGCGAATCCTTTTAATTCCATTTAAAAATACCACTTTTTGGGAAGAATATACAAACTTAATTCATATGAACTAATTCCACTATTTTACAGTGAACGATTTGAAAGCTTTGTTTAAATATCTTATGTTAAGCACCTTGCTTTATTCAAGCTCAAGAGTTTAAGAACTGCTGCAGCGCAGTATTTAATGATGTAACTCAAAAATTAAATTTCATAATTCTGTTAAAGAAAAAAAAAGAAAGAAAATCACTGTGCTGTATTGCTAGAAAATGTCGTTTGTTTAGTAGAAATAATTATAGGAGCCAATCACAGGATATGTTACAGTTAATCACGATTTTGAGTAAATACGCCCCAACGGATGCAACACATTAAGAAACTAAGGTTGATTGGATTTTAAACCTTGAGTTATAAACAAAAAGCAAATGTTCAATATCTTTTAAGAAATGTGTTAATATGTACGATTATGTGTCAAAACAGAAAATCTGCAACATTTTTGGTAACAAAATATTAGACGTATTGTAATAGTACAAACTAAATTAGCGTGCAACCTGTCAACCAATCCAAAATAGCGTAGCATCAACGCTTTGCAAATCAAATTACAAATCTACTTTTTACAGCTCGTAAGAGAGTAAACTTTGCTCTTTAGTCAGTAAAGTTGGCTTCAAAACAGCTGTTGCTCCTTTTTTGTGGCCATTTGTAATCACACTTTGGCTACTTTCATGACAATTTACCAACTTTATATCTCTATTTATTGCTTCTATTTAGTGATTTTTCTCATACACGGTTAGTAAGCATTACTGGTCATGGCACAACGTTAGCGCGATTATTTAAGTTGCTCATGGCAGCGCAATATTTAAGGCTCAATGCTAAATTATGTTCTACTTTACACCCTAATTTGGTTTGCTCTGTACGGAACAAATAAACCAGCTGGCTATTATAACAGGTTCTCCATTCTTCGGTTTGAAAAGTAAACGCATATATAGCTATGATTTCGATAAAACTTTTATTTCTGCATAATGCTTACCCCTTGCTTGATGAATGTTAATTTTGAAAGGCTCAATGATTATACACGTTGGTGGTCCCATGTAACGCCATCAAACCTGGATATGACATCGGTAGCAAGTTGACGTCACCAAAACGTAAATTATAAGTTTTGTACACATTTCATACAATAAAGCCAAAGTCGGTCTTTTTGTATGGCATGTGATACTATCTAGTTGAAACCATATGTCTTTCAGTTCATTATCTTCAATTACAGACCACAAAAGTCAGGTTTCAAGCGGCTATAGTGCTTTTAACTGTCGGTAACGGTTCTACCGGCGTCATTTTCGATAAAATGAGGCAGAAGCGATATTTTCATTAGTGCCAAGTTGTAAAGATGCACAGAATTTCAGTCTCTTAAAATTTCTTTATAATCCTCACAATACCTTGTAGAGCGACCGTAGTGCTCGAAAACTGGATGCGGTTGAGATAGTACATTTGTAGTAAATTTTAACTATGGTTTAGCATTGTTTAGTTGTGAAACAATCCATATTCATAAACGGCGAAATTTTCACTAAACAAATGATGCTTCAGATGACAAATATCAGCTAACAGACTGGCCAGATCGCCGGTTTCAAAACCACTAAATGGGTAACGCGTTAACTATTTTTTTAGCTTTATTTGCTTGTTAAAGGAACAATATTCGTAAATGAAAAACATTTTAATAAATAAATAATGCTTCAAATGACAGCTATTTAACGACTGACTGCCTAGCCAGATCGGTGGTTTTGAAACCACTACATGTGTTAACTATTTCACTAAATAAATGATGCTTCATATGACATATGTCTAACAGCTGACGGTGACTTTGAAACCAATATATTGGCGCATGAATGGTTTTTTTTCCATTGATTTTTTAGTGTTTTAATAAAATCCCCATAATGCATACGAATGCTAAAAGCGAACTTCAAGTATTAACTTATTGTAATTATTTGAAAGACCTGTCGATGCCATTATGTGTGGATTTACGAATATGGTACAAACATCTGTCACAATTTTGTTAGGTGGTGGGCCTACTTAAACATCATACGACTCTGATGGATAAATCAGGCAAAATATGACAGATAACACGGGATTATGATTAATAATATTGCCCTGAGATCTTAGAAAAATCCACAATAAAAAATCTAACGGGGCCAAATCACCGAATCTTGGTCACATGCTTGCTGAATATACACATGAAATGACCCAGCACTTAAATGGCTAGTTTAGAACATGCAAACACATGCCGTCCGTCATCCAGGTGAAACCACATGTCATTTTTGTTCAGACCAAATGGAGTCGGTTACCATCGAGGTATACGGCTCGCCGTCACCGTTTTTATAGTAATGTAAATGGGGGTCCCACCATACTGTACGATGTTAATTGTGAGTCAAGTTTTTTACCCTACTTAATTTAGCATTTCTTTGTTTCAATGTTTGACAAATTCCACAATGAAAACGTACACAACTGAGCTGCGTGTTGAGACTGTCCATGTTAATTGACATTGTCTTGAATTCGACAATAGTGATGTCTAATGTTCCCATATGTGTTTTTGAAGATGGCAACCCTAAAGTGGGGGACTTCCGAGGAATCTTGACCGAACTAGACTAAATAAATGATCAGCAAATTTAAACCCTTGGTAAGGGTTTGGGAAGTCCAACACAACATAAGTCGTGCGGCTTCCTTAAGTTTTATTTGCTACAACAAACGAGGGACTCCTTTATTTCTATGTCCCAGAATGCAAGACAAAACCTGCTCCCAGGGGGGAAATGTTAAGTGTTAAGTAGAAAGGACCCAATTTTATATAATTCCTTATAAAAACATATATTTTCGCTTTCTTTACTCGTATATAAACAAGGTTTTCTAAACAACCGCCAGAAGTTACAGTACCTGCTATACAATTGTTAGTTTTGTTTTACACTAAAGCTGCCATAAATCAGATCTCGTTGCAACCATATTTTTCTTACAAAAACTACGCCCAAAAATAAAATTACATTTAGTTAGAATATTGAAAGAAATATATCAAATTAAAATTTAACTTATTTCTTTTTACGTATATATTCACATACATATACATATTTATGTATATATGTACATATATACGAGTATTTGTATTTGAATGCAAATCAAAAATAAAACATTTAGCAAAAATATTAAAGTGTCATCGAAATAGTTTATATTTAAACAGTTTTTATTTATATTTTTCATTTTAACAAAATTTACTAAAATAAACAAAATTAATACTTGGGTATTTAAAATTTTTATAAACAATCGTTACTTCCCTTTGAAGGTTGCATGTTCTCTTTCTACTCGTATTCAATTTTAATCAATCATTTTCGTATTGTTTATTAAAACATTATTTACTGAAGTTGAAGACTATACTCGTACATTATTTAAATCTTTTAATTAGAGGTATTTTGTTTGTTAAATGAAAGGCTAGCCAATAATACTAGACAAATTGAAAATTTTCGATGTCAAAATCATATTTACTCATGTTCATTGATTTAAAAAATTAAACCAGTATTTTTTTTTTTTTGTTTAATGGCAGGCAGTTTATAATTAATAATTTTTTTGTTTTTTTTTTTTTAAACTAATGGTTTTGTAGTTTTCTCAAACGATTGTAAATACGTTTGACCAATTTAACATTTCAAAAATATGAAATTCTCAATATAAAATGCGTCGTATGAAGAACTGTGGATGAGTAGTTGATTTCAGTGATCGGTCACTTTCATTCAATTACAAAAGACTGATCCGTTCGTTCATATCGTTCAATCGGTCATTTGGAACGAACGGCACGGCTCTAACACTACAATTCTCCGGTCATTTTTCAACACAGCTCTGTAAAATAAACAAAACAAAATGGCGAAATAAAAAGTGATAAAAATTTATTGTTTTAAAGAGAGCAAATAATTTTAAATAAAAATCATTTAGGTGGGATCAATTTTGATTAGTTTAATATTCTATTTTTGTTTTATTTTAGATAATACTATATACTTCTACTCGTATTGCAATGTATTGTGTTAAATTGTTAATAAACATAGTCTTCACTACTTCTTTTAATATGGCGATGCCATTGGAGGCAAATACTCACCGTTCTCGCTTACGAATAACTATTTGAAAATGTCATTACAAAAAAGTCCTTAAAAAAGTGTAGTTAGGTATGTAGATTTACTAGCCCTTCCTGAGGTCTTAGTTGGTTAATGTTGTGTAAAATAAGTAATTAGTCTTAAGGGACTTTTTGAAAAACCCCAACTTTTAATATTTGGGGGCTGTTGCCATCCAATGTTCGTATGTGAATAAATCTTTATTTTGAAAACAGTTTCTTATATAAAAGTAAAAGTTAATCTGTACTCATGGATGGTATAAATATTGAGGAATCGGATGCTGTTGATGTTCTTGGAATGAAGATACAGTGTGATGTTCGCTGGACTGAACACATTTTTCATGTCTCTAAAGAAGCATTCAAGTGCCTCGGTTTTTTGAAAGATGTACTTCACTCCATCTGATCGCCTTACTATTTATAACACCTACAACCGACCGAAAATGGAATACAACTCTCATGTTTGGGCCGGTGCCTCAAAGTCTATTTCCAACTCTAATCACTGGAGCATCGACGCAGTGTGGGGTGCGTTACTCTGTTCTATCGTTACTACAATGGATTTTGTTCTGACGAGATTAGGATTCTTGTTCCCGAAACGCGCACATTTTTAAGTAGCACGCGTTCATCGTCTAGAGCTCATCCATTTGTGGTTGATTGCCCGGCGAATCGTACTACGCATTACAGAGAGAATTCGTTCTTCGGCCGCACGCTTCGTCTGTGGAATAAGTTGCCTGCAGAAGTGTTTCCTGTCTGTTATAACGACCTAAAATGCAGGAAGGGAGTGTTAGTATCCTTGATAATTGTTTGGTGATGGCTTTTTTCGAGGGCTAACAATCTCCCGAGGATCTGTTGCCTATACAACAGATACGTGTACTGTAAGGAACCAGTGGTGATGATTGACGGGTGAGTTGGTTTAAGGGCTGATTCTCTTAATGGGCTTCGGCCTACCAACTCATTAAGCCTTGTCCTCCATTGATTGCTGGGAAATTGCATACATGAGGGATTAGAAAGCCCGAACTCCTCAACAAGAAGTTGTTCATATGACCGCAATCATATGACAAGAATTGCTACCTGTGTGAGCCTAGCAAGCCACATGGGGGCGGTGGTGAATCGTGAAAAATTCACTTCGTGGAATTGATCCACCATCAGGTTAGGCCGTCAAGGCAGGTACTGATGTAAATCATTTTCACAGTTGTCTGTTATAACGTTGGAAAATTCAAGTAAAATGTTCACAAATACTACTCCCGCTTTCCCCTCCTCACAACCTATTTTCCTAGTTCTAGTACAATGTAGGGGTCATCCCCTGAGTACTGGTCCAACATAAAAAAAAGTAAAAGTTCATTATTTAAAAAGAAATTAAACTGAGTGCTGTTGTGTCGCATTGCATCGAAATAAGAATTAAAATACAAAGTATACAAAAGAGAAAAAAATAACAGTTATAAATAAGATATATAATTTCAATCAAATGTTAATTGTTATTGCAAGGAGAGTTAAATATAAAATAACGTAACACTCAATCAAAAAAATAAAATAAAATAAAATAAAATAAAATAAAATAAAATAAAATAAAATAAAATAAAATAAAATAAAATAAAATAAAATAAAATAAAATAAAATAAAATAAAATAAAATAAAATAAAATAAAATAAAATAAAATTAAATAAAATAAAATAAAATAAAATAAAATAAAATAAAATAAAATAAAATAAAATAAATGCACTCAATTTAAACAAAACAAATTCTAGTATAGAGCATAAAATTTAGCAATTTTTAAAATAAAAGAATAATAAATGTTATTTTGCTACAAAAGCTATTTGCTTATAAGTCCTTGATTTGCGAGTTGGTGTCGATAAAAACTATCAAAATAGCTCAAGATGTTTTGTATAAATCCATAAACTGTAATAAATAATTTTAAATGAAATAAAAAAGACATGACTTTAAATCATGGTATAAATGCCACCTTTATAAATGCATCCTTACAAACAATATCTCTTGAAAAAGGCCATACAGAAGTAGGTGTGCATTTTCAAAAAGCTTTTTTGGATAAAAGTATCATTTATATTTAATGTGATTCTTAAAACCTTTTCCATAAAAACTAATTTTTAACGTCATGGAATTAAGTAGGGAATTGGTGTTTTATAGTCAATACATTTGAACGAATCTGGCAGTGCATATGTAATGTAAACATCACGTTTACACTGGGTATTCATAACCTGCAAGTCGTAGTGACAGTAAAATATAAGACACTAATAGTCAAAATTGCCAGAACAGCAAAATTTATAAAAGCAATATCGATTTACTACATTTTTCATTTTGCAAACATTTTTAAACCCGTAACTTTACTGTAGATGCCAATGTTGTGGGGAATCTAATTAGCAAACAAATAAAATAGTTTTGTGCCATTTGAACAAATAAAATAGTTTTGTGCTATTTCAACATCTACTGCCCTTATTGAAACCCCCTTTATATGTATAATATTTATCAATTTATTTATGTTCGTTTCATTTAAAAGCCGGCGATTTTTATTCGTATAACCTGATTTTTTGGAAACCCCATCACTCATCACTCTACTAAGCTTTTAGACTAATTCGCCAGAAATCAAATACATGTTTAGAATTTTAATATCTCAATGTACTCCTATAATAGTTTATTCTATTTAAAATATTCATTTTAGTTTCTTTTCTGACATAAATTGATGTTTGATCAAATCTTGATATTGATTTGCACGTTTTCATTTCAATGCGAAGTGAAATCCCTTGTGTTAAAAGCAGTTAGTCGCCTGCAAAAGTGATCTAAATCTAAATGAGTCATTAACAGAGATAGAGATTATGCTCGTAAAAAATATTACTAAAAAAAAAAGAACGTGACTGGCCAAAAATTAAAGGGTTTCTTTTAACGACTTCAATTGTTTTATTTTTGTATTTCGCAAATTCAATAGCGTAATTAATTTCACTTTATTTCAGTTCACGTCAAATAGGTCGGTTGCTTTATTGTTTATGGGCCATGAATTCATTCGCACATGGAATATTTTATAAATTTTAATTACGAAATCTTCAAGCTGCAAAATATACAAAAGCAGTAATGAATTCAAAGAAAAAAAACACTATTTAAATGTATAAACAAATTGTAAATTAGTATTGAAAAATGAAAAATTATGGTAAAAAATTCTCTTTTATATTTTATTTTTTTTTTTTGCAAATTGTTTTAATTTAATTGTTGTATCTTTTATTTATGTACGAGTAGTAAATATTTAGTTTTTGTTTAGTTGGTTTGCTCGTATTTTTGAGTGCACTACTGCTGACATTGATCAGGCAGACAAATGAAATCGCATGTCGATTTTATGCTCAACCATGTTTTTCGCCTCGTTTATTTAATCATGACCAATAACGGTGGTATTATTTTTAATTACATATTTAATACATTTTTCAATTAATTAGTATTCTTCTTGCGAATTGATATTTTGCGGCAGATTTATTCTGCAACCTTTTTAAACTAAATAATTACTACAGTAAAAACATTTTGCCAAAATACTCGTAAATTGCTATAACCGGTGGTTACGAGCACGACTGCTTTACCAGGCAGTGGCACTACTACAACAAACACAATATCAAAGAACATCACACGTATTTCATTGAAAGGTATACACTCATAGAAAACCTGTCATAATTGTGATGTATTTTAACACCGATGCAATGCCAAATGCCATCATTTTTGACCCCATGACAATTTTCATCGCTGTGATGTCAACCATTACATCAGTTGCTCTAATTATCAACAACGACAATTATGAAAATTATTTCATCAATGGAATGTCACACTGACATCATAGAGATGCTTTATCGGAATACTTTTGATGTACATGCTCACATCAATGCAAGGAAACTCCAATAAAGAAGAAATTACTAAATGAAGTCAATGTAATGACAAAATATCATCAATAGAATGGCGCACTAAAATCAGATGTGATAGCTCAATAACATCAGAAAACTAGCACGTGAAGTAAATTTGATGACGACATATCATCACTACTATGGTACGCTATCATCAACATTAAATTCCGGTTCAATATAATGATTTCAAAAATATGTTCATATACGTAACTTTATATTCTACCATGTTCATGAAATCAATGAGAATTAAAAATGTTCTAATAATACTTTTCATGACTTCCTGCCATCAATACAATGTCTGTGTGGCGCATTATCATACTTTAATTGTGTGCATGCTGTGTATGAGGAAATATTCTCTTTCTCTACTTCATAGTTCTTCTTTTTATTTTACTCTCTACGCTGTCATCATATTTATGTAACTAGCGTTAACATATATTGACTAAATGTCATTAATATGATGCATTTTTTTCTACTTCATAAAAATGAATTTAAATTTAAAAATAATAATTTTAACAACCTAATTCCTTTTCAACAATAAATAGAAAATCTTAAAACACTATTTAGGCTTTTTTTATAATCAATTTTGACAAATTAGATGAATTTTAACTATTAATAAAATGTATCATTGAATTGATGTCACCACAGTTGTAGCATTGATGATACTCAATATATGACAAAATTGTGTGATGACTTTTGTGATTGAGATTGATGTTAATTTTCATAACACTGTTGACTTTTTACATACTATTGATGTCACAGTTCTGATGACCTGTCGTCATCAAAATGAAGATGCTTTTTTCTATGAGTGTAGAGTAATATTTGATATTTAATTATTTGATCTTGTTTAGGTAAATATTTCTTATTTTTGCAGCAAAAGATCGTTTTATGTTATATAAACATTTGACAGTATTTATTTTCAATACTTCGTTAACAATTTGGTATCATCGTCAGGAAAATTAAAAAATTTCCATATTAATTTTCCTGACGATGATAACAAATTGTTATCGAAATATTGAAAATAAATACTGTTAAATTTTTTATATAACATAAAACGATCTTTTGCTGCAAAAATAAGAAATATTTGGTATAGAGTAATGTTAAAACCTGAGCTCGCTTGTACTCTCTTTTGCAAAACACCCCAGCGGCCAAAGTTTCGCTTACAGAAGCGATGATCCGATGCACACTTGTAAGTCAGTAATGCACACCATCTCATATACGAACCTAGTATACTTTTTCATATACATTGCCGCATTTGTAGAGTGAACGCCTACCACCTGCACACAAAGTAAGCGAGCTAGTGTGGTGTTCATCCAACAAAAGCTCATTACTTCCTAACATACATTGCAAGCTATCAGTAGGCAGCTCGAATACAATCTCGCATACTTTGTAAATCGGAAGTAGGCAGCTCGGATACAATCTCGCATACATTGTAAGCCGGCAGTAGGCAGCTCGTACGTATTGCGCACTTCAGTTTTTTGGGAATATTCCATTAAATAAATTTGTTCCGTTTTTTGTCTACTGCCTTCTTTAAATTTTTTTTATCTTTTTGTACCTTTTTTAAATTGTTTTCTAGGCACTTTTACCTAATTTTGTTTATTAAAATTTTTGCAACGTAGTTTGACAAAGACGGCGAACGTTTGATTTACAACTAAAAAATAAAATACGCACTTATAAATGTGATACAAAAGATGAACATAATTCATTTTTGGGAACTCCATATACTACTGCCATACACTTCGTAAGTTACCATTCATTGATTACAAAGTGTGGCACACATCATCGAAGAGAAGTAATGTGGTAGGCAATGTTCGCCGCTGGGATAGTACAGCCACAAACCAAAATTATACCACATAACCATATATTTGGTAAAAGTTCCAAAAATTGTATCATGACTAATACTGTTATTGTAAAAATTTAAATTCTACTGGCATGCCCAACGATATCATATTATCAATTCTACCCATGTTATTGAAAATTGTGAATTCTATTGTCACGGTCAATCGTAGTAATATTGAAGTCCACAAAATTACATGATAGCATAAATACACATAATTACTTCCATAACTAAAACCACATTTATGTAATTTATTCAATATATGTTTTTAAACAATATTTAAAAAAAATAGAATAGAAAAAAACTCAGATGTTGTCTTGATGTTTTGGAAATATTACTGCATGTTTGCTCTGGCCCATAAATACTCAAAAATATAAATACATTCAAAAATATTAAACAATAAAACTATATTTTGATATCAATTATTATCCAAACTTTTTCGATTTCAAATATTTATATCTATATTTATGTTTATTAATATTTATTTTCACCAGAAATTATACATTAACTTTATTAAAATCAATAATGTGTGTTACACACTAAAAACTGATTCGTTCAAAATTATTATAAATGCATTTGTCAAAGATTTTCAGAAAAACAACAATTGTTAATACATTTCCTAAACGCACTTGTGTTGCCTATACAAACAATAACCATACACACGTTTAAAAATAATAAAATTATTATTGTATACTACAAAAGCTATTGTTGTATACAAACTGGGTTTTAAAACATTATTACTGCATCCAACCATATTTTGAAATGATAGAAATATAACAGTAGAAATGTAGAATTTTCAATATTACTATGTTTAGAGTGAACGATACTATATTGAAAACGATAATACACTGTTACCGGCAATAATTCAAATTATGACCGAGTAAATACTAGCGTTGCCACAACAATATTCGAAATTGCTTTTTCTCTGCGTGCAACAAACGCTAATTACTTCCTAACATACATTGTAAGCTATCAGTAGGCAGCTCGAATACAATCTCGCATACTTTGTAAGTCGGAAGTAGGCAGCTCGGATACAATCTCGCATACTTGTAAGCCGGCAGTAGGCAGCTCGTACGTACTGCGCAATTCAGTTTTTTGAGAATATTCCATTAAATAAATTTGTTCCGTTTTTTGTCTACTGCATTCTTTTATTTTTTCACTAAATATTTTATCTTTCTTGTACCTTTTTTAAATTGTTTTCTAGGCACTTTTACCTAATTTTGTTAATTAAAATTTTTGCAACGTAGTTTGACAAAGACGGCGAACGTTTGATTTACAACTAAAAAATAAAATACATAAATATAAATGTGATACAAAAGATGAATGTAATTCATTTTTGGGAAATCCTTATACTACTTTCATACACTTTGTAAGCTATCATTCATTGATTACAAAGTGTTGCACACATCATCGAAGAGAAGTAATGTGGTAGGCAATGTTCGCCGCTGGGACAAAGTACTCGTACAAGTATTTCTTTTCTCAAAATTATGCAAACAACGTTTTGGCATTTTTCTGGTATCAATGTAAAGGTGCCTAGGTTATGAGAATATATGACTAAAAAATGCTATGGAATATTCCATGGACAATTTCTACATTAGCCATTTTTCAAGAAGTTCAATGGTTTATCACACACGAGAACAATTTTTTTGATAGCTTGTAGGCGAACTGTGCGAAGAAAATGATTTTGTCGGCAAGCAATCAAATGTGCAATAACAGACGAGAACAAGCTACAGAACAATTGTTCTAGTCTGTTAAGTCCCATTGAAAACAAAAAAAAAGTGATCAATTTGTGTTTGTGCCGTTTGAGTGCAAACGGAAAACGTGTGTTTGCCAAACTTTTTGTGTAATTTATTTGATTCTTTACATATAATTTCATAGATCTTTCTATAATAACAAAAAATATTAAGATATTTTACTGAAAACTTTTGGTTTTATTTACAATTAACGCGAGTAAAGACGTTTGAAATAAGTTTCTAAAAAAGGCAATATCTCCGTTTCATTTAGAACACAGTGTTGAACAATACATATGTATATCGCATCCTAAATACAAAAGGGACACAACTCAAAATTTTCTAAAACATAAGTAAATTTTTTATGTTTTTGCAAACATAATATAAAATTTGAAAAAAAAAGTATAGCAGAACCTTCTTCAATATTGAATTTCTTTATAATGGTTATTCCATTTCTTTAAATATTACAATCATTTTTACATAAAAAATTTTTTGTCTCTGCTGAAATTTTAGTATTTTGAGTTGTGACCTTCTTACATTTAGGGTGCTTTTACCAGCTTTATATGCATCATACTATAACTCCGTGGCTACTTCAATAAAATTTTTTTTAACATTATCTACTTTTAGATCAAAACATTTTTCCAATTTTGGTATTTCTTGCAAAATATTGTTTCAGTAATGATCTCTTCATTCGATCCAAATTTCTTACCCTCCAGCCATTTAGTCAGATTTGGGGAAAAATAGTCACAGGGGCCAAGTCTGCAGAAAAGTATATATAATGTAGCAATTCTTAACCCAATTTATAGATTTTTGCCATGGTGACTATATACGAATATACTCTAGAGCGGTTCGAAAAAACCACGTCTTATCTTTCATAAATATATTATATTTTTTTTCACAAAATTATATTATACTCTTCACAAAAATGTTAAGGGTATATATAAGTTTGTGATACCGTTTGTAATTTCTACAGTTTTCATTTGCGACCCTATAAAGAATATATATATATATTCTGAATCAGAATTAATGGAAAAGTCGATTAAGCGATGTCCGTCTGTCTGTCTGTCTGGCGGTCGTTGAAATACCGTTTCTGAGAAAGCCCTAAGACTTGGAAACTTTTTTTCTGTCACCATTCTTTTACCCCATCGATTCATGGGTTTGCTATTGAAATTCAGTAATATCGGTTCACATATAGCTGAGATATATTCAAAACTCCGAAAAAAGTCATTATTTTTTGCATTTTTGTATGAAAATTTTTGAAAAAAGAGTTGTTTGTTTTTCTTCAAACTTCACACAATTATTAAGCATGGTGACCCGAGATATAGCCTAAACCGGGGTTTTTCATGAAAATGTCGCGTAAGCGAACTTAAACAACTTTTTTGCTTAAAAGCAGTTCGGGTAGTAAAATGAGGTTATATAAATATGGAAAATGAAAATTTCCGATATCGGTCGATATATACCCGAGATATAGCCTGAAACAATTATTCTATTAATTTTTTAAAAGAAGGTTACCAAAATACAGGATATATAAAATTCCAATATTCCTATATAACCGAGATATAGCTTGAACAAACCTTTCCATGAAAATGTCCATGAAAGATTTCTTTTTTGGAATACTGATTACAAGGCAAAAATATTTTTTCCCCGATATCGGTCCATATATATCCGAGCATATTTAGTTCAAATTTGTAATATTTATTATATGTATATTGCTATTATCTTTTTGGCAACACTAGTTTTGACAGCTCACGCACGTTTTGTATCTTGTGTCACTGTCAAACATCTTCAGTTTGGTCTATAATTTAATCATGAATCGTCTTACAAACGAACAACGCTTGCAAATTATTGAATTTTATTACCAAAATGCGTGCTCTGTTAAGAAAGTTCATCGCGCGCTTCTTCCATTTGATGGTCAGTTTAATCGACCTACTGAGGCTTCTATTCGGGCTATTGTAAAAAAATTTCGCACCAAATTTACATTGTTGGACATTAAACCACCAACACGCTTACGTAGAGTGCGAACTGAAGAAAATATCGCAGCCGTATCGGCCAGTGTTGGTGATGACCGTGAATTATCGATTCGGCGCCGTTCGCAGCAATTGGGCGTCTGTTACTCCACTACGTGGAAAATTTTGCGGAAGGATTTGCGTGTGAAGCCTTATAAGATACAGCTGGTGCAAGAATTGAAGCCAAACGACCTACCACAACGCCAAATTTTTGGTGAATGGGCTCTTGAAAAGTTAGATGAAGATCCACTTTTTTATCGAAGAATTGTGTTCAGCGACGAAGCTCATTTCTGGTTGAATGGATACGTGAACAAGAAAAACTGCCGTACTTGGAGTGAAGAGCAGCCAGAAGCATTGCAAGAGCTACCAATGCGTCCACAAAAAACAACCGTTTGATGCGGATTATGGGCTGGCGGCATCATTGGGCCGTATTTCTTCAAATTTGATGCGAATCACAACGTTACTGTGAATGGTGAGCGCTACCGTGCGATGATAACAAACTTTTTTTGCCCAAAATGGAAGAGCTTGACTGGCATGACATGTGGTTTCAACAAGACGGTGCCACATGCCATACAGCATGCGAAACAATGGACCAATTGAGAGGCGAGTTCGGTGAACAGTTTATTTCACGCTTGGGACCAGTCAATTGGCTGCCCAGATCGTGCGATTTAACGCCTCTAGACTATTTTTTGTGGGGCTATGTTAAGGCTAATGTCTATAGCGACAAGCCTGCTTCGATTGACGCACTGAAAGCCAACATTGTCAACATTATTCGTGAGATACCGGCCGAAATGTTGGAAAGAGTATGCCAAAATTGGACTAAGCGGATGGACCATGTGAGGCGCAGCCGCGGCCAGCATTTGCATGAAATATCTTCAAACATTAAATTATATCGACCCAATTATCGATCGAAATAATTATTTCATGCATTTTTCTGAATTTTATGTGTGTTTTTTTTTTAATTTCCGATAGTTCTTACAAAATCACCCATTACTATACATATACGTGACTATCGTGAAGGTTATTTTAGATTTGGCCCAGCCGAATATACCACACTCTTACTTGTTAATAATCAAGTGTAATATATAAGAATGTAGCTTTCGTATCAGAAAAGAAAACGGCATTAATACAATCCTATAACTTGTGAGAGATTTTTGTAACTAAATTATTGTAACTATTTCGCTGTTACTCGCTTTACTATTTAAATTGTCCAAAGAGTTCTTTGCAGAGTCCTAAATCGAATGACAACATTTTATTCTAATCGAGTTTATTTTCAGTTTATTTCAATTTCGCTCCATTGTGCACCTTTTTCTGCCAAACATGAATTCTACACAAAAAGTTTTTCCATCAATACATACACATATACATTTTCTGTAAGTGTATAAACAATTTAAGCATTTGAATTTGTTTGCACATTATGCCTAGCTTTTGATTATATTATTCGGAATCTATGTATGTGTGTATGTATGTCTGCCAGTTAATGATCGGAAACGCATGTAATTTATATGCCAATCCAATCGTTTGTAACTATAAATTATCTTATTATTTTGATAATCGTAAAGTGAAAGTTGTCAAAATTTATATTGATTTATTTTGTAATCAGCAAAAATTTATTTATTATATTATTTAAGCAGGTAGCAGGCAATTGGCTATTATAACAATCAGTCATACGTGCTTCAAAGTCTTTAAGGTAATTGAAAAATATATATAATACTTGAACATACAATGTAAATAAATCTTTATAATATTGCCGTTAAAAACAAAAATTATTTAAAAGCCATAAATTTTTTACAAAAGTTTTGAAGATGAAAGTCTATAAATCTATTTATAGAAATACATGCCCTATTCACAATCTTGTGCAAATGGCCTTGCATCATTGCATTTGCAAATTATGGAGTATATTCTTGCTTTACACTAATAAAATGCTCCCAAAAACGACATTTTTGCAATTGCAGATATATGCAATCTCAAATGCGCAAGATTGTGAATTGGGTTACAGTGTTTTTGGTATCTAGTGGGAGCTCGATTTTTGCAACTTGAAAAAATCTAGGGTGTTGCAATGATCGACCAGTAGCTTTGTACCCTTCACAAAACTGTAAAGGGTTTACATGTACATATAAGTTTCTGATTCCGTTTGCAATTCCCACAATTTTCATTTCCTACTCTATAAAGTATATACACAGTCATGGACGAAATAGTAGGGACACAAAATAGTAAGGACACTTAACATTAAAATTTAAAGACGTATATTTTTAAAACGAAATCGAATATTACATCCATGTTCGGTTTCACGTTTTTTGTAATCTTTCTCTAAGGTATCTATTGCAAGGTTTTGAATTCGTTGCCTCTCTTTTAATGAGATGATTTCTGGTGACCAGTGTATTTTGAAACTAGGGTGGACGCCAATATGGTGTCGTTATATGTCCTTTCTAAGCTCTCCATTAGTTTTGCTAAAATGCAACTGAAATACCTCAAATTATGATATTTGCAATCGATATAATCTAGTTCTCACAGACATTAAGGTAGGCAAAAGTTTTCATAATAAAAATTATTTCCCTGTGTATAATACAAAGCGTTGGGAAAATGCTGGTGGCGAATATGTGAAAATTCCTATTGATTTCACCTGATTAGTGTAAAATGTATTTGCTCTGGACAAGACAATTGAAAGCTGAATTGCGGTATTGCAAAATAATAAACATTTTAGTGGTCGCAGTTTCTAGCAATTTTAGCTTTTGTGTGAAAAAACTTATTTTGAACTTATAACAAATAAATGTATTTTGTAAAAATGTATTTTTAAGCCACATGTATTTGAAATACAAGATACAAAATAGTTTTGAATTATGTATTTGAAATACAAAATACTAAATACTTTTAGGTTGGGTATTTGAAATACAGATACAAAATACGTATTTGTATTTCAAATACGTATTTCAAATACATGTATTTCAAATACTGCCCAGCCCTGCCTGTAACTTATCGCTCAATTTTAGAGTAAATAGAATTTGTTATAGTAAAACACGATATATACAATTTATAAATGATACTTTTAAAATAACGCCATATTTTTATAATGTCCTTAATTCTCTGACTACATCTGTTCATGAACTGGCGACATCTGTATAATACGCTGCAAAGCATTTAGCGTATTGTCTCAGAAACTGTACTTGTTAATAAAGCATGTGCTATTTATTCTTGCTTAAATACTTCATGGTTTATGCCTTTGCTAGATTCACAATGTACAGTTGGTTTAAAAGGTATCGAACACAGGGTGGTTTACAATGTAATTGTGCATGTGGCTGATTTTTACTAGCATAGACATTCACCCACTATAATGTAATACAGTGTTTAAAACTTTTATTGATTTAAACAAAGAGGGAGTTTGTAAATTCTGCTTGTATATTTTAAACCGGGTTTCTTTGTCATTGTTGTTTGTTTTCCGGGAAGGGATTTTTCCTTCTTTTTTTTCTTTAAAATTACGTTTGCTTTCACATTGTGCGATTTTTATCGCAGCCACAAGCGCATATACAAAAGTAAGTGCATACATATGTATATGAAAAAAGCAAATTCCAAAACAGAAATTCAGTTAATTTCACATGTAGTTGACGAATTGAACGAGTACATGTGTATACGAGTACATACTCTAGAAGGATGCTCAAGAACAAGAAAAATGTCTTAAAAGACATCGGAATGTTTTCAAGTTTCCTCTTCTTTCATATTTCAAAACAAACACTTCAGTGCCGAAATGTTCTAAACACATAAACGAATTCTGTCTTACAACCGTTTAGAACAAAGAGAACCGAACGCAAGTAGAACCAACTGAAGTAGAACTTCAAGCACTGAAGTAATGTTCTACTTCAGTTTTGTTTATAAAATTTGTTGTCAACTCCGAATGGGTGCTTATGAGCAGCTTAGCAACTAGGAAACAGCTAGTTGTCCCCCAGCTAAAGATTTGATTATTATTTTCCTTCTCTTCTTCAATCAAAAATTTTTGATCACAACAAATTTGTATGGTAAAAAGAAAACCTTAAAAAAAGGAAAACTTGAACTAAAAATCCGAAATATAAATGTACAAAAATCGAATTAAAAAAAAAAAATTGTTGTTGTTCATGGTTTTTGTCTTTGGATTAGTGCACAAGTGCTGTATACTAAACGTCTGCATTTTTACGCTGAAACGGCATTTGAACATATTCATTTGCTTTTTGAATGAATAAAGCTTCGTATTACACACAACTGACTACGAAGTGACTCATATTCTATTTTAATAAAAACAAATAAATGAATACACAAACCGAATGATAATAGCTCGACTCGTGGAGAAACAAATACAACCACATTCAAATAAAACGAAAACAAGAAGAAAAAGTTTCAAATATAATATCATTCGAATGAATCGAAGTAGCATTCGATTGTATTTACACATATGTATGTATCTATATATGTATACATACTTCTATGAGACATGTAAAAATGTATAATAAAATAAATAAATATGTATGTATAATAACATACCATCAAAGTTCTTTTACCAACGCACATTGCTTAAAAACAAATTACGTCATAACAAAATTGTTTCTTTGTATCGGGTGGTTAAATTTCAAGGGCCGATGTTGAATGTGAACCACATCTAAACGCCAATTTCTCTATTTCAGACTTATTCAATTTGAACCATGGAGAGATACAGAATCGTGAATGGGCAGAATGATGGCAAGAAATGGCAACAGTGGATGATCAATTTTCGAAGAAAATCGTCTTCAGTGATGAGGCACATTTTCACCTCAGTGGATGCGTCAATAAACAGAATTGCCGCATTTGGGCGAATGAGAATCCAAGAGTGATTGTCGAAAAACCAATGCACCCACAAAGAGTGACTGTTTGGTGCGGTTTATGTGCTGGCGGCATCATCGGGCCGTATTTTTTCCAAAATGAGGCCGGTCAGGCAGTTACTGTGAATGGTGTTCGCTATCGTGAGATGATAATGAACTTTTTATGGCCCGAATTGGAAGATATGGATGTAGACGATATGTGGTTTCAGCAGGATGGTGCCACTTGCCACACAGCCAACGAAACAATTGCTCTTTTGCGCAACAAATTCAATGGCCGTGTTATCTCACGTAATGGCGATGTCAATTGGCCGCCAAGATCATGTGATTAGACACCGTTGGACTTTTTTCTTTGGGGTTATTTGGAAGAAAAGGTGTACGTCGATAAGCCAGCAACAATTCAACAGCTAAAGGATGAGATAATTCGGCACATTAACGGCATAGAACCTCCATTATGCCTCAGGGTCATCGAAAATTTGAACCATCGGATGGAGTTGTGCCGCCGTGGTAGCGGTGCCCATTTGGCCGATATTTTGTTCCATACATAATTGAGTAATACCAATATATCATAATAAAATAAAATTACAATAATTTCCTAAATAGTTTTTGTTTTATTCAAAATCAACAACGGCCCTTGAAATTTAACCACCCTTTAGTATAACGAATGTAATGTGCATTCGAATTATAACCTTTTATTCATTCATTCATTCGATATTTCTTGCACTCTATCAAACAGTTATATTGTATTTGCCTGCTTTTGCTCTTACAAATAAGAGAAAATATATATTTAAATTACGAAGATTATACGACAGAATCTATTTATTACGACGGACTATAAAACGCAATTCATTCTCTTCTCGAGTTTTTCTCGTTTTACTTTGTTAATTTCTCTTAAAGTATTCGATATTTGAATGAATATTGTATTTTTAGTGTGCAAACAAACAAATGAATGTATTCTTGCAGCCTATTACTGTGTACACAGATGCTCGTGTGCCAATGTGTTAGTGCCAATGTTTTAGAGCAAGGCGAATTAATTATTAGGTGGATGCATCGGCGAATTCGATGAATATGGCAGCACTTTCTCTGTCAAGTTTTGTTTACCTTTTTCAGTGCCATTTAAATTTTTGTACATTTTCGTTATCAACTATTTTCGACAACTTAAGTGTGAATTCGCCTTTTTACACAAACAAAATACCTGTTGTTTTTTTTTTTTTTTTGTTGTATTGTTGTAGCGAAGCGGCTACCTTGTTTTTTGTATCATGTTTTAGAGCACTCGCTATGTTTTGCTATGAGTCATCGTCAGTCTTCTCATTTCAGCACTTTCGGATCTAGATTTAGCACTTCTTTTCTTGACTTTTAAAAGATCTCTGTCACCAAATTGTTTTTGAAGGAAACCATTTTTTGAATAACTCTGCCATTTATGAACCGGTTAAAAATCTATCTTCTTTTGAATAGGTTTTCTAACAAATATATCCTTTTCTAATTTGTGGCTGTACATTTAAACACCTGTAGTGTAATTCACTAACTTTTAACGATTTTAAAAGAGCATAACTTAACACGAGCTGTTGTGGTTTGCACCAAGGCGAATTCATTACTAGGTGAACTTAACAGCACAGGTGATTATTTTTTGCTTCTCGTGTTTTTTCCAATGAGACTGTAAAATTTTAAAATTTTTTTCTTTTGCTTACAAACTTTTTCGTGTCATTTTAATCTGAAGATTTTTTTGTATGATTTAGTGCAATTTCAAGAAATTTGTGTGAATTTAAAAGTGAAAAACTAATATAATCTATATAATAAATTACAAACAATTATAAAAGTTTATGTTTAACGTGTATATAAAATTCCTTCCCAGCTGAACAATCTTAAGCGAATTTAGATTTTGAAATTCACGATATGTTTTACAATAACAAAATACATAGTCCTGAATTCGCCTTTCCGCTTGCACCTGTATAAATTCGCCTTGGTTTGCACTAACGCTTATGCGATTCACTAACTTATTCTTAACACCTCTGTTTGTATGTTAAAAAAATTTGATATAATGTGGCAACTTTGTTCAAAATAAAGAGAACCACAAAGAGGAACAGAAAAAACCAAACAAATTTGCAAATAATTCCACGTTTAAACTATTTATATGTTTATTATTTAAAATATTTTTTGATAAATAAGATAAGTTCTTCTCACGGAGAACACGCCGACCGACTGTTGGAGTCTTCCGACAAGCCAGATACCGTGGAGTTATTCTAGTAGAATTTTAACGACATTGTTGTTAAGATAAACACCACAAAAACAATTGGTGTTTAGTTAAGTTAGTCAGGCTATAAAAACAGCTGATTTAAAACGAAGACAAGCAAACTAAACAGGTTAGTGAATTGCACTACTGTTATCCGCAGATGAAGTTTGGAACTCGAGATCTTGACAAACATGATGCACAATGTATGATGTGATTCATAATTGTTAAATTTAAAAAAATCAAAATTAATTGTTCGTCTGTTATATCTATCCTTCTTCGATATCAGTTTTGAAAATAAATATTTTCTATATCTGCTCGCACATAATTTTACATTCAACTAACTTAACATAAGTAACCACTTACTTCTTTCTGTTGTTAGACATAATAGCTAAAAATTAATTTCAATTTAAATATATAAATCATAACCATCACCATAAAACATTAAAACCAACATTAAAATAAATTGCAATTATAATTTAAATATTACAAAATAAAATGTAAAATAATAATAAACACAAAACAGCGAAAGCGAAAAAAGGTGAAAATGTAAATTTTATAAATTGAGATAGAATAATACAAACATATTAAAAACTGGTACAGCCCAACCCTCCAAAGGCCATAATACACATGCACCCTTAGTCAGACACACAACTGAAGTGTGCTTCAAAGTGATAAGGTTACCTTTTAAATTATCAAATACTAAAGTAGAATTTATATGTTATACAGTATTTTTCAAAACATAAATAAAACCAATTTACTAAAATTTTTTGTAAGCATTTTTAGCTGACTATATGTCGATATTTCATAGGTGCTAACCTTAAAATCTTTGAAAAAATGTGTTCAAACATTTAACTTTATATTCAATGAGAAACATGTTTGCCATTGACGGACTGAATGATGAAGCTGATATGCCGCCATATGCCGTTAGACGTCCCGTACCTTGTACACTTCGTTTTCAAGATGTCGAGAGTGCTATTAGTAACTTAAACCCCAGAAAAACTCCTCAATAGCAACAATATGTTTGTGCAGTTACCCCGAGTAGCGAAAAGAATCTTGCTTTTTATTTTTAATGCTATTTTACGTCTCGACTATTTTCCTACAGAGTGGAAGGTGTCTGTCATTACTATGATACCCAAACCAGGAAAGGATCCTACAAAAGTTGAGTCATATAGGCCAATAAATGTATTGCCAACAATTTTAAAACTGTTCGAAAAACTGCCAATGACGAAGTTGACCCCAATCTTAAATGAAGTAGGATGTATTCCTAACTATCAATTCAGTTTTAGGGCTAAGCATAGCACCATAGAACAAACACACAGGCTGGTGAATGTTATCAGAAACGCGTTCGAAGATAAAAAATATTGCTCAGCTCTATTCACTATTGACGTTTCCAAAGCTTTTGACAAAGTGGTTCACGAAGGCTTAACTCATAAATTGCCTGCAAACACTCACAAGCTGTTAGAGAGCTACTTATATGATCGGAAATTCGTCGTTAAAGAAGGTAATTTCAAAAGCTCGGCTCAGCCAATCGAAGCTTGAGTTCCCCAGGGTAGCATATTGGGTCCTACTTTATATTTGATTTATGCTTCAGACATGCCAGCGAGCTGCAAAATTCACACTTCAACTTTTGCAGATGATGCAGCATTCATCAGTGTCCATGAGTACTATAAATTAGCATCGCAAAACAAGAACATATTCTTATATTGGAGAAATGGCTGAAACTTTTGAAAATCAAAGTAAATGAACAAAAATGTACCCATGTTACATTCACACTACGTAGAAAAACTTGTTCGGCTATTAAAATCAACAGCTACATTGTTGCGCAGCACAGTGAAGTCAAATACCTTGGTATTCACCTCGACCGTAGGCTCACGTGGAAGTCTCACAGTGACGCTAAAGTCACCCAGATGAAATTAAAAGAGGTGCAACTAAATTGGCTCATCGGTAGATATTCTACCTTGAAGTTAGATTGCAAACTTTTGTTGTATAACGCAATCCTAAAGCCAATATGGGGCTATGGAATTTAATTGTGGGGTACCGCCTCTGCATTTAACATTGAGAAAATTCAAAAGCGCCAGAATAAAATTCTCCGTACAATTACTGCAGCTCCATGGTATGTTAAAAACTCTCGAGTTCACAAAGTCTAGGTGTACCATTAGTGAAAGATGCATTTTCAAAATACGCGGTAAGGTACATCAACAGACTTGAGTCTCACCCGAATCCTCTCGCACGTAGCATCCTTAATTTTGGCGGCCACACGCGACTGAGAAGGATGGACACCCTTGCAACCATCAAAGCGTTGGAAAGGTGATTTACCAGCAAAATACACGCAAGAAGCAACTTTTCGTCTAGCATTGGCTGGACCTAAGTAAAAAAATTTTTCAATATTAATTTTTTTCTATATTAATTAATTAATTTTTATTTTGTTAAATTTTTGTTGAACTTTTATAATTTTTTTAAATTAAAAATTGTTTGGTTTGTACATATGTACAACAGGTTTTTAGTTCAAGTTTTTCCTTTCTTAATTTTTTTCTTAAGAAGGATTTTTTACAATACAAATTTGCTGTGATCAATAATTTTGATTGATCAAATCTTTAGCTGGGGGACAAATAATTAATTAATTAATTTTTAGTTTTAAGATTTGCAAACTTATTGTTAGTTCTTTCAGAAGATACAAAAAATAATTAATTGTTAAAAAAATATATATTCAATGATCTTTACAAAGATAATGAGGAAATCGGTTCTAGCGATACTTTTCAAATATAAGAAGCAGGTGTTTGTGTTTCAAAATTATTGTTAGCACATTTTGCTTTTAGATTCTCAATATTTTCTTGTTTCCAATAAAATGTCGTCTTATAGATAAAGCAGAAAACACTCAAGTAATATCTATATATCGGGTTTTCCAATATGAATTTGGTAGTTTTTTTTTAATAAAACTCAAACCGTTTTATATATTTCCAAAACTTTATGATCGACTTGAAACACAATCAAAACATTTATGAATGGAACTCGACTTCGTTCATATGGCTACTGCGAACACGCAGGCAGCGGTCGATTCGACCGTATCACTTTCAAGCGCACGATACTTGTCATGCAGACACCTCAGACAGCACATTGCGAATTTCATTTCAATACATGCACACGTACGAGTGTATATGTATGTATGTACGTATCCAATGAAATTCTCCAACAGCAACAACAAATAACTATCAAAAATTATGTGTACATTTTAATTTGTCTAATGTCTCAATTTGAATAAATACCAACAATCGTTAGAATACTTAAAAGTAATAGAAAAAGAATGGACTACAAAAAAAAGTAAAAAAAACAAAACACGTAACACGGCATAAATTGTTTAAATACGTTAACAGAAAGCAAAGAGGGGATTCATGGTTTCAAAAAAGATTATAATGGGCATAAGGATACGAAAACATCACAGCTCACATAACGTGTTAAAAATAATGTGCATGTATGTATGTGTTTAGGTGTGAAAAAAAAGTTCATGATACAATTTGAAAGAAACTTTGTGGCTTTGAAAACGTTCAAAACGAATCCAAAGCACGAGGAAGAATCCTTCACGGAACACATATTGAAAAAGAAAACTCAATACCAAAAATTTGACAAACCATTTTTATTAAACTTCCTCCCGCTATTGCCGTCGATTGTTCAAGAAGATTTTAAAATTCCTAACAGTACAAGTGTCATTTTCAATACTAATCTTATTTAAACAAAAATAGAAAAAAAAAAAAAACGGATGGATGATACATGTTTGAATTTTGCCTTATGTCGTTAAGTTGATATTGTTTTTGTCGCAATGCTTACAACGATGGCTTTAAAATTCGAAGTGTAAACACTGTTTCCATTTACATCTTATAAAAATTCCAGATTTATGAAATTTTTAACTCCTTACGCAGGACTTTGCAGACAAGCACGCAGCATAAACGAAAAACATTCCCTTAAGCGATTAACAACTGCAACGAATTTCGCCCAGCGCGATGAATTCGCCGGCAAATATTCGTGTGAAGCACAATATCAACGAAATTTTTGTGTAGATAACATTGTTTACATTCCGTGTAAAGAAAAAATTTTAAAAATGAATATGAATACTAAGGTGGCCATATTAAAAGTAAACCTATATAAATTCCATCCGAAAGAGTGATCTTTAGACAAACTATCTTAGATACTTTATATATTTTGAGATCATCTTTACAAATTTTTTTTATTTCGCGAAAAATACTATTTTTGTATATAAGAAAGCTGGTCACCTGATACTGTTTGGTTCGTCTTTCGCTGACGAAGCAATCATGCATGTTCTGAGAAACGCAAATCGCTTAAATTTAGCGTTTTCGATTTGAAAACGCCAATTAGGTGCTCTGAGAAACGTATAACGCCAGAAATATGGCTTTGCGATTTGAAATCGCCAAATAGGTGTTCTGGAAAACGCATATCGCTTAAAATTGGCGACTTCAACTCGCATGTTATATATTGAAGTGAACTGATTGAATTTGCTAAAACTGAAGATGTAAAAGGCAATAAAATTATTCACTATTAAAATTTAATATGTTTTCTTTTTATTTCAATAAAAAGTTTAAAGAATTTTACACATTTTCATTAAGAAAACTGAATTGAAAAATTTTCTATTTGTTGTAAACTTTTTTTTCGTATGTGGTAGTACCACATACATTCCATACGTACACAGAAAAAAATAGATGCCATATTGATAAAAAAAATTGCTCTATTTTTATCAAATTTCCTGTGAAAAAGATTTTTTGCCGGATTGATAATTCAAATTATAAAGTAGAAATAGCTTTTTCACTTAAAAGCAAAAATTATTGAGTTGAAAAAAATTGTTGTTAATATGTAATATATACTTAACAAAAAAAATTGTTAAAGAAACAACAGGTCTTCACTGTTATATGACAACCTTTTAAATTTATTTATTGAATAACAATCAATAATTCGGAAAACTTTTTATTAATTGCATTTTATTAAGAGATACATATTTCCAAAAATTCATTATTAATAATAATTTAATTAAGTCAATGCAAATTTTATTGAATTGATGGTTTTTTATTAATAACATAACTTGATTGAAAAAAAATCTCATCTATTTTTTTCTGTGTATGTAAAACACATTGTATTTTTTCGGAAAAAACTCCTAAACGCCAGTAAAACGCGCGTTCCTCAGAACAGCTAAAAATCAATTAAGCGATTTTCGAAACGCATTGCGGTTTCAGAACGCGCGTTCTCGGAACATGGCTGAATTAGAAATAAATCTATTTCAACTTTCACTGAGTATGACGAATTTCGACCAACACCACGATTGTGTGCACTTTCATATGCACCAATATGTTTTATTTTTGGTGACGAATATTCGCGATCAAAAATTCGTCATTCGTCGCAGTAGGGTTTCTAGCGAAACCGAAAAAGATATGTAAAAAAACAAAAACCAAAATACAGAGAGACGTAAAATTGATCACCCTGTCGTAAAATGTAACAGATTTTGCAAATACGGTTTTACATCAATCATATTTGACATTTGTGAACTTGGCAGCTGCATAACACAAGCAGACAAACAGTGAGGTGTTATATCCGCAAGAGCCTAGAATAATTGTTTCGATTTTTTAAACAAAAATCGTTTGGTGATGCTAGCAAAGCATGAATTTCGATGTAGATTTTCTGTCGCGCCAACTGGACAAAGTTTAAAATCACCATGAGCGACGAGGCGCATTTTTGTTTAAACGGTAACGTCAATAAAGAAAACTTTGGTTACCGGGGCGCTAAAAGTGCGTGTGTGATGCATAAAAAGTCGTTCCATGCAATCAAGGCTACTACGTGGTGTGGTGGTCATGCGGAAGGAGTGATTGTACCCTATTTTTTTTTTTTTTTTTTGAGAACATCACAGAGAATACTGTTGCTGTCGAACGCTACAAGGCCACGATAAGCGACTTCTTACAGCCGAATTTGAATGAAGCTTGGTAAGCATATAAATTCAACAAGGCGGTGCAACCACACATACAGCAGGAGCCATAATGAATATTGTGAAGAAAGCGTTTCCAGGTCGTGTAGCTTCCCGTTTTGGCAATTTGTCCAGGCCAGCAAGATCGCCCTGTTCAACCATCCCAGACTTCTATCTTTGGCGCTACTTGGAGTCGCGAACTTACGCCTATAGGCCCCAGATAATCACAGCTCTTAAGGAGAATATTCGACAGGAATGCGAGCAGTTCTGAAATTGCTTTACATTCGCACATGACTTTACGGTCTAAACTGATGTTGAACAGTTATCACCAGAAATATGGCGTAAAGTTATGGAAAATGTAATAAACCGGTCACAAATATGTATCAACACTAGTGACAGCTAAAAAGCTGATATCATATTTTCCAATTAATAGAAAAAAATTGCTTCCCACCAGTCAAAATAATTTTTGGTTATTCAGTAAATAATTGATAATAATAATCGATTTAAGAAAAATAAAGTATTCGATCCGTAAACAAATAAAATATAATTAAACAGTAAAATTTATTTTAATAATTTTTAGAAGTACGAGTAATGTTACGAATTTTTATTGCACCCAACCCAATGTCCAAGCCATTAGTCTGCTTGTTATAAATGTACTCGCACATTCACCCAAACTTAACACACATAATACCCCTACTCTAAGCATACGAATACATGATTTAAAGCAGGGGTGCCTAAAAGTTGTATATGGAAGTGCAAACACCAATACATTTAAAGAAAAACTACTTTTATTCAATATTTTTTCTGTAAAAAGTAAAACATATTTACAAAAACAAAATTTATACTGACAATCGCTGTCATCAATGTTTATCAGCAAAGCATGCGAAGGCGTTGTTGTTTTGCTCTTGTGTGTACAGTGAGAAACGACAAAAAAATGTATTAGACAAAGTTGTTTTTGTATTTTGTATATATTTTATTGCTACTGCTGAGTGCAGTATATATGTATTAAAGACCATAGCCCTATAGGTAAGAGCTTTTACAAAGCGTGGGGGATTGGGCTCGATGCTCAATTTAAAGAAGGCAAAAATCCAAGTAAATCAATCACACATGATTTTATTGTTGTTCTTGCGTTTCTTATTGTTTCTTGTTGCTGCGTTCGTATAGTTCAGCAAGCATGTGTGTGAGTGTGTATATGCGTAAATATAATTTACATTTGATTCTGGAATTATCAATAATTAGAAAGATCATGTTGATTGTAGAAGGAAATAAAGAAGTATAAATAGCAGGCAGATTTTCGGCAGCGAGTCAATTTAATTCTGAACTTTGTGCAAGACAACTGTGAAAAAGATTTACATCAGCACCTGCTTTTACGGCCTAATCTGATGGTGGACCAATTCCACGGAGTGAATTATTCACGATTCACCAGCGCCCCCGTGTGGCTGTATAGGCTCACACAGGTAGCAATTTTTACCATATGTTTGTAGCCATATGCGCAACTTGTTGTTAAGGAGTTCGAGCCTTCTAATCCCTCCTGTATGCAATTTCCCAGCAATCAATGTAAGACAAGGCTTAATGAGTTGGTAGTCTGAAGCCCACTAACAGCATCAGTCCTTAAACCAACTGTAAGGAACCACTGGTTCCTTACAGTACAGGTATCTGTTGTATAAGCAACAGATCGTCGGGAGATTGTTAGTCCCCGAAAAAAGCCACACACCAAACAATTATCAAGGATACTAACACTCCCTTCCTGCGTTTTTGGGTTTCAACCACAGCCAGAACGTTTCCGTCAAGGTAGGTCCCTCAACCATGATCAGCCCGGGTCGAACCGCAAGCAGAACTTCCCGGGGGCCATGCTGATCCCCGTTCTGCCAATTTATACCCTTGGTAAGGGTTTCGGAAGCCAACACAACATAAGTCATGTGGCTTCCTAGAGTTTTGTTTGCCGCACCAAACAAGGGACCCCTTTCCTCTTTACCCGAAAAACAGAGCGCCTAAGTTAGGGATACGGTAAGGCAAAATCTGTTCCCCGAGGGGCTTTGTGCAAGACAGTCATAAGTCATAATAGTAAGCAATAGTCTACAAGTAAGTGTAAATTAAGTTATGAAATGTTTAAGTATTTTGTAACAGACAAAAGCGAGTGTTATTATTTCACTTGCAATGGAAGAATCCGCAAAACGTTTATAAAGGCAAAAACGTAATAATATTTTATCATATAAAATTGAAAATACTACGAGTATATACCGATGGTCTTATTCAGAAAAAATATATGTTTTTTTTTAGCAATTTTATACAAAATTTGTGAATAATATAGATTATTGTTAAAAACTTGTCTGCTGGCAGTTGAAGGAAACTAGAGACGGCTTGCAGAGAAACTGTGTAACTCATCTTGAAAGAAATTCATTCGTTATTCGTTTTCAAAGTCAATATTTGCCAAGAGTACTTTGCATCCGAATGTATTGACTTTTCAGCAACTACTCTCCCCCTACCCCCTCCTACCCGACCGTCATCAGAAAAATGAATATCGTTACAAGCGTACCTTAAGTGTCGTTATTTTAAATACTTCCGTTACATAAAAATATATTTATTTTTAAATGTTAACGCACACCATCCTGCCACACAGTTTCCTGAAAGACAACAAGACTTTGAACTCTGCTTGACGCTATTCCGAGCACGTTCTCTTTTGACTTCTTGTTAATAAATTCAATATCGAAGAAAATAATACAATTTTCACGTGTTAAGTTGTTTTTTCGTTTTTAGTTTTTTTTTTCTTTTACTTCTTCTACGGACACAATTTGGCTGAGAAAATGTAAAACTTTTTTTTAAATTTTTTTTAATGGGTTTGTACTCGTTTATCGGGTTTCTTTAAATAGCAGACAAATTGATTGGTTGACACTGATGTTTTTTTTTTTTGAGTTTTTGCTTTTTGCTAAAAAAGGCGTTGCTGATTGTTTTGCATTGAATGGCTGGCAGTCTGACTTAATAACTTAACTTTTTGACAGTTTTGTGTGTTCATTCTAAAATTTTTTCTTTTATTGTTAATGATCGTTTGTTTGTTTGGTCTAGAGAGGCTGGGAACGGGGGGTCTATCAAACAACAAGCTGGAATTTTTATAAATTTAAAACCTTTAAGCTAAACAAATTTCACCAGTTTATCTCGAGGGGCTTACTGAAATTATTAATACTTTATGTATTGCAAAGTAATGTGTTAAAATGTTAATAAACATACTCTTCACCATGATATAAAAAATACAAGGTAGTTTCATTCTCTTTTTATTATTTGTAATAAGGATTTTTGAAGTTTATTTTTCGAGAGAAATATAAAAAGGCGTTGCCACACAGTTGAATAAGGGAATTTACTCCTAGATTGGATTTTTCTGAAATGTGTAGTGCATTGTTCATATTAGAAAAAGCTAGAAATAATAAGCTGATGTAAGTGGTCTGTGGTCATTTTGAAACCCATGCTAGGTTAGATTTAACATGCTGCCAGCTATTGTAAAGCCAGCCCACTTGGGTCCAATTTGGTCCCAAAAACTAAAAGCACGGACTTCTGCTTATCAG